>CM022299.1:84069436-84669436 GCA_011799875.1 Thinopyrum elongatum
AATACTCTTGAAGAAACTCTTAATTTTTTTATGCTAGTCAGAACTAAGCAGAATGAAACTTCAAGAATATATCTTGAAGAACCATGATAACTTACTTAGTGATATAACCAGTAAGGGTGTTGGACTAACAAAATGATGTGTAGATACTGAAGGAAGATCCAAGAATATGGAAGCACAAGTGGCTAAAAATAGCGGAGACCCAAACACTAATTTTGGCTAGTTTGCAGGGTGAACCGGAGCCTAAGCCATTGAAGAAGTTAAAAACGGTAAGAAGCAACAAAGAGAAAGCTAAAGTATTGACACAAGTCATGTGCCAGAGTACAATATACCGTTGTTTGCAGATTTTGTAAGATGATATCCATGAAGTACCTACCGGAGGTAACTAACAATGAAGCATATAATGTGTTTTATTGAACAGTTGCAGCCAAGTACGTGACTTGATGATGAAGAAGAAGAAGCTCTACAAGTAAGTTACCAGCTAAGCAAGAGGATGCTTTTGAATCTACCACAGAAAATTGAGGTAGGATGAATAATCCAATGCTTTATGTGATCTTGGGGCAAGGTTTCCACAACCCCAAATTAGTTTATGATAGTCTTAATCTCGATCCTATGCTAATACCAAGATCCTTTTGAATATGGCTAATTCTAATTTTACTCAGGCAATATGCATTAAGCATGGTGTTATAGTTCAAATTAATGATTGCCCTTCATGATTGATCTTGTTATAGTAGATTGCCTAAAGATCCAATTGCTCCTATAAATTCTGCGTAGACCTTTTCTAAGGACTATAAAGCGTGGTGTACATGTGTTTGAGGGAAATGTGAGATTTGATTTACCGCTAAAGATCTTTGTGGAGACATTTCCCCAGGAAAAAAAAACGAAGACCTACTCAGGAGAAGGCATCATTATGAATGCCAGAAGCTACAGTCTCGTTGTATTTGCACCGCCTTGATCACCACTACGGTCGAGATAGCCAATCGAAAACAAGCGCTTCGTGGGAGGCAACGCACGCGAATAAAGTAGACAAGTAAGTTTTATTTGTTTCAATAAAAAGAGTGATTGAAGTTCTATATGAAGAAGTAAGTTTGGAAGAGTGATTTCTAATGAAGGCTTGCATTATGCAAGTTTATTATGTGTTGAATCAATGTTTGGATGCCTGGAAATATGTCTATGTATGTTTTGGAACTAACCTTGCAAGTAGAGCCAGGAAAAAATTCACAAAGAAACAGATGAAAAGATGACATTTTCAGACGACGCAAGGGTCGCATGACCTTCTGGAAGTTCCAACCCAAAACAGCCAGAGACCACAGGAGCAAAGATGGTGTTTCAAACGGGCACGTGTGGCCCTTTCGAGCGATCGGTTTATCTCTTTGTAAAATGAATAAAATCCAGGAGCGTTCGACGGTGTTCCAAATGGGCGCGTGCGCCCGTCTGACTGGTCGTTGTGCACCTTCGACCAAAAGAAGAAAATAACAGATCTAAGATGATGTTTTATAATGGACGCCGCCGCCCATATAAGTGGTCGTATGAGATGAGCACAGAAGCAGTAAGTTTTCAGGAAGAACGACGGCGCGTCCTGCATGAGCGGTCGTTTTGTATCGTGGCGGCCCAATAAGCCGAGGAATAGGTATTCCCCCATCTCTCTCTTTCTTCTTCTTCTTACTCCAAACCTCTCCAAACCCTAGCCAAACTTCACCAGATCTCTCTACTCGCTTGATTTCAGTTCAAATCCTTTCGTGTGATTGATCTACGGTATGTTTCTCCTCCGATCCCCAAGTTATTTTTCGCGAATCCACATTCTACATGCCTAACATTGCCATGACTAGGAGATGCAATTTTTTATTCAAATTTGAGTTTGGCTTGGATTCATTGATGTTTTCAGAGGAGTATGACATTATGATTGTCATAGGATCAATATTGTTTAAATGTATTGGACTGGAAAATTCTTTTATAGATGTTTACACGGAGGTCTTCTCGCGTACGTGTGCTGCTTCAAGTTCACCACCGCACCGCCTCAACAATTTTTTACCCAGGGGATCGTCTTACCGACCGTGAGCGAAGCAAGAAGAAAATTTAGGCAAAACTAAGCTCGAGGAAGATAAAGCAACCAAGTGGGCTTGTGCGGTAACCCTCGCCAAGCTAGGTATTACTCATGATTTCAATTTGCTTGTTATAATGTCGGGTGTGCACCATTTTGTTTATCAGGGATGTGAGACATATGAACGCTTGACGCTTGAGTTTCTTAGTACCCTCTCGCATAATGTTAGTTCGTTGCCCAATGTATACGAGGAGAGAATCACTTCCGTCTCCTGGACCAAGACTTCAACATCACTTTTTAGCAATGGTGTGATTACTTTGGCTTCACCAACAATGAGGATGACATCCTCCCTGTTTTTTATTACAGTGAGCCGCTGAACACCCCCAGTGGTTAGCGACAGTAATCCCCCTTTTATAATGCCATGTCATCATGATCAACAGTGCTTAAACATCATTTGGATCATATCTCTTTTCAAATTCAAATTCAAATGGAAATTCAAACTAAAGTGGAAACAAAGTTGTTCAAATTTGAAAACTAAAATGTTCATAATATTGTAAATAATCCAGAGACAATTCTAAAATTATAACCAACATTTAATAGATTAATTAAGTGACTCAAACAGTACCAAAACAGCAAGGTTTAATATATTTTATTTAATACAAAATTCGTGTGAACTCCATTAGCCTCCAAACCAATTTTAGCAGTACTAACTAATGCACTGTATTTATTGGAACAAGTACCTATTTACAAAACTGTGTTGGAGGCCACACATTATTGCAAAAATAGAAACAAAAGAAAAACAGAGAAGAAAAGAAAATAAAAAGAAAAGGGCCTGCAGCGGCTGGGCCTTAGTCAACCAACCGGCCCAGCCCACCCGCATGTCCCTCTCCCTCGCTGCTCACCTCGTCGCGCTGTCGCCCGCACCCGCCGGCGCGCCGCTGGCCCCCCTCTCCCGGTCGACAGTTGACGCCCGCGCCCGCGCCGTGGATATGGGCCACCCCTGCAACCCCTGGCTCCCCCTGCCGCACTCTCTCTCTTCGCCGCGGCCCTCCTCACATCCCTTCACCCGACCGCTTTTGTGGTCGCCGGCGTGCCCACCGCGGCGACCAACACTCACGCGCCCTCCTGTCGAGTCCACGAGCCCCTCACACCGTCTGCCTCATCGACCTCGATCATCGGCTCGAGCCCAGCGCCCGTGCAATGACGAGGAGGCTGTCTTCTTCCACCTCGGGCACCGCCGCCCTCGCCGTCGAAATCCGGCCACCTCGAGCCCCTCGAGCTGCGTTGCTCCTCTACAGGCTCCTGGTGAGCCTCCCGTCCCTTCCCCTCTCTCTACGCCGCCCGTTCACGCCGTAGCACCGTTCCATCGTGCCGAGCCAGCCGCCACGCGGCCACCGCGGTTCACGCTCGCGTCAGAGCACGGCGACGTGCTCCTGGGGTTCACAGGAGCCCAACGCATGCACACAGCCCCCCGAAGCCTCTAGCGATGTTTCCGCCCGGACCCGTACTCCGGCCGCCGCTAGCTCATCGCCGACGCCGATTCCGGCCACTCTAGGGTGAAGCACCACCAACACCGGATGCGGCTCTTCGCGTCGGTCCCGTAGCACCTCTCCGCACGTCGATCTGTGGCGCGGACGGCTGATTCCGAGCTCGCCGGCGCGCCTCCACCATGGGAGAGGCCCGCCGGAGTCCTCTCTGGCGCCACGCCGATGTAGCGGCCTGGCCCGCGCCCTGGGCCACTGGCCAGTGGGCCACCTGGCCCCAGTTGACCAGTTGACCTGGTCAACTATGCTGACTGGGCCGGCCAGTCGCTGACAATGGGGCCCACAGCCCCCTAATTAAAATTAATTTAACTAAGTCAATTAACCTAACTTGACATGTGAGGTGGGCCCAAACGCCTAATTAACTAAACTTAGTTTAAATCTAAACTCTGTTAGACCCTGAGTATGACATGTGGGTCCCACTGGTCAGTTTTGACCTGGTCAACCGCCACTGTTGCTGCTGATGTCAACATACGCCATGCTGACATCAGCAAACACTGTTCTGGAAATGCGATTTAAATTAATTCCAGTAAATTCCAAAAAATCAATAAAACTTTTAAAAATCATAAAATAAACCGTAACTCCGATGAAAAAGTTTTATATATGAAAGTTGCTCAGAACAACGAGACGAATCCAACCGTGCCATCTGTTTCCGTGTCGGGACCTCTACGGAGTTGAACCGCAACTTTAACCTTTTCCGGTAATGAATAGTGCTTATACACGGTTAATAATTCCAACTTAAATCCTAAAACAACTAATATGATTTAGATATGTTTAGGCAACCCTGCACTGCATGTTAGCATAGCCTGCTCTGTGTTGCATATGTTTACCGTCTATTATTTGTTTCCTCCCCCTCTCTCTCTCTCGTAGACCCCGATACAGACGCAGTTCCCAAGGCCGACGCAGCTTAGAGCCGACGACCACCGTTGACGACCTTGCCTTTGCCGCCGAGCAACCAGGCAAGCACCCCCCTTGAGCATACCGATATCGCCTATTCTTTCTCTCTCATGCTTGCATTAGAATTGCTGCTGCTACTGCTTTACTCTATTATGATGCATAGCCTGTTATTGTAACCTGCTATTGAAACCTTACTGCTTATCCTAAACTGCTTAGTATAGGCTGGTAGAGACCTATCAGTGACCCCACTTGTCCCGATTGCCCCGCTGGATTATCAGAAGACTCAACAACCAGGCCCCGGCACCGCACATCACCCCCTTAGTTGTAACGACACTGCAACGTTACTATCGAGTGCCGGGTGATACCTCGTGTAGCACTTCTGATGTTAACTTGTAGAGTAGCTATTCGGTCATGGTCATCGAGGGTGATTCCTCCTTCTCCCACTTCCGATAACGACGCTGTCATGCAACACCTCAAGTTGAACCCATGAGGGTGATTCCTCCGAGTTCACCTTGAGGGATAACATCGATTAGGAATCCATCGAGGGTGATACGGATTCCTTGATGTTATGGACACAGGATAATTGGACTTTACACTGCTACTTGGAAGGCGGGTCGACCCTGAGGGGTACCCGCGTGTGATGTGAAGACGGGTTGACGTGGATGGTGCCCTGAGTGAGAATACGAGGCATGGCCGGGCATTCTTGGCCCTTGCCGCAAGTCCTCGAGACGGGGCGATGGGGTCACATCTTTCGTGAGTCTCTGCTCGTTGACGAACTACCAACACACAACTATTTGGATATTTGATCCGAGAGGGCCTCTGGCCTGATAGCACTAACCATCACGTGGGCATAGTATGGGCGTCTGCATCGTAGCATCAGCCGAAAGCTCTGTCAGACGTCCAGTCAGCATTGCGGCACGGTCGGATCGTGTCGACCACCCGAGGCGCACGCTGGTATCCACCCTTGCGCAACGACCCGGAGGGCGAGGGGCGATGGCCAAGACCTCCTTGCGCTTAGGATGTAGACCGGCGGGGACCTCTCTGCTGAGCTCTAGGTAGGAGGGTTGCCATTTGGCCGAGGCCGGGCATGACCCAGGAAAGTGTGGTCCGCGGAGTTAATCGAGCGTGGTGGGTAAGTTGGTGCACCCCTGCAGGGAAGAACACATCTATCGATAGCCGGTCCTACGGTAAAGGACACTCGGAGTTGTATCCCGATCGATACAACTAGAACTTGATACCTGTGATGATACCTGGATATGTGGCTCTGGGATTGTTTCTCACAGGGAGTCGAGAAAGGATCTCTGGCCGAGGTTGATACTTGGACATTATGGCTCTGGGATTGCTTTCTCGCAAGGAGCCGAGAAAGGATCTCTGGGTGGGTTGAGACTTAATGATACTACTACTTTATGATGTACAAATCTACTCTTCTAATGCTGCAAGACTGTTGAAGATGCTAGTCTTCGATAGGACTAGGCTATCCTCTCTATTCTGGCATTTCTGCAGCCCAGTCCACATATACAGCCTTCCTTTGATAATTTTGCATATGTAGTGTAGATCCTTGCTTGTTGAGTACTTCGGATGAGTACTCACGGTTGCTTTGCTTTCTTTTTCCCCCATATCCTTTTGATGCAATCAGATGACGGAGCCCCGGATACAGCTGCCCCCGCCAACGATCGCTGCTACTACCCGAGAGGGGATACTACTACGAGTTGGCCGATGACCAGGAGTAGGATCGGAGGGTCCAGGCAGGAGGCCTGCACCTTTCGATCGTGCTTTTATTTTGCCCCGCCTTTCTAGAGGCTTATCTATTCTGTTTCATATCTGTACTCAGATATCTGATGCTTCCGCTGACGCTTGTATGCGAGCTTATGTATTCAAGCCCTCGAGGCCCCTGGCTTGTAATATAAGCTTGTATGACTTTATTTATGTTTTAGAGTTGTGTTGTGATATCTTCCCGTGAGTCCTTAGGCTTGATCGTGTGCATTGCGTGGTATGATTAGTGCACGATTGATCCGGGGGCGTCACAAGTTGGTATCAGAGCTGACTGCCTCTAGGAATCCCCTTTCCAACTCCTTGGCCGAAGTTGAGTCTAGTCATTGATTTTTTTTACTAACATGGCTGTGTGGCTTACGGGCCACATCACCATTGGGTGGTATAGGATCTTTTATTCCTCGTCTATACTCTGGGACTCTGATCTCTCTTCTATTCGGGTTAAAATTTTACTAACTCCAACATAGGTTCTCGTGATACATCCACCCCGATGTTCTGAAATTTTTCCCCTTCCTTCAAGTTTGTGGGCCAGGTTCTGCTTACAGGATCCTTTTTCGAAGGCACCATGTGTTGTCACTTGCAGATCCCCGCTCCAACAGTTTTTTCTCCGACATGATGTAGCCTTCTAGGTCATGTTGTTTTAATTCTCACCGCGTGCCTGGCGCCGCCTAGTTTGTCTAGCTGCGAGCGTTCCCGGGCGTGTAACTATCCATTTGAATCTAACTCTGTGCATGGATTGGTATGTCTTTAACGACTACTATCATAACCTAATGCCCTTCTTGTTCATTACTCATGTTACATCGTGAATGGCCTCTTACACATGCAGCTTTTCTTGCTAAACTGCCCTGTTGATTTGGCAGGATGGCTGACGATCCTCCACTCCACCCTATATTGCCGAAATGATGCAGCAGTTTGAATTGAACCGTCAGGTTATGACCGGGATATTGGCTCAGTTCCCAAACCAGAATGCTCATCAACAGCCTACACCAATAACTCTGCCGAAATTCGTGCGCCTCAATCCGTCCACTTTTCGCAGCTCGACTGATCCAAGGATGTTGATGATTGGCTCCGTGACATTGCCTTCCAGATGAGTCGGCCAATGTTATCCCTGACAGTTACGTCACCTATGTGACGTATCACCTGAGGGATCAGTGCTCAATGGTGGGAAAGCCACAAGGGTATGTTGCTGTGACGCCCCCGCCCGATCGTGCACTATCATACACGCAAATGCACACGATCAAGCCTAAGGACTCACGGGAAGATATCACAACACAACTCTAAAACATAATTAAAGTCATACAAGCTTTATATTACAAGCCAGGGGCCTCGAGGGCTCGAATTCATAAGCTTGCGAACAAGCGTCAGCGGAAGCATCAGATATCTGAGTACAGATATAAAAGAAAATACAGAAAGGCCTTTGAAAGGCGGGGCAAAAGAAAACACTACGATCGAAAGGCACAAGGCCCCTGCCTGGGACCCTCCGATCCTACTCCTGGTCGTCAGTCAACTCGTAGTAGTATCCATCCTCTGGGTAGTAGTAGTAACGATCGTCGGGGCATCTGTCTCAGGGGGCTCCGTCCTCTGGTCACGTCAAACTGATATGGGGAGAAAAAGGAAAACAAAGCAACCGTGAGTACTCAGAAGTACTCAGCAAGCAAGGATCTACACTACATATGCAACATTTTCAAAGGGAGGCTGTATATGTGGACTGGGCGCAGAAATGCCAGAATAGAGAGAAGGCCTAGTCCTATCGAAGACTAGCATCTTCAACGGTCTTGCAGCAGTAGAAGAGAGTAGAACATTACAATATAATGTAGTAGTAACATTAAGTCTCAACCTCACCCAGAGATCCTTTCTCGACTCCCTGCGAGAAAGCAATCCCAGAGCCATACATTCATCAACCTCGTCCTGAGATCCCTTCTGACTCCCTGCGAGAAGCAATCCCAGAGCCATATATACAGGTCTCATCACAGGTATCCAGTTCTAAATTGTATCAATCAGGATACAACTCCGAGTGTCCTTTACCGTAGGACCGGCTATCGATAGAAATGTTCTTCCCTGCAGGGGTGCACCAACTTACCCAACACGCTCGATTAACTTCGGCCGGACACACTTTCCTGGGTCATGCCCGGCCTCGGCCAAACGACACATCGCAACCCTACCTACACTCAGCAGAGAGGTCCCCGTCGGTCTACATCCTAAGCGCTCAGAGGTCGGGCCATCGCCCTGTGCACTCCGAGTCGTTGCGTGCAGGGGGAAGCCAGGCACCAGGGGGGGCGCCGGTCCGTCCCGGCCGCAAGGCTAAACTAGACGTCTGACAGAGCTTTCGGCTGATGCTACGATGCAGAACGCCCATACTATGCCCACGTGATGGTTAGTGCTATCAGCCAGAGGCCTGCTCGGATCAAATATCCAAATCGTTAGGACTAGGGCTTGCGGTAACGAGCAGAGACTCACGAAAGATGGACCCCGTCGCCCCGTTTCGAGGACTTGCGGCAAGGGTTAAGAATGCCCGGCCGCGCCTCGTATTCACCACTCGGCACCACACTGGCAACCCGCCTTCACATCACACGCGGGTACCCCTCAGGGTCGACCCGCCTTTCCAAGTAACATTGTAAAGTCCAAGTATCCGTGTGTCCATAACATCAGGGAATCCGAGGTATCACCCTCATGAATTCCCACTCGATGTATCCGTCAAGGTGAACTAGGAGGAATCACCCACTGGGTCCACACTTGAGGTGTTGTAGGACAGCGTCGTTATCGGAAGCGGTGAAGGAGGAATCACCCTCGATGACCACGACCGAATAGCTACTCTACAGAGTTAACATCAGAAGTGCTACAAGAGGTTTCACCCTCGGCACTCGATAGTAACGCTGCAGTGTCGTTACAACTAAGGGGGGTGATGTGCGGTGTCGGGGCCTGGTCTTCAAGCCCATTGATCGGGTCTTCTGACGATCCAGCGCGGCAGTCGGGATAAGTGGGGTCACTGATAGGTCTCTACCCAGCTAGACTAAACAGTTTAGGATATGTAGGTAATTATTAACAGTAGGTTACAATGAACAGGCTATGCATCAGAATAGGATGTGCGGCAAAGCACATGGGGGATGGACGGGCGAGCGCGCGCAGCGAGCAGCAGCAGCACGGGTCGGCGCCGGAGGCGGTCGGGGACGGCCGGCCGGCGAGGGCGACGGGGGGGTCGATCCCGATCCAGATTTCTGGATCGGTGGGGGGGGGGGAATGAGCGAGGGGGTGGGGGTAGCGGCTAGGGTTTCGGGTGGGGGTGGGAGATATGGGGGAGGGGAGTGGGCGCCGGCTGGGCCGGCCTGGCTAGCCCAGTGGCCAGCTGGGCCGAGGCCCAGCGAGGGGGGGGGGCTTTATTTTCTTTTGTTCTTTTTCTGTTTTTCTTATTCCTTTTCTGTTTTGTCTTTTATTTTTAGTCCAAAAGACTTTTGTAAAATATGAGACTTGCTCCATTATTTACAGTGTATATTTGTCACTGCTAGAAATTGGTTTGGGGTCCATATCTTTTTGTTTGGATTTTATTTAAATTGAAAAAGGATTGAATAGTGCTATGTTGCTGCTGTTTCTAGTTGTTCGAGTCCTTTTACAATTTCAACTAATGTTGCAATCATTTTTACAAATGCTATGGGAATATTTGCAACATGAGGCACATTTTGGTTTTCCAGTTTGAACAACTTTTATTTCCCACTTTCATTTAAATTTGGATTTTGAGTTAGAAGCTGAAATGCATTATGATGCAAATGATGATCATGCACTGTAATCATGCTGACGTGGCATAATCAAAATGGGATTACTGTAGTTAACCACCGGGGGTGTTACAAATCTCCTCTACTAACAAGAATTCTCGTCCGAGAATTAAGAAGTAGAAGGAAAAAGTTCGGGGTATTCCGCACGAAGATTATCCTCGCGTTCCCAAGTGGCTTCATCTTCAGTATGATTTGACCACTGCACTTTGAGGAACTTGGTAACCTTCTGACGGGTTCGACGTTCAGCTTCATCGAGAATGCGGATCGGATGCTCCTTATAAGATAGATCATCTTGCAATTCGAGCATCTCGTGATCCACAGCTCGGTGCGGAGATTCCTTGAAGCATTTACGAAGTTGCGACACATGAAAGACGTCGTGGATATGGGAGAATTGCGGCGGCAACTCCAGTTTATATGCCACCTGACCACGTAGCAAAGAGCAAAGGACCAATGTAGCGTGGAGCTAACTTGCCCTTGATTCCAAAACGGTGAGTGCCTTCATAGGGGTGACACGTAGATAAGCTTGATCACCAGGTTGATAAGTCAAAACCCCATCGTTTGCGATCATAGTTGCTCTTCTGGCGGTCCTGAGCCGCCTTGAGATTTTCCCGGACAATTCGGACTTGTTCTTCGGCGTGTTGAATAATATCTGGACCCACGAGCGGTCGTTCCCCAGTTTCTGACCAATTCAGAGGGGTTCGACACTTACGTCCATAGAGAACTTCAAAGGGGGCCATTTTCAAGCTGGCTTGATAGCTGTTGTTATAGGAGAACTCGGCATATGGAAGAGATTCTTCCCACTTCTTGCCGAAAGAAACAACACAAGCTCGTAGCATGTCTTCAAGCACTTGATTAACTCGTTCAACTTGGCCTTGGGATTGAGGATGATAAGCTGAACTCCAGGTAATATGAGTTCCCATAGCCTTTTGGAAACTTTCCCAGAAATGACCAGTGAATATGCTGCCACGGTCTGAACTGATCTCTTTCGGAATACCGTGGAGTGAAACAATTCTGGAGATATATATAACTCTGCTAACTGACTAGCAGTGATCGTCTCCTTGACAGGCCGAAAGTGTGCAACTTTGGAGAGTTGGTCGACGACGACAAGAATAGCATCGTGACCCTTCTGTGACCTGGGAAGTCCTGTAATGAAATCCATCTGAACCTTATCCCATTTCCATAAAGGAATAGGAAGTGGTTGCAGAATTCCAGCAGGCTTCTGATGTTCTACTTTAACGCGTCGACACACATCACATTCAGCAACATATCGAGCAATGTCTTGCTTCATTCTAGACCACCAGTACCTTTGACGGAGATCACGATACATCTTGGTGCTACCCGGATGAATAGACAGCGGTGTATCATGTGCCTCCTTCATGACTTTGTCAGTCATAAGCTCGAAGCGAGGTACGACAATGCGGTTTCTGAAATACAAGGTTCCATCTTCAGACAGCGTGAAATCCCTGTACTTTTCAAGGTGAAGGTCTTTCTTCATCAAATCAATTTCAGCATCTTTAACTTGGGCATTCTTAACAGCTTTCTCAAGGTCTGGTTCAACAACCAAGGTTTTTAGGTATCCTTGGGGAACTATCTCGAGATTTAGCTTTCGAAGCTCTTCATACAGAAGGGGTTGCTGTAGCTGAACCTCAAGTTCGCAGCAATAGGATTTGCGGCTCAACGCATCAGCCATTACATTAGCCTTGCCAGGGGTATAAGAAATACCCAAATCATAGTCCGCAATGGTCTCCATCCATCTTTGCTGACGGAGATTCAGAGATGGCTGAGTGAACAAGTACTTCAAACTTTTATGATCCGTGTAGATCTCGCAACGATTACCGAGGAGATAATGTCGCCACAACTGCAGTGCATAGATGACAGCAGCTAGTTCTAGATCATGTACCGGATAATTCTCTTCATGCGGTCGCAACTCACGAGAGCCATAGGCAATCACTTTACGCTCTTGCATTAGGATACAGCCTAATCCTTCACGGGATGCGTCACAATAGATCACAAAGTCTTTGCGAGAATCTGGAGGAGCAAGTACTGGGGTATTGTAACGGATTGACATCTGCCCCAGTGGATAAAGGATGTACTCTGGATGTATCCCTGCTCGAACAGCTGGTAGCTGCGTCGCAGGGTGTGGTGGAAACAAACGATCCATCTGAAACAGAGGAAACTCATGATTGTCAAAAGACAAGGAGAAGTATAACCGATCTCGGAGAGAAAGGTTAGACAAAACAATGGAAAGGAAAATGATTATCAGACTAATCAGATCAATGTCAGGGAAATCGCACAGATATCCAGCTCTCCGGGTGGACGAGAATTACGAGCTCCTAATGTTAGAGTTAGTAAAATTTTAGTTAACCCGAAAGGAAGAGAGGTCAGAGTCCCAGAGTAAAGATGAGGAATAAAAGATACTAACACCACCCAATTGGCGACGTGGGCCCGTAAGCCACACAGCCAAGTTAGTAAAATAGTTTTCCGGTTTCTAGACTCAACTTCGGCCAAGGAGTTGGAAAGGGGGTTCCTACAGGCAGTCGGCTCTGATACCAACTTGTGACGCCCCCGGCCCGATCGTGCACTAATCATACACGCAAATGCACACGATCAAGCCTAAGGACTCACGGGAAGATATCACAACACAACTCTAAAACATAATTAAAGTCATACAAGCTTTATATTACAAGCCAGGGGCCTCGAGGGCTCGAATTCATAAGCTTGCGAACAAGCGTCAGCGGAAGCATCAGATATCTGAGTACAGATATAAAAGAAAATACAGAAAGGCCTTTAGAAAGGCGGGGCAAAAGAAAACACTACGATCGAAAGGCACAAGGCCTCCTGCCTGGGACCCTCCGATCCTACTCCTGGTCGTCAGTCAACTCGTAGTAGTATCCATCCTCTGGGTAGTAGTAGTAACGATCGTCGGGGCATCTGTCTCAGGGGGCTCCGTCCTCTGGTCACGTCAAACTGATATGGGGAGAAAAAGGAAAACAAAGCAACCGTGAGTACTCAGAAGTACTCAGCAAGCAAGGATCTACACTACATATGCAACATTTTCAAAGGGAGGCTGTATATGTGGACTGGGCTGCAGAAATGCCAGAATAGAGAGAAGGCCTAGTCCTATCGAAGACTAGCATCTTCAGCGGTCTTGCAGCAGTAGAAGAGAGTAGAACAATACAATATAATGTAGCAGTAATAATATCAACCTCACCCAGAGATCCTTTCTCGACTCCCTGCGAGAAAGCAATCCCAGAGCCATATATACAGGTCTCATCACAGGTATCCAGTTCTAAATTGTATCAATCAGGATACAACTCCGAGTGTCCTTTACCGTAGGACCGGCTATCGATAGAAATGTTCTTCCCTGCAGGGGTGCACCAACTTACCCAACACGCTCGATTAACTCCGGCCGGACACACTTTCCTGGGTCATGCCCGGCCTCGGCCAAACGACACATCGCAACCCTACCTACAGCTCAGCAGAGAGGTCCCCGCCGGTCTACATCCTAAGCGCAAGGGGGTCTTGGCCATCGCCCCTCGCCCTCCGGGTCGTTGCGTACATGGCCCAGATCCAAGCACCACCGAAATGGCGCCAATCACTGCATGCCGCACTGCTGAACTGGACGTCTGACAGAGCTTTCGGCTGATGCATACGATGCAGAACGCCCATACTATGACCACGTGATGGTTAGTGCTATCAGGCCAGAGGCCTGCTCGGATCAAATATCCAAATCGTTAGGACTAGGGCTTGCGGTAACGAGCAGAGACTCACGAAAGATGTGACCCCGTCGCCCCGTCTCGAGGACTTGCGGCAAGGGTTAAGAATGCCCGGCCGCGCCTCGTATTCACCACTCGGGCACCACACTGGCAACCCGCCTTCACATCACACGCGGGTACCCCTCAGGGTCGACCCGCCTTTCCAAGTAACATTGTAAAGTCCAAGTATCCGTGTGTCCATAACATCAGGGAATCCGAGGTATCACCCTCATTGAATTCCCACTCGATGTATCCGTCAAGGTGAACTAGGAGGAATCACCCTCACTGGGTCCACACTTGAGGTGTTGTAGGACAGCGTCGTTATCGGAAGCGGTGAAGGAGGAATCACCCTCGATGACCACGACCGAATAGCTACTCTACAGAGTTAACATCAGAAGTGCTACAAGAGGTTTCACCCTCGGCACTCGATAGTAACGCTGCAGTGACGTTACAACTAAGGGGGGTGATGTGCGGTGTCGGGGCCTGGTCTTCAAGCCCATTAATCGGGTCTTCTGACGATCCAGCGCGGCAGTCGGGATAAGTGGGGTCACTGATAGGTCTCTACCCAGCCTAGACTAAACAGTTTAGGATATGTAGGTAATTATTAACAGTAGGTTACAATGAACAGGCTATGCATCAGAATAGGTAAAGCAGCAGCAGCAGTAATTCTAATGCAAGCATGAGGAATTTAGAATGGGCGATATCGGTATGCTCAAGGGAGGGGCTTGCCTGGTTGCTCGGCGGCAAGGGCAAGGTCGTCGATGGTGTCTTCGGGATCCGGAGCTGCGTCGGTCTCGGGGACGACGTCGGGGTCGAGGGCTATCGAGAGAGAAGAGGGGGAGGAAACAGTATAAATATATAGCAAACATGAGCATGACAAATACGATACACGGTGCTAGGGGTAGTCTAACGCAGCATCACACGTAACAGACGGAGCGGGAGAATATCTGACGATATTTCCCGGGTCTTTGGAATTATCGGACAGAGGATAAGAGGGGAACGGTTGCAAGTTCGGATAGTTAGGGACGCGTGACGGGCGAACGGACCGCGTATTCAGATTCGTCTCGTCGTTCTGAGCAACTTTCATGTACAAAGTATTTTCATCTGAGCTACGGATTATTTTATATGATTTTCTAAAGTTTTTATTAATTTCTGGAATTTAATTAATTATTTAAATTAACATTATCCGAAACAGTGTCTTGCTGACGTCACATGACGTCAGGACCAGTGGGTCCCACCTGCTCATACTCACATTAGGCAATTAGTGATTAACTAATTAATTAACATTTAATTAAACTAATTAATTAAATTAAGACTAATCTAAACAGGGTTAATTAACTTAATTAACTAATAATTAATTATTATTTTTATTAATTATAATTTTTAATTTTTCAAAAAAAAAACGTTTCGGGGGGGCCCTGGGGTCATTGGCCCAGGGGCGGACATGTCCGCGGCGGCTGCGTGGGGCCGGACAAGTCCGACCACCACGGCACGGGCGCACGGGCGCTCGCCTAGGCGGGCGCGGCGCGGGCGACGGCGCGGTGGCCGGAGCGGGTGGAGGCGCGGAAGGCGCCGGCGAACACGAGCAGCTGCCCGCGGGTGAGGGGGGTGAGGTCGCGGGCGGACGGGGGAAGCGCGGCGTGGCGCGGATGTGCGGCAAGGCACATGGGGGATGGACGGGCGAGCGCGCGCAGCGAGCAGCAGCAGCACGGTCCGCGTGGAGGCGTCGGGACGGCCGCGGCGCGGGCGACGGGGGGGTCATCCCGATCCAGAATTTCTGGATCGGGGGGGGGGAATGAGCGAGGGGGTGGGGGTAGCGGCTAGGGTTTCGGGTGGGGGTGGGAGATATGGGGGAGGGGAGTGGGCGCCGGCTGGGCCGGCCTGGCTAGCCTAGTGGCCAGCTGGGCCGAGGCCCAGCAAGGGGGGGGCTTTATTTTCTTTTGTTCTTTTTCTGTTTTTCTTTATTCCTTTTTCTGTTTTGTCTTTTATTTTTAGTCCAAAAGACTTTTGTAAAATATGAGACTTGCTCCATTATTTACAGTGTATTATTTGTCACTGCTAGAAATTGGTTTGGGGTCCATATCTTTTTGTTTGGATTTTATTTAAATTGAAAAAGGATTGAATAGTGCTATGTTGCTGTTGTTTCTAGTTGTTCGAGTCCTTTTACAATTTCAACTAATGTTGCAATCATTTTTACAAATGCTATGGGAATATTTGCAACATGAGGCACATTTTGGTTTTCCAGTTTGAACAACTTTTATTTCCCACTTTCATTTAAATTTGGATTTTGAGTTAGAAGCTGAAATGCATTATGATGCAAATGATGATCATGCACTGTTAATCATGCTGACGTGGCATAATCAAAATGGGATTACTATAGTTAACCATCGGGGGTGTTACAGTTGCCTACTGAAACAGTAACCACTTGGCAGGAATTTCAGTCAGCTTTTCGTGCACGGTACATTCCTCAAGGTCTGAAGGACCAGAAGAAGCAGGAATTCTGCAAACTCACCCAGGGAATAATGACTGTGGATGAATATCAAAGGAAATTCCTTGAATTGTCCCGCTATGCTGAAGATGACGTCTGCACTGACGCACGCAAGCAGGAGAAATTCCGTGAGGGACTGCGTACTGATATAAACCTCGCACTTGCTGCCCATGATTGCATAGACTTTGCAACGCTTGTCAGCCAATCTTTCCAAGTTGAAACTGCTCTGGCTAAGTACCAGGAGTCGCTCAAACGCACTCGTGAGGTTGGCTCATCCTCGGGTCAGCCAGCTCAGAAATGTCGAGTCTGGATCCCACATAATGTTCATCACCGCCCTGCTCCAACACCAAGGCCGTCTTATGCTGCACCTCGTCTTCCTTCACCGCCTAGACAGCTAACGGTTCAGGGTGAACAGCCTAATGCTATGGCTTCTCCTCAGGTTGCATCTCGTCCTCCTGTTGGTTGCAAGGAGAACTATCGTAACCGTCGTCTCAGAAACTGTAGTGCCAGGCCGTCTGCTATAGTTCGGGTCCATGTCAACCATGTCAAAATTGAAGAAGCTCGACAGGACACCAAAATTTTGATGAGTACCCTATTAGTGAATGCAATCCTAGCTTCTGTACTCTTTGATTCTGGAGCGTCGCACTCCTTCATGTCTGAAAGTTTTGCGTGAAGCCATGATATACCTTTCGAGGAGATGTGCACCCCATTAGTAATCCAGTCCCCTGGGGCTAATTGGCAAACTACCATGGTAAGCCAAGGTAACCACATTGAGAATGGAGGATTGGTGTTCCTCGTTTCACTCATTGCTCTCAAGACCTCCAACATAGACATTATTCTGGGTATGGACTGGTTGAAGCCTCATAAAGCTTTGATTGACTGTGCCACTGAAACAGTCCGCATCACACACCCTTCTGGCCAGACAGTCAAATACTCAGCCCGAATAGCTCAGGATGCTGAGAGCCAGATATATGCTCTAAATGCTTTGAACGCCTCACCTCTTGAAGGCATCAAGAACATTCCAGTTGTTCATGATTTTCAAGATGTCTTTCCAGAAGAACTTCCAGGAATACCCCTTGCTAGAGCTGTCGAGTTTGTCATAGACTTGAAGCTGGGCACTACCCCTATTGCGAAACGTCCTTATAAGATGCCTCCGCACCACCTTCTTGAACTTAAGGAGGAAATCAACAAATCACTTAAAAAGGGTTTCATCCGCCCCAGTTCCTCTGCTTGGGGACCACCTTCACTCTTCGTTAAGAAGAAGGATGGAACTAACCGATTGGTTCAAGATTATCGGCCCATTAACCAAGCCACAATCCAGAACAAGTATCCGCTTCCTAGAATCAATGATCTATATGATCAACTTGCTGGTTCCTCAGTATTCTCTAAGCTTGATTTGAGATTGGGATACCACCAGATCAGAGTTCGTGAAGAGGATATTCCGAATACAACGTTCATTACTCGCTATGGTTCTTATGAGTACACTGTCATGTCATTTGGCTTAACAAATGCTCCAGCCACATTCTCCCGACTGATGAATTACATCTTCATGGATTACCTCGACAAGTTCATCGTGGTATATCTAGATGATATTCTGGTTTATTCAAAGAATAAGGAAGAACATGCTGAACACCTTCGTCTTGTTCTGGAAAGGCTCCGAGAACACCCGCTCTATGCCAAGTATTCCAAATGTGAATTCTGGTTGTCTGAAGTGACATATCTCGGCCACGTGATCTCCAAAGATGGCATTGCTGTTAACCCAAAATGAGTTCAGGCTATTCTTGACTGGACTCCACCGAAGAATGTCTAGCAAGTCAGAAGTTTTCTCGGCCTTGCAAGCTATTGCCGTCGCTTTGTCGAGAATTTCTCAAAGATTGCTAAGCCTCTGACTGATCTGCTTCACAAAGGCGTTAAGTTTGAGTGGACAGAAAAATGTCAGGAAAGTTTTCAGACACTCAAGGACAAGCTAACATCTGCCCCAGTACTTGCTCCTCCAGATTCTCACAAAGACTTCATGATTTATTGTGATGCATCCCTTGAAGGATTAGGTTGTGTCCTAATGCAAGAGCGTAAAGTGATTGCTTATGGCTCTCGACAGTTGCGCCTGCATGAAGAGAACTATCCAGTACATGATCTAGAACTAGCTGCTGTCATCTATGCATTGCAGTTGTGGCGACATTACCTCCTCGATAATCGTTGCAAGATCTACACGGATCATAAAAGTCTGAAGTACTTGTTCACTCAGCCATCTCTGAACCTCCGTCAGCAAAGATGTATGGAAACCATTACGGACTATGATTTGGGTATTTCTTATACCCCTGGCAAGGCTAACGTGATGGCTGATGCCTTAAGCCGCAAGTCCTATTGCGACAACCTCATGGTTAGGCGAGCCCAACCTCATCTTTTTGAAGAACTACGCAAGCTGAATCTGTGTATTGTTCCACAGGGTTCTCTTAATAACCTTGTGATACAACCAGATCTTGAGAAAGCTGTTAAGAATGCGCAAGCTAAAGATGATGAAATTGATCTGATGAAGAAAGATCTTCACCTGGAAAAGTACAGGGATTTCTCGCTGTCTGAAGATGGAACCTTGTATTTCAGAAACCGCATTGTCGTACCTCGCTTCGAACTCATGACTGACAAGGTCATGAAGGAGGCACATGATACATCGCTGTCTATTCATCCGGGTAGCACCAAGTTGTATCGTGATCTCCGTCAAAGGTACTGGTGGTCTAGAATGAAGCAGGATATTGCTCGGTATGTTGCTGAATGTGATGTTTGCCGTCGCGTGAAAGCAGAACATCAGAAGCCTGCTGGAATTCTGCAACCGTTACCTATTCCTTTATGGAAATGGGATAAAGTTCAAATGGATTTCATTACCAGCCTTCCCAAGTCACAGAAGGGTCACGATGCTATTCTTGTAGTCGTCGACCAACTTTCTAAAGTTGCACACTTTCTGCCTGTCAAGGAGACGATCACTGCTAGTCAGTTAGCAGAATTATATATCTCCAGAAATGTATCACTCCACGGTATTCCGAAGAAGATTAGTTTGGACCGTGGCAGACTTTTTGTGGCACCCCGCCTGATTACCACTGTAGCCAGACGGTCACCACGCATACCAGCCCAGGAAATCACTCTGGCATGCGCGTTTACAACAAGTATCATGAACACACGCATTTCTATTAATGGATATATGAGTCCTACATGATATAATACAAGAGGTGATGGCAGCGGAAAAGCTCTCTATCTAAGGCAACAAGGTCCTGGTGCGGCTCCAATCCACAGGGATCTGACTGGGTTACTCTCCTAGCTCGCGAACGCTCCAGCTCCTCGACGACGGACGGCGGATCCTTATGTGAACCTGGCCACATTGAGGGCCGCTGAGTACTTTTGAATGTACTCGCAAGCAAACCAAACTTACATATACACCAAGCAAAGCAATCCATGGCATTCAAGCATGCATTTGTTATTAGAACAACATTAATTATCATGACATAGCATAACTATCTAGCAATATTAATCATTATGTTGTAACAGGATTATCTAGTGTGATACTACTAAAGTAAAGTAAAGCATATCAAGTAAATAACCCATACTCCAAACATGCTCATGATCTGATCTGAAACTGATCCAAATCCAATCCAAATCATGTGGTCATCCGGCCACTCATCATATAGCCATCCCACGGCTAACATATTATATATCTAACATCATCTGATGTCTAAGCAAGACGAGTTCTTCCATCATTATTATCATTATTACGGTTGACCACCTAGTGAGGTCTGGACGGGCTGTCCAATACCGTGGACACGGCTATTCGAATAGATTTTACACTCTGAAGAGGTTGCGCACTTTACCCACACCATGGAGCACCTGGCCTCGTGATCCCATTCGGGTGGACCAGCGTTGCTCCAACGAAACCCGCCTGACCCGTGACTCTTCCACCGTACCACCGGCAATCATTCTCCCCCGGAGTCAAGCCTGGGTGGCCCCTTTGTCACCTCGTGACACCTGCCACCGTCGTGGCCAAACTAAACTGTCCCAAATAGGGACCGCGCGCAAACAAACAACTGGGCTCACAAGGTTATCGCCACCTACCGGGCCAGGGTAGCGCGCACGCATAACCTTCCCTGTCTGGTGGTACCGGTGAAAGAGCACAAAGCCAGACCAAGTCAAGGCCGTCCCATACCGGCAAATGTGGTTGCACGGATAAGCCCGGACAGGTGACTCAAGATCAACCGACTAAGTTCATTTAGCAAGCTTAGTGGTTCATCACAATAACTTAACATGGTGGTAACTATGTATGAGGTAACAACTGTGGAAACATAACAACCTATCTACATATAACATCACAATGAGTCATTAGTGAAACAATATTTAAATGGCAAGTTATCACTTTACAAGTTCTAGCTGTAAGTTACGACCATCGGAACCCTTGCATAAAACCGGCAAAGAAACCAGTAGCCACCAGAACGGTCTTTACAACTCAGATCTGGGACATTACCGGAATAACTCAACCCCGGCTCAAGACGGCTGGAAAGCAGCTCAGAACATAAGACGGTGTTGATAAGAAGAATGTAGCAGCTCCCTAAGACGGCCGAAAAATAGCTCAGAGCATAGGGTCACTACTACGGAAAGAAATTCAACAACTGTCCGAGACGGTCGAAAAGCAGCTCAGAACACGAACCAGTTGTTGAAAAGAGAACATAAAGTCGGCATCCACCCCGGACGGCCGAAAGCAGCACAGACACAGGCGTGGTGCTGTCATCGAAGAAAGTGCAAGCAAGGGTTCGTCAGAGTCACCTAAAGCTCACTACTACACAGACAAGCATAAGCATATTAATGTAAACATGCAAGAATAACACAGTGCAATGCTTTAGGGCATATATCAGATGGTCGGCTTGCCTGGGGGCGAAGAATACTCCGGGAAGAAGTGCGGACAGTCCGCGGAAAGGATCGCCGGAAAAAGTTTCTCTCCCGGAGGGGCTGTTTAGAGGCAAGGGAAAAATGGTCATTTTCACTATGTGAACACATTATGAAAATGGTACCATTGGAACGGGCTCGACAAACTGAAGACGTGGGCGTTGGTTTCACCTGAATCGGAGTCACGAGTGAAAAGTTGTGAGGGGTTGAAGTGGAAGGACCTATCTGTAAATATAATATTTACTCAGAGGTCCTCAATAGTTTTTTCTGAGAAAAAGAGAAAATGAACTGTGCACGCGGGCCGACTCGGGCCGTAAGCTGCTGGTGCTTGAGCGCCAGTGGGCCGCGAGACTGCTACCGCTGCTGGGCCGGAACTGCCGCTGCTCCACTGGGCCGGCCCACCCACCCCCTCACTTATACAGCGTGGCAAGGGCGGGGCCGAGCGGCTATCACCGACATGCGGGGCCCGCTGGCAGGGCGGTCGTCTTCTTCTTCCTTCACCAATCCCGCGCCTGGCCAGGGGCAGAGCCGATCCTGACGAGGCCTGCCGGAGCTACAGGGCACCTCTGGCGAGGCTCTGCCTATGGGGGAGGTCAGCGGAGCAGGGCACATCCCCTGGACCCATTCACGGCCGGCGGAGAAGGCCGAGATGTTGACGGCTTCAAGGACGGCGGTCGGAGGCGTCGGGTGGATGACGGGCAGGGTGCTCCGGTGATGAGGAGATGGAGCAAAGGCTCGGGAGAGCTTCGCCGGAGTTTGGTGGGTCGTTTGGTGGTGGAAGAAGGAAGAATGGAGCTCGGGGTTGCGCCAATTTAGGCCGAGTTGGGCGGCGGCCATGGCGGCGATGGGGAAGCAGGAGAGATCCTCGAGCTCGGTTCAGAGCTTGGGCGGGACTAGGAGGGAGAGGGAAGGCTCAGGGTGAGGTAGAATGGCTCGGGGGTGGCCTATATATAGGTGGCCGAGGCGCTCGGATGAGCACAGCCACCGTGGCGGCCTTATCGGTGCATTGGTGCTCGGGCATGAGCTGGCTTGGCTGCTGGTGTTGCCGACCTGACGTAGCACAGGGCGACGTGATGCTACGGCGAGGAAGGAGCCAAGGAAGGGAGAAGACAACGAAGGTCACGGGTGAGCAGTGACGCGGCGGCGACTGCCGTGCCATGGAGAGGAAGGATTCGGAGGGGAGAAGGGTCAGGAGAGGGATATGTGGATGCCGCGGAGCTAGTCGGAACGCGGGGACATGCCACTGCTGCCTGAGCTGGCTTGCCCGACGCCAACAGTGCGCAGACCACCGATTTGGCCTGCTTTAGGCATGGTCACCACAGCCAACACGTGCTCTGGAGTGAGCCTGGCTGTCTGGACTTGTCAAACAAGGTTCTCACTGCTCTTGGAGGTGACCTCAATGGTTGGAATCAACTAGGTAGTTCTGGGGTAGGAGAAACCTGCACAAACAGGATTTAACAGCAAGCTGTTTGTGGTTGTTTCTGGAGAGAGGGATGAAGGAGAGGAGCTAGATCTTGTCACAATGAAATAGGATAGGAAGGACTAGGTGATGGAAAAATTTGAAGGCATTTGGACAAGATTTGAACACACTTCCTTTGTAATGCCAAATCTGGTCCAGAAAAGGGATTTTGAAGCTGTGCTTAAATGGCTTGACTAAATGAGTTGAATTTTGGTGGAGGCAAATGATTTGGAAGTATGAAGATACTGGAAAAGTTTCAGCTCATTTGGAAATGCCAAAGTGGTACCTCCTTCACAGCACTTCCAAATGAACAGAAACTTGAGAAAAATGCTCTGGATTAATGGATGGAGGGATTGAGCTGATTTTTGGTTTCCGTGAGTGATTTAGCAATGTTAATCACCGTGAAAATTTTCAGCTCAAATAGATCAAGGTTTCAAGCACTTCCTTTGCAAACTGGAAATCTGGACAGAATTTGCAAATGGATGATGTGCTCAAACTTTGAACTATGGAGCTTTGATTTTGATGGAACTGGTGAATATATGGATATAATAAGCTCCACAAATTATTTGGGATTTTTCCTGGCTACCAAAATGGTAGTTCCTTTAGAAACTGCCCAAAATGCAATATTGGCATTAAATAGGAAAATGCAATTTCCCTTATTTAATTATTGCCAATATTTTTGTGGGAGCTCAATATGATCACAAAGAATATCACCACAAGTTTTCATGAACTTTGGAGATGGATAGATATTTTCCTGGATTTAATTCCCTTAACTGGCAGAAAAAGGAATTAATTATAAATGAAAAATATTGCAAATGACTTGGCAATATTTTTGCATATCTAGGGTTTACAAAGATAGGATGATCACTGGGAAAAGTTTGGGAGGCAGAAGATGAAAGGGAATTAGGGTTCCTTTGTAACTGAGAGAATCAGGGTTTCCCTTTCGGCAACTCGGAAGGTAGGGTTTCGACGGCAAAACCCTAAGAAAGATCTTGGGTGGCAGGGTTGATCTAGAGAGAATCTCTGGTTGGATAGGAAAGGCAAGGCTAGATGACCATCTTCACATTCCCAAGAGCTAGAGAAATCCAGTAACATCGAGAAAAAAAGACGGGAGTCAAATCCCGCGAAGGAAAAAAACAGGGAGTGAAAACCAGGGTGTTACAAACCTACCCCCCTTAAGAAAATCTCGTCCTCGAGATTTCCGAGCTTACCTCCCGGGGAAGGGGGCTTACCTGTGTGCGACTTGGATCCATCAGTGATCTTGTCTTCATTGGTTCATTGGCCTTTTAACTGCCTCTTCTGATGGACCATGTGTTGTCTCTGCGCACAGTTTCCTTGAATCCTTCTCTTTCCTGTTAGGTGTACTTTTTTTCGGATAGTGGTGTTGCTGGGTGGGGTAGCGGGTAATACCATCAGACAACTTGATTTACATGGCCTGGAAGTGGCTGCTTTAGGTTTTATTGCGATGCTTCGTACTCTGACAGTCAGGGCAAGACATCCTTTCCTAGTACCAGGCTTACATGCTTGTATGGCCTCGAGTGTCTAGGGGTGGCTTTCTTTTTGCTGTGTCAGAATGCTCAGTCTTGCTGCGAGTTCCATACTGACATTTCCTTTTGACTTCGGCATTCTGACTTTGTCCTTAGGTGATCCACAACATGACCGAGCTATTGCTGCTTTATTCCCAACTGAAGTGTCAGGCAGGATCACAGAGTAATCATAATCTCTTATTCCAGTGTCGTCATGATTTCCATGAGTTGTTGATGCTGACGTGCTTTGAGTCCTTCTATCCAAATGTCCTGTTTCAAAACTCTGTTGCTCGTGGAGAGAGCTCTGTTATATATAGGCTCTGTAGTCCTTGCTATGACCACTAAGATGAGCATAGTATCACTATCATTCGGTGCATCTTTCGGAGCATAGCCTCTTATCTTGGTTGGTGGCCCGTATTTATGATGAGTATGACGTGCTGGCTGCATTGTTGTGGCCGCATATGCAAGAGTTTGACGAGAGTTGGTAATACCACTCCGTCTGTGGAGATGTATCTTGTTGACCGTCACGGAGGTTGTTTGTCCACAACTTGTTTGTTCTTGTGGATTCCTTTGATGGACCTGTCATGACCTGCCAATACAGCTCCTTGATTGTTTTCCCGGCTGGTCGGGCTTGTTCTCACCACTTGCTCTTGCATACCTCGTAGGGGTTGTTGTGCTCATATTCCTTTTTGTGATATGGGGCCAGTGTTTCTCTGAACACAGTCATTCCCATGTACGAGTGGCTCGCATGAACTAATCCACTGGACTGCATGGTCACAACATATGCAGGGGTAGGATAACTCCCTTTATAACCACTGAGTTGTAAGGCAGACGGGTGTGTCTGGACTAGTTCATGCTCCTGACAATCTTGTTGTAGGCATGACGGCGTGTTGAAGAAGACTAAATTCCTAATGCTCAAAGTTTCTGCCGGGGTAGCGTGCTGAAGAAGACTGAGTATCGTGCCTCAAAAGTTTCCTTCATGTGTCTTGCTAAGGAAGGTTAGGTGCCTTATGCCAGAAGCTTTCCGTGGTAGCACACTGTGGAAGATGGGAGTGTCGTACCCTAGAAGATTTTCTCACCAAGTGGCGTACCAAGGAAGATTGGCAGTCTTGCGTTGTAAGCTTCTCTCGGTAGCTTGTGGAGGAAGGCTGGGTTTCATATACCAGAAGTCTTTTACGATGATATGCGGTCGGATCTATGGCCAATTCTGGCTTCTTTCCGCTGTATCCGGAATTTACTCATAGCGGAGCCAAAATTGGTATAGGCCATACCTTGTCTGAAGATATTCTGCTGGTCATGCACATCGCTTGTCCTTCTGCTGGTCTGATCATTGCTACTGTAAAGGTTGCAGAACTGATGCAGACCTCATGTTGTTAATTAATTCGGAATACCTTTTGTATTCAACCCAGATGTTGCCGATAATAAGCAGTTGATGGATAATTCCATTCGGTTCAGCTGGGCTTCCAATCATGTTAGGTGCTCCTTGATTCTGGATGCTTGGAAGCTCAGTGATTCTGGGCAACCGTGAGCTCATCCATATTCCTTGCAAACCTTGTTCACAGTACCCAGAAAATTTTGCTTACGCACCGGTGAACTCCAGAATATGCTTTGCAATTTGCATCATCATACCAGAGTTTTGTTGTTGCTCTTGGCACATTCACATTCATGAAATATGTCTTCGGTGGGTAATAAATGATTCTTGAGTCCGTTGAAAAAAAACTCAAGGTTCACCCCACTGACTGAAACAATCCTTGTGTCGCAGATGGAATAATTTGTCCTTACTGATATTCATTCTTGGTAACTCATCTGACTGCTCCTTAGGCGTGATCCGTTCTGAGGCAAACTCTCTCAGGTATATTCTGGCCTTGTCTGTTCCACACATATTCTGTTTCTGACCCATCCTTTGTCCTTGACAGATCCGGTGTTGCTATTCTGAATACCTGGCAGTTGGCTTGTCTTGACTCTTGCTGAATTGGGATTATTGGGCATTATCCAAGTTGTATGCTGATCTTCCTGATGGCACTTGCGGATGGATCCAGTCGGAGCGAAAAACGAAACCGACAAAAGAAACAAAAGCCGCGAAAACCAAAAAGCAAATAAAACTCAAATCTTGCGGACCTTACACACGTGGCCGAGGATCCACTAGTATAACTAGTATAGCGCACTTGATGCACCTCTAAGGATTTAGAAGCGAAACCACACAATGCTCCTGGTAGCACTGGTGTCAAGCTCCTACTACTTCTAAGGGAACATCTCACTCGATGCACGATGGCTATGGTCGTGCGATTCTAGGGTTATTGGGGAGAGATATAAGATATAAGCGTTTCCCAAAGGAAACTAGAGTTAAGAAGAGAAATGCCATGGCTAGCAAGCAGGGTAAGGATATCTGGTTTACCTAGGGGTTTCAGGGCTCACGGGTCGTTGCCTGGTGCGGATATTTCACACCAGAGGCAAAGGCCATGAGAGTTGGGGTCTGGTGGAGCCAAAAACCTAGGGGGTTGCCTTATGATCAATAGTAGTCGTGCCAGCTTGGCAAAGATGGTTGAAATCCATCCGGGCTTGCTACTGAGCACAAGACAATGAAGTCTGGCTAGGGTAACCTATAGTCATCCTGGCTGCTCTGATACCATCCGTTGTGGCGCCCCGCCTGATTACCACTGTAGCGAGACGGTCGCCACGCATACCAGCCCAGGAAATCACTCTGGCATGCGTGTTTACAACAAGTATCATGAACACACGCATTTCTATTAATGGATATATGAGTCCTACATGATATAATACAAGAGGTGATGGCAGTGGAAAAGCTCTCTATCTAAGGCAGCAAGGTCCTGGTGCGGCTCCAATCCACAGGGATCTGACTGGGTTACTCTCCTAGCTCACGAACGCTCCAGCTCCTCGACGACGGACGGCGGATCCTTATGTGAACTTGGCCACATTGAAGGCCGATGAGTACTTTTGAATGTACTCGCAAGCAAACCAAACTAACATATACACCAAGCAAAGCAATCCATGGCATTCAAGCATGCATTTGTTATTAGAACAACATTAATTATCATGACATAGCATAACTATCTAGCAATAATCATTATGTTGTAACAGGATTATATAGTGTGATACTACTAAAGTAAAGTAAAGCATATCAAGTAAATAACCCATACTCCGAACGTGCTCATGATTTGATCTGAAACTGATCCAAATCCAATCCAAATCATGTGGTCATCTGGCCACTCATCATATAGCCATCCCATGGCTAACATATCATATATCTAACATCATCTGATGTCTAAGCAAGACGAGTTCTTCCATCATTATTATCATTATTACGGTTGACCACCTAGTGAGGTCTGGACGGGCTGTCCAATACCGTGGACGCGGCTATTCGAATAGATTTTACACTCTGCAGAGGTTGCGCACTTTACCCACACCATGGAGCACCTGGCCTCGTGATCCCATTCGGGTGGACCAGCGTTGCTCCAACGAAACCCGCCTGACCCGTGACTCTTCCACCGTACCACCGGCAATCATTCTCCCTGGAGTCAAGCCCTGGGTGGCCCCTGTGTGCACCTCGTGACACCTACCACCGTCGTGGCCAAACTAAACTGTCCCAAATGGGGACCGCACGCAAACAAACAACTGGGCTCACAAGGTTATCGCCGCCTACCGGGCCAGGGTAGCGCGCACGCATAACCTTCCATGTCTGGTGGTACTGGTGAAAGAGCACAAAGCCAGACCAAGTCAAGGCCGTCCCATACCAGCAAATGTGGTTGCACGGATAAGCCCGGATAGGTGACTCAAGATCAACCGACTAAGTTCATTTAGCAAGCTTAGTGGTTCATCACAATAACTTAACATGGTGGTAACTATGTATGAGGTAACAACTATGGAAACATAACAACCTATCTACATATAACATCACAATGAGTCATTAGTGAAACAATATTTAAATGGCAAGTTATCACTTTACAAGTTCTAGCTGTAAGTTACGACCATCGGAACC
Organism: Thinopyrum elongatum; assembly: GCA_011799875.1. NCBI lineage: Eukaryota > Viridiplantae > Streptophyta > Magnoliopsida > Poales > Poaceae > Thinopyrum > Thinopyrum elongatum. Next base: position 84,097,598 of record CM022299.1, read on the forward strand.
CTTGCATAAAATCGGCAAAGAAACCAGTAGCCACCAGAACGGTCTTTACAACTCAGATCTGGGACATTACCGGAATAACTCAACCCCGGCTCAAGACGGCTCGAAAGCAGCTCAGAACATGAGACGGTGTTGATAAGAAGAATGTAGCAGCTCCCTAAGACGGCCGAAAAATAGCTCAGAGCATAGGGTCACTACTACGGAAAGAAATTCAACAACTGTCCGAGACGGCCGAAAAGCAGCTCAGAACACGGGCCAGTTGTTGAAAAGAGAACATAAAGTCGGCATCCACCCCAGACGGCCGAAAGCAGCACAGACACAGGCGTGGTGCCGTCATCGAAGAAAGTGCAAGCAAGGGTTAGTCAGAGTCACCTACAGCTCACTACTACACAGACAAGCATAAGCATACTAATGTAAACATGCAAGAATAACATAGTGCAATGCTTTAGGGCATATATCAGATGGTTGGCTTGCCTGGGGGCGAAGAATACTCTGGGAAGAAGTGCGGAGAGTCCGCGGAAAGGATCGCCGGAAAAAGTTTCTCTCCCGAAGGGGCTATTTAGAGGCAAGGGCAAAATGTCATTTTCACTGTGTGAACACATTATGAAAATGGTACCATCGGAACGGGCTCGACGAACTGAAGACGTGGGCGTTGGTTTCACCTGAATCGGAGTCACGAGTGAAAAGTTGTGAGGGGTTGAAGTGGAAGGACCTATCTTTAAATATAATATTTACTCAGAGGTCCTCAATAGTTTTTTTCTGAGAAAAAGAGAAAATGAACTATGCACGCGGGCCGACTCGGGCCGTAAGCTGCTGGTGCTTGAGCGCCAGTGGGCCACGAGACTGCTATCGCTGCTGGGCCGGAACTGCCGCTGCTCCACTGGGCCGGCCCACCCACCCCCTCACTTATACAACGTGGCAAGGGCGGGGCCGAGCGGCTGTCACCGACATGCGAGGCCCGCTGGCAGGGCGGTCGTCTTCTTCTTCCTTTGCCGATCCCGTGCCTGGCCAGGGGCAGAGCCGATCCCGACGAGGCCTACTGGAGCTACAGGGCACCTCTGGCGAGGCTCTGCCTATGGGGGAGGTCAGCGGAGCACGGCGCATCCCCTGGACCCATTCACGATCGGCGGGGAAGGCCGAGATGTTGACGGCTTCAAGGACGGCGGTCGGAGGCGTCACGTGGATGACGGGCAGGGTGCTTCGATGATGAGGAGATGGAGCAAAGGCTCGGTAGAGCTTCGCCGGAGTTTGGTTGGTCGTTTGGTGGTGGAAGAAGGGAGAATGGAGGTCGGGGTTGCGCCAATTTAGGCCAAGTTGGGCGGCGGCCATGGCGGCGATGGGGAAGTAGGAGAGCTCCTCAAGCTCGGTTCAGAGCTTGGGCGGGACTAGGAGGGAGAGGGAAGGCTCAGGGTGAGGTAGAATGGCTCGGGGGTGGCCTATATATAATTGGTCGAGGCGCTCGGATGAGCACAGCCACCGTGGCGGCCTTATCGGCGCACTGGTGCTCGAGCATGAGCTGGCTTGGCTGCTGGCGTTGCTGACCTGACGCAGCACAGGGCGACGTGATGCTACGGCGAGGAAGGAGCCAAGGAAGGGAGAAGACGACGAAGGTCACGGGTGAGCAGTGACGCGGCGGCGACTGCCGTGCTGTGGAGAGGAAGGATTCGGAGGGGAGAAGGGTCGGGAGAGGGATACGTGGATGTCGCGGAGCTAGTCGACACGCGGCGCCAACAGTGCGCAGACCACCGATTTGGCCTGCTCTAGGCATGGTCACCACAGCCAACACGTGCTCTGGAGTGAGCCTGGCTGTCTGGACTTGTCAAACAAGGTTCTCACTGCTCCTGGAGGTGACCTCAATGGTTGGAATCAACTAGGTGGTTCTGGGGTAGGAGAAACCTGCACAAACAGGATTTAACAGCAAGCTGTTTGTGGTTTGTTTCTGGAGAGAGGGATGAAGGAGAGGAGCTAGATCTTGTCACAATGAAATAGGATAGGAAGGACTAGGTGATGGAAAAATTTGAAGGCATTTGGACAAGATTTGAACACACTTCCTTTGTAATGCCAAATCTGGTCCAGAAAAGGGATTTTGAAGCTGTGCCTAAATGGCTTGACTAAATGAGTTGAATTTTGGTGGAGGCAAATGATTTGGAAGTATGAAGATACTGGAAAAGTTTCTGCTCATTTGGAAATGCCAAAGTGGTACCTCCTTCACAGCACTTCCAAATGAACAGAAACTTGAGAAAAATGCTCTGGATTAATGGATGGAGGGATTGAGTTGATTTTTGGTTTCCATGAGTGATTTAGCAATGTTAATCACCATGAAAAATTTCAGCTCAAATAGATCAAGGTTTCAAGCACTTCCTTTGCAAACTGGAAATCTGGACAGAATTTGCAAATGGATGCTGTGCTCAAACTTTGAACTATGGAGCTTTGATTTTGATGGAACTGGTGAATATATGGATATAATAAGCTCCACAAATTATTTGGGATTTTTCCTGGCTACCAAAATGGTAGTTCCTTTAGAAACTGCCCAAAATGCAATATTGGCATTAAATAGGAAAATGCAATTTCCCTTATTTAATTATTGCCAATATTTTTGTGGGAGCTCAATATGATCACAAAGAATATCACCACAAGTTTTCATGAACTTTGGAGATGGATAGATATTTTCCTGGATTTAATTCCCTTAACTGGCAGAAAAAGGAATTAATTATAAATGAAAAATATTGCAAATGACTTGGCAATATTTTTGCATATCCAGGGTTTACAAAGATAGGATGATCACTGGGAAAAGTTTGGGAGGCAGAAGATGAAAGGGAATTAGGGTTCCTTTGTAACTGAGAGAATCAGGGTTTCCCTTCCGGCAACTCGGAAGGTAGGGTTTCGACGGAAAACCCTAAGAAAGATCTTGGGTTGCAGGGTTGATCTGGAGAGAATCTCTGGTTGGATAGGAAAGGCAAGGCTAGATGAACATCTTCACATACCCAAGAGCTAGAGAAATCCGGTAACACCAAGAAAAAAAGACGGGAGTCAAATCCCGTGAAGGAAAAAAACAGGGAGCGGAAACCAGGGTGTTACACTTTTCACCTCAAAGTTCTGGGAAAGTTTCCAAGAAGCTATGGGAACTCACATTACCTAGAGTTCAGCTTATCATCCCCAATCCCAAGGCCAAGTCGAGCTAGTCAATCAAGTGCTTGAAGACATGCTTCGGGCTTGTGTTATATCGTTCGGCAAGAAGTGGGAAGAATCTCTTCCTTATGCGGAATTCTCATATAACAACAGCTATCAAGCCAGCTTGAAAATGGCCCCCTTCGAAGTACTTTATGGACGTAAGAGTCGGACCCCTCTGAATTGGTCAGAAACTGGGGAACGACCGCTCGTGGGTCCGGATATTATTCAACACGCCGAAGAGCAAGTCCGTATTGTCCGAGAAAATCTCAAGGCGGCTCAGGACCGCCAGAAGAGCAATTATGATCGCAAACGATGGGGTTTGACTTATCAACCTGGTGATCAAGCTTATCTGCGTGTCACTCCTATGAAGGGCACTCATCGCTTCGGAATCAAGGGCAAGTTAGCTCCATGCTACATTGGTCCTTTCCGCATTGTTGCAAGACGTGGTCAGGTGGCGTACAAATTGGAGTTGCCGCCGCAATTCTCTCATATCCACGACGTCTTCCATGTGTCGCAACTTCGTCGTTGCTTCAAGGAGTCTCCGCACCGAGCAGTGGACCATGAAATGCTCGAATTGCAAGATGATCTTTCTTATAAGGAGCATCCAATTCGTATCCTCGATGAATCTGAACGTCGAACCCATCAGAAGGTTACCAAGTTCCTCAAAGTGCAGTGGTCAAATCATACTGAAGATGAAGCCACTTGGGAACGCGAGGATAACCTCCGTGCTGAATACCCCGATCTTTTTCCTTCTACCTCTTAATTCTCAGGACGAGAATTCTTGTTAGTGGAGGAGACTTGTAACACCCCCAGTGGTTAGCCACAGTAATCCCCCTTTTGATAATGCCATGTCATCATGATCAACAGTGCTTAAACATCATTTGGATCATATCTCTTTTCAAATTCAAATTCAAATGGAAATTCAAACTAAAAGTGGAAACAAAAGTTGTTCAAATTTGAAAACTAAAATGTTCATAATATTGTAAATAATCCAGAGACAATTCTAAAATTATAACCAACATTTAATAGATTAATTAAGTGACTCAAACAGTACCAAAACAGCAAGGTTTAATATATTTTATTTAATACAAAATTCGTGTGAACTCCATTAGCTCCCAAACCAATTTTTAGCAGTACTAACTAATGCACTGTATTTATTGGAACAAGTTACCTATTTTACAAAACAGTATTAGAGGCCACACATTATTGCAAAAATAGAAACAAAAGAAAAACAAAGAAGAAAATAAAATAAAAAGAAAAGGGCCCGCAGCGGCTGGGCCTTAGTCAACCAGCCAGCCCAGCCCACCCCGCCTGTCCTCTCCCTCGCCCTGCTCACCTCGTCGCGCTGTCGCCCGCACCGCGCCGGCGCGCGCTGGCCCCCCTCTCCCGCTGCTCGACAGTGACGCCCGCGCCCGCGCCGTGGATATGGGCCACCCCCTGCACCCCCTGGCTCCCCCTGGCCGCACTCCTCTCTCTCTCTCTCTCTCTCTCGCCCGTGCCCCTCCTTAGATCCCCTTCACCCGACCGCTTCTGTGGTCGCCGGCGTGCACCACCGTGGCGACTGACACTCACGCGCCCTCCTGTCGAGCCCACGAGCCCCTCCGCCGTCTGCCTCGTCGACCTCGATCATCGGCTTGAGCCCAGCGCCCGTGCAACGATGAGGAGGCCGTCTTCTTCCACCTCGGGCACCGCCGCCCTCGCCGTCGAAATCCGGCCACCTCGAGCCTCCCTCGAGCCCGCGTTGCTCCTCTACAGGCTCCTGGTGAGCCTCCCGTCCCTTCCCCTCTCTCTACGCCGCCCCGTTCGCGCCGTAGGCATAGTTCCCATCGTTACCGAGCCAGCCGCCGCCGCGGCCACCGCGGTTCACGCTCGCGTCAGAGCACGGCGATGTGCTCCTGGGGTTCCCAGGAGCCCAACGCACGCACGCACACAGCCTCCCGACGCCTCTAGCGATGTGTCCACCCGGACCCGTACTCCGGCCGACGCCGATTCCGGCCACTCCAGGGCGAAGCACCACCACCACCGGATGCGGCTCTTCGCGCCGGTCCCGTAGCACCTCTCCGCGCGTCGATCCGTGGGCAGATGGCTGATTCTGACGATCGCCGATGCGCTCCGCCGCGGGAGAGGCCCGCCGGAGTCCTCTCCGGCGCCACGCCGACGTGGCTGGCCTGGCCCGCGCCCTGGGCCACTGGCCAGTGGGCCACCTGGCCCCAGTTGACCAGTTGACCTGGTCAACTATGCTGACTGGGCCGGCCCAGTCACTGACAATGGGGCCCACAGCCCCCTAATTAATAGAATTAATTTAACTAACTCAATTAACCTAATCTGACACTGACAGGTGGGCCCAAACGCCTAATTAACTAAACTTAGTTTAAATCTAAACTCTGTTAGCCCCTAAGTATGACATGTGGGTCCCACTGGTCAGTTTTGACCTGGTTAACCGCCACTGTTAACTGCTGACGTCACATGTACGCCATGCTGACATCAGCAAACACTATTCTGGATAATGCGATTTAAATTAATTCCAGTAAATTCCAAAAATCAATAAAACTTTGAAAAATCATACAAAATAAACCGTAACTCCGATGAAAAAGTTTTATATATGAAAGTTGCTCAGAACGACGAGACGAATCCAACCGTTCCATCTATTTCCGTGTCGGGACCCTCTATGGAGGTGAACCCGCAACTTTTAGCCTGTTTCCGATAGATGAATAGTGCTTATACACCGGTTAATAATTCCAACTTAAATCCTAAAACAACTAATATGATTTAGATATGTCTTTAGGCAACCCTGCACTGCACGTTAGCATAGCCTGCTCTGTGTTGCATATGTTTGCCGTGTATTTATTTGTTTCCTCCCCCTCTTCTCTCTCGGTAGACCCAAATACAGACGCAGTTCCCGAGGCTAACGCAGCTCAGGAGCCCGACGACACCGTTGACGACCTTACCTTTGCCGCTGAGCAACCAGGCAAGCACCCCCCCCTTGAGCATACCGATATCGCCTATTCTTTCTCTCTCATGCTTGCATTAGAATTGCTACTGCTACTGCTTTACCTATTCTGATGCATAGCCTGTTTATTGTAACCTGCTATTGAAACCTTACCTGCTTATCCTGAACTGCTTAGTATAGGCTGGGTAGAGACCTATCAGTGACCCCACTTGTCCCGATTGCCCCGCTGGATTATCAGAAGACTCAACAACCAGGCCCCGGCACCGCACATCACCCCCTTAGTTGTAACGACACTGCAGCGTTACTATCAAGTGCTGAGGGTGATACCTCTTGTAGCACTTCTGATGTTAACTCTGTAGAGTAGCTATTCGGTCGTGGTCATCGAGGGTGATTCCTCCTTCCCCACTTCCGATAACGACGCTGTCGTGCAACACCTCAAGTGTGAACCCATCGAGGGTGATTCCTCCGAGTTCACCTTGACGGATACATCGAGTAGGAATCCATCGAGGGTGATACCTCGGATTCCCTTGATGTTATGGACACACGGATAATTGGACTTTACACTATTACTTGGAAGGCGGGTCGACCCTGAGGGGTACCTGCGTGTGATGTGAAGACGGGTTGACCTGGATGGTGCCCGAGTGAGAATACGAGGCATGGCCGGGCATTCTTGGCCCTTGCCGCAAGTCCTCGAGACAGGGCGATGGGGTCACATCTTTCGTCAGTCTCTGCTCGTTGCCGCACTACCAACACACTAACGGTTTGGATATTTGATCTGAGAGGGCCTCTGGCCTGATAGCACTAACCATCACGTGGGCATAGTATGGGCGTTCTGCATCGTAGCATCAGCCGAAAGCTCTGTCAGACATCCAGTTCAGCATTGCGGCACGGTCGGATCGTGTCGACCACCCGAGGCGACGCTGGTATCCACCCTGTGCGCAATGACCCGGAGGGCGAGGGGCGATGGCCAAGACCCCCTTGCGCTTAGGATGTAGACCGGCGGGGACCTCTCTGCTGAGCTCTAGGTAGGGTTGCGGTGTGTCGTTTGGCCGAGGCCGGGCATGACCCAGGAAAGTGTGTCCGACCGAAGTTAATCGAGCGTGGTGGGTAAGTTGGTGCACCCCTACAGGGAAGAACACATATATCGATAGTTGGTCCTATGGTAAAGGACACTCGGAGTTGTATCCCGATCGATACAACTAGAACTGGATACCTGTGATGATACCTGGATATGTGGCTCTGGGATTGCTTTCTCGCAGGGAGTCGAGAAAGGATCTCTGGTCGAGGTTGATACTTGGACATTATGGCTCTGGGATTGCTTTCTCGCAGGGAGCCGAGAAAGAATCTCTAGGTGAGGTTGAGACTTAATGATACTACTACTTTATGCTGTACAAATCTACACTCTTCTAATGCTGCAAGACTGTTGAAGATGCTAGTCTTCGATAGGACTAGGCTATCCTCTCTATTCTGGAATTTCTGCAGCCCAGTCCACATATACAGCCTTCCTTTGATAATGTTGCATATGTAGTGTAGATCCTTGCTTGCTGAGTACTTCGGATGAGTACTCACGGTTGCTTTGCTTTCTTTTTCCCCCATATCCTTTTGATGCAATCAGATGACGGAGCCCTGGATACAGCTGCCCCCGCCGACGATCGCTGCTACTACCCCGAGGGTGGATACTACTATGAGTTGGCCGACGACCAGGAGTAGGTTCGGAGGGTCCCAGGCAGGTGGCCTGCGCCTTTCGAGCTTTTGTTTTGCCCCGCCTTTCTAGAGGCTTATCTGTTTCTGTTTCATATATGTACTCAGATATCTGATGCTTCCGCTGACGCTTGTATGCGAGCTTATGTATTTGAGCCCTCGAGGCCCCTGGCTTGTAATATAAAGCTTGTATGACTTTATTTATGTTTTAGAGTTGTGTTGTGATTTCTCGTGAGTCCTTAGGCTAGATCGTGTGCATTTGCGTGTATGATTAGTGCACGATTGAGCCGGGGGCGTCACAGCCACACCCGAGGCAAACCTTTAATTTGATGAGCACGCCAGGCTCAAGAGCTAGTTGCATTGAAAGTCCTGCTATATGTTATTTCTATTATGTTATCACTAACTCGTTGCAGGCACGAGGAGAAGTTTCTAAGGTGAATTAGGAGAACATGCTATTTATCTGGAAAGTAGCAAACCTTGACGTCGGTTATTCGCCCAACCTAGGGGCAATACTTTTGCTACACCTCGTGCATCAAGCAAATCATGCACAAGGAGATATCGTGTGTGGAGGAGTGATCACCGTGTTGGCCAACGCCCTTGGTCTCAACTACAGTCACCTTCATCCCATTGTCGATAACACCCTTGTTAATATTTGTGTTCTTACTAGCTCTGGAATGGTAGTAGTTCGTAATGGCCTTCACTGCACTAGAATTCCAGGAGTGGCACACTTGTTGCCTACTCCTATGGCTAACTGTTTCTCCACAAAGCATGGACAATTACATTATGTTGCACAAGAAGGAGATGCAACTTTCGACCAAGAAGGCCCAGAACCAGAACAAGTAGATGAAGCAAAATTCGCCACCGATGAGGAAGAGGAGCAGCCCCAACAAGACTACACCACCTTTGCAGACTTCGGCAGCCTCCAGGGCTCCATTGATGATATGAGCAACCTCATCGCATCCCTTTGAGGCATGTCTGCCTACATGAACATGAACTTCTCCAACTGGAGCCAGGAGTGCACTCCTGACCAATTGCCACAATGATCTCGTCGGTTTGGGCTTGCAAAAGCCTAAGCTTGGGGGAGGTTATCACCACTTCTACATCAAGATGTGGCGGTATTTAAATAAATTGTAATGAGGTTGTACTTAAGCTCGAGGACCTTCAAACCACTCGTGTTGGTTTGTTCCAACACTTTGCTTTTATTTGCTTTTTGCTTTTTATTTTCTTTTGCCTAAGCGATTTTCTGTTTGCAAGTTAGTTTTCAAGACCCCAAAAAACAAAAATAGAATAAGCTTCGCTTTGCTCTTGTTCTTTATCTTACCCTTTGGAGTTTTTTTGCATTTTGTTTTTAGAGGAGTTGATCAACGCTGGACAATGATGGATGCAAGAGTAAGGAAGAGAAGTGTGTAAATTCACAACCGTGACCCGTCTTTTCCACTTGAATGCTTAGAGTAGATGTAGTAGTAGTATGTGTGATATGTGCAGATGGGAGTAAGTCTTGATAGTTAAGACAGAGGTTATGTTCTAGTAGCTGAAATAATTTTGTAGCCTTTGTTTTGTTTTGTTTTGTTTTGTTTAGACAACCAAGCCTTGTTGTGGGACTTTTTTTGAATGAAATGATATTAATTAAGAATAACTATGCACAAGAGAAAGTCTTTCAAGACTTGGGAGTTAAGAAAAATTGTAGTAGAAGTGATGATTGAATGGCTCAACCCCATGTTGTTAATATTAATAGACTTGATAACACTTGTGGATTAAATTGTCTAGAGGAACTTAGTTGAAGGGTGAGCGAGATTATGCCAAAAATTTGTGTTGTATCTCTTACATGGTGATTCAGCTCCTTGCTGGTGCCATGGCCCTGCTACTATATGCACATGTATGTGTGTAAATGTGGCTTTGTCACCTTTCTTAATGTTATGATGAGGACTCCGCTGGCCAATGAACGATCCACCAAGAGCGATAGCTCAGATTTTGGCTGTGAGTTTGTTACCGTACTTAGTGTCAACACTACGAACGCATATTATTCGGCTTTCTCTTGAAATGGTGTGTATGTGGTAAATAAAAAGGAACTGATCAAAAGAGCTCACAAGAGACATATATCAGAGGTCCATAGTTCCTCAACATTAAGCCACGATGAAAACCTATGCATGATCACTTAGCTGGCATAATCCCTTCATGTGACAATCAACGTTCCAGCACAGAATGATTGAAATAAAGTGCTTAAGAGCCTTGAGGAGGAAATGATTGTGGGTGTGCTTAAGAGCATTAGAGCATCATATTTTACTACACGCTTTCATTCCCTAACCTATGTTTTATTGGCTCTATTGAATGAAAAACTCTTTCATGCATTCCCGACAAGCAAGTGATGTCTAGAATAAATAGAATAGAGTGTTGCAAAGTTGTTTTATCTAGTAGATCAAGAACTTTGTGTTGATTATCTTTGCTTCACTAACACTTGCACTATAACAGTGCCACCGCTACAACTATTCTAAGTTTTCAGGTCAAGAAGCGGAGGGCTATTGAGGCATACCGATCGTAAGTGAACCAAAACCTTCTTGTTATTTTGGTTTAAACAACTGAGTTCCTTATGATTCGTATTTCTCTTTATGTTGCTCGAGGAGGATCAAGTTTAAGCTTGGGGGAGTTGATGAGTGATATTTTTACACTCATTTCACCTTTGTTTAAACCAAGATATTTCAATTAAAAAGAGACATTCACTTCGATATTTGGTACTAATGACTAATGAATGCAAAGGATTCCATAAATCCTCTCTTTGATGTGTTTCCATGGGAAATGGGCTAAAAAGGGAAGAAAACACGTGTGGAAATGGAATGGAAGGAGAATGGAGGAATAAGGAATCAACAGGAAGCGTCAGCGCAGAAACAGCAGAAAATACGGCATTCCATATGGGCGCGAGCGCCCCTATGAGCGCCCGTATGGCATGAATTCTGACGCAGATCATCCACCTAAACAACTTCGTTAAAGGGACCTCGTCGAAATGTCAATGGAGAGATGAGCACAGAAGCCAGAACCTCTTCATCATCATCCTCTTCCGCAAATCCTAGTCGCCGCCATCTCCACCACCACCATAGTGCTCCTCCATCCCATTCATACTCGTAATCGTGCATCGTATAAGACATCCATTATAAGACATATTGCAATCAATCAATCTCAAAATGTGTTCTTCAATGATTTCTTACTGCGATCTGATCCCCATGTGTGGGTAGTTTGGTAAGGTATGGGTTGAGGCATAAGCCTTTTAACCCAAGGTATTTGTTGAGTAGATCAATGGAAGACTTTGATATAACACCCCGTATGTGTGAAATAAAATTGTTCCGCGAAGATGTCTCTTGTCTTGTCTGTGATCTTCATCCCTGCAGATACCCAGTGCTACTTCTTGAGCTTGCGTTGATTTTTCCCTTGAAGAGGAAAGGGTGACGCAGCAAAGTAGAGATAAGTATTTCCCTAAGTTAAGAACCAAGGTATAAATCCAGTAGGAGGCACAAGCAATTCCCCAATATATGCACCTGCACAAACTAACAAACACTTGCACACAACGCGAAAAAGGGGTTGTCAATCCCTTCACGGTCACGAACAAGAGTGAGAGATAATAGAGATAGGTATAAAAGATAAATAAAAGAGCAAACTAAAGTAAATATAAATAAATTGCAGCAAGGTATTTTTGGGTTTTTTGGTTTATAGATCTGTAAATATATGATGGAAAATAGACCCGGGTGTAACATCCCCAGTATCACACCACAGTAATCCCTTATGATCATGCCAAGTCATCATCATTTGCATTGATTAATCACAGTGGTTAAATATCTCATTTCAAATTCCTTCTCTGAATCCAATTCAAATTCAAAGTGCAAATTGAAGTTGCTTAAAAGTTGCTGGAAAAATGTTCATCATCTAGCAAAATTTCCACAACAATTGTTACTAAGAAAAACAACATCACCATCAACTTACATTTGGGCTATGGCAATTAAAACAGTGCCAATAGCACTTAAATAGCCATATTCATTTTTCAAAATTCCAAATGATTTCCAATATTACCCAAACTTTTTGTGGCAGAGCACAATATTCCCTAGTATTTGATTTGGCTAGGCACACATTTTTGCTAAGTCATTTGATGGCTATTTTAATTGCAAAAGCCTGCTGATAAATCAAAACAGAAAAGAAAATGAAAAAGGCCTAAAACCGACTGGGCCTAAGTGCACAGTGCACTGGCCCAGCCCACCAGGCCCACCTTCCCCCTTCTCTCTTCTCTCTCCCTAGTGCTGTCGGTTGCGCTGTGGCTGGGCGCGGGCGCACCGGCCAGCCAGCGACAGCGCGACGCCACCGGCAGCGTGAGGATAAGGACGAGCCCCTGTCCATCTCCCCTGGTCGCCCTCCTCACTCTCCCCCCTCTCCTTCCCCTCGTGCTCGCCCTCTCCCCCTCTGCCGAGCGCCATCGCTGCCGCCGCCGCGTCGATCCCGCGACCACCGCCGTCCCCGTGCCATGCCGCCATGTCCGATCGCTCCGCCATCATCTTCTCCGTCGACTGCGCCCAGCCGTTCAAGCCGAGAGCCACCGGGTCGAGCCCGGTGACATCGTCTTCCTCCTCGGGCCTCTTCCTCTCCGGCGTGATTTCGGCGACGACAGGCTACCCCGAGCTTGCTTACGCACATCTACAGGGCCCGATGAGCAGTCACCGTCTTTCCCCTCTTTCCCCCGCGTGTTTACGTCGCTGTAGTGGCCGCAATTGAGACGCCTGAACCCCTCTGCCGCCGATGAGCTCCTCGCCGTGGCCGCGCTGCCCGTTGAACTCCGCCGAGCTCATGGCCGTACTCAGTATACCCGTGCGAGTCCAACGCGCTAGATCCCGTTGCTCGCCGTGCCCCCTAGTCACAGTTCGCGTGATGGCCGAACTCCGGGGTCCGCCTCGCCGCTCGCCGTCGCTATTTCCGGCCGTTTCCGGCCAAACCACCGCCGCAGATCGACGCGCGAGCGAGTGCTCATTCGAACGCACTAGGCCGCGCGCCCAATGGCTGCCTGAGGCCGTTTTCCGGCGAGATCTGAGCCGCGCCATCGTGTTTGGCGTCGCCGGTGTTGAGCTGCTGGCTGCCGCCGATGTGGCTGGGCGGGCCCCACCCCTGGCTCGCTGCCAGTGGGCCCTGGGGGCCCCATTGACTGGGTTGACCCAGTCAACATGCTGACTGGGCAGCCCAGTGGCACTGACATGCGGGCCCCACTACGTAATTAAACTAATTAAAATGATTTTATAAATAAACTTAATTAGTTAGTTAAATGAGTCACTGACATGTGGGGCCCAGCTGTTAATTAACTCTATTTAATTAAAATAAACCCCTGTTAGTCCCTTTGTGTATGACATGTGGGACCCACTGGTCAGTTTGACCAGTCAGCGGGGCTGTTGACTGCTGATTTCATCCCCATGTCATGTTGACATCATATTCCTTTTCTGTTATTTCTGTTAATTTAAAATAATTCCAGAAAATGATTTAATCTTTGAAAATTCGTAGAAAATAATCCGTTGCTCGGATGGAAAAACTTTCTACATGAAAGTAGATCAGAAAAACGAGACGAATCCGAATATGCCCTCCTCATACCTGTCACATGCTTCTAGCATGATGACCATGGAACTTTTCCCTTCATTTCATCTGTCCGATAATCCTCCGGAGCTGGGAGAACACTCCCGGATAGTTTCCCACTGCCACTAACTTGCGTAGTACTATGTTAGGGCACTCCTCGAATAACGTGCTGCCATGCCATGCATCTGTGATTGCAATTGTCTACTTTTTATTTATTGTTTCTTCCCCCTCTTCTATTCTGATAGACCCCGAGACCGACGCAGCTCAGGAGCCCGATGACACCGTTGACGACCTTGCTTTTGCCGCAAAGCTTCCAGGCAAGCACCCCCCCCCCCCTTGAACATGCCGATATCGCCTATTCTTTCTCTCTTATGCTTGCATTAGAAATTATTGCTACTACAGCTTATCCTATTTCTGATGCATGGCCTAATTTTGTAACCTGCTATTGTTACCTACCTGCTTACCCTAAACTGCTTAGTATAGGCTGGTCAGTGATCCACCAGAGACCCCCACTTTGTCCCCAGTTGCCCCCGCTGGATTATCAGATGACTCGATCAACGTGATCGACAACCAGCCCCCAGCACCGCACATCACATCCCCTTTCTCTGTATGACACTGCATCGTTACTATCGAGTGCCGAGGGTGATACCTCGTATAGCACTTCTGATGTTAACTCTGTAGAGTAGCTATTTGGTCATGGTCATCGAGGGTGATTCCTCCTTCACCACACCTGATAACAACGCTGTCGTGCAACACCTCAAGTGTGAACCCATCGAGGGTGATTCATCCGAGTTCACCTTGACAGTTACATCGAGTAGGAATCCAACGAGGGTGATACCTCGGATTCCCTTGATGTTATGGACACACTGATACTTGGACTTTACAACTGTTACTCGGAAAGGCGGGTCGACCCTGAGGGGTACCCGTGTGAGCCTAAGTGGCGAGTGATATGGAGTCAGGTTGACCTGGAGGGTACCCGAGAGATAATTACGAGGCGCGGCCGGGCATTCTTAGCCCTTGCAGCAAGTCCTCGAGACGGGGCGACGGGGTCACATCAATCATGAGTCTCTGCTCGTTACCGCACACTGCCAACACACTAACGATTTGGATATTTGATCCAAGTGGGCCTTTGGCCCGATAGCACTAACCATCACGTGGGAATAGTTATGGGCACTCTTTGTCGTATGCATCAGCCGAAGCTTAATAGACGTCAACGACTGAGCGGCGCACGCTTTGGTTGGACTGGTAATGCCCTGCACTTGTATAAGGGGGGCTAGGTCTACTCACCGGCCGCTTTCACAACGTGCAGGAGTGTCCGGGGCGATGTCCCAAGACCCCTGGGGGCATAGGTTTAGTCCGGCTTGCTAACCTCTTTGTTAAGCCTAGGTCGCGTTGCGGCGTATTGTTTGGCCGAGACCGGGCATGACCCAGAAAAGTGTGTCCGGCCGGAGTTAATCGAGTGTGGTGGGTAAGTTGGTGCACCCCTGCAGGGAAGAACTAATCTATGCATAGCCGGATCCTCGGTAACAGACGCTCGGAGTTGTATCCCGATCGATACAACTAGAACCTAATGATGAGATGAGATGTGGATATTAAGGCCCTGGGATTGCTTTCTCGCAGGGAATCGAGAAAGGATCTCTGGCCGAGGTTGATACTTGGATATTAGGGCTCTGGGATTGCTTTCTCGCAAGGAGTCGAGGAAGGATCTCTGGGCGAGGTTGATACTGATTACTGCTACTACTTTATACTATGCTAATCTACACTCTTCTAATGCTGCAAGACCGCTGAAGATGCTAGTCTTTGATAGGACTAGGCCTTCTCTCTATTCTGGCATTTCCGCAGCCCAGTCCACTTATACAGCCTTCTTTGATAATGTTGCATATGTAGTGTAGATCCTTGCTTGCTGAGTACTTCGGATGAGTACCCATGGTTGCTTTGCTTCCTCTTTTTCTCCATATCCGTTTGATGCAACCAGATGACGGAGCCCCTGAGACAGCTGCCCCCATCGACGAGTGCTACTACTACCCCGAGGGTGGTTACTACTTCGAGTTGACCGACGACCAGGAGTAGGTTCGGAGGGTCCCAGGCAGGAGGCCTGCGCCTTTTCGATCGTAGTGTTTTATTTTGCCCCGCCTTGTAAAGGCCTATTTGTTTCTCTTTATATCTGTACTCAGATATCTAACACTTCCGCTGACGCTTGTTGACATCAAGCTTATGTATTCGATCCCTCGAGGCCCTGGCTTGTAATACAATGCTCGTATGCCTTTATTTATGTTTTAGAGTTGTGTTGTGATTCCTTCAAGTGAGTCCTTAGGCTTGATCGTGTGTATTTGCGTGTATGATTAGTGCATGATTAAGCCGGGGGCGTCACAGGTTGGTATCAGAGCCGACTGCCTGTAGGAATCCCCCTTTCCAACTCCTTGGCGGAAGTTGAGTCTAGTGGTCCAAAATTGTTTTACTAACTTGGCTGTGTGGCTTACGGCCCACATCGCCAACTGGGTGGTACTAGGATCTTTTATTCTCGTCTATACTCTGGGACTCTGATCTCTCTTCTTTTCGGGTTAAATGAATTTTACTAACGCCGACACTTAGGATCTCGTAAATCTTGTCTACCCGGAGAGTTGGATATCTGTGCCTATTCCTTACCATTGAACAGATTAGTCTGATAATCATTTTCCTTTCCATTGGTTTGTTTAACCTCTCTCGCCGAGTTGAATTGTACTTCTCATTGTCATCTGACAATCCTGAATTTCCTCTATTTCGGATGGATCGTTTGTTTCCACCACGCCCTGCGACACAGCTTGTGCTTCGCACTTGGGCTCGTGATGCCCCTGGTTTTCCAGCTGTCCTGATCGCCCTCCTGACCCGACTGGGCTACCGCTGGTACCCCGAGTACATGGTCTAGGAGGATTACCATGAGTTCAACCAGGAGCAGTACCATGCTGATGTTCGTATCTATGATCAGCATGATGACTCAGACACTGAGCTACACCTTTTCCATGGTATTGGCGTGACAATTGAGATGGCAGTCCATGATGCCGCCTACTCTGCTGTCGCACGTCTCCGGGGAGAGCTCAGCATTAGCTTGGATGACTCTGAGTTTTGATACATTCCGTATGCCCCTGCTGGAGATGCTACTGAGTACTACACAGCTATCTGTGCCCCGTACGAGCGTCGTCGTTACGACCCGCAGGTTCTGATTCAGTGCACTCAGGCTCTGGATTGCACTGTTTGGGCTCTTGCCGTCGAGTTGTTTGCCACTCGAGCATGTCTCTACGATGCTATGACACAGATGCTACCAGTTGTTCATGCAGGGATACATCCGGAGTACATCCTTTACCCGCGCAGGACTCAGATGTATACTGGTATTGATTGGCCTGCTGTTGGAGGTCACACACCTGCACGTGGGCCTCTTCTTCCAGCTCGAGACCGGATTCTACATCAGAGTGCACATGGAGAGCAGGATTCTCCTGCGATGGCCATTCGTCGTCCGCCCTTGCAGTTACCCCGTTAAAGAGGTTTTCCTCGATGTTGATGTAGCATGTCGCTATGTCGTGTAGTTGTATCCCTCCACCGTGTGCCTGCGTGCCGCCTAAGTTGTCTAGCTTACCTTCACGTTGTTATAACGCTGGTCTGTAACCGAACTTATGTATGGATCTGTATGTCTTAATTGAGTACTGTTAAGTATCTATTACGCTGCTTAAATGTTGTTGTGACTGGTAAGATATCACCATTCTCTCTACTCTCGATCGACCCTCATCACAGTTCCACAGGATCAGAACCTGACTCTCCTGTACATCCTTGATTCCGAAGTAACCTTTGCTCTTGGCTTTGTGTGTTATCACGAGCCACCCTCTGAGAGATGATCTATTCCTGATGCTCTGGACCCCTTTACACACTCTGATCAGATATCGATCGTTTGTCCATTCGCTTGAAACTTCCTGTTGTACCTTCATACTTTGCTTTCGATATTTTCCTAGGTTTCAACTCGAGAGGTACTTCTGCCATGTTCCCTGAATTATCTGCCAGATAATCGACCTTGCAAAGGTCCGTCCTCCCGAAGTCACCTCTTACTCCACCGCTAAAATCTCGGGACGAGATTTCTTGTAGTGGAGGAGATTTGTAACATCCCCAGTATCACACCACAGTAATCCCTTATGATCATGCCAAGTCATCATCATTTGCATTGATTAATCATAGTGGTTAAATATCTCATTTCAAATTCCTTCTCTGAATCCAATTCAAATTCAAAGTGCAAATTGAAGTTGCTCAAAAGCTGCTGAAAAAATGTTCATCATCTAGCAAAAAATCCACAACAATTGTTACTAAGAAAAACAACATCACCATCAACTTACATTTGGGCTATGGCAATTAAAACAGTGCCAACAGCACTTAAATAGCCATATTCATTTTTCAAAATTCCAAATGATTTCCAATATTACCCAAACTTTTTGTGGCAGAGCACAATATTCCCTAGTATTTGATTTGGCCAGGCACACATTTTTGCTAAGTCATTTGATGGCTATTTTAATTGCAAAAGCCTGCTAATAAATCAAAACAGAAAAGAAAATGAAAAAGGCCTAAAACCGACTGGGCCTAAGTGCACAGTGCACTGGCCCAGCCCACCAGGCCCACCTTCCCCCTCCTCTCTTCTCACTCCCTCGTGCTGTCGGCTGCGCTGTGGCTGGGCGTGGGCGCACCGGCCACCCGGCGACAGCGCGACGCCACCGACAGCGTGAGGATAAGGGCGAGCCCCTGTCCATCTCCCCTGGTCGCCCTCCTCACTCTCCCCCCTCTCCTTCCCCTCGCGCTCGCCCTCTCCCCCTCTGCGGAGCGCCATCGCCGCCGCCACCACGTCGATCCCGCGACCACTTTCATCCCCATGCCGTGCCGTCGTGTCCGATTGCTCCGCCATCATCTTATCCGTTGACTGCGCCCAGCCGTTCAAGCCGAGAGCCAGCGGGTCGAGCCCGGTGACATCGTCTTCCTCCTCGGGCTTCTTCTTCTCCGGCGTGATTCCAGTGACGACAGGCTACCCCGAGCTTGCTTACGCACATCTACAGGGCCCGGTGAGCAGTCACCATCATTCCCCTCTCTCCCTCGCGCGTTTTCGTCGCTGTAGTGGCTCCATTTGAGACGCCTGAACCCCTCGCCGTGGCCGCGCTGCCCATTGAAATACGCCGAGCTCATGGCCGTACTTAGCGCACCCGTGCGAGTCCAACGCGCTAGATCCCGTCGCTCGCCATGCCCCCTAGTCGCAGTTCGCGTGATGGCTTAACTCCAGCGTCCGCCTCGCCGCTCGCCGTCGCTATTTCCGGCCGTTTCCGGCCAAACCACCGCCGCAGATCGACGCGCGAGCGAGTGCTCGTTCGAACGCACTAGGCCGCGCGCCCAATGGCCGCCTGAGGCCGTTTTCCAAAGAGATCCAAGCCACGCCACTGCGTTTGGCGTCGCCGGCGTTGAGCCGCCGGCTGCCACCGATGTGCCTGGGCGGGCCCCACCCCTAGCTCGCTGCCAGTGGGCCCTGGGGGCCCCGTTGACTGGGTTGACCTAATCAACATGCTGACTGGGCAGCCCAGTGGCACTGACATGCGGGCCCCATTGTGTAATTAAACTAATTAAAATGATTTTATAAATAAACTTAATTAGTTAGTTAAATGAGTCACTGACATGTGGGGCCCAACTGTTAATTAACTTTGTTTAATTAAAATAAACCCCTGTTAGTCCCTCTGTGTATGACATGTGGGACCCACTGATCAGTTTGACCAGTCAGCGGGGTTGTTGACTGCTGATGTCACCCCCATGTCATGCTGACATCATATTCCTTTTCTGTTATTTCTGTTAATTTAAAATAATTCCAGAAAATGATTTAATCTTTGAAAATTTGTAGAAAATAATCCGTTGCTCGGATGGAAAAACTTTCTACATGAAAGTTGATCAGAAAAACGAGACGAATCCGAATATGCCCTCCTCATACCTATCACATGCTTATAGCTTGATGAACATGGAACTTTTCCCTCCGTTTCATCTGTCCGATAATCCTCCGTAGCAGGGAGAACACTCCTAGATAGTTTCCCAATCCCACAAACTTGCGTAGTACTACGTTAGGGCACTCCTCGAATAACATGCTTCCATGCCATGCATATGTGATTGCAATTGTCTACTTTTTATTTATTGTTTCTTCTCCCTCTTCTATTCCGATAGACCCCGAGACTGACGCAGCTCAGGAGCCCGACGACACCGTTGACGACCTTGCTTTTGCCGCAGAGCTTCCAGGCAAGCACCCCCCCCCCTTGAACATGCCGATATCGCCTATTCTTTCTCTCTTATGCTTGCATTAGAAATTGTTGCTGCTACTGCTTATCCTATTTCTGATGCATGGCCTGATTTTGTAACCTGCTATTGTTACCTACCTGCTTATCCTAAACTGCTTAGTATAGGCTGGTCAGTGATCCACCAGAGACCCCCACTTTGTCCCCAGTTGCCCCCGCTAGATTATCAGATGACTCGATCAACATGATCGACAACCAGCCCCCAGCACCGCACATCACATCCCCTTTCTCTGTACGACACTGCAGCGTTACTATCGAGTGTCGAGGGTGATACCTCGTATAGCACTTCTGATGTTAACTCTGTATAGTAGCTATTTGGTCGTGGTCATCGAGGGTGATTCCTCCTTCACCACACCCGATAACGACGCTGTCGTGCAACACCTCAAGTGTGAACCCATCGAGGGTGATTCCTCCGAGTTCACCTTGACGGTTACATCGAGTAGGAATTCAACGAGGGTGATACCTCGGATTCCCCTGGTGTTATGGACACACGGATACTTGGACTTTACAACTGTTACTTGGAAAGGCGGGTCGACCCTGAGGGGTACCCGCGTGAGCCTAAGTGGCGAGTGATATGGAGTCGGGTTGACCTGGAGGGTACCCGAGAGATAATTACGAGGCGCGGCCGGGCATTCTTAGCCCTTGTAGCAAGTCCTCGAGATGGGGCGATGGGGTCACATCGATCGTGAGTCTCTGCTCGTTACCGCACGCTGCCAACACACTAACGATTTGGATATTTGATCCGAGTGGGCCTTTGGCCCGATAGCACTAACCATCACGTGGGAACAGTTATGGGCACTCTGCGTCGTATGCATCAGCCGAAGCTTAATAGACGTCAGCGACTGAGCGGTGTGCGCTGGGTTGGACTGATAACGCCCTGCACTTGTATAAGGGGGGCTAGGTCTACTCATCGGCCGCGTTCGCAACATGCAGGAGCGTCCGGGGGGATGGCCCAAGACCCCTGGGGGCATAGGTTTAGTCCGGCGTGCTGACCTCTCTGTTAAGCCTAGGTCGGGTTGCGGCGTATCGTTTGGCCGAGGCCGGGCATGACCCAGAAAAGTGTGTTCGGCCGGAGTTAATCGAGCGTGGTGGGTAAGTTGGTGCACCGTTGCAGGGAAGAACTAATCTATGCATAGCCGGATCCTCGGTAACGGACGCTCAGAGTTGTATCTCGATCGATACAACTAGAACCTAATGATGAGATGAGATATGGATATTAGGGCTCTGGGATTGCTTTCTCACAGGGAGTCGAGAAAGTATCTCTGGCCGAGGTTGATACTTGGATATTAGGGCTCTGGGATTGCTTTCTCGCAGGAAGTCGAGGAAGGATCTCTGGGCGAGGTTGATACTGATTACTGCTACTACTTTATACTGTGCTAATCTACACTCTTCTAATGCTGCAAGACCACTGAAGATGCTACTCTTCGATAGGACTAGGCCTTCTCTCTATTCTAGCATTTCTGCAGCCCAGTCCACATATACAGCCTTCTTTGATAATGTTGCATATGTAGTGTAGATCCTTGCTTGCTGAGTACTTCGGATGAGTACTCACGGTTGCTTTGCTTCCTCTTTTTCCCCATATCCATTTGATGCAACCAGATGACGGAGCCCCTGAGACAGCTGCCCCCGTCGACGACTGCTACTACTACCCCGAGGGTGGTTACTACTTCGAGTTGACCGACGACCAGGAGTAGGTTCGAAGGGTCCCAGGCAGGAGGCCTGCGCCTTTTCGATCGTAGTGTTTTATTTTGCCCCGCCTTGTAATTTCGATCGTAGTTTCTCTTTATATCTGTACTCAGGTATCTAACGCTTCCGCTGATGCTTGTTGACATCAAGCTTATGTATTCGAGCCCTCGAGGCCCTGGTTTGTAATATAATGCTTGTATGCCTTTATTTATGTTTTAGAGTTGTGTTGTGATTCCTTCAAGTGAGTCCTTAGGCTTGATCGTGTGCATTTGCGTGTATGATTAGTGCACGATTAAGCCGGGGGCGTCACACCGGGGGCCATAGGTTTCACTAGAGGCTTCTCTCTTGAAGAAAACATACGGTGGGTAAACAAATTAATGTTGAGCAATTGATAGAAAAGCGCATAATTATGAAGACATCTAAGGCAATGATCATGAATATAGGCATCACGTCCATGACAAGTAGACCGAAATGATTCTGCGTCTACTACTTTTACTCCACACATCGACCGACTCCTGCCTGCATCTAGAGTATTAAGTTCATAAGAACAGAGAAATGCTTTAAGTAAGATGACATGATGTAGAGGGATAAACTCAAGCAATATGACATAAACCCCATATTTTTATCCTTGATGGCAACAATACAATATGTGCCTCGCTACCCCTTCTATCACTAGGTGAGGACACTGCAAGATTGAACCCAAAACTAAGCACCTCTCCCATTGCAAGAAAACCCAATCTAGTTGGCCAAACCAAACCGATAGTTCGAAGAGAAATACAAAGATATCTTAATCATGCATAAAAGAGTTCAAAGAAGACTCAAATAATATTCATAGATAATCTAATCATAAATCCGCAATTCATCGGATCTCAACAAACGCACCGCAAAAGAAGATTACATCGAATAGATCTCCAAGAACATCGAGGAGAACATTGTATTGAAGATCAAAGAGAGAGAAGAAGCCATCTAGCTACTAGCTATGGACCCGTAGGTCTGTGGTAAACTACTCACACATCATCGGAAGGGCAGCAAGGTTGGTGTAGAGGTCCTCCGTGATCGAATCCCCCTCCGGTGGAGTGCCGGAAAAGGCCCCAAGATGGGATCTCATGGGAACAGAGGCTTGCGGCGACGGAAAAGTATTTTTTATGTGCCCTCTGGTGTAGGGGTCATATTTGAGGATTTATAGTGTGAAGATTAGGGTTGGAAGGTCTACGGGGGGGGGCCACAAGCCCTGGGGGCGCGCCCCTACGGCTTGTGGTCACCCCGTAGGGCTTCTGGCCTCCTCTCCAAGTCTCGTGGATTTCTTCTGGTCCAAGAAAAATCACCGTAAAGTTTTATTCCGTTTGGACTTCGTTTGATATTTCTTTTCGATAAAAGTCAAAAACAAGGAAAAAACATAAACTGGCACTAGGCTCTAGGTTAATAAGTTAGTCCCAAAAATAATATAAAATAGCATATTAATACATATAAAACATCCAAAACAGATAATATAATAGCATGGAAGAATCAAAAATTATAGATACGTTGGAGACGTATCAAGCATCCCCAAGCTTAATTCCTGCTCATCCTGGAGTAGGTAAATGATAAAAACAGAATTTTTGATGTGAAATGCTACCTAACATATTTATCAATGCAATTTCTTTATTGTAGCAAGAATATTCAGATCCATAAGATTCAAAACAAAAGTTTAATATTGACATAAAAACAATAATACTTCAAGCGTACTAATAAAGCAATCTTGTCTTCTCAAAATAACATGGCCAAAGAAAGTTATCCCTACAAAATCATATAGTCTGGCTATGCTCTATCTTCATCACACAAAATATTTCATCATGCACAACCCCGATGACAAGCCAAGCAATTGTTTCATACTTTTAATGTTCTCAAGCTTTTCCAACTTTCACGCAATACATGAGCGTGAGCCATGGATATAGCACTATAGGTGGAATAGAATATGGTGGAGGTTGTGTGGAGAAGACAAAAAGGGAGAAAGTCTCACAGCAACCAGGCAAATTAATGGGCTATGGAGATGCCCATCAATTGATATCGATGCAAGTGAGTAGGGATTGCCATGCAACGGATGCACTAGAGCTATAAGTGTATGAAAGCTCAAAAAGAAACAAAGACCTAGGGCAATTTGAGTAGAAATTGCCATGCAACGGATGCACTAGAGCTATAAGTGAGTAGGGTGTGCATCCAACTTGCTTGCTCACAAAGACCTAGGGCAATTTGAGGAAGCCCATCATTGGAATATACAAGCCAAGTTCTACAATGAAAAAATCCCACTAGTATATGAAAGGACAAAATAGGAGACTCTCTATCATGAAGAACATGGTGCTACTTTGAAGCACAAGTGTGGAAAAAGGATAGTAACATTGTCCCTTCTCTCTTTTCTCTCATTTTTTTAGTTTGGGCTTCTTTGGCCTCTTTTATTTTGTTTTGGGCTTATTTGGCCTCTTTTATTTTTAAGTCCGGAGTCTCATCACAACTTGTGAGGGAATCATAGCTTCCATCATCCTTTCCTCACACAGGACAATGCTCTAATAATGATCATCACACTTTTATTTACTTACAACTCAAGAATTACAACTCGATACTAGAACAAAATATGACTCTATATGAATGCCTCCGGCGGTGTAGCAGGATGTGCGATGATCAAGAGTGACATGTATAAAAATTATGAATGCCAAACCACAAATACTATGCCAACTACATGATAAGGCAAAGCAATATGACAATGATGGTATGTGTCATAATAAACGGAACGGTGGAAGTTGCATGGCAATATATCTCGGACTGGCTATGGAAATGCCATAATAGGTAGCTATGTTGGCTGTTTTGAGGAAGGGTATATGGTGGGCTTAATGCACCGACGAAAGTTGCACGATACTAGAGAGGCTAGCAATGGTGGAAGGGTGAGAGTGTGTATAATCCATGGACTCAACATTAGTCATAAAGAACTCGCATACTTATTGCAAAAAATTATTAGCCATCAAAGCAAAGTACTAATACACATGCTCCTAGGGGGATAGATTGGTAGGAAAAGACCATCCCTCGTCCCCGACTGCCACTCATAAGGAAGACAATCAAAAAAATAAATCATGCTCAAGCTTAGGCTCTTGCCACTCCTTATTCCGTTGTCCATCAAAACTTTACCTAAAACTTGAAAACTTCACAACACAAAACTCAACAGAAAACTCGTAAGATCCGTTAGTATAATCAGATAAATCACCACTTTAGGTACTGTTGTGAACTTATTCTAAATTTATATTGGTGTTATATCTACTGTATTCCAACTTCTCCATGGTTCATACCCCCCGATACTACCGATAGATTCATCAAAATAAACAAACAACACATAGAAAATAGAATCTGTCAAAAACAGAACAGTCTGTAGTAACCATAATATTAGTCATACTTATGTAACTCCAAAATTTCTCAAAAATTAGGAAAACATAGTAAATTCATATATCAATCTTGTGTAAAAATTTCAGAATTCTTCCAAGCTCCAGTGAATTTATACAATTCTTTTACTGGATGCAAAAGTTTCTGTTTTTTAGCAAAACCAAATCAACGATATACCAAAGCATCCCAAAGGTCTTGCTTGGCTCAAACACTAATTAAAACACCAAAAAACAATTAATACAGAGGTAATAATGTGTATTTATTTGAAAACAGGAGCAAAAATGTAAAATAAAACCGGGTTGCCTCCCAACAAGCGCTATTGTTTAACGCCCCTAGCTAGGCATAAAACATAGATCTAGGTATTGTCATCTTTGGTATGCAATCCAGAAGTGGCCCTCATAATAGATTCATATGGCAACTTAATTTTATTTCTTGTAAAGTGTTCCATGCCCTTCCTTAACGGAAATTGAAATCTAATGTTTTCTTCTTTCATATCAATAATTGCACCAATCGTTCTAAGGAAAGGTCTACCAAGAATAATGCGGTATGTAGGATTGCAATCTATATCAAGCACAATAAAATCTACGGGCATATAATTTCTATTTGCAACAATAAGAACATCATTAATACTTCTCATAGGTTTCTTAATAGTGGAATCCGCTAGATGCAAATTAAAAGAACAATCATCAAATTTATGGAAACCTAGCACATCATATAAAGTTTTTGGAATAGTGGAAACGCTAGCACCTAAATCACACAAAGCATTGCACTCATAATCTTTAATTTTAATAGTAGGTTCCCACTCATCATAAAGCTTTGTAGGGATTGAAATTTCCAACTCAAGTTTTTCTTCAAAAGATTTCATCATAGCATCAACGATATGTTTAGTGAAAGCTTTATTTTGATTATAAGCATGAGGTGAATTAAGCATGGATTGCAACAAGGAAATACAATCTATCAAATAGCAATTATCATAATTAAAGTCCTTGAAATCCAAAAGAGTGGGTTCATCACCACTTAAAGTTTTGACCTCACCAATCCCACTTTTATCAATTTTTTCATTAAGATCTTCACCCTCCAAATTATTGGGACGCCTTCTAGCTAAAGTTGACTCATATCCAGTCCCATATTTATCAAGTTTTATATTAGAAAACAAAGATTCAATAGGAGTCAAATCAATCACTTTAAGATCTTCATCATTATTATCACAAAAACTAGAAGAACATGCTTTTTCTAGCCAATCTCTCTTAGCACGCATCCTAGCGGTTCTCTCTTTACGTTCATCCATAGAAATTTTAATAGCTTTCAGAGACTCATTAATATCAATCTTAGGTGGCATAGATCTAATCTTAAAAGAATCAATCTCATGAGAAATTCTATCAACGTTTCTAGCCAAATCATCAATCTTAAGCAATTTTTCTTCTACCATAGCATTAAAAATCTTTTGAGAATTAATAAATTATTTAAAATTGTTCTCAAGATCATATGGTATTTTATTATAATTTCCATAAGAATTGTTGTAGGAATTATCATAATTATTAGAGGAATTACTAGGAAACGACCCAGGGTTGAAATTACCTCTATACGTGTTATTACCAAAATCGTTCCTACCAACAAAATTCACATCCATAGATTCATTATTATTCTCAATCAAAGTGGACAAAGGAATATCATTAATATCAATAGGAGCACTCTTACTAGCAATAAATTTCATAAGTTCATCCATCTTTCCACTCAAAGTATTAATTTCTTCAATCGCATGCACTTTTTTACTAGTAGAAGATCTTTCGGTATGCCATTGAGAGTAATTTGCCATAATATTATCTAGGAGTTTAGTAGCTTCTCCTAATGTAATTTCTATAAAAGTACCTCCCACAGCGGAATCTAAAATATTTCTAGATGCAAAATTCAATCCGGCATAAAAAAATTGTATGATCATCCATAAACTTAAACCATGAGTAGGGCAATTTCTTATCATCTATTTCATCCTTTCCCAAGATTGTGCAACATGTTCATGATCAAGTTGCTTAAAATTCATTATATCATTCCTAAGGGAGATGATCTTAGCGGGAGGAAAATACTTGGAAATAAAAGCATCTACACTTGTTCCATGAATCAATACTATTTTTAGGCAAAGATGAAAACCAAGTTTTAGCATGATCTCGTAGTGAGAACGGAAATAGCTTCAATTTAACAATATCATTATCCACATATTTTTTCTTTTGCATACCACACAATTCAATGAAAGTATTTAGATGGGATGCAACATCTTCATTAGGACTACCGGAAAATTGTTCTTTCATAACAAGATTCAACAAAGCGACATTAATTTCATAAGATTCCGCACTAGTGGCGGGAGCAATCGGAGTACTAATAAAATCATTATTATTAGTGTTGGAAAAGTCACACAACTTGGTATTTTCTTGAGACATCGTGACAAAGAAAGCAATCTAGCACACAAGCAAACAAAAAGCAAACGAAAAGACGAACAAAAGAAGGGCGAATAAAAAGGCAAATATTTTTGTGTTTTTCTGAAAACGTTTTAGAAGTGGGGGAGAGGAAAACGAGAGGCAAATGGCAAATAATGTAAGTGCAAGAGATGAGATTTTATGATGGGTACTTGGTAGGCTTGATGTAGAACCTCCCCGGCAACGGCGCTAGAAATTCTTCCTTCTACTTCTTGAGCTTGCGTTGATTTTTCCCTTGAAGAGGAAAGGGTGATGCAGCAAAGTAGAGATAAGTATTTCCCTCAGTTAAGAACCAAGGTATCAATCCAGTAGGAGGCACAAGCAAGTCCCCAGTATATGCACCTGCATAAACTAACAAACACTTGCACACAACACGAAAAAGGGGCTGTCAATCCCTTCACGGTCACGAACAAGAGTGAGATCTAATAGAGATAGGTATAAAAGATAAATAAAAGAGCAAACTAAAGTAAATATAAATAAATTGCAGCAAGGTATTTTTGGGTTTTTTGGTTTATAGATCTGAAAATATATGATGGAAAATAGACCCGGGGCCATAGGTTTCACTAGAGGCTTCTCTCTTGAAGAAAACATACGATGGGTAAACAAATTACTGTTGAGCAATTGATAGAAAAGCGCATAACTATGAAGACTCTAAGGCAATGATCATGAATATAGGCATCACGTCCATGACAAGTAGACCGAAACAATTCTGCATCTACTACTATTACTCCACACATCAACCGACTCCTGCCTGCATCTAGAGTATTAAGTTCATAAGAACAGAGCAACACTTTAAGTAAGATGACATGATGTAGAGGGATAAACTCAAGCAATATGACATAAAACCCATCTTTTTATCCTTGATGGCAATAATACAATATGTGCCTCGCTAACCCTTCTGTCACTAGGTGAGGACACCGCAATATTGAACCCAAAACTAAGCACCTCTCCCATTGCAAGAAAAACCAATCTAGTTAGCCAAACCAAACCGATAGTTCGAAGAGAAATACAAAGATATCTTAATCATGCATAAAAGAGTTCAGAGAAAACTCAAATAATATTCATAGATAATATGATCATAAATCCACAATTCATCGGATCTCAACAAACGCACCGCAAAAGAAGATTACATCGAATATATCTCCAAGAACATTGAGGAGAACATTGTATTGAAGATCAAAGAGAGAGAAGAAGCCATCTAGCTACTAGCTATGGACCCGTAGGTCTGTGGTAAACTACTCACACATCATCGAAACGGCAGCAAGGTTGGTGTAGATGTCCTCCGAGATCGAATCCCCCTCCAGCGGAGTGCCGGAAAAGGCCCCAAGATGGAATCTCACGGGAACAGAGGCTTGCGGCGGCGGAAAAGTATTTTTTGTGTGCCCTCTAGTGTAGGGGGAATATTTAAGGATTTATAGTGCGAAGATTAGGGTTGGAAGGTCTACGGGGGGCCCACAAGCCCTGGGGGCGCCCCCCTAGGGTGCGCCCCTACGGCTTGTGGCCACCCCATAGGGCTTCTAGCCTCCTCTCCAAGTCTCGTGGGTTTCTTCTGGTCCAAGAAAAATCACCGTAAAGTTTTATTCTGTTTGGACTCCGTTTGATATTTCTTTTCGGTAAAAATCAAAAACAAGGAAAAAAACAGAAACTGGCAATGTGCTCTAGGTTAATAAGTTAGTCCCAAAAATAATATAAAATAGCATATTAATGCATATAAAACATCCAAAACAGATAATATAATAGCATGGAACAAACAAAAATTATAGATACGTTGGAGACGTATGAAGATCTGTTAGTATAATTAGCAAATCATAAACTTTAGGAATGTTTATGAACCCATTCATATATTATTCTTGCATAATACCTACTATTATCTAACTTCTCCATGACTTATACCCCCCGATATAATCCATAGCATCATTAAAACAAGCGCACTATGCAATAGAAAACAGAATCTGCCTAAAATAGAACAGTTTGTAATGATCTGAAAAAACACTATACTTCTGTAAATCCAAAAAATCTAAAAATGAGGAAAACGTGGGAAATTTGTATATCAATAATTTGTAAAAAATTCAGAATTTTATCACGTTCTAGTAAGTCATAGTAATTCCAATACTGAGCGCAAAAGTTTCTTTTTTCACAGAATCAAGTCAACTTTCAACCAAATCATCCCAAAGGCTTTACTTGGCACAAACACTAACTAAACATAAAAACATAAACATAACAGTAGCAATAATTGTGTCAACACACCAAAATAGAAAGTAAAAGCAAAAAATTTAAGATAACTATTGGGTTGCCTCCCAACAAGCGCTATTGTTTTATGCCCCTAGCTAGGCGTAAGGCATGGTTTCAAGTATTGTAATAGAAGTAAGGGAGATCATCCATGCTCATCTCATACTCCCTTCTTTCAGCAGCAAGTTTCCTAAGAGGTAAGCAAAAGGGGTAAATTTAATAGGATAAGGATCCGTTAGATCAAGTTTAGGAGGAGGAGGTTCCTCCTTTGGCCCTTTGTAAGTGATGACTATATCTTCGTTACACATGTTTCTTCGAATATGTTCCTTTAGTTTTTTCTCAAGCACAAACCCCAATTCATTATTTTGTATAGCAAAATTATCATTTTGTTCGAAGAATTTATCAAGTAAAACGGATGGGGGAACCTTTTTTCTAAGATTCTCATTGTAAGCAGCATAATCCGGAGATTGTAATCTCCTTATTTCCTCTTGGTTATAAAGAAATTCTTCTATAGGAGGACACCCACTATTTATATTGTAATAAGCAAATATTTTCTCGTGCCTCCTTCATGATATGGCCAAATTCATAAGCTAGGAATATAGTAACTACACGTTTAACAGAGGGATCATGAATATTTGAAAACTCTAGAAGTATCCTTTGTATAGCGGGATGCATGTGCACAAATTGTCTTTCAAATTCAACTATAAGCAAAGATATGGCATCCGCAATACTAGAAGTTTTATTGAGAATTGAACCTCCTAACATAGGTAACATGCCAGCACAAGTAAGGAAATCATGAATAACATCTTTTTCAGTAATATTACCACTACCTACACAGAGTTTTTTAGCATGCATAATAGTGGGTTATTCTTTATCAGGATCATCATCGGCAAGGTTATCTAACTTTTCTTTAGCAACTTCATCAAAACTTCTTTTAATATTTTCATTTTCCAAAGGTATAATTTGATGATCAAAAGGTTCCGCACTAGTAGCGGGGGCATCACTAACTTTTTTAAATTCAGACATGGTAGCAACTTCAAGTAAAGCAAGCAAACAGAAATATTTTTGTGTTTTTGATTTTTATGAGAAGTGGAGGGAGATGAAAAGGAGAGGCAAATAAAAACTAGAGCAAGTAGATGATAGTTTGTGTGTAGGTACTTGATAAGAATTTGATGATGTCTCCCCAGCAACGGCGCCAGAAATTCTTCCTACTACTTGTAAACTGCGTTGGGAATTTCCTTGAAGAGGAGGGGAGATGCAGCACAGTAGAGATAAGTATTTCCCTCAGTGAGAACTAAGGTTATCGAACCAATAGGAGAACCACGCAAATTCCCGTCTTCAGCACCTACACACTCAAAAGCAAATACTTGCACCCAACGCAGGCAAGAGGGTGTCAATCCCCTTGAACTTGTTACTTGCAAGGATCAAATTTTGTATAGGTAGATAGATAAATTGCAAAGTAAAATAAAAGTAAATAAATTACAGCAAAATATTTTTGTATTTTATAATATGATTAAATTAGACCTGGGGCCATAGTTTTCATTAGAGGCTTCTCTCTCAAACACATAGCATTCGGTGGGCGAAAAAATTACTGTTGGGCAATTGATAGAAAAACACATAGTTATGACGTATTCACGGCAATGATCATGTATATAGGCATCACGTCCGAGACAAGTAGACGACTCGTGCCTGCATATACTACTATTACTCCACCAATCGACCGCTATCCAGCATGCATCTATGGTATTAAGTTCATGACAAACGGAGTAGCGCTTTAAGCAAGATGACATGATGTCGACAAAGTAAACCCAATCAATATGAATAAACTCGCCGTTTTACCCTTAATGGAAACAATAAAAAAACGTGTCTTGTCCCCTACTATGTCACTGGGATATAGAGCACCGCAAGATTGAACCCATTACAAAGCACCTCTCCCACTGAAAATAAATCAATCTATTTGACCAAACCAAACGGATAGATTGAAGAGAAATAAAAAGCTATAACAATCATGCATAATAAAGTTCAGAAAAGATTCAATTATTTTCAATAAATAATTTAATCATAAACCCATAATTCATTGGATCCCAACAAACACACCACAAAAAAAGATTACATCGGATAGAACTCCAAGAAGATCGAGGAGCACATGGTATTGAAGATCAAAGAGAGAGAAGAAGCCATCTAGATACTAGCTATGGACTCGTAGGTGTATGGTGAACTACTCACGCATCATCGGAAGGTAGCAAGGATGATGTAGAAGCCCTCCGTGATCGATTCCCCTTCCGACAGGGTATTGGAAAAGGCCACCAGATGGGATCACGGAAGAACAGAAGCTTGTGGCGGCGAAAAAAGTGTTTCGGGTAGCTCTCTGGTGTTTTGGGAATATTTGGGAATTTATAGAGTTGGAATTAGGTCAAGGGGTGCTACGAGGGGCCCACGAGCTCAGGGGGCACGCCCACCCCCTGGAGCGTGCCCTATGAGCTTGTGGCTCTCACGTAGCTCTTCCGGCCTCCTCCCGAATCTTCTAGGGTCCCTTCTGGTCCATAAAAAATCACCATAAAGGTTCATCGTGTTTGGACTCCGTTTGATATTGATTTTTGAAAAATAAAAAACAGAAACTGGCACTGGGCACTAGGTTAATAGGTTAGTCACAAAAAAAAATATAAAATAACATATAAATGCATATAAAGCATCCAAGATTGATAATATAATAGCATGAAACAATTAAAAATTATACATACGTTGGAGACGTATCAAGCACTCAAATATACGCGCATACACTACGCACACATGCACACCTTACCCCTTTTTTAAAAGGAAATATATTAATATCGCGAAAATACGAATTACACTCGGCCTCTGCATCAACAAGATATCAAAAGACATCAAGGATGCACATAGCCAATAACAAAAATAAAAAAGAGAGAAAAGTAAAAAAACAAAGACCCCGTCGCAAGAAACACTCACAACAGCAACACTCTAACCACCACTAAAG
Source organism: Thinopyrum elongatum (assembly GCA_011799875.1). Lineage (NCBI taxonomy): Eukaryota > Viridiplantae > Streptophyta > Magnoliopsida > Poales > Poaceae > Thinopyrum > Thinopyrum elongatum. The sequence continues at coordinate 84,130,124 of CM022299.1, forward strand.
ATAACACCTGGACTACAAAAAAGGTTCTCCAAAAATAACGCCTCAAAGAAGGAAACAATGCACAAACGTTGTCGTCGCCCGATCAAAGATCTCGATTTTTCACTCTGAAGAGAGTCTGAGATCCAAAAACAATGCCTTCGCAAGACCATTGCCAGGTTCAACCAATGAAGGCCAGACCTTGGGCTTTCACCTTCGAGATCGTGGCTCTATACTCGAGAAGCAGCCCCAAAAATGTCGCCCACCTATGTTGCCGCCCCCTCTTGTCAAGGCCGCCGCTGCAAGTCCTCAACACCCGACACACAGGAAAAAAACATGTGCCGCCATTCTTCAACGCAACCAAAACTCCTCTCCGCCACTACAAGTCCGCGTAGCCACCATGACTTTCTTCACCACTGTCAACACCATGGAAATCTATACTTAGACATGTCCCATGGCACTGGCAAAACAACGAAGCTTTGCGCCATGCCCTCATGAAGCCTCTCTGGTCGAAGATGAGGGCTCTCCCGACCGGATCAATTCGATGCAGATATCCAGTGACGTCATGTGCCAAGAACTGAGATCTCCGAGAGGAAGACCGAAACTCGTCGGTGTTCAAATCGAGGAGGCCGGAGCAGATCGAAGTTTTGAAGATCGAAGAACACCAGGGCAAAAACACAGTGGGGCTCCCCTGGATCCCGATGGGCTAGATCTGGGCAGTGCTCCCGCCGGCCGCCGCCAACCCAGGCGAGAGCGGTGGCTGCCGCGACCAACCCTCCACAACCAGGACGAAGAACCGAAGACTGGCTCCTTCTGAGCTCCGTCCCAGCGCCGCCGCGCCCTAGCCCAGCGCTGTGCCCTGTGAGCACCTTCGAGAGACTGAGCCAACATATCATCTTGAGAATTACAAAGTCATCGTAGGCGTCTCATAGTAGAAGGGACGTCTCCTCCCACTGAACAGGCATCGTCGAAAATTCTGAAATAAATCCAGAAAAATGCGAGCATCAAGACTTGAACTCTCATGGTCGGGGATACCATTATTCTTAACCATCCAACCACAGGTTGATTCACTACTACCATGATAATTGATCAATAGAGAAGTTCTCTCAAAAAAGAAATTTCCAAACATCGGCACCGGTAGCGATGATATACATTGTTTTCTTTGTTCCATACGGTGGTGAAATTCGGGGAAATCGCGAATTTACAAAACAGGGGCCGTCGCCATCTAGAATGCCCTCGAAATTCACGTCGCAGTGTCGTGTAACAGGAAGGCATCCAGCACGGCAGCGTTCCCCACCCTCGCGTCGCATCCCAATTCGTTAATCCCATCGCCCTGCCTGATCCCTCTCGAGTCTCGTCCCTTGCCTCCCCCGTCCCCTTCCCCTTCCCCCTCTCGGATCCGACCCCCCGCGGCCCGCCCCTCGCCGCCGGCGACCATGTCCAAGTACGGCACCATCCCCACCTCATCCTCCGCCGCCGCGGGGGCGCCTCACCTCGGCGGCGCCTCCCCGCTCGACTTCATCTCCCGCGCCAAGGCCCGCGGCGCGACGGCGCTGGCCACCCGCCGGCCATGGCGCGAGCTCGCGGACGTGCACGCCGTCGGGCTGCCCCCGAGCCTCGGCGACGCCTACCTGCGCGTGCGCGCCAACCTCGCCCACTTCGCCATGAACTACGCCATCGTCGTCCTCGTCGTCGTCTTCCTCTCCCTCCTCTGGCAACCCATCTCCCTCATCGTCTTCCTCGTGTGTATGGTCGGCTGGCTCGTCCTCTACTTCCTCCGCGACGAGCCCATCGTCCTCTTTGGCCGCGTCGTCGGCGACGGCGTGGTCCTCGCCGTGCTCGCTGTTGTCACGCTCATCCTCCTGCTGCTCACCGGCGCGACCACCAACATCCTCACATCGCTGCTCATCGGCTTCGTGCTCGTCGTGGTGCACGCCGCTCTGCACAAGGCGGAGGACAACGTTGACGAAGAAGTCGGCCGCTGGTACGCGCCAGTACCAGCGCAGTAGTGTGAGATCGCTCGCCCTCCAACTCTTGGTTCGTGGTCCGTCCATATTATTGTTCAGTCCCGTGTATGCATTTCGGTTCTTCCTACTGCTGGATGATGTACAATTTGTCAATGTGTTCTTGCTGTGCTATTGTCGTTCCTGAACGTGAATGCAAGTAATGATGCTTATCTTCCCGAATTTTACCTGTGTAGTTGATAGCTGTGAGCAGCTGAGTGTGCAATTGGGTCTCAAACAGTCACGGTCATGCTAAGGTTTCAATTTGTTTGTCATATAAATTACCTGGTCAGGCAGATTCCTTTTTTGTTCCGTGGGTAATTGAGATGTTGCCTTTACAAAGTGAGATTGAGACGTCTTGCAGTTCCAGAAGTCCCTTAAACTGCATTGTACCTGACTTTTCACTAACTTTTAGAAAGGAAGAAAAGAGATATCTAAATGGTGGTTGGTCTAAAATATCTCTAAATGTATCTGCTAGCTCTGCCAGAATTTCATAAATGGTTCAGTGAATGTAGTTTGATTGACAGAGTTTTTGCGGTATGGCAAGCAGTTGTCACTATCAGGCTGTCCAATCTGATAAAAATAGTTTTAGCAATCATATCATCTCTTTACACCCTGTAACCATAGTGTAGTTCCCTGTTTATAGTTGTGGATCGTGTATCTATGTGCTTGTTTTTCATGGAGGGCAGAATCATTGTAAGTGCCAGCCAGAAGAAGACGGATATATGCAATTTGGAAATAATCCAAGAGACAACCCTGGCCTGACAGGCCCTACACCAAGAGTCTTCTGGAAGTAGTGGGAGGCAATTCCTTGCCCACTGCTCTTCCCACCAGGGAGGTATAGCTAACTAGCAAATGAATTGAGTTAGCTTAGCTGTTTGTTGGGTGCAGAGTATTTAAAACTTTGAAATCTGAAGAAATCTAAGTTTTAGAGCTCAGTCATCATGCTGTAAAAATCATTTCGGTGGTTGGTACTTACACCACACTTCTGATGGGTCTGTATTTTGCATTTTCTTTTTTGAGTTGCTGTGTATTCTTTCTAGACTTAGTAACCATCCTTATGATTATTTAGAGGAACAAATTTCTGTAGTTACAGTTTTACGATTTTACTTAATTTGATGGCAACGTGAGTAAATTATTTCACTTGTTTCTCAAGTTGGTGATTGTTGGTGTGATTTAAATGAGATAGAGAGTAGTTTATTCTTCGACATTTATCTGGTTGTCTGTTAGGTCTGGTCACTAGCATTTCATTTACCATGGTGTCATGACCATTCTTTGCGTTCTGGTTGCAGTTCACAACTAGCATATGCCTCATTATTATTCTCTTTAACTTGAGCGCGACAATATTATGTTAGTACCAAAGTTTCAGTGAGATTGAGAAATGAACTTCTTGTACTTGCCAGTTGGATTTATTGTTGTTGAATATTGATGCTAAAAGTTCATGAATGTGAAAACAGCAATTAGCATGAATGTAAAAAACAACAACCTCATCCGTATCTAGGAATATTGTGCTGAATAATTTTGCCATTATTGCATCATTCAGTTACGGGCCAGTAGCTGCCTTCTTTTAAAAGCGAGACTAGATTTTGTGTGACTTGTTTGATTGTGCACCTATCAGGGTGATTGAAAAGTTTACTCAGGCAAACTTTGTAAGACAAGACTTCTAAAGAGAACCAAATGAGCAATAATGTAATGTTGTCATTTATAATGGCCTTCAAGAGAGTGCTTATAACAGAGCAAAGTAAGAACCAAGGTTAAAACGCACAATGGTGTGCAGTTTTGTTTTGATATGCTAATTTGCTTGTGTGTGTAGTCTATGTGAATACTGACTGAGATACCACCTTTCGTTCTTTGCAGGGCCTGAGTGTGCTCGATTCTCCTGGTCCTCCCTTCGTTCTCAAGTATTCTATGAGTGTAAGTTTAGCATTGGTATATGGTCTCGGCCCAGTCAGGATGAAGAACTTGTAGCTGGTGGTTCGTCTTCCGCATGACGCTGGTTCATCCGAAGCTTTTGATCCAGTGATGATGGAAGGTTGTAAACTTTGGTCGTTGCGTACAGTTCAAAGATTTTCTCTTGTTTACATGTACCAGTTATGGGAGAGAACGAATCTGCACTCTGAAGTGTGAGAAGTCAGCTGGCAGGGGCCCTCTGTGAGGCTGGTATACATTACTTCGTGCTGGCAATTTCTGATCTGCTCACGTGGTTTCATCTCTTATGCACACGGTTTTGTTTGAAAGAGACTGTCCGATCCGTGCCAGTTAACTGTGGGGCTACTATCTGAAAGTTGCCGGACATCTTATAGGAATATCTTATAGGAAGTCTATGCAGGAATTGTTTTACTCTGTTCATTTTATTTACTATATCTTCTGAAATACAGGATGTGTATTGTTGATCTTTTCTTGTATACCCTCACTGTAACTTAATATAAGACCTTTTTTTTGACACTATGACTGTCAAAAAACATCTGACATTTTGATAGAGGGAGTATGTTCTATCTGCGCCTCCGGCCTCACAAAGCCCAACGTCCAGTGGCTGAGACGCAGGACATAAATCCTCTCTTGCGTAGATGAGGTGTCAAGTGCATGAAAGGGCTTAGCCACTAAACTCCTCAATGTATCTTACCTTCTTGCAGATAGGCTTCTTTCGTCTAATTGCTTAGCAACTAAACTCCTCCATGCGTACGCGTTTTGCATAGGTCTGTATGCTTGGTAGTTTTGCATAACTCTATATGCTTGGCATAATTTCTTTTCGGGTCACCAAAATGTTCCATCTCCTTAATTGCTTTTCCATGTCGGTATTTCAACTATGTGGCATGATTAGCACCGGCACACTCAGTCATAGGGATGACACCCGCAGGGTATGGGTACGGGTGGAGTCACCTCATACCCTTACCCTTCCACACTGAGCTTACCCACCACCCCTTACCCATACCCGTCAACGGGTACAATTTTTCTCATACCCATTACCCGACAGGGTAGATGGGTACCCGCGGGTAAAATTATCCATGTTTGCAAAGGATCAATTTGAACAACCCAGTCATAAAAAGCAACATGTAATCATGATAATTTACAACAATATATTATAACAACAACACATACTTATAAACAACAACACGACATAAACAACAACACATTTAATAAACAACATCACTTTCTCGTTAACATTAAACATCAAAACAACATCACGTAGTCATAAACAACAACATATAGTCATACATTTTGAGTTCACAAATTCATGACAACGTGTATGATGTAGATATAATTTCGAGTTCACATAGATTTTATATGGGGACATGGGTATGTGGGTATGGGTTATACTATCCCATACCCATACCTGCTCTACCCGATGGGTTTCAGATTTTCCTATTTATTTACCCATGGGTAAAATTTTGCCCCATACCCTTACCCTAATAGAGTTTTACCCGCATGGTACGTGGGTAATGGGTACCCATTGCCATCCCTACTCAGTCACCACCAATCCCCCCTCCCTTGCCTCCGACTGTTGATCCATGCCGTGGGGAGGAGATCTCTTGTTCGTTATGTAACAATCTTCGGTTAGATTTTTGTGTCACTGCAAAGTTGCTCTGACGGGGTGTCATATTGTCTTGATTAGAAGTTATGCGGCTCCAATCCTGTTTCGGTGGCGCTTGGTGTGACCTTGAGTCGTCGATGAGGAGCTTAGGAGTTTTGTCCCTCGTTGTTGTTCATGGATGCTAGTTTTGTCCCTGACTGTTCTTCATGGATGCTAGTTGGCTCTTTTGTACTGTCTGTCGGTGTGCCTTCATGAGGCATAGACATAGATAGCAATCTAGCTAGTACGGAGTACTTGTGAGAGCTCATAAAGCACAACCGCAAAAAAAAAGAGAGCTCATAGAGCAAACGTGCACGCGCCGCTGTGCTGGGTCGGCTCAAATCCTAGCCTCCTAGGTAGCACTGACCGTGGAGCTAAAATGGGTCAGGCCCATGCCCCAGGTTGAACAAAAAGGTTTTAAATATTAATTTATTACATATATATATATATATATATATATATATATATATATACATATATATATATATATATATATATATATATATATATATGTAAATGTTAATGGTTTAGATAGGAAGAAATTTTGAAATGTCATAAATGTTCACAAAAAGTTGAAATATCATGGATTTAAAAAATGTTTACAAACCTAAAATATTTCTGAATTTTAATAAAGTGTTCAAAAATATTAAATAATCTAAAATGCATTCACAAGTTAAAAATGTTTTAAATTTAAAAATTCTCAAGTATTTTAAAACTTGTTCGCACATTAGAAAAACGTTCACAAATTTTATTGGAATGCCCTCGTATTAAAAAGTGTTGAAAACATTTTGAAAAGAGGAAAAATGAAATAGAAAAGAAGAAGCGCAAAAACAAAAAAAAATGGCAGAAAACCATAAGGAAAGGAAAAGAAGCTAGAAAAAGGAAGAAAAACTGGAAAAAAACAAAAACCAAAAAACTGTGCACGCATGTGAAACTAGAAATCAAAAAAGAAAACATAGAAAACCGGTGACGAGGGCCTTCCTCCGAAGTAACTCAGTGGAAAAGAAGACGAAATGTAAACTGGGCTGGCCCACGTAGAGAGGGGTATGCATTTGGTCGCGATTCCACGCGTTGCGTGGAAAAGAAGAAACGATTTGCCCGCTGGCGAGGGCCTTATCCGAAACGATTTTCGGTAGCACTGACAGCCCATACACCGAAGCCCAACAGCCGACGAAACAATGCAAATAGGCGAGCCGCGATCGATCGTGGAAGCCTGCACTTTTTTTCTTTTATCCTCAGCCGCCTGTTCTCGCCTCGATAGATCTTGCTGCAAGATGTCTGCCGCCGCCGGCCGTGGAATCAATTGGCGGCTTGTCTAGGCAGCAGTGAGTACCACGGCCACCTCTGATCGTCGTTGCCTGCTTGCCGCACATCCGTGCCTCCATCCAGTTAACTCGCCACCAGTTATCTGCCAAGGTACGCACGATCTACTACCATGCATACCTATCTGATCCAACCCCCCTCCGTTTCAGTTTAGCCATGCCTTGTTAATCTGAAGATAAGAAGAAAAAAATGATATAGATTGCCTTTTTCATGCGAATTGCGCAATCTCAAATCTGGCCTAGTGCTAAATAACTAATATCAGATCATTGGTAATAGTAAAGCTGTATTTAAACTTAGAGAAAATCGGGCTTATCTATGTAAATGGTTAATACCGTATATCATGTACTGTTATTGTCAACCTTATGATGACCCGTCCCTCCCTTCCTGGGAATCTTTGGCTAGGGGTGGGCAACAGAATAAACCACATCATTTTAACATATTTGTCGGTTAAATCAGTCATATGTTCGGTTCAGCGTAAAATTCTGTGATATTCGGTGTTTGGTGGTGAGTTCGGTTCCCGGTGCTCAGAAACATTATATACCGAAGAAGGCAAACTGTAAGAGACACCTTGTAATCCCTTGTTCCAAACAGAGTAGCAAACACAATTTGCTGGTTAGCTCAATAGCTACAGCGCTCCACCTTTCGTTATTAATTACCTAATCACCCCATGTTCACTTGTACATATGTTTACCACAAAACCTAGCCATCATTCGGCACCCTCTCCTGCCTAGGCGATCACATCTGTTTCACGACCTCTGCCGGTGAGTGTGGTCCAAGGGTGGTTAAACCGGAGTGTCGGAGTCGAAGTAGTCAATCATGTCAAGGTACAGGGAGTAAATTGACCGGGGGGGGGGGGGGGGGGGGGGGGGGGGGGGGGAAGGGATACAAATGCTTCTTTCTTTATTAAGAATTGAACCAACATACAATGATTACTCCTCATCTAAATATGAAGCGTTAAGGAGTAAAGGGATAAGCACCTGACTTAATGTAAAGTGGGGGAAATGTTACGGTCAACACGGGGCGAGTTGCGCCCCACCCTTCGTACGGCCCGTTGTTTCCCAATAACCCCCCTTGAGAACTTAGCAATATAACCATGCCTCAAAACTCCAAAAAATCCAGCGGGAAAAAACATGGAGAAAGAGCGCAAAGTATACATTGTTGTATTGCATGAATTGCCTCGTCAAAACCTCGCATGAGAAACATCATAAAAACTCACTAAAGGTAAAAAGAGTACAATCCACTCAACCATCAAGTTGAGTACTCGATCACCGAGACCGAGCTTTAGCGATGAGTTTGTGAAGTTTCTCCCACTTTACCTTGCATCTCCCGAAGTCTCCTCATACTGACTCCACACACATATCTCTTGAAGGATGTCACATGACTTGGTATGAAAAATTCTCACGTTGTTCATCTTCTTCAGCTCATGTGCATAGAAGAACTTGGGATTAGTATGCTTTGTGAGGTTACTCTTTACATAACCTATCTAGACTTGTGCAACACAAGCAATATTATCTTCATCAATAATGGTAGGGGTTTGTACGGTGTTCGGCTATCACGTCTGCTGAATGTGGCCGATCATCCGTCGAAGCCATACACACTCTCGTGATGCTTCGTATAGTGCTATGATTTCTGAGTGGTTTGTGGAAGTCGATACAAGAATTTTGGACGATTTCCAGGAAAACACAGTCCATCACAAAGGAAAACATATCCAGTATGTGACTTGTAAGTATGCGGGTCTAACAGGTGCCCAACACTGGCATATATAAGCGATAGATCTTGATTCCTTCTACAGGCCAAAATCTTTGGTCCCTTGCATGTAACGGAAGATTTCTTTGACGCCATTCCAATGTCTCTTGGTAGGCTCATAACTATACCTAGCAAGCAAATTGACATTAACGCGATGTCTGTCCGTGTACAATTTGTGAGATACATGAGTACCACGACTGCACTTAGCTAGGGAAATTTCGGTCCCTGAATTTCCTCCCTCTCTTCTTTAGGCTTGAAATGGTCCTTGTCTTGCTGTAAAGATCTCCTGATCATCAGTGTCAAAGAAGTACTCCCTCCGTCCCAAAATTCTTGTCTTAAATTTGTCTACATACGGATGTATCTATTCACATTTTAGTGTTAGATACATCCGTATCTAGATAAATCTAAGACAAGAATTTTGGGACGGAGGGAGTATATGCCTTGTTAAATCCAAATCTTTCGAACACCTTCTGGGTTTAGGTCAACTGGTGCACTAGAATCCCATCAGGGGAATGTTCAAGTTGCAGACTTAAACAACACTTGGTTTACCCAAATCCTTCATCTTGAATTCCAACATCAGGTAGGAACTTGCTTCCTCAATATTCTCAGACCTCAGGTGTATCAATTATGTTTAAATCATGCACGTACACAAAGATTACAAAGAATCCACTTGTATAGACCCCTATTTGCTCTATGATGGTTCAGAATAGGGATACCTTTGGGTATCTTCATGTATATGTTCGAATCCAAGTTACCATATAGGTAAACGATGACAACATTCACTTTTTTCAGTTTTAAGCCCATATTTACTACCAGTGAGATCAAGCGTCTAAAGGTAATTCCATCCATGATCGGGGAATAAGTCTCCTGAAAATTGACACCTAGTCGTTGAGTGAACCCTTGAGTGATGAGCCTTGCTTTCTATCGTACTACCTTATTATGCCCTGAGTGAACCCTCGACTTTGATTCCCATTGCCATGCAATAATCATTGAACACCTTCGAAATCAATTCTCCAGCATTGTCCATCTGAATAGACTTTATACAACAATTGAGGAAATTATTCCTCATTTGTATGATCTGAGAGATCAACTTTGCAAACTCATGATTACTTGTTGATAGCAGGCAAACATTGGACCATTTAGAGGAATCATCGATGAGCACCATGCGGTACCCAAACAACCCCGAGAGGGGCTGAATTGGACCGCATATGTACCCTTGGATGCGTTCTAAGAACGCGGGCATTTCATCCTTCGCTTTGAGGGGCGATGGTCTAATCTTTCTGTACTAACTTCCTTGTAAGCGCGTGGAGTGTACGCAATCATCGGGATTTGGTAAGCTTTTTGCGTTAACATTATGACCTTGTGAATTATTGATTATATTACTCACCATCCTAAGTCCGAGGTGGCCTAACCTATCATGCCAGAGGCAGAAAAGTTCAAAGCTTATAAAAACTGTCTTAAGGGTAGTGTACACGGGTGGTGCTATGATTTTACTGTAGTATAGCCCCGTGTCGAGTGAAGGGAGCCTTTTGAGAATATGTTTATCATTTGCACCCCGCTTAGTGATGAGTAGGCACTCCTTGCTATTGTCAATTGTCATCATCGGTCTCAACATAGAAACCATTAGTGTTGATGTCATTAAAGCATAAAAGAGTAAACTTCGTGTATTGCAATGCATCATTAATGATTAAAGTTGTTCCCATAGGAAGTATGATAATGGCTTGTTCGAAACCAACTATGTTCGAATCACAGTCGACGATTGTTGTAATACTTCTCGGAGATTTTTTAATAGACTTGAAGTACTTAGTTTCCCGTAAAATGGTATTTGTGGTACCACTATCGACAAGAAATGTTTCCGCCATTTGAGAGCCACACATGTTCTAAAATATGCAATCTAATTAATTTAACGAAGGAGGAAGAAGCTATATTAATAATAACTGCGCACATTTCAGAATATAACATACTATAATGGATAGATAATGGAATAAATGAATTATTTAAATGTCATCCAAGCGCACAATAAAAATAAGTTTGTGTGCTCTCATAGAGCTTACAACCATATCAAATTTATTCAAATTCATTGTATGAAACGACAGAATCATAATAATAAATGAGATAAGCTAGGTAGACTCGGTGGAAAAGAAGACATTCACTTTAGTCTGAATCTCCATATGAAGGAGCTCATCGTCCTTGTTAGAAATTATCTAGGAAGCAACATTAACGTCCAGTGCGAGTTGCCGCACAGTAGGGCCAACCATGTTCTCAACCTCCTTGGCGACATTGGCATCATCTGAGACTACCAAAGCCGCCCCTATGGGCACATCGGGAGCTAACACTATGGGTTCAACAAGAGTTGTAGGGATCATCACCAGTCCCGGAGGAGGACCCTTCGAATACTCAACACCACCGTGCGACAGCCCCACGGTGGTCGACAGGCCTTGTTGAGGTCTGTGTAGTCAATACACATGCGCCAAGTGCCGTTTTTCTTGAGAACAAGCACTGGGTTGGCGAGCCACTCAGGATGAAAAACTTCAACGATGAACCCAGCAGCTAGGAGCCAGGCCACCTCTTCACCAATTGCATTGCGTCTCTCCTCGTTAAAACGACGGAGGTATTGCTTGACTGGTTTGATTTAGGATCCACATTAAAGCGGTGCTCGGCGAGTCTTCTCGGTACACCTGGCATGTCAGAAGGCTTTCATGTAAAGATGTCCCGATTCTCACGGATAAACTCGATGAGCGCGCTTTCCTATTTGGGGTCCATGTCGGCCCCAATAGTGAACTTCTTGGATGAGTCGCCCGGGGCGAACTCAACATCCTTGGTATCCTTGGCCGATTTGAACTTGAGCGGCGGGTCAGCTTCAGTGGTGGGCTTTTTGAGAGGTGTCATATCGGCCGGGTCTACGTTGTTAGTGTAGTACTGAAGCTCCTCCGCGGCGCAAGCCGTCTCGGCGTACGCAGCGTCACCTTCTTCACACTCTAGGGCGATCTTCCTGTCACCACTGACCGTAATGGTGCCACGAGGGCCAGGCATTTTGAGCTTAAGGTAGATATAGCAAGGCCGAGCCATGAATTTGGCATAAGCCGGCCGTCCAAAGAGGGCATGATACGGGCTCTTGATTTTAACCACCTCAAAGGACAAAGACTCACATCTGAAATTGGTGTCTGAACCAAAAGCCACATCCAACTTGACCCGGCCAACTGGGTAGGCCGACTTGCCACGGACAATTCCCTGAAAACTGTGGTCGATGGTGAGAGGTCTTTCTCAGACAGGCCCATGCGCCGCAAGGTGTCATAATAGAGAATATTAATACTGCTCCCCCGTCCATAAGCACCTTGGTGAGAGAATAGCCCCCAACTTGAGGCGCCACCACTAAGGCCAAGTGACCTGGATTATCGACCCGAGGCGGGTGATCCTCCCGGCTCTAGGTTATTGGACATTCTGGCCATCTCAGGTACTGTGGTGCTGCCGGCTCAACCATGTTGATAAGGCGCTCTTTAAGCTTGCGGTCCCTTCTGTCTGTGTTCGTAGCGAACACATGGTACTGACCACCGTTTAGCTGTTTGGGGTTACTCTGATAACCAGATTGATTACCCTGCTACTGGTTCCCCGGTTGCTGGTTGTTTCCACCATGTCCCTGATAGTTCCCACCTGAGCCGCCAGGTCCTTGATAACTCTGTTGGTGGTACCCCTCCAGATGAGCCGCCGCCGGTGGATCCTGGGTCATCGCCACCACCTCCTTGGTGGTTCTGAAAACGCTGTGAATAGGCTCGCATGATGCTGCAGTCCTCCCAAGAATGAGTGGCCGGCTTGTTAGGCAGGCTATGTTTCGGACATGACCCCTTTAGGGCTTCCTCGAAATTCTTGGGTTTAAAATTCTTTCCACCGCTGTTTTTCTTCGGATACTTGTATCCTGCATTGGTGTTTGTGACGAGGTCTGACCTGCCCTCCGGATTCTTGCGCTTTCCACCGTTGCCAACATTATTCTGCTGATGGCCCTTGCCACCGTTGCCCTTCTTCCCCTTGCCGTTCGGAACCTCGTCCATGCCGGGGTCTTTGGTAGAATCAGACTCGGCGTATTTGGTGAGGGCGTTCATGAGCTCCCCCATATCCGTGATGCTTCGCTTGAGCCGCCCAAGTTTCTGGACAAGGGGATCGAAGTGACAGTTCTGCTCCAGTATCAGGACTGCCTGAGCCGCCGTGATGTTGTCTAAAGAGTGGATGATCTATGCCACCCGGCCCACCCAATGGTGAGCTGACTCATTGTCGCGCTAGATGCAGTGCTGAAGGTCGATGATAGTTTTAGGACGCTTGCAAGTGCCTTGGAATTTTTTGATAAAACGCTCCTTCAACTCAACCCATGTGTTGATGGAATTGGAGGGCAAGGTTTTCAACCAAGTACGAGCCGGCCCTTCCAACATCATGGTTAAGTATTTTGCGCATACAGCGTCACTGACGTCCAACATGTCCATGGCGAGCTCATAGCTTTCTATCCAAGCCGCCGGCTCAAGATCCGCCGTGTAATTGGGAACTTTCCTGGGGCCCTGGAAGTCCTTGGGCATGCGCTCATTGCGTAGAGCCGGAGCCAGACAAGGTATTCCAAGAGTCCTTCCAGTAGGGGTCAATTGGGTTGTGACCGGTGGAGACAGAGCCGCCTCATTTGCTGCCTCAGCCGCCCGCTGGGCCCGCGCGGAGTCAATGATGTCCTGGGCATTGGGGGCTCCCATATGCGGCAAAGCTCGAGGCGGCTCACGATGTTGACGAGCGTTGCTGGACACAGCCGGTGAATCACCATGGCGACTCCTACTCCGGCTATGACTTGGGACTGGGGTAGAATGGAGGTGCTCCTTGCTATAAGAGTAATTGGCCTGCTGGGCTACTGCAGTCTTTAGCATCTCGATGGCATTGCGCGCTTCTCTCTCAATGGGCGTCTGGCCCGTGATAGGGAGCACTGCCAAGTTGGTTGCCGCGGCAATGAGGTTATCCACCGGGTTGGTAAAATGACCCACCGGCGTTAGGAAACGACGAGGGGGGGGGGGGGTCTCATGACGTGGACCCGGCTCCCGCTGAGGTTGTAGTGTTGGTTGAGCGGCACGACCCGGCGTGGGCTGAACTTCCAAGTTTGGTGGCACGACGGGTGACCCTGGCGCGTCTGTTTCTGGGCCGCGGAGGCGTGTATCTTGAGGGGTGGTGAACAGCTAAGTGAACTCAAGGTTGGGCGGAAGGCGACGATGCCTCTGCTCGGGAACCGCCTCTGAAGCGCTCCGACGTTGCTCTAGGTGGCAGGCCTTGGTCCTTAGTCGCTTGGCCTCGGCCCGCATCTCGGATTGCACACCTGCAGGCGGATGTTCTCTGCATCTATGTCATCCTGGATCTTCATTATCTGATCGCGAAGCTTGGTTATCTCAGCATTGCTTTCAGCCTGGTTCTCCGGCGTCACTGGCGTGGCGAGGAGCATGGTGAGAGCCGTAGCCAGCTCGGTCAGAGCCTGAGCCGGGGATGGTGCCGACGTCGGGTTGGAGGTTCCTGTCCCAGTCGTGGCAGCCACCACTGCCGGGTCAGTCGTGAGGGCCGTACTAGCCATGTAGACGGCGGATCGAGCGGGCGGGTCAAAAGAGTCTTGGGCCGGTTCGTCCTGAACGTGGCCCTCAAGGAAACCATCACGAAGCGGGAAGATTGACTCTCCACCGCTTGATGAAAAACCGTCGTCGGAGTGAACGACCGTGTCACCGTCGAAAGTCGAGCCATCAGAATAGTCGACCACTTGGGTGAAGCCGACGAGCACGTGCCTCGGGCGGGCGGTCTGCTTATCCTGAGCTGGCTTGACGATGTTGGTGAAGATATCCGGCCCAGGTTTGGACCCGCCAGCTTTGCGAGACATGGCGGGTCTTATGGCGGCTCTAGTGACGGCGGGTTGCTTGCGCCGAGCCGATTCGACGATGTCGATGGAGGCGTTCGGCTCGGGCTCAGATCCGCCAGCTTTGCCGATGAAGACATGGATTCCGCCGAAGGGGACCCGGTACCCGTACTCGATTGAGTCGGCCTCGGGGCCCCAAGTCGAATCGTCGATGTAGAGCTTGCCGCGGTGACTCTTGGTCATGCGGCCGATGACGTACCTTCAAGTCCCGGAGGAGGACCCTTCGAATACTCAACACCACCGTGCGACAGCCCCACGGTGGGCGCCAACTGTCGTGGTATTTTCACGGCAGATGTCCTCATTGGACTTAGTCGCGAGGCCATCACGTCAAGTGGTAGATCGAAGGGGTTAGGTGGACACGAAGGGGACAAGGATTTACCCAGGTTCGGCCCCTCTTGGAGAGGTAAAGCCTACGTCCTGCTTTGGTTGTATTGGTGATGATCTCGATTACAAAGGTGCGCTTGGCAGGCCTAGTTCTCGAGAGATTGTAGCTTATCCTGTCTAACCCGGGGCCCCCCTTTATATATAGGTTGAGGCCCGGGGTGTACATTAGAGTCCGAGCCGGAATATGGTCCGTGCCCGAGTCTATCTTGCCTTCTAAGTAAGGAAAGTTCATATGGCGGTTTACAATTGGGCCTAAGCCGGTGCTTTGTAGGCCAGCCCACGGAGTAGGCGGCTAAATCTCCTAGGCGAGTCTCCTGGGCGAGTCTTCTGGTAAGCGACAGCCCACCTGGCCTGGCCCTTTTGTAAGTCGCCGCTTCTGTTGACCCGGCCCTGAATGGGCGGGTCATATCCTGGGGTTATATCCCCAACAAAGGGTACGTCATCGGCCGCATGACCAAGAGTCGCCGCGGCAAGCTCTACATCGACAATTCAACTTGGGGCCCCGAGTCCGACTCAATCGAGTACGGGTACCGGGTCCCCTTCGGCGGAATCCATGTCTTCATCGGCAAAGCTGGCGGATCTGAGCCCGAGCCGAATGCCTCCATCGACATCGTCGAGTCGGCTCGGCGCACGCAACCTGCCGTAGCTAGAGCCGCCATAAGACCCGTCTCGTCTCGCAAAGCTGGCGGGTCCAAACTTGGGCCGGATATCTTCACCAACATCGTCAAGCCAGCTCAGGACAAGCAGACCACCCGCCTGAGGCACGCGCTCGTCGGCTTCACCCAAGGGGTCGACTATTCTGACAGCTCGGCTTCCGACGGTGACACGGTCGTTCACTCCGACGACGGTTTTTCATCAAGCGGTGGCGAGTCAATCTTCTCGCTTCGCGATGGTTTCCTTGGGGGCCATGTTCGGGATGAACCGGCCCAAGACTCTTTTGACCCACCCGCTCAATCCGTCGTCTACATGGCTGGTACGACCCTCACGACTGACCCGGCAGCGGCGGCTGCCACGGCTGGGATAGGAACCTCCAACCCGGCGTCGGCACCATCCTCGACTCAGGCTCTGACCGAGCTGGCTACGGCTCTCACCACGCTCCTCGCCACGCTAGTAATGCCGGAGAACCAGGCTGAAAGCAATGCTGAGATAACCAAACTTCGCGATCAGATAACAAAGATCCAGGCTGACATAGATGCAGAGAACATCCGCCTGGCAGGTGTGCAATCTGAGATGCGGGCCGAGGCCGAGCGACTAAGGACCGAGGCCTGGCACCTGGAGCAACGTCGGAGCGCTTCAGAGGTGGTTCACGAGCGGAGGCATCGTCGCCTTCCGCCCAACCTTGAGTTCACTCAGCTGTTCATCACCCCTCAAGATACATGCCTCCGTGGCCCAGAAACAGATGTGCCGGGGTCACCCGTCGTGCCATCAAACTTGGGAGTTCAGCCCACGACGGGTCGTGCCACTCAACCAACACTACAACCTCAGTGGGAGCCGGGTCCACGTCATGAGACCCCCCCTCGTCATTTCCTAACGCCGGCGGGTCATTTTACCAACCGGTGGATAACCTCATTGCCGCGGCAACCAACTTGGCAGCGCTCCCTATCATGGGCCAGACGCCCATCGAGATGCTAAAGACTGCAGTAGCCCAGCAGGCCAATTACTCTTATAGCATGGAGCGCCTCCACTCTACCCCAGTCCCAAGTCACAGATGGAGTAGGAGTCGCCATGCTGATTCACCGGCTGTGTCCAGCAACGCTCGTCAACATGAGCCGCCTCGAGCTTTGCCGCATATGGGAGCCCCCAATGCCCAAGACATCGTTGACTCCGCACGGGCCCAGCGGGCGGCTGAGGCAGCAAATGAGGTGGCTCTGTCTCCACCGGTCACAACCCAATTGACCCCTACTAGAAGGACTCTTGGAATACCTTGCCTGGCTCCGGCTCTACGCAATGAGCGCATGCCCAAGGACTTTAAGGGCCCCAGGAAGGTTCCCAATTACACGGCGGATCTTGAGCCGACAGCTTGGATAGAAAGCTATGAGCTCGCCATGGACATGTTGGATGTCAGTGACGCGGTATGCACAAAATACTTAACCATGATGTTGGAAGGGCCGGCTCGTACTTGGTTGAAAACCTTGCCCTCCAATTCCATCAACACATGGGCTGAGTTGAAGGAGCATTTTATAAAAAAATTCCAAGGCACCTGCAAGCGTCCTAAAACTATCATCGACCTTCAGCACTGCATCCAGCTCGACAATGAGTCAGCCCACCATTGGGTGGGCCGGGTGGCAGAGATCATCCACTCTTCAGACAACATCACGGCGGCTCATGCAGTCCTAATACTGGAGGAGAACTGTCACTTCGATCCCCTTGTCCAGAAACTTGGGCGGCTCAAGTGAAGCGTCACAGATATGGGGGAGCTCATGAACGCCCTCACCAAGTACGCCGAGTCTGATTCTGCCAAAGACCCCAGCACGGACAAGGTTCCGAACGGCAAGGGGAAGAAGGGCAACGGTGGCAAGGGCCATCAGCAGAATAATGCTGGCAACGGTGGAAAGCGCAAGAACCCGGAGGGCGGGTTAGACCTGGTCGCAAACACCAATGCAGGGTACAAGTATCTGAAGAAAAATGGCGGTTGAAAGAATTTTAAACCCAAGAATTTCGAGGAAGCCCTAAAGGGGCCATGTCCGAAACATAGCCTGCCTAACAAGCCGACCACTCATTCTTGGGAGGACTGCAGCATCATGCGAGCCTATTCACAGCGTTTTCAGAACCACCAAGGAGGTGGTGGCGGCGACCCAGGATCCACCGGCGGCGGCTCATCTGGAGGGGTACCACCAACAGAGTTATCAAGGACCTGGCGGCTCAGGTGGGAACTATCAGGGACATGGTGGAAACAACCAGCAACCGGGGAACCAGCAGCAGGGCAATCAATCTGGTTATCAGAGTAACCCCAAACAGCTAAACGGTGGTCAGTACCACGTGTTCACGATGAACACAGATAGAAGGGACCGCAAGCTTAAAAAGCGCCTTATCAACATGGTTGAGCCGGCGGCACCACAGTACCTGAGATGGTCAGAGTGTCCAATAACCTAGAGCCGGGGGGATCACCCGCCTCGGGTCGATAATCCAGATCACTTGGCCTTAGTGGTGGCGCCTCCAGTTGGGGGCTATTCTCTCACCAAGGTGCTTATGGACGGGGGGAGCAGTATTAATATTATCTATTATGACACCTTGCGGCGCATGGACCTGTCTGAGAAAGACCTCTCGCCATCCACCACAGTTTTTCATGGAATTGTCCCTGGCAAGTCAGCCTACCCAGTTGGCCGGGTCAAGTTGGATGTGGCTTTTGGTTCAGACACCAATTTCAGATGTGAGTCCTTGTCCTTTGAGGTGGTTAAAATCAAGAGCCCGTATCATGCCCTCTTTGGACGGCCGGCTTATGCCAAATTCATGGCTCGGCCTTGCTACATCTACCTTAAGCTCAAAATGCCTGGCCCTCGTGGCACCATTACGGTCAGTGGTGACAGGAAGATCACCCTAGAGTGCGAAGAAGGTGACGCCGCGTACGCCGAGACAGCTTGCGCCGCGGAGGAGCTTCAGTACTACACCAACAACGTAGACCCGACCGATATGACACCTCTCAAAATGCCCACCACTGAAGCTGACCCGCCGCTCAAGTTCAAATCGCCAAGGATACCAAGGATGTTGAGTTCGTCGCTGGCGACTCATCCAAGAAGTTCACTATTGGGGCCGATATGGACCCCAAATAGGAAAGCGCGCTCGTCGAGTTTATCCGTGAGAATCGGGACATTTTTGCATGGAAGCCTTCTGACATGCCGGGTGTACCGAGAAGACTCGCCGAGCACCGCCTTAATGTGGATCCTCAATTCAAACCAGTCAAGCAATACCTCCATCGTTTTAACGAGGAGAGACACAAAGCAATTGGTGAAGAGGTGGCCCGACTCCTAGCTGCTGGGTTCATCGTCGAAGTTTTTCATCCTGAGTGGCTGGCCAACCCAATGCTTGTTCTCAAGAAAAACGACACTTGGCGCATGTGTATTGATTACACAAACCTCAACAAGGCCTGTCCCATTGACCCCTTCGCCCTCCCACGCATTGATCAAATCATCGATGCCACAGCAGGCTGCAAGAGCCTCTGCTTCTTGGATGCTTACTCTGGCTATCATCAAATCAAGACGGCCATCGAGGATCAAGAGAAGACGGCTTTCATCACCCCCTTTGGAGCCTTCTGCTATGTCTCCATGCCCTTCGAACTTAAGAGTGCGGGGGCGGCTTATCAGCATTGTGTTCAGAATTGTTTCCACAATCAGATTGGACGCAATGTTCATGCCTATGTTGACGATATTGTGGTCAAATCAGCAAAGAGGGCGACTCTGCTGGATGACCTCAAGGAGATCTTTGCCAACCTTCGCACATATCAGATGAAACTTAACCCAGACAAGTGTGTCTTTGGTGTTCCCGCTATTAAGTTACTTGGTTTCCTGGTCTCAGAACGTGGCATTGAAGCCAACCCAGAGAAGATCAAGGCGATCACTTCGCTAGCTAAGCCAAAGAATCTCAATGACGTTCGGCGCCTGGCGGGTCGCAATGCCGCCTTGAGTCAGTTCATAAGCCACCTCGGTGAGAAAGCGATCCCTCTCTATCAGATGCTGAAGAAAACAGATAACTTCCAGTGGAGTACTGCTGCAAACGACGCCTTTGAGGCTCTCAAGAAGCAATTGGCTGAACCGCCTGTCCTTGCTGCTCCAATCACTAAGGAGCCTATGCTCCTGTACATTGCCGCCAATAGCAAAGAAGTCAGCATAACAGTTGTGGTGGAAAGGAAGGAGGCGGGTAAAGAGTACCCAGTTCAGAGGCCCGTATATTATGTCAGCGAGGTCTTAACAGAATCCAAGCAATGTTACCCTCACTGGCAGAAACTGGTTTTTGGCGTGTTTATGGCAAGTCGGGAGTTGAGGCATTACTTCTTGGAACATCATATCACAGTGGTTAGCTCGGCTCCCTTAGGTGATATCATCCACAACAGGGAAGCGACAGGCCGGATAGCCAAGTGGGCTATTGAACTAGGTCCACATAACCTAAGTATGTACCTCGCACGGCCATCAAATCTCAAGCATTGGTGGATTTCATCAATGGTTGGACTGAACTCCAGGCTCCTGAGGAGAGACCAGACAATACGTATTGGACTATGGATCCGGGCAGCTTGAGGGTTCGGGGGCTGGAGTCGTCTTATCTTCCCCTCGAGGTGACAAATTCTGTTATGTGTTGAGAATCATGTTTCCTTGTACTAACAATGCAGTTGAGTCCGAGGCCCTTCTTCACGACCTTCGTATTGCTAAGGAGATGAACCTCAGCCGAGTCAGGTGCTTGGGTGACTCAAACCTAGTGGATCAACAAGTTTCTGGCATTTGGGACTCAAAAGATCCCCTCATGGCGGCTTATCGACAAGCAGTCACCAACGTTGCTGGTCACTTCAAAGGATATCAGGTAGATCATATCGATCGACGATAGAATGAGGCGGCTGATGCTTTGTCACGCCTAGGTTCACAACGCAAGCCGGTCCCTCCTAATGTTTTTCTCGATGTCCTTCACAACCCGTCGGTCAAATTGCCATCGGAAGAGGATCTTGCTATTCCTGACCCGGAGGCTCAACTCGTGGCGGCTCTACATGCTATTCCAGATTGGACAGTCCCTTACTTGGATTACTTATCCCGTGGTGTGCTGCCTGATGATGAGCTTACAGCTCGCCTGATTGTCAGGCGTTCTAAATCCATGACCATCGTCAACGACGAGTTACACAGGAGAAGCATCACATGAGTTTTTCAATGTTGTGTTTCACCTGAGGAAGGCCGTGAGATACTCAATGAGATCCACTCTGGCGACTGTGGCCACCATGCCAGCTCAAAGTCCTTGGTGGCAAAGGCTTTTCGTCATGGCTTTTTCTAGCTCACGGCTCATGCTGACGCTGAGGACATAGTCAAAAAGTGTGATGGATGTCAGAAGTTTGCACGACAGGCTCACGTGCCGGCTCAAGAACTTAGGATGATTCCAATCACTTGGCCCTTTGCGGTCTGGGGGCTTGATATGGTTGGTCCGTTTAAGCCATCCCAAGATAAAAAGACTCACCTCTTGGTCGCTGTCGATAAGTTTACCAAGTGGATTGAAGCGAAACCTATCAGCAATTGTGATGCAGCTATGGCGGTCAAGTTCTTCAAGAAGTTAATATTCCGATTTGGCTTTCCACACAGCATCATTACTAACAATGGTACAAACCTCTCCAAGGGAGCTATGGAGTAGTTATGTCAAAGAGAACACATCTGGCTCAATGTGGCATCTGTTGCGCACCCTCAATCCAATGGTCAAGCCGAGCGTGCTAATCAAGAGATATTACGAGGTATCAAGCCTCGGCTTCTGGTTCCTCTCCAGCGCACGCCGGGTTGTTGGGTTGAGGAGCTTCCCTCTGTCTTATGGAGCATACAGACTACCCCCAACAGATCAACAGGCTTTACGCCTTTCTTTATGGTTTATGGCGCACAAGCTGTTTTACCTAGTGACATATGTCATGACTCGCCCCGGGTTACGGCATACATTGAAGCTGACAACGAACAAGCTCGTTAAGATTCTTTGGATGCACTGGAGGAGGAGCGTGATTTAGCAGCAGCCCGCTCTGCCATATACCAACAAGACCTACGCCGCTATCATAGCCGTAGAGTTCGCAGCCTCACTTTCCAGGAGGGCGACTTAGTGCTCCGGCTGATTCAGGATCAGTCCAATCTGCATAAGCTTTCACCCCCTTGGGAAGGGCCCTTCATCATCAGTAAGAACCTTCACAATGGATCTTACTACTTGGTCGATCTCCGTCCTGACAAGGAATCTCTTACATTCGAGGAGGAGACCACCAGGCCTTGGAACATAGCTCACCTGAGGCCTTACTACAACTAGAGCTCTGCATCAGGTTCTCTTTGTACATACCTATGTGTATATATACTCTTATGATCAATACATAAAGCCGACACCTCCGAATCTCGGGATCTCTGTCGTTTCATCTCAATCTCTGTGCATGCGTCTTTACCTTTTTTCTGATCATAGGTCACTTGGGGGCTTCCAACTCCACGAGTTTAGCTATCTCACCCTCTTGACCGGCACGAAAACGCCACCCCATCTTGGTTAAACCCACCTATTTATTTGCTGCTTCTCCGATCAGATGACCCGCCATACTCTTGCCGGGTTACTCGCTATGGCGACCCTGACCTCCCAAAGTTCAAACGTCGGTTATGTCATGTGAGAGCCGGTTTACAGCAGCGAGGATACTCCAAGGGCTATCACGCCATATGCTTCTTTGAAGTGAAACTTAAGCCCCGAAAGCAAAGTCTATCGAGCCTCGAAAGCCGACTTAACATACTAATTTTTTTGTGATTTTCTATTACAGGTTATCTTTAATGTTTATCGGTCATGAGCCCCGGTTCCCTACTACACCGGTTACATCGTAAACATTTACAAGTTTCCTTATTCTGGGTTAAGTCGCCATTATGTGCATTTCACACATCTGGTTCATACACCCCTGCCACAGGAATTTCAGGCATCGGTCCTAAGTCGCCCTATGTCGCAAAAGGATTTTCATTTGAATCTGAACCCTTTACACAAAGGCAATCAGTCGGGTTAACCCCGTCACGTGCAACAGACATCAGAATTGTGCACGATGGCACGTCCAAAGGTTTTTTACTACCCTATTACATGGCTGCAGGAGGGCTCTCAAAATATCAAAGTAGTATTCCATTTTGAGCTTGCGCCAACCGCAGCTTTATCTGCCAAGTCAATCTACTTTTGAGCCGCCTCTTCATCACCCTGCACCGTCTTCGCTGCTTCGGCGATCTGAACATCATCAACATCCCAATCAATGGTTGACAAAGCCTAAAAAAATCACTCTCTTCAATAAGTTCGGAGGGTTCAACGTTAGGGGCAAAGCAATCCTTACATCCGGCAGGAATCAGATTGACTATCTTGAAGCTGGCTTGTTCTATGCGTTTACCCGCCTCGTTAAAACCTGCCTGGTACCTATCCAAATTTACTTCATGTGCAAGTTTGGTTGCCATGGACTGGGTCTCCTTTCACAGGCGGGTGTAATCATCCCTGGTAAATTTTTTACCATCAATTACCATCAAAATTGAACTCTGGAAAGCCGTCGGCCAATTCAGCTACGTCCATGTCTTCATTGTGTGCCTTGGCCCGGGTCAGTGCATACATGGCGGCTGTGCGAGCTGATGACCTTTTCAGTTCTCTCACTTGACTCGGCAAAGTTGACAGAAGATTGAGTGTCTCCTTGATCGTCTTTGGCATATCCGCTGCACCCACTATATGGTGGATGGTGTTGGGGAACGTAGAATTTCAAAAAAAAAAATTACCTACGATCACGCAAGATCTATCTATGTGATGCATAGCAACGAGCGGGAGAGTGTGTCCACGTACCCTCGTAGACCGAAAGCGGAAGCGTTAAGTAACGCGGTTGATGTAGTCGAAAGTCTTCGCGATCCAACCGATCAAGTACCGAACGCATGGCACCTCCGTGATCTGCACACGTTCAGCTCGGTGACGTCCCTCGTACTCTTGATCCAGCTGAGGCCGAGGGAGATTTTCGTCAGCACGACGGCGTGATGACGGTGATGATGAAGTTACCGACATAGGGCATCGCCTAAGCACTACACCGATATGACCGAGGTGGAAATCTGTGGAGGGGGGCACCGCACACGGCTAAGACAACTGTCAACTTGTGTGTCTATGGGGTGCCCCCCTCCCCCGTATATAAAGGAGTGGAGGAGGGGAGGGCCGGCCCTCTCTATGGCGCGCCCAAGGGGGGGAGTCCTACTCCCAGTAGGAGTAAGTTTCCCCCCTTCCCTAGTTGGAGTAGGAGAAGAAGGAAGAGGGAGAAGGAAAGAGGGGGCCGGCCCCCCACCCCAATTCGGATTGGGCTTGGGGGGGGGGGGGGGGCGCCCTCCACCTGGCCGCCTCCTCCTCTCTTCCACTAAGGCCCAATAAGGCCCATTAACTCCCCGGGGGGTTCCGGTACTCCGGAAAATGCCTGAACCTATCCGAAACCTTTCCGGTGTCCAAACATAGCCTTCCAATATATCAATCTTTATGTCTCGACCATTTCGAGACTCCTCGTCATGTCCGTGATCACATCCGGGACTCCGAACAACCTTCGGTACATCAAAACACATAAACTCATAATACCGATCGTCATCGAACATTAAGCGTGCGGACCCTACGGGTTCGAGAACTATGTAGACATGACCGAGACTCATCTCCAGTCAATAACCAATAGCGGAACCTGGATGCTCATATTGGCTCCCACATATTCTACGAAGATCTTTATCGGTCAAACCGCATAACAACATACGTTGTTCCCTTTGTCATCGGTATGTTACTTGCCCGAGATTCGATCGTCGGTATCTCAATACCTAGTTCAATCTCATTACCGGCAAGTCTCTTTACTCGTTCCGTAATGCATCATCCCGTAACTAACTCATTAGTCACATTGCTTGCAAGGCTTATAGTGATGTGCATTACCGAGTGGGCCCAGATATACCTCTCCGACAATCGGAGTGACAAATCCTAATCTTGATCTATGCCAACTCAACAAACACCATCGGAGACACCTGTAGAGCATCTTTATAATCACCCAGTTACGTTGTGACGTTTGATAGCACACAAAGTGTTCCTCCGGTATTCGGGAGTTGCATAATCTCATAGTCATAGGAACATGTATAAGTCATGAAGAAAGCAGTAGCAACAAACTAAACGATCATCGTGCTAAGCTAACGGATGGGCCTTGTCAATCACATCATTCTCTAATGATGTGATCCCGTTCATCAAATGACAACTCATGTCTATGGCTAGGAAACTTAACCATCTTTGATTAACGAGCTAGTCAAGTAGAGGCATACTAGTGACACTCTGTTTGTCTATGTATCCACACATGTACTAAGTTTCTGGTTAATACAATTCTAGCATGAATAATAAACATTTATCATGATATAAGGAAATATAAATAACAACTTTATTATTGCCTCTAGGGCATATTTCCTTCAGTCTCCCACTTGCACTAGAGTCAATAATCTAGATTACACAGTAATGATTCTAACACCCATGGAGTCTTGGTGTTGATCATGTTTTGCTCGTGAGAGAGGCTTAGTCAACGGGTCTGCAACATTCAGATCCGTATGTATTTTGCAAATCTCTTTGTCTCCCTCCTTGACTTGATCGCGGATGGAATTGAAGCGTCTCTTGATGTGCTTGGTTCTCTTGTGAAATTTGGATTCCTTCGCCAAGGCAATTGCACCAGTATTGTCACAAAAGATTTTCATTGGACCCGATGCACTAGGTATGACACCTAGATCGGATATGAACTCCTTCATCCAGACTCCTTCATTTGCTGCTTCCGAAGCAGCTATGTACTCCGCTTCACATGTAGATCCCGCCATGATGCTTTGCTTAGAACTGCACCAACTGACAGCTCCACCGTTCAATATAAATACGTATCCGGTTTGTGACTTAGAGTCATCCGGATCAGTGTCAAAGCTTGCATCGACGTAACCATTTACGACGAGCTCTTTGTCACCTCCATAAATGAGAAACATATCCTTAGTCCTCTTCAGGTATTTTAGGATGTTCTTGACCGCTGTCCAGTGATCCATTCCTGGATTACTTTGGTACCTCCCTGCTAAACTAATAGCAAGGCACACATCAGGTCTGGTACACAGCATTGCATACATGATAGAACCTATGGCTGAAGCATAGGGAATGACTTTCATTTTCTCTCTATCTTCTGCAGTGGTCGGGCATTGAGTCTGACTCAACTTCACACCTTGTAACACAGGCAAGAACCCTTTCTTTGCTTGATCCATTTTGAATTTCTTCAAAACTTTATCAAGGTATGTGCTTTGTGAAAGTCCAATTAAGCGTCTTGATCTATCTCTATAGATCTTGATGCCCAATATATAAGCAGCTTCACCGAGGTCTTTCATTGAAAAACTCTTGTTCAAGTATCCTTTTATGCTATCCAGAAATTCTATATCATTTCCAATCAACAATATGTCATCCACATATAATATTAGAAACGCTACAGAGCTCCCACTCACTTTCTTGTAAATACAGGCTTCTCCAAAAGTCTGTATAAAACCATATGCTTTGATCACACTATCAAAACGTTTATTCCAACTCCGAGATGATTGCACCAGTCCATAAATGGATCGCTGGAGTTTGCACACTTTGTTAGCATCCTTTGGATCGACAAAACCTTCGGGTTGCATCATATACAACTCTTCTTCCAGAAATCCATTCAGGAATGCAGTCTTGACATCCATTTGCCAAATTTCATAATCATAAAATGCAGCAATTGCTAACATGATTCGGACGGACTTAAGCATCGCTACGGGTGAGAAGGTCTCATCGTAGTCAACTCCTTGAACTTGTCGAAAACCTTTCGCAACAAGTCAAGCTTTGTAGACAGTAACATTACCGTCAGCGTCAGTCTTCTTCTTGAAGATCCATTTATTCTCTATGGCTTGCCGATCATCGGGCAAGTCAACCAAAGTCCACACTTTGTTCTCATACATGGATCCCATCTCAGATTTCATGGCCTCAAGCCATTTTGCGGAATCTTTGCTCATCATCGCTTCCTCATAGTTCGTAGGTTCGTCATGGTCAAGTAACATGACCTCCAGAACAGGATTACCGTACCACTCTGGTGCGGATCTTACTCTGGTTGACCTACGAGGTTCGGTAGTAACTTGATCTGAAGTTACATGATCATCATCATTAGCTTCCTCACTAATTGGTGTAGGAGTCACATGAACTGATTTCTGTGATGAACTACTTTCCAATAAGGGAGCAGGTACAGTTACCTCATCAAGTTCTACTTTCCTCCCACTCACTTCTTTCGAGAGAAACTCCTTCTCTAGAAAGGATCCATTCTTAGCAACGAATATCTTGCCTTCGGATCTGTGATAGAAGGTGTACCCAACAGTCTCCTTTGGGTATCCTATGAAGACATATTTCTTCGATTTGGGTTCGAGCTTATCAGGTTGAAGCTTTTTCACATAAGCATCGCAGCCCCAAACTTTAAGAAACGACAACTTGGGTTTCTTGCCAAACCACAGTTCATAAGGTGTCGTCTCAATGGATTTAGATGGTGCCCTATTTAACGTGAATGCAGCCGTCTCTAAAGCATAACCCCAAAACGATAGCGGTAAATCAGTAAGAGACATCATAGATCGCACCATAACTAATAAAGTGCGGTTACGACGTTCGGACACACCATTACACTGTGGTGTTCTGGGTGGCGTGAGTTGCGAAACTATTCCGCATTGTTTCAAATGAAGACCAAACTCGTAACTCAAATATTCTCCTCCATGATCTGATCGCAGAAACTTTATTTTCTTGTTACGATGATTTTCCACTTCACTATGAAATTCTTTGAACTTTTCAAATGTTTCAGACTTATGTTTCATCAAGTAGATATACCCATATCTGCTCAAATCATCTGTGAAGGTCAGAAAATAACGATACCCGCCGCGAGCCTCAATATTCATTGGACCACATACATCAGTATGTATGATTTCCAACAAATCTGTTGCTCGCTCCATTGTTTCGGAGAACGGAGTTTTAGTCATCTTGCCCATGAGGCATGGTTCGCAAGTACCAAGTGATTCATAATCAAGTGATTCCAAAAG
Organism: Thinopyrum elongatum; assembly: GCA_011799875.1. NCBI lineage: Eukaryota > Viridiplantae > Streptophyta > Magnoliopsida > Poales > Poaceae > Thinopyrum > Thinopyrum elongatum. The sequence goes on from CM022299.1 coordinate 84,157,796, forward strand.
TCCATCAGAATGGAGTTTCTTCATGCGCTTTACACCAATATGACCTAAACGACAGTGCCACAAATAAGTTGCACTATCATTATCAACTCTGCATCTTTTGGCTTCAATATTATGAATATGTGTGTCACTACTATCGAGATTCAACAAAAATAGACCACTCTTCAAGGGTGCATGACCATAAAAGATATTACTCATATAAATAGAACAACCATTATTCTCAGATTTAAATGAATAACCATCTCGCATCAAACAAGATCCAGATATAATGTTCATGCTTAACGCTGGCACCAAATAACAATTATTCAGGTCTAAAACTAATCCCGAAGGTAGATGTAGAGGTAGCGTGCCGACGGCGATCACATCGACTTTGGAACCATTTCCCACGCGCATCGTCACCTCGTCCTTAGCCAATCTTCGCTTAATCTGTAGTCCCTGTTTCGAGTTGCAAATATTAGCAACAGAACCAGTATCAAATACCCAGGTACTACTGCGAGCATTAGTAAGGTACACATCAATAACATGTATATCACATATACCTTTGTTCACCTTGCCATCCTTCTTATCCGCCAAATACTTGGGGGCAATTCCGCTTCCAGTGACTAGTCCCTTTGCAGTAGAAGCACCCAGTCTCAGGCTTAGGTCCAGACTTGGGCTTCTTCACTTGAGCAGCAACTTGCTTGCCGTTCTTCTTGAAGTTCCCCTTCTTCCCTTTACCCTTTTTCTTGAAACTGGTGGTCTTGTTGACCATCAACACTTGATGCTCCTTGATTTCTACCTCCGCAGCCTTTAGCATTGCGAAGAGCTCGGGAATTGTCTTATCCATCCCTTGCATATTATAGTTCATCACGAAGCTTTTGTAGCTAGGTGGTAGTGATTGAAGAACTCTGTCAATGACACTATCAACCGGAAGATTAACTCCCAACTGAGTCAAGTGATTATGATACCCAGACATTTTGAGTATATGTTCACTGACAGAACTATTCTCCTCCATTTTGCAGCTGTAGAACTTATTGGAGACTTCATATCTCTCAATCCGGGCATTTGCTTGAAATATTAACTTCAACTCCTGGAACATCTCATATGCTCCATGACGTTCAAAACGTCGTTGAAGTCCCGGTTCTAAGCCGTAAAGCATGGCACACTGAACTATCGAGTAGTCATTAGCTTTGCTCTGCCAGGCGTTCACAACGTCCGGCGTTGCTCCTGTAGCGGGTCTTGCACCTAGCGGTGCTTCCAGGACGTAATTCTTCTGTGCAGCAATGAGGATAATCCTCAAGTTACGGACCCAGTCCGTGTAGTTGCTACCATCATCTTTCAACTTAGCTTTATCTAGGAGCACATTAAAATTCAAAGGAACAGTAGCACGGGCCATTGATCTACAACAACATAGACATGCAAAATACTATCAGGTACTAAGTTCATGATAAATTAAAGTTCAATTAATCATATTACTTAAGAACTCCCACTTAGATAGACATCCCTCTAATCATCTAAGTGATCACGTGATCCAAATCAACTAAACCATGTCCGATCATCACGTGAGATGGAGTACTTTTCAAAGGTGAACATCACTATGTTGATCATATCTACTATATGATTCACGCTCGACCTTTCGGTCTCAGTGTTCCGAGGCCATATCTGCATATGCTAGGCTCGTCAAGTTTAACCCGAGTATTCTGCGTGTGCAAAACTGGCTTGCACCCGTTGTATGTGAACGTAGAGCTTATCACACCCGATCATCACGTGGTGTCTCGGCACGACGAACTTTCGCAACGGTGCATACTCAGGGAGAACACTTGTACCTTGAAATTTAGTGAGAGATCATCTTATAATGCTACCGTTGAACTAAGCAAAATAAGATGCATAAAGGATAAACATCACATGCAATCAATATAAGTGATATGATATGGCCATCATCATCTTGTGCCTTTGATCTCCATCTCCAAAGCACCATCATGATCACCATCGTCACCGGCGCGACACCTTGATCTCCATCATAGCGTTGTTGTCGTCTCGCCAACTATTGCTTCTATGACTATCGCTACAGCTTAGTGATAAAGTAAAAACAATTACATGGCGATTGCATTGCATACAATAAAGCGACAACCATATGGTTCCTGCCAGTTGCCGATAACTCTGTTACAAAACATGATCATCTCATACAATAAAATATAGCATCATGTCTTGACCATATCATATCACAGCATGCCCTGCAAAAACAAGTTAGACGTCCTCTACTTTGTTGTTGCAAGTTTTATGTGGTTGCTACGGGCTGAGCAAGAACCGTTCTTACCTACGCATCAAAACCACAATGATTTTTCATCAAGTGTGCTGTTTTAACCTTCAACAAGGACCGGGCGTAGTCACACTTGATTCAACTAAAGTTGGAGAAACTGACACCCACTAGCCACCTGTGTGCGAAGCACGTCGGTAGAACCAGTCTCGCGTAGGCGTACGCGTAATGTTGGTCTGAGCCGCTTCATCCAACAATACCGCCAAATCGAAGTATGACATGCTGGTAAGTAGTATGACTATTATCGCCCACAACTCTTTGTGTTCTACTCGTGCATATAACATCTACGCATAGACCTGGTTCGGATGCCACCGTTGGCGAACGTAGAATTTCAAAAAAAAATTACCTACGATCACGCAAGATCTATCTATGTGATGCATAGCAACGAGCGGGAGAGTGTGTCCACGTACCCTTGTAGACCGAAAGCGGAAGCGTTAAGTAACGCGGTTGATGTAGTCGAACGTCTTCGCGATCCAACCGATCAAGTACCGAATGCACGGCACCTCCGCGATCTGCACACGTTCAGCTCAGTGACGTCCCTCGTACTCTTGATCCAGCTGAGGCCGAGGGAGAGTTTCGTCAGCACGATGGCGTGATGGTGATGATGATGAAGTTACCGACGCAGGGCTTCGCCTAAGCACTACAACGATATGACCGAGGTGGAAATCTGTGGAGGGGGGCACCGCACACGGCTAAGACAACTGTCAACTTGTGTGTCTATGAGGTGCCCCCTCCCCCGTATATAAAGGAGTGGAGGAGGGGAGGGCCGGCCCTCTCTATGGCACGCCCAATGGGGGAGTCCTACTCCCAGTAGGAGTAGGTTTCCCCCCTTCCCTAGTTGGAGTAGGAGAAGAAGGATGAGGGAGAGAGGGAGAAGGAAAGGGGGGCCGGCCCCCCACCCCAATTCGGATTGGGCTTGGGGGGAGGGGGGCGCCCTCCACCTGGCCGCCTCCTCCTCTCTTACACTAAGGCCCAATAAGGCCCATTAACTCCCCGGGGGGTTCCGGTAACCCCCCGGTACTCCGGAAAATGCCCGAACCTATCCGAAACCTTTCCGGTGTCCAAACATAGCCTTCCAATATATCAATCTTTATGTCTCAACCATTTCGAGACTCCTCGTCATGTCCGTGATCACATCCGGGACTCCGAACAACCTTCGGTACATCAAAACACATAAACTCATAATACCGATCGTCATCGAACATTAAGCGTGCAGACCCTACGGGTTCGAGAACTATGTAGACATGACCGAGACTCATCGCCAGTCAATAACCAATAGCGGAACCTGGATGCTCATATTGGCTCCCACATATTCTACGAAGGTCTTTATCGGTCAAACCGCATAACAACATACGTTGTTCCCTTTGTCATCGGTATGTTACTTGCCCGAGATTCGATCGTCGGTATCTCAATACCTAGTTCAATATCGTTACCGGCAAGTCTCTTTACTCGTTTCGTAATGCATCATCCCGTAACTAACTCATTAGTCACATTACTTGCAAGGCTTATAGTGATGTGCATTACCGAGTGGGCCCAGAGATACCTCTCCGACAATCGGAGTGACAAATCCTAATCTCGATCTATGCCAACTCAACAAACACCATCGGAGACACCTGTAGAGCATCTTTATAATCACCCAGTTACGTTGTGACGTTTGATAGCACACAAAGTGTTCCTCCGGTATTCGGGAGTTGCATAATCTCATAGTCATAGGAACATGTATAAGTCATGAAGAAAGCAATAGCAACAAACTAAACGATCATCGTGCTAAGCTAATGGATGGGTTTTGTCAATCACATCATTCTCTAATGATGTGATCCCGTTCATCAAATGACAACTCATGTCTATGGCTAGGAAACTTAACCATCTTTGATTAACGAGCTAGTCAAGTAGAGGCATACTAGTGACACTCTGTTTGTCTATGTATCCACACATGTACTAAGTTTCTGGTTAATACAATTCTAGCATGAATAATAAACATTTATCATGATATAAGGAAATATAAATAACAACTTTATTATTGCCTCTGGGGCATATTTCCTTCAGATGGTACGTAGACTTCCAGTGTATAGTTGCTCAAGTAAGGTATAAGCCGCCTTCAACTGCACAAGGGGCTCTTTCTTCAGGTTCACACTTTTCTTGCCTACAGAGATGAGAAAGTTTAAGTCAGTTTTTCACCATTGTCATATCATTATAAACATCACAAGGACAAAGAACTTGGCGACTTACCAAAAACAGCTTGAGTTATATGAAAAATATGCTTCTTCAAGCTGGTGAGCTCTTCAGTTATGGATTTGAGCCGCCCTTCTGTGTCCTGAGCACGTTTTATAAGAGATGTTTTCTCTTTTTCATGTTCCGCAAGCTAGGACTTAAGTTTTTCATCCACAACATACACTGCTTTCTCTCGGTCAGCAGCGATTGATTCGGCGTTTGCTCGCAGCTTTTGCTCAACTTTCAGGGTTTCTTGGCAGCTGGTCAACTTGCCTTGTGCTTTAGACATCAGCTCCTGTACACACAGAAATTACATGGAGTAAAACAATGTGAAAGTCCCAAGCAGACTACCAGTACTCTACATGGCACTTGGGGGCTAATGCACTTTCGAAATCTTATTTATCAAATAATAAGAGCCGGCCCACATTTGCATGATGAACCGGCCCTTGGCGACTATCACAATGCTCTTTTGTAAGAGCTCATAAGGAAAAGGTTACTTCAAGACCAGGCTGGTTCTGAGAAGCAAGCCGGCTCTTGGGGGCTACACAAACAATTTTTCAAATACTACAAAGACCCGGCTACTTCTGAAGAAGCAAGTCGGCCTTTGGGGACTACTATATGTCTAATGACTATGCTATTACAACTCTGCATACAAATCAGCAGTGTCTTATTCGTATCCAGGTTTGGGCGGCTATCACGGATATAAATATCTAAGTGGTAAATTCTCAAGGGTCAAGACATACCTCATATTTTTGTATAAGCATGTTGACCATGTTGGCTTCCATATTCCAGCTCTTAGACAGCCGAGTCAAAAATGTCTCATGAAGCTCTACGGCATTCAGCTCCTCCAAGTCTGACAGCTCAAGTTTCTCATTCCCTCTGGTTGAAGCTTGTGACTCGCCCTTGGATACCACTTTCGCCAAAGTTTGTGATGGCTCAGGAGCCTTGAACTCAGTTCTGGTAATGGTAAGGTCATCTTGGGGAGGAGATGTTGTTGCTTCGTCAGCCGCCATTTTTGACTTCAGCTCACAAGCAGGAGAGGACGGGTTAATTTCTGGCTGATTGTTGACATCCTTTGCTCGTCCCTCCGTGCCTTCACCTGGCGGCGGGTTATCTTGCTCCAAGACCTCATGAGTTTCCTCAGTTTGGTCCTTGGCAGTTTCTACATGAGCCTCGACTGGCTCTGATGTCGAGCCAGACTCGCTAGACTTCCTCTTCTTAGCCTTGGCTCTACAAAGTCACAAGGTGTACAACAGTGTTGAAATACATCCAAAACTTGGTCAAAGAAATATGACCTGATCACATGCATACTTACCTGGGCTTGATAATCATTGGAGCCAACTGAGACCCTGACGAGTCCTCTGACGTTAATGGTGACTCCTGATAGTCCGAATCAGATGAGTTAAGAGGTTGTTTAAATGAGCCGGCTTGAGGGCAAGAAGGAGTTGGACTGTGAGGCACCTCATTGGCATGCTTGGGAGGGTTTGGTGCAGAATCTGAACTGCCCATCGTGGCACCAGAGTTGCCACCCGCCCCTTGTCGAGATGAGCCGGCGTACTGCGTTTTCTTTATTAAGAAATTAGGGTCCAAGTAAGCAAGTGGATGAGAAAAGGGCACTTTCCTCACTGTTCTTCTCAGCTTCTTGGGAACATGAATATCTGAATCAGATGAGATAGAGATTACCTCAACATTTTCGGCCCGGCTCTCACTTGCGTCATCCTAGGAAAAGCATTGACAGTTGGAATTTTATAAGCATGGTTAAAGGGAAACAAGTTAATCAGAGAGAAGGAAGCTTACCTCTAAATCATCATCTTGAAGCGATTCATTAAGAGCCAGGTCATCCTCGAGCGACTCTTCAGAAGCCTCCGGATTAGAGATGGTCTTGGACCTTTTCCTCTGTTTTGGGTCTTCACCGCCACAGCCTTACGACGCTTAGCAGATGTATTCTTCACCATTGGTCATTTACTCCAGAAAGGATCGTTCTCCTCCCAAGCAAAACATCAAAGGATTACATGATTGAAGGGTGCATAAAGCTAAAGTTAAACATCATTTTCAATACTTACAGGGGGTGGCGGGTTAGACGCAAAAAATGGAGCTAGCCCAAAATTGCCGCTATCTGATGGAGGGACCTTGATCAGAGATCTTAATGCTTCATCAGCTTCTGCTTCCATAAAATTGGTCGGGCTGCTCCGCTGAGGATCAGTCGTTTCACCATTATAGGCATGCATCAAGCTGGGACGGCGGCTTAATGGCATTATCCGCCAAGAGATCCAACAACGTGCGAGGTTAATCCCTGTCAACCCATTGGCCACTAGCGCGCCTACCTTTGAGCAAAGGCCGCTTACTTGTGCCCGTTCCTCAGGTGTAGGCCAGCCAAGGTAAACCGCCGAAAGAGAGAGCCGGGTTGGGCGATAGCCCGGCAAAGGATTTTCACCCTCTGGTGCAGTATTCTTACAGTAAAACCAAGTCTTGTTCCAACCCTTTGGATGACTCGGCAGTTGAGTAGCAGGGAAAATAGTGTCCCTTTGCCTCTTGAAGGAAATTCCTCCAAGCTCCAGGCTAAGGCCCTTTGCAGATTCGCACTGTTTGTTGACGTAGAAAAACTCTCTGAAGAGAGTCACTGGCGACTCTACTTGTAAATACACCTCACACATGACTTGAAATTGGCATAAATTCACGATGGAATTAGGGCCAAGGTCTTGTGGGTGTAGACCATAAAAGTGGAGAACGTCTCTAAAGAATTTTGAGCCGGGTGGGGAAAATCCCCTTAGCAGGTGGTCGGTAAAGATGATGACCTCCCCGTCTTTGGGTGTTGGGGGACACTCGCCCATTGGAACCTGGCAGGTGGCAGCCTCTGTCGCTGACAAGTGTCCCTGGCTTATGTAATCCTGCATAACGACATCCGAGACCTGGGAAGCGACTCAGTTGCAGACATTCGGTTCCTTGGTTTTGGTTCTCGACATATGTCAAGTGGCCTAGATATGATTTAAAGCATAAAAGAACGTCAGATGTGATTTATAACTGGACATCACATGGTGGGCGGCTTAAGAGGACAAGTAATGAGCCGCCTTATCATTTAGGCTATTTAAAACAAGGACAGTGATCAGTCTACATCACAAGTGCAAGGATTCTTAGAGATCAGCTTACAGAAATCATACTAAGACAAGCGCTGGCATCTTACGGTGCGTAGCAATTTAAGTCGCCCTAGTTACAGAGGCGGCTGATCCTACGATGGAGCATGCAAATTTCTACAAGTGTTGCAACAACAAGTTTCAAACGAAGTGGAGGAAATTTCAGATCTATATATTCCATTTAAAGGGAAATAGTACAGTTCTTGACGAGTTCATATGCTGGGAAAGGAACTAGGTCAGATCGCATTTTCTACCAAAGTGAAGGTACACCAGATCTGAGTTTTGGCCGTGGCCGGCGAAGGGGTTCATTTTTCCTAAGCGGAGCGACTAGAGTGGGAATCTACGACGGTCATGGCGATGCGGCCGAGGTGCAGAGCTAGGTCGCAATGGAGAGGTGACCTGGGGGCGATGGTGGTATGCACCTAGTCGGCGGTGACCAGCGACAGCGCGCGGCAGAAGACGACCGTCGGAGACGCGCCGGAGAAGGCCCGAGCTCCTAACGTCCGGCGAGCTTGAAGGCAGACGGCGGCTGAACCTCGAAGAGCACAGGTGTCGGGAGGATGAAGAAGGCGTCGAAGCAGCAAAATGAAAAATGAGACCCCAAGGGGGGTAGTTAAAATAAACCAGAAGGGAAAGAGGCAGGCGCGAAAAATAAGGATCTACAGTGCCAAACAGATGCCTTGATTACCGTGCATGTCTGATCCACTCAAGGTATGGATGATGTCATAAAAGATTCATTACGATTGACTGGATGACGTCACGAAGATTTCCAAGAGGAAAAAAAAGACAAGTCTGGAAAGACAGGGATGAGCCGGATCTTAAGCCAGCATAAGCGGAAGACCCGCCAGAATGAATAGAGTTGCAACTTGTTATCACAACTTGGAATCTCTCTTACAATAGTGAAGGATGAGATGATGGAGATGAAAGGACCAAAACTAACAAGATCTTCAAAGGTTCTTCGGATCTCCTCCTCTTTTGTTCTGGTGTGGTGGTGGAGGCTAGGGTTCTCTTCTCCCCTGGGTCCTTTCATGAAAGTGTCTTGTATAGACATGGTGGAGCTGCTGGCACCTCATACGACTGCTGATGCGAGTGCTGGTGATCGTATGGAAGGTCGTATTTTGCTATGGTGCGCCTCATGGCTCTCCACATGGACGTTGCTCCATTTGACTTGATTTGTAGTAATCCTCCTTGGTTTCCTTCCATAATTGTTATTTCCTGCCAAACAATGGAAAAACGGATTTTCTTCTCTTCTGAAGGATTAGCATTAGAAATAACCGAGAAGTGGCAAAGGTTCGGTGAAAACCAAATAAGAATCACTCGAAAAAGATCACAAATTCTCGAGCCATCAATGGACCCAAAGATTGAAATTCTATTGATTGGTAGGTAACTAGGGTTGGGATAAATTAACATGATCTTGCATTTTAGCTTTAATTGACATATATAGGAGTTATCTGAGCAGTCGTTAGTTTAGCCATATTTTGAAGATTGTGCCTACTGAACAACAAACATTTGATAAAATAAAAAAGTTCACTTTCATTATCAAGAATCTTAGTATTAAGTACTAAGGTAAGTAAAAAAATCTTATGTTGCATACAACTTTTACCATTATGGGAGCTACTTGGGCATGCAAGAAAAAATGTTAGGAATTTTCCAGACAAGACGTGAGGATGGATTGAGGTCCTACTAATTATTTATCAGAGCTCGAAGGTTCAAACGTGACACATGCTTAGCTACTTATGAACAAAATACTTGATGAGTTGACGAAGGTTCTGTAACTGCATCTACGTATTGAAGACAAATGGGTTAAGGAACTCATCTGTTTGTGAGTGTACACAGGAGATAGTCCCTGAAGATTTGGTTTAACCGAAGAAAGACAACCCCTAAAAATGTATTTCTTCAAGTGAAGAATTAGGTGTGGCCTATGAAGAAATTGATGTGAAGACATGGAAGATTGAAGAATTTGCTTTCATAGTTTCTTTTCTTCTTTCTTGAGTCATAGGAAAAAACACACTATTAAAGGGGTCTAGGTGATACATTTATCGTATTTCCAAAGTGATGCTCAAACCTATACATACTATTGCTGTTTCGAGTGAAGCCTTTGGAAATCTTCGGCAGAGTTGACAAATTTGCTAGTGACAAAGATGCGGTTCTAGTGGCTGCTGACGAATTTGGTCAGATTGAGGAGTTAGGAGTTCGCGAGTGCGATCTACATATCATGAGGAAATTGAGTGCCTCGACGAACTTGTGTGTGACGCCCCCGATTCAATCGTACACTAATCATGCATGCAAACGTGTACGATCAAGATCAGGGACTCACGGGAAGATATCACAACACAACTCTAAAACATAAATAAGTCATACAAGCCAGGGGCCACGAGGGCTCGAATACAAATGCTCGATCATAGACGAGTCAGCGGAAGCAACAATATCTGAGTACAGACATAGGTTAAACAAGGTGCCATAAGATGGTTAGCACAAACAGGGATACAACAGATCGAACAGGCGCAGGGCCTCCTGCCTGGGATCCTCCTAACTACTCCTGGTCGTCGGCGTCCTGGACGTAGTAGTAGGCTCCGCCCTGGTGGTAGTAGTCGTCGAAGGTGGCGTCTGGCTCCTGGGCTCCAGCATCTGGTTGCAACAACCAGCAAGAAGGGAAAGGGGGAAAGGAGGGGGAAAGCAACCGTGAGTACTCATCCAAAGTACTCGCAAGCAAGGATCTATACTACATATGCATGGTATATGTGTAAAGAGGCAATATCGGTGGACTGAACTGCAGAATGCCAGAATAAGAGGGGGATAGCTAGTCCTGTCGAAGACTACGCTTCTGGCAGCCTCCATCTTGAAGCAATAGAAGAGATTAGTTGGAAGTTAACCAAGCAACAACGTATAGCATAATCCTACCCGTCGATCCTCTCGTCGCCACCATGCGAGAGAGCGACCACCGGGTTATATCTGTCACTTGTAAGGGTGTGTTTTATTAAGTATCCATTTCTAGTTGTCATAGGTCGAATACAACTCCGGGTCGTCCTTTTACCGAGGGACACGGGCTATTCGATAGATAAACTTCCCTGCAGGGGTGCACCACATATTCCCCAACACGCTCGATCCCCTTTGGCCGGACACACTTTCCTGGGTCATGCCCGGCCTCGGAAGATCCCACCTCGCAGCCCCACCTAGGCTCAACAGAGAGGTCACACGCCGGACTAATCCTAGGCACTCTGGGGTCTGGGCCCATCGCCCAGTGCGCTCCTGCACGTTGCGTACGCGGCCGCGAGCAGACCTAGCAACCCCACGATCACGGCGGTTACGTTATCGCGTTCCAACACGGCGCGCGCCGCTCATCGCTGCGACGTCAAGAGGCTTCAGCTGATACCCACAACCCGATACCCATAACTACTCCCGCGTAGTTGGTTAGTGCGTATAGGCTAGTGGCCAGACTCAGATCAAATATCCAATCTCGTTAAACGTGTATTATGAGATCACCGCGGACGACGACCAGGGCCAGCCCACCTCTTTCCTAGGGGTCACAACCTGCCCTGCCGCTCCACAACAAAGAGTCACTTAGGGGGCCGTCGAGGAGGCCAATCCTTTCACCCCCCATTCGTGAATCACCTGCGGGCTCCTCGAGCCGACCCGACTTTAGTATCCATCTGATGTCACATGTAATAAGTAGTAATACATATCCGCAATCGCCACCCGTGGCGAGCACGGCCCAATAATGTAGATAGCAGACAGACGAGAATGTAGGGCCATGATGACAACACTAGCATCCTACACTAGGCATTAGGATTGCAGGTAAGGTATCACAACGTAGCAACAATGACAGGCTATGCAGCAGAATAGGATTAACCGAAAGCAGTAACAGGCTACACTACTCTAATGCAAGCAGTATAGAGAAGAATAGGCGATATCTGGTGATCAAGGGGGGGGCTTGCCTGGTTGCTCTGGCAAGTAGGGGTCGTCAACAACGTAGTCGGTTGGGCACCAGCACTGCGTCGGTCTCGTCATTCAACCGAAGAGAAGAGGGGGAAGAAACAGTAAACACCACGGCAATGATGCAACAGGGATGCAGGACATGTCTAAACGCAGGGCCAGGGTGATATACAGCCTAACTAAGCGATTTAGTTAATTTAGGATTTATTCGGATTTATTTATTAGGGTTGGACACTATTCATTTATCGAAATCGGTCTAATTGTTCAACGTTCTCATAGTTGGCGGTGTCTGATGGGAATACAGAGGGCGTATCCGGGTTCGTATCGTCGTTCTGAGCAAGTTTCATGTATAAATATTTTCATCGTCGAGTTCGGTTTAAAAGATATGATTTTCTAAAGTTTTTATTAATTTCTGAAATTTTAATTAATATTTAATTCAACATTATCCGAAACAGTGATGATGACGTCAGCATGACATCATGCTGACGTCAGCAGCCACCTGACAGGGTGGGTCCCACCTGTCATAGGCTGTTAGGTTAATTAGGTTTAATTAACTAATTAACAATTAACTAAACTATTAATTAATTAAATTAGTCTGATTAGGGTTAATTAACCTAACTAATTAACTAATTATTATTTTATTATTTTTATTTTTATTTTCTTAAATCGTTTCGGGCCGTGGGCCCGTTCGGTCAGTGGGTCAGGGGCATTAGGCCCCACCTGTCAGTGGCCGCGAATGGCCACACGGGCGCCGGGCGCGCGCGGGCGCGGCCAGCACGCGTGGGCGCGCCGCACGCACTGGCCGAGGCCAGGGTGGCGGTGGCCGGCCGGGGGTGTGCGAGGGCCAGAGGCCGGAGCGGGGCGCGCCGGCCGTGGCCGGTGAGAGGCGGCCGCGGAGGAGCGCTGGGGGCCGCGCCGGCGTGCTGGCGTGCGGGCGGGCGGCGTGCGCGGCGAGGCGCGCGGTGAGCGTGGATGCGGGCGGCGCGCGTGCACGTGACCGGGGCAGGGGGGGGGGAGGCCTGGGGCCTCACCGAGATTTGCAGGGGACGGGGCAGCGGGCTCGAGCTCGTGGAGGGGGGTTCGGCGACGGGGTCGAGGCGGGGGCGTCGGCGTCAAGGCGCGAGGAGGGGCTCGGGGTGGAGGCCGAGACGACGGGTCGACAGGGAGGCCGGCGTCGGTGGAGTCGGCGAGGCGGCGAGGTCCAAGGGCGACGGCGGTCCGCGACGGCGTCGGAGACGAGGCGGAGACGGGCGCGTGTCGGCGCCATCGGGGCGGTCGACGGGGACGACGGCGACGGAGACGAGTCAGGCCGCCGGGGATGCGCGGGCTCCGGGCGGCGGCGTCCTGGCGCGGGGCGCGAGGTCTCGCGCGACGGCGACGGGTCGGGTGCGGGGTTTGCCCCGATCCAGATCCAGCCGAGGGAGGGGGGCGACCGGGGGGGGGGGGGGAATGTGGATCGGAGGGGCTAGGGTTCGGCCGGGGGGCCTTATAGGCCAGGGGCGACGCAGGTAGGCCGGCCGGCTGGGCTTCGGCCCAGTTGGGCCGTGGGGGGGGGGGTTCTCCTTTATCCTTTTCTGTTTCTTTTTCCTTTTCTTTATTCTCTTTTCTCCCCTGTTAAATGTTTAGGCCCCAAATGGTTTTTGTAAAAAGTGTGACCTATTTCATAAATACCAGTGCATTATTCCTTAACACCTAAAATTAGTTTGGACAAAATATAATTCCATATTTATTTCAGATTTAATAAATGGTTATTAAATATTATCTTTATCCACTGTTTGAGGTTGTTCGAGTCACTTATCCAATTCCAATGATGTTGGTTTCAATTTTAGAATAGCCTCTGGAATATTTGTTATTTATCTGACATTTTAGTTTCTATGTTGGACAACTTTTATATTCCACTTTCATTTAAAATTGAATTTGACTTAGGAGTTGAAATGCAATATGATGCTAATGATGATTATGCACTATTAATCATGATGACATGGCCTCATCAAAAGGGTGATCACTGTAGCTTAATACAGGGGGTGTTACATTGTGAGTAGAAATTTTTGACCGTTGCTGCACCGCGTGCCAGCTGTCGAGTGGACCCTTATCCTTAGAATGGTCATGTCTGAAGGGGCATTTATGTCTGGTTTCCCTAGCTATAAATAGCCACCCCCGTACATCCACTCTTTGGTTGGCTGCTCTAGAGAGAACTTGACACTTTCATTTGAGAGCAACCCTTCCTCTAACGAATTTGTGAGAAACCTAAGTGAGGAAAAACCCAACTAGAGCCTAAGTGATTGAGCGTCACTGAAGAGATTTATTTGTGTGATCCGACGCCTGTTACCTTTGAAGACTGTCATTCTTCTAGACGATTAGATGTCATGTTCTGAGCACCCAAGAGTAATTCTGGCATGCCAGTGAAAAAGTCTGTGAAGGTTTTGGAAGTCTACCTTGAAAACTTACCAGTGATTGTGCGAGGTCTATTGTGACCTTAGCTCAAGAGGAATATGGTGAAGACTTAGTGTCTTCGGAGTTCAACTCAGCCACCTCAACCAGACGTACAGTTGATACAGCAACTGGAATTGGTCTACCAAATTATTGTGTCATCACCGAGCCTAACTGGTTACAAATTGCTCATCCTTTTCTTTAAAGTTATTCCGCTGCTCAAGAATATGTGATCTACTTTCTAAAGAATTTGAACTGAAGACTTTCATTATGTTGTTTCTCATTTCATCAGTTCATCTTCCTCATGCTTGAATGCTTGTATGGTTACATGTTCTTTACCCGTATGTATCTTGTATGCATGCTCTATGTTTCTGTGATGAATTAGTCTCGCTCTCATTTCTATTTCTTCACTCTGATCTTTGAATTTCTAAAAATCTCCCATTCACCCTCTCTGGGAGTAAGCTTATGCTTTCAATTGGTATCAAGGTAAGGTACTCTCTTGTTTTGTGTGATTTTGGTTTAACCACCTGTAGTTTTAGCTATGTCGACCGCATGTATGATCAAGGTATCCGCTGCATTCCCCATATTCGATGGTAGGAATTATCCCTACTGGAAGGTCATGATGCAAAAGTGTCTCTTAGCGATGAACAGTGAACTGTGGACAGTCACTGAACTGATTGACTGACCTCTGCAAGATGGCTAGTGCTGATGACATTCACAACTACACTCAGCTTGATGCTCGGGCAAAATACGTCATCTACTCTCGATTGACCAAGGATGAGTTGACCCGCATCATCCATCTGTGCAACGCAAAGCTCATTTGGGACAGGATCTCTGGCGTCTATGAAGGAGCCTACGCAGTGAAGATCCCTGGCTTGTGGAATTCAGGAATTCCCTCAAGTCTCAGGAACCAGATCCTGCCTCAACATCTGTGACACCCCCAGCATCATGCTACAGTGATCCCCTGCTAATGGTGCCATGTCATCAAGTTTGTCTAAGTCAAATTATCACTTAGGGAAAAAGCAAACCAATTCAAATTAAAATTATAAGTGAATAATTTAAATCCACAAACATGTGAACTAAAATGTTCATCTGGTGGCAATTATTCCCTGGATAATAATCATGCAAAAATCCAACCTGGAATAAAATGTTTAAATGGGCTAAACAATTGAAACAGCAGCAAAACCAATTTTTAAATGCCTTATATAATTATTAAATTGTCAAACTAATTTATTTGGAGGTTAAACTTTTTATGACAGTGTGCATAGTGATAATATGAATTTAGGGATCATTTGTTTACTTTACAAAACTAAAATAAATGTGAAAGAAAATAAAATAGATGCTAAAAAGAATAAAGCAGAAGAAAAGAAAGTAAGAAAAGGAAAAGGCCTGGGGGGCACTGGACTGAGTCCACAGTGCCGGCCCGGCCCGCCTCCTGTATCCTTCAAGCTACTGCTCCTTCCCCTCACGCGCTGTCGCCCGCACACGCCGCGCCGCGCTCGGCCCCCCCTTCCCCTGCTCAACAGCGGCATCGCGCCTGCCGCTGGGAGGATAAGGACCACCGCACCCCCCCTCTGGCTCTCCTCCATTTCCTCCCCTCGCTCTCCCCCTCTGTTCCGCTCGGACCCGAGCGCCGCCACCGCCAGCTCACCGTCATCTGCACGGCTAGGAGGGCCTTCGTCTTCGTCCACTTCGCGGGCGCTGCCGGATCGGAGCCGGGGCGCAACACCACCCCTGCCTGCGCACGTTCCCCTCGTCGGACTCTAGCTCGTTCGTCGCCTCGATTCATCGTCGGACGAGCACCCCCGCCTTTGCCAGGACCTCCTCGAGCTCGCTGTGAGGCTCACCACCGTACCCTCCTCCCTTCCCCTCTAAATTATGCCGTAGTCGCAGCCCCCAACCGCGCTCGAGCTCGTCGCCA
Organism: Thinopyrum elongatum; assembly: GCA_011799875.1. NCBI lineage: Eukaryota > Viridiplantae > Streptophyta > Magnoliopsida > Poales > Poaceae > Thinopyrum > Thinopyrum elongatum. Next base: position 84,173,715 of record CM022299.1, read on the forward strand.
TTGTGACGCGTTGCCACCGCGCCAGAGCATGCTTTGGACCCATCCGTGCACACGGTCATGCTTCTGCTGCACTGTAGAACCCCGCTAGCTATTTTCCTTTGCTCGCTGGTGCACTGCGGTGACGAACCCGACCTACCCCGGCCACTGCCTCTGCCTCCACCGCTCGCCGTCGCCTACTCCGGCCACCTCGTTGCTCGCTGCCGCCACCAATGGATGCGCACAACCACCAGGGACCCGTTGCAGCAAACCGCGCGCCGAATGGACCACCGTAGCTCGATTCCGGCGAACTCCGGCGAGATTCCGGCCGTCGCCGCCGCGCCTCGCCTCACCGGTGGCCGGCACTGACCAAGCGCCCACGTGGCACCGCGTGGGCCCCGCCCCGGGCCACTGACCCTGGGTCCCACTGGGCCCCTTTGACCGGGTCAATGCTGACTGGGCGGCCCCGTGCCTATGACATGTGGGTCCCGCCGCAATTTAACTGTTTTTATAAAATAAATAAAGGGTTAATTAATCTGTTATTTAACTAATTAGTCAAATAGTCACTGACTAACGGGTCCCACCTGTTAATTAAATCAACTAGTTTAAATAAAACCTAATTAGCCTAATGTGACACTGACCAGTGGGTCCCACTGGACCCACTGTCAGGTTTGACTCTGGTCAGCCAGAGTTGACTGCTGACATCATCTTTTCGTCATGCTGACGTCACCTTTTACTGTTTTGGATAATTCAAATTTAAATAAATAAATAAATCCATAAAGTGTTTAGAACTTTAGAAAATCATATAAAATAATCCGTAACTCGGATGAAAATACTTTGTACATGAAAGTTGCTCAGAACGACGAGACGAGTCCGAATACGCAGTCTGTTCGTCTGCCACACGTCCCTAGCATAGCGAACATGCCACCATCCACCTCCGTTTCATCTGCCCAAAAACGTCAAACCCCGGGAATACCTTCCCGGATGTTTTCGCCCTTCGCCGGTATCACCTATCCCTGCGTTAGATCACCCCTGGCACCACGTATTGCCTTGTTATATTTTGTGATGATTTGTTTGCTGCGTATTTACTGTTTCTTCCCCCCTCTTCTTCTCCGGTAGACCCTGAGACCGGCACTGATGCCACTAAGTACGACTACATCAACGAGGACCCTTCTTCCTGTGCAACAGAGCTTCCAGGCAAGCACCCCCCTTGAGCATACCGATATCGCCTATTCTTTCTCTCTCATGCTTGCATTAGAAATTGCTGCTGCTACTGTTTAACCTATTCTGATGCATAGCCTGTTTACTGTAACCTGCTATTGAAACTTTACCTGCTTATCCTAAACTGTCTAGTATAGGCTGGGTAGAGACCTATCAGTGACCCCACTTGTCCTGAATTATCAGAAGACTCGACAACCAGGCCCCGGCACCGCACATCACCCCCTTAGTTGTAACGACACTGCAGCGTTACTATCGAGTGCCGAGGGTGACACCTCATGTAGCACTTCTGATGTTAACTCTGTAGAGTAGCTATTCGGTCGTGGTCATCGAGGGTGATTCCTCCTTCACCACTTCCGATAACGACGGTGTCGTGCAACACCTCAATTGTGAACCCATCGAGGGTGATTCCTCCGAGTTCACCTTGACGGATACATCGAGTAGGAATCCAACAAGGGTGATACCTCGGATTCCCCTGATGTTATGGACACACGGATACTTGGACTTTACCCTGTTACTTGGAAAGGCGGGTCGACCCTGAGGGGTACCCTCGTGAGCCTAAGTGGCGAGTGTTGTGGAAACGGGTTGACCTGGAGGTTGCCCGAGTGATGAATATGAGGCATGGCCGGGCATTCTTGGCCCTTGCCGCAAGTCCTCGAGACGGGGCGACGGGGTCACATCGATCGTGAGTCTCTGCTCGTTACCGCACTACCAACACACTATGATTTGGATATTTGATTTGAGTGGGCCTCTTGCCCGATAGCACTAACCATCACGCAGGAAAAGTTATGGGCACTCTACATCGTATGCATCAGCCAAAAGCTTTGTCAGACATCCAGTTCAGCATTGTGGCCGGGTCGAATCGTGCCGTTGGCGCTGGTATCCACCCTGCCGCAACGACCCGGAGAGCACAGGGCGATGGCCCAAGACCCCTGAGCGCTTAGGTTGTAGACCGGCGGGGACCTCTCTGCTGAGCTCTAGGTAGGGCTGCGGTGTGTCGTTTGGCCGAGGCCAAGCATGACCCTGAAAAGTGTGTCCGGTCGGAGTTAAGCGAGCGTGGTGGGTAAGTTGGTGCACCCCTGCAGGGAAGAACTAATCTATGCATAGCCGGATCCTCGGTAACGGACGCTCGGAGTTGTATCCCGATCGATACAACTAGAACTGGATACTTGTGATGAGTATGGCTCTGGGATTACTTTCTCGCAGGGAGTCGAGGAAGGATCTCTGGCCGAGGTTGATACTTTGATATTATGGCTCTAGGATTGCTTTCTCGCAGGGAGTCGAGAAAGGATCTCTGGGTGAGGTTGAGACTTAATGATACTACTACTTTATGCTGTACTAATCTACACTCTTCTAATGCTGCATGACCGTTGAAGATGCTAGTCTTCGATAGGACTAGGCCTTCTCTCTATTCTGGCATTTCTGCAGCCCCGTCCACATATACAGCCTTTCTTTGATAATGTTGCATATGTAGTGTAGATCCTTGCTTGCTGAGTACTTCGGATGAGTACTCACAGTTGCTTTGCTTTCTTTTTCTCCCCATATCCTTTTGATGCAACCAGATGACGGAGCCCCGGATACAGCTGCCCCCGCCGATGATCGCTACTACTACTCCCCCGAGGGTGGATACTTCTACGAGTTGGCCGACGACCAGGAGTAGGTTCGGAGGGTCCCAGGCAGGAGGCATGCGCCTTTTGATCATAGTGTTTTCTTTTGCCCCGCCTTCTAAGGGCCTATCTGTGTTTTCTTTTATATCTGTACTCAGATATCTGATGCTTCCGCTGACGCTTGTATGCGAGCTTATGTATTCGAGCCCTCGAGGCCCCTGGCTTGTAATATAAAGCTTGTATGACTTTATTTATGTTTTAGAGTTGTGTTGTGATATCTTCCCGTGAGTCCTTAGGCTTGATCATGTGCATTTGTGTGTATGATTAGTGCACAATTGAGCCGGGGGGCATCACAAGTTGGTATCAGAGCCGACTGCTAGTAGGAATCCCCCTTTCCAACTCCTTGGCCGAAGTTGAGTCTAGACGTCCAAAACTGTTTTACTAACATGGCTCTATGGCTTACGGGACCACGTCGCCAATTGGGAGGTATTAGGATCTTTTATTCCTCGTCTTTACTCTGGGACTCTGATCTCTCTTCTATTCGGGTTAAAGTTTTTACTAACTCTGACACTAGGTTCTCGTAACCGCTTCCTCCCGGAGAGCCCCGCATGCCAGATGATCGCTTAGTTCATCAAAAGACTCCGATGACACTCCGCAAAGTTTTTGAGACCCTTGTTCCCACTATCTTTGCAATTCTTGACCACTGACAAACCCCCGTGGATAACTAACCATCCTTGTCGTTTGTATCTTCATTCACAGTTACTCCTTTATGTACGAGATACCCCGTATTACTCCTCGTTAATCCGGGAATCCTTTGAGCCTACTGCCGTGCAGCTTCTTTCGCACTGCGGATAATTCCTCACACTTATCAGGGATTCGTTCATCCCTAGTTGATCATGTGCTTCGCAACATCATTCCCATTGTTAATCGATCTTCCGAAAATTCTCTGCAGACTATTGCTCTTGGAAATTCTTGCATGCTTGCATTATGGGTAATTCCATATGACAAGTAATCATTGTTGATATCCCTTGTCACTATCATTGTGGCCTCATTAATTCAACATGTGGGCGAATACTAGCAATCATCAGCTGTTACCTACTAATTCGTCCTTCCGGCTCAGACGTCATTTTAGGCATGAGTTGGATCCCGGCCAATCATGTTGCAATTGATTGCCCCCCTAGTTCCCTTCCACTTAACCATCCTTTATCGGAGCGTTTGCCCTGATCCTTCGCTTTGTGAATCTTAATTCTTTTGCATTTGAACACCGAATTATTTAGCTGTTTCTACAATCTGATGCCTTTGCATTCTTTCCTCCTTCTGGTTGAGTACCGATACTCACATCAGATTCCTTGAGGACCGCTGAATCCTTGTTGGATTATATCCGACAGTTTCCATCACATTCAAAAACCTCGAGAGTTCTTCCCCTGGTACATAATGCCTTTGGCAAATTGTATCCTCGGATTATTGTCAACCATGCTCTGTTATTGAGCTGATGTTATATGCTCTGGAAGTTAGTGGTATATGTTCCTAAGATACCCCTACCGGTTGAACCTATGCTTTCCCTAATCCGTGTGAACTCGAAAGTTATGCGAGTCATACTCTTTTGGTGCTTCACCAGATAAATCTTCCGCACTACAATTTCTTCAAAAACAAGGAGTGAATGAAAGGTTATTCATTGAAGAAGTGGGAGTCGACCTTGAACCTTTGAGTTCATGCCCATGGATACGATGCAGATCTTATCATGGAAGCTTCTCTTAAAATCAATTGTTCCCTTGGTATAAGTTCATCTTGTATCATTGGTCCTCATGCCCGGAGTAACTTCCGACGATGAGCTAAGCTTACGTCGATCTTCTTCATCTATTCATTTCACCTCGAACAACAATCTTGATTTCGAGATTGTGTCTTATCCATGGTTCCAATAACCTTTCGTTGCATCATTCCTTTTGCTTGAAGTCGTTGTAGTTCGATGGCATCCTTATAGTGCCTCCCGACAAAATTTGTCATGATCCCCATCAATGTATTAACTTGTTCTAAGATATCAATTGAATTCATGATGAGAAGTACCATACTTGTCCCTCGATCAATTGTGTTGTCATCGACAACATCCTTGCATCCCTACCAACTCAGGCTTGGTTATCTTTTGCTTACACCTTGCTTTCCCTGCTATTCTTGAAATTGTTCCTTTGTAACTCTTGTGATCTTCAGACCTGACTTTCACTTGAAACACCATAATATTGCTACCTCAAAGCATAATTGTGGTATTCCGAATATCAACAAGAACATTGGAAGCACATTGCCAAATGCTTCTTGATCTATTATCCAAACACCGTTGTATGGGTAATAGCATGATTTTCCCTCCCCCCTTTATCTAAATGCTTTTGAACTTGCCATTCTATCATGTATATCATGTCCCGCTTTTCCTTGGGAAGGATATACTCCCAATTCTTGTGTGTAAACACATTTTCCTTTCCATTGGTTTGTTTAACCTTTCTTGTGATCTATATGTTATAAGCAGAAATAATTCCCTGCTTATAAAAAAAAACACCCCGATGTACAACCTTGTCAGTGAGAACCTGTTACTATTGTTGATGACATTCCGGTAACCACCGATGGATGAGAACTTTGCCTATTGGTCCGCCTCATTCAACAAGCAGGAAAATGGTTCTCTTCATTCCTCGCCCTTGGTACCGATGTTGTCGTCGACATAACTCACAGACTATCCTCTGACATGCCTTGCTATCATGACCGTGCAATATGTCAGCCTCCTTTCTACTTTTAACCCACATGGTGGGCCCATAACCCATAGTTCCACTGGATCGAAACCTGACTCTCCTGTACACCCCTGTTTCTAAAGTTTATTTCTCACGCTTGACTGCGTATTTAATTCACGGGCCACCTTTCTAGTGATCAAATCTGGTACCAGACACAATACTTGTTCTCGTTGCTCTTGACCCCTTTCACACCTTGTTCAGACATCGAACGATTATCTATCCATTTGAAACTTCATATCGTACCTTCTTACTTTTCTCTCGAGTTGTTTTATTTGTTCAACTCGAGAGATAATCATGTGCTCATTCATGGGATAACCCCCAGATGATTACCCCTTATAGCATCCTATCGATGTCAAGCTGCCCCTTACCTATTCGTAAGTACGTTGGAATTCCCGAAGAAAGGATGACGACTTCATCATGATGACCTGAAGCAGAGAAATGAAGACATCAATGTAGTGGATCGACTTCTTCAAGAAGGGCAACCCACAACAGAAGGATCCGTTAGAATTTCGTAACCAGAACCTTCCCCCGCTTAAATCTCGAGACGAGATTTCTTGTAGTGGAGGAGATTTGTGACACCCCCAGCATCATGCTACAGTGATCCCCTGCTAATGGTGCCATGTCATCAAGTTTGTCTAAGTCAAATTATCACTTAGGGAAAAAGCAAACCAATTCAAATTCAAATTATAAGTGAATAATTTAAATCCACAAACATGTGAACTAAAATGTTCATCTAGTGGCAATTATTCCCTGGATAATAATCATGCAAAAATCCAACTTGGAATAAAATGTTTAAAAGGGCTAAACAATTGAAACAACAGCTAAACCAATTTTTGAATGCCTTATATAATTATTAAATTGTCAAACTAATTTATTTGGAGGTTAAACTTTTTATGACAGTGTGCTTAGTGATAATATGAATTTAGGGATCATTTGTTTACTTTACAAAACTAAAATAAATGTGAAAGAAAATAAAACAGATGCTAAAAAGAATAAAGAAGAAGAAAAGAAAGTAAGAAAAGGAAAAGGCCTGGGGGGCACTGGACTGAGTCCACAGTGCCTGCCCGGCCCGCCTCCTGTCTTTTTCAAGCTACTGCTCCTTCCCCTCGCGCGCTGTCGCCCGCACACGCCGCGCCGCGCTCAGCCCCCCTTCCCCTGCTCGACAGCGGCATCGCGCCTGCCGATGGGAGGATAAGGACCCCCGCCCCCCTCCCTCTGGCTTTCCTCCATTTCCTCCCCTCGCTCTCCCCCTCTGTTCCGCTCGGACCCGAGAGCCGCCGCCGCCAGCTCGCCATCATCTGCGTGGCTAGGAGCCACCCCGCGACGTCTCGACGTGTCCAGCAGGGCCTTCGTCTTCGTCCACTTCGCGGGCGCTGCCGGATCGGAGCCGGGGCGCAACACCACCCCCGCCTGCGCCTGTTCCCCTCGCCGGACTCCGGCTCGTTCGTTGCCTCGATTTGCCATCGGACAAGCACCCCCGCCTTCGCCAAGACCTCCCCGAGCTCGTTGTGAGGCTCACCACCGTACCCTCCTCCCTTCCCCTCTAAATTATGTCATAGCCGCCGCCCCCAACCGTGCCCGAGCTCGTCGCCGTTGTGACGCGTTGCCACCACGGCCAGATCATGCTTTGGACCCATCCGTGCACACGGTCATGCTTCTGCTGCCCCGTAGAACCCCGCTAGCTATTTTCCTTTGCTCGCTGGTGCACTGCGGCGACGAACCCGACCAACCCCGGCCACTGCCTCCACCTCCGCCGCTCGCCGTCGCCTACTCCGGCCACCTCGGTGCTCGCTGTCGCCACCAATGGATGCGCACGACCACCAGGGACCCATTGCAGCAAACCGCGCGCCGAATGGACCACCGTAGCTCGATTCCGGCGAACTCCGGCGAGATTCCGGCCGTCGCCGCCGCGCCTCGCCTCACCGGTGGCCGGCGCTGACCAGGCGCCCACGTGGCACCGCGTGGGCCCCGCCCCGGGCCACTGACCCTGGGTCCCACTGGGCCCCTTTGACCGGGTCAATGCTGACTGGGCGGCCCCGTGCCTATGACATGTGGGTCCCGTCGCAATTTAACTATTTTTATAAAATAAATAAAGGGTTAATTAATCTGTTATTTAACTAATTAGTCAAATAGTCACTGACTAACGGGTCCCACCTGTTAATTAAATCAACTAGTTTAAATAAAACCTAATTAGCCTAATGTGACACTGACCAGTGGGTCCCACTGGACCCACTGTCAGGTTTGACTCTGGTCAGCCAGAGTTGATTGCTGACATCATCTTTTCGTCATGCTGACATCACCTTTTACTGCTTTGGATAATTCGAATTTAAATAAATAAATAAATCCAGAAAGTGTTTAAAACTTTAGAAAATCATATAAAATAATCCGTAACTCGGATGAAAATACTTTGTACATGAAAGTTGTTCAGAACGACAAGACGAGTCCGAATACGCAGTCTGTTCGTCTGCCACACGTCCCTAGCATAGCGAACATGCAACCATCCACCTCCGTTTCATCTGCCCGAAAACGTCAAACCCCGGGAATACCTTCCCGGATGTTTTCGCCCTTCGCCGGTATCACCTATCCCTGCGTTAGATCACCCCTGGCACCACGTATTGCCTTGTTATATTTTCTGATGCTTTGTTTGCTCCGTATTTACTGTTTCTTCCCCCTCTTCTTCTCCGGTAGACCCCGAGACCGGCGCTGATGCCACTGAGTACGACTACGTCACCGACGACCCTTCTTCCTGTGCAACAGAGCTTCCAGGCAAGCACCCCCCCTTGAGCATACCGATATCACCTATTCTTTCTCTCTCATGCTTGTATTAGAAATTGCTGCTGCTACTGTTTAACCTATTCTGATGCATAGCCTGTTTATTGTAATCTGCTATTGAAACCTTACCTGCTTATCCTAAACTGTCTAGTATAGGCTGGGTAGAAACCTATCAGTGACCCCACTTGTCCCGATTGCCCTGCTGGATTATTAGAAGACTCGACAACCAGGCCCCAGCACCGCACATCACCCCCTTAGTTGTAACGACACTGCAGCTTTACTATCGAGTGCCGAGGGTGATACCTCATGTAGCACTTCTGATGTTAACTCTATAGAGTAGCTATTCGGTCATGGTCATCGAGGGTGATTCCTCCTTCACCACTTCCGATAACGACGCTGTCGTGCAACACCTCAAGTGTGAACCCATCGAGGGTGATTCCTCCGAGTTCACCTTGACAGATACATCGAGTAGGAATCCAACGAGGGTGATACCTCGGATTCCCCTGATGTTATGGACACACGGATACTTGGACTTTACCCTGTTACTTGGAAAGGCGGATCGACCCTGAGGGGTACCCGCGTGAGCCTAAGTGGCGAGTGTTGTGGAGACGGGTTGACCTGGAGGTTGCCCGAGTGATGAATACGAGGCGTGGCCGGGCATTCTTGGCCCTTGCCGCAAGTCCTCGAGACGGGGCGACGGGGTCACATCGATCGTGAGTCTCTGCTCGTTACCGCACTACCAACACACTACGATTTGGATATTTGATTCGAGTGGGCCTCTGGCCCGATAGCACTAACCATCACGCGGGAAAAGTTATGGGCACTCTGCATCGTATGGATCAGCCGAAAGCTTTGTCAGACGTCCAGTTCAGCATTGTGGCCGGGTCGGATCGTTCCATTGGCGCTGGTATCCACCCTGCTCGCAACGACCCGGAGAGCACAGGGCGATGGCCCAAGACCCCTGAGCGCTTAGGTTGTAGACCGGCGGGGACCTCTCTGCTGAGCTCTAGGTAGGGCTGCGGTGTGTCGTTTGGCCGAGGGCGAGCATGACCCTGAAAAGTGTGTCCTGTCGGAGTTAAGCGAGCGTGGTGGGTAAGTTGGTGCACCCCTGCAGGGAAGAACTAATCTATGCATAGCCGGATCCTCGGTAACGGACGCTCGGAGTTGTATCCCGATCGATACAACTAGAACTGGATACTTGTGATGAGTATGGCTCTGGGATTACTTTCTCGCAGGGAGTCGAGGAAGGATCTCTGGCCGAGGTTGATACTTGGATATTATGGCTCTGGGATTGCTTTCTCGCATGGAGTCAAGAAAGGATCTCTGGGTGAGGTTGAGACTTAATGATACTACTACTTTATGCTGTACTAATCTACACTCTTCTAATGTTGCAATACCAATGAAGATGCTAGTCTTCGATAGGACTAGGCCTTCTCTCTATTTTGGCATTTCTGCAGCCCCGTCCACATATACAGCCTTTCTTTGATAATGTTGCATATGTAGTGTAGATCCTTGCTTGCTGAGTACTTCGGATGAGTACTCACGGTTGCTTTGCTTTCTTTTTCTCCCCATATCCTTTTGATGCAACCAGATGACGGAGCCCCGGATACAGCTGCCGCCGCCGATGATCGCTACTACTACTCCCCTGAGGGTGGATACTTCTACGAGTTGGCCGATGACCAGGAGTAGGTTCAGAGGGTCCCAGGCAGGAGGCATGCGCCTTTCGATCGTAGTGTTTTCTTTTGCCCCGCCTTCTAAGGGCCTATCTGTGTTTTCTTTTATATCTGTACTCAGATATCTGATGCTTCCGCTGACGCTTGTATGCGAGCTTATGTATTCGAGCCCTCGAGGCCCCTGGCTTGTAATATAAAGCTTGTATGACTTTATTTATGTTTTAGAGTTGTGTTGTGATATCTTCCCGTGAGTCCTTAGGCTTGATCGTGTGCATTTGCGTGTATGATTAGTGCACGATTGAGCCGGGGGGCGTCACAAGTTGGTATCAGAGCCGACTGCCAGTAGGAATACCCCTTTCCAAATCCTTGGCCGAAGTTGAGTCTAGACGTCCAAAACTATTTTACTAACATGGCTGTGTGGCTTACGGGCCCAGGTCGCCAATTGTGGTATTAGGATCTTTTATTCCTCGTCTTTACTCTGGGACTCTGATCTCTCTTCTATTCGGGTTAAAGTTTTTACTAACTCTGACACTAGGTTCTCGTAACCGCTTCCTCCCGGAGAGCCCCGCATGCCAGATGATCGCTTGGTTCATCAGAATACTCCGAAGACACTCCTCAAAGTTTTCGAGACCCTTGTGCCCTCTATCTTTGCAATTCTTGACCACCGACAAACCCCTGTGGATAACTAACCATCCTTGTCGTTTGTATCTTCATTCACAGTTACTCCTTTATGTACGAGATACCCCGTATTACTCCTCGTTAATCCGGGAATCCTTTGAGCCTACTGCCGTGCAGCTTCTTTCGCACTGCGGATAATTCCTCACACTTATCAAGGATTCGTTCATCCCTAGTTGATCATGTGCTTCGCAACATCATTCCCATTATTAATCGATCTTCCGAAAATTCTCTGCAGACTATTGCTCTTGGAAATTCTTGCATGCTTGCATTATGGGTAATTCCATATGACAAGTAATCATTGTTGATATCCCTTGTCACTATCATTCTGGCCTCATTGATTCAACATGTGGGTGAATACTAGCAATCATCAACTATTACCTACTAATTCATCCTTCCGGCTGAGACGTCATTTTAGGCATGAGTTGGATCCCGGCCAATCATGTTGCAATTGATTGTCTCCCTAGTTCCCTTCGACTTGACCATCCTTTATCGGAGCATTTGCCCTGATCCTTCGCTTTGTGAATCTTAATTCTTTTGCATTTGAACGCGGAATTATTCAGCTATTTCTATAATCTGATGCCTTTGCATTCTTTCCTCCTTCTGGTTGAGTACCAATACTCACATCAGATTCCTTGAGGACTGCTGAATCCTTGTTGGATTATATCCGACAGTGTCCATCGCATTCAAAAACCTCGAGAGTTCTTCCCCTGATACATAATGCCTTTGGCAAATTGTATCCTCGGCTTATTGTCAACCATGCTCTGTTATTGAGCTGATGTTATATGCTCTGGAAGTTAGTGGTATATGTTCCTAAGATACCCCTATGGGTTGAACCTATGCTTTCCCTAATCCGTGTGAACGCGAAAGTTATGCGAGTCATACTCTTCTGGTGCTTCACCAGATAAATCTTCCACACTACAATTTCTTCGAAAACGAGGAGTGAATGAAAGGTTATGCATTAAAGGAGTGGGAGTCGACCTTGAACCTTTGAGTTCATGCCCATGGATACGATGCATATCTTATCATGGAAGCTTCTCTTAAAATCAATTGTTCCCTTGGTATAAGTTCATCTTGTATCATTGGTCCTCATGCCCGGAGTAACTTCCGACGATTAGCTAAGCTTACGTCGATCTTCTTCATCTTATCATTTCACCTCGAACAACAATCTTGATTTCGAGATTGTGTCTTATCCATGGTTCCAATAACCTTTCGTTGCATCATTCCTTTTGCTTGAAGTCGTTGCAGTTCGATGGCATCCTTATAGTGCCTCCCGACAAAATTTGTCATGATCCCCATCAATGTATTAACTTGTTCTAAGATATCAATTGAATTCATGATGAGAAATACCATCCTTGTCCCTTGATCAATTGTGTTGTCATCGACAACATCCTTGCATCCCTACCAACTTAGACTTGGTTATCTTTTGCTTACACCTTGCTTTCCCTGCTATTCTTGAAATTGTTCCTTTGTAACTCTTGTGATCTTCAGACCCAACTTTCACTTGAAACACCATAATATTGCTACCTCAAAGCATAATTGTGGTATTCCGAATATCAACAAGAACATTGGAAGCACATTGCAAATGCTTCTTGATCTATTATCCAAACACCGTTGTATGGGTAATAGCATGATTTTCCCTCGCCCCTCTATCTAAATGCTTTTGAACTTGCCGTTTATACATTGTAGAGGAGAGGTCCTCAGCCTGCTTTAGGAGTGGTGATTTGTACATTGTAGATTTCTCTACATGTCTATTGCCAAAAGCTTCAGAATGCTGGCTATGGCATCGATAACTCGGACATGCTGGCATGAGGAATTTGAGCACTCTCGTTAAGAAGAAGCATATAATTGGCGTTGAGGGCGTCAAATTTGTCAAGGATCATCTGTGTGGTGCTTGTGAGTCTGGGAAGATGACCATATCCAAGCACACGGTGAAGACAATCATGACCACTACTCATCCCTCTGAATTAATTCATATGGATCTGTTTGGTCCTACTCATTATGCCACACTAACCAATGCAGCACCACTTTATGGATTCTTCATAGTTGACGATTTCTCTTGTTACACTTGGGTGCGTATCATTACCTTCAAGACTGAAGTGCAGGATGTCTTCAGACGATTCTCCAACCGGGCCATGATGAATTTTGGTCTCAAGATCAAGCACACTAGGAGCAACGATGGCAACGAGTTCAAGAACACAGGCCTTGTTGAGTATCTTGACGAACTTGGTATCACTCATGAGCTCTCTACTTCTTACACGCCTCAGCAAAATGGAGTCGTGGAGTGCGAGAACCGGACTCTCATAGATATGGCTCGCACTATGCTTGATGAATACAAGACTCCTCGTCGATGGTGACCTGAAGTAATTGATATTGCTTGTGACATCATCAACAGGGTATATCTTCACAAATTCCTCAAGAAGACTTCATATGAGCTCCTCACTGACAAGAAACCCAATGTGAGTTATTTCAAAGTCTTCGGAGCTAAATGCTGGATTAGAGATACTCATCACAGTTCTAAATTTGCACCAAAAGCACATGAGGGTTTTATGCTTAGTTATGGTAAGGACCCGCACACCTACAGAGTCTTCAACACCTATCACAACAAAGTTGTTAAAATGGTAGATGTGTGGTTCGATGAAACTAACGGCTCGCAAAGAGAGCACCTGCCTCCTGTGCTAGATGAAATGCCTCCTGAGGAATCTATTAAGCTTATGGGCACTGGTAAAATTGTGACCAATGAAGAAATAGCCGTTGAAGAAGTGATTATTCCTCGTCATGTAGAAACTGCTGATCCTGAAGAAAATGATACTGAGGAAAATGCTCAACGACAACAAGGCCCTCATCAAGCTCATCCTCGAGTGGCAAACGAAGTGCAGATTGAGAATATCCTTGGCAACATAAATGCACCAGGCCCCCTCACTCGCTCAAGAGCTTCACATTTGGCTAACTTTTGTGGGCACTATGCCTTTGTCTCTATCTCAGAGCCCACCAAAGTTGATGAAGCATTTCTGGAACCTGAAAGGAATCAAGCCGTGCAAGATGAATTGCATCGATTCAAGCTCAACAATGTGTAGGAGCTTCTCAAGCATCCCGATCCATGAAAGCACAATGTCATCAGCACCAAGTTGATCTACCGCAACAAGCAAGACAAAAATGGCCAAGTGGTGAGGAAAAAGGCCCGTCTTGTAGCCCAGGGCTACACACAAGTTGAGGGAATTGATTTCGATGAAACATTTGCACCTGTTGTTAGGCTTGAGGCTATTCGTATACTGCTTGCATATGGTAACCATCATAATATCCTCTTATATCAAATGGATGTGAAAAGTGCATTCCTCAATGGTAAGCTTGAGGAAGAAGTATATGTTGCTCAACCACTAGGTTTTGAGGACCCAAAGCATACTGACAAAGTCTTCAGACTCAACAAGGCTCTCTATGGCCTCAAACAGGCCCAAAGGGCTTGGTATGACACATTGAAGGAGTTCCTGAAGAAAAAGGGCTTCAAATCCGGTTCACTTGACCCAACTCTTTTCACAAAATCTTTTGATGGTGAACTGTTCATATGCCAAATGTATGTTGATAATATTATCTTTGGTTCCACTAACTGTCGGAATCGGGGCTCCGTAGACCCAAACAAGGTTCAAACTCTAGGGTGTGTGCGAAGAACTCAGCTAGGCTACGACTTGCTGCTCACCGCCTCACGGCTTAGCTCCGGACTGCTCGAGCGAGAGGGGAGAAGAGATGGACATGATGATTTACCCAGGTCCGGGCCACCTTGCGGTGTAAGACCCTACTCCTACTTTATGGTGGATTACCTCGTGGGGAGGATGAGTATGAACTAGTACAAGGATGAACTGCCTCGGGAGGCTTCAGGAGCGACTCCGGGCTTGAGGGGTGGATGAACTCGACGGCCCCTTTCTAAGGTGGTGGCCTAGCTATACTTACACTGGCCCGGTCCTCTTCCCCCGAAAACTCTAGGCAGGAAGGGATACCAAAACAGCCAATTTGAAGGGGGACAGGAGTACACCCTATCCTGACTAAAGGTGGTCTTTGTTTGTAAAGCTTCTAGTCATGACGCACTAGTGGGCTCGGTGATGACCTCCGTCCTGGCGAGTCTGTGGTCTTGGTCTTGTTGCACCGGAATGGCAACATTTGGGGGATTCCACGGGAACCCGCGTACGTCCTTGTCCCTCTAGCACCAAAGAGGAAACTGTCCTAGACTGCGCCCGCTGACGCCCTCCTGGCTTCGGTCGTCATGGCTCACGTCCCATGCGCCTCGTGAGGCGGGCTGCGAGCCTAGGGATGTCCGCCCCTCGGGAGGCAGCCTCCGGAGGCCGCTCCTCGGGAGGCCTTGATGTAGTTCACCTCGCGAGGCGGCGGCCCTCACGAGGGTCTTGCTCGTGAAGTCTTGGCGCTGGGCCGCACCGGGCCTTTGACAATGCCACGCGATGGGTCGCAGGCAGACGGGCCTGGGTACCCCCGGTCCCAGAACCCCGACAGTAGCCCCCGGGCTCGCGGCGCGCATGGCCCTGTTCGGAGGCGGAGACGAAGCAGCATGGGCCCTAACCGTCTGCGGGCCAGGCTTGACGCGTGGCGCACGACGGGGCATGGGACGCCCCCACTTCCCCACGTCGCCTCGGCAACCTTCCCGACTGACAAAAAGCCTGGCGCGTGCCGCCGGGCCATCATTGCTCTCCCGTCTTGTGTCTTCCTCATCTTGCTGTGATCCCCCTTATCTTGTGTGAGGCTCCTCCAGATCCAGACAGAGCCCTGCCTTCCCTTACTCCTCGCCGATGCCAGCGATTTTGTGAATGGTGCCCGCCGGGAAAGCGAAGTCCGCAGCCCCGGTCATGAGCTCCTCCTCCCTTGCACCGGCGCTCTTAACCTCCTCCATTGCTAAGGAGGAGGACCTCAATCTGGTGCTCCCGCTGACGGCCAGCGACCTGAACGAGTGGGGCGTGACCCAGATCTGGCCCAGCTCTGTGGCGTGGAGTAGCCTGGCGGAGTCCGTCTACCCCTTCTTTCTCCATAGCGTCTTCGCCGGCCTGGTCCCACCCTTCTCCGGGTTCTTCTACGCCATCCTCGAGCACTACCAGATCCATGCCCTTCACCTCCAGCCCAACTCCATTCTCCTCTTGTCCGTCTTCACCTTCTACTACGAGGCTTTCGTGGGCATGAGGCCCTCGGTGGCGCTCTTCCGTCACTTCTTCAGCTTGCGATTCACCGCCCGGGCCCAGCGATCTGCATGCGTCTCCTTTGTCGATGCGCTCAGCGGAAACTCGCCCCTGAAGGCCGGGAAGAAGGTGGAAGGCTTTCGGCAGTGCTGGGTCTTCCTGGATGCTCGCGGCACCGACCCGCACCTGGCGCCTCCGGCGGTGCTGCCCGAGCAGTCCTCTGAGTGGGGCTCCGCGAAGCTCACCGACCCCTGAGCAAAAGTCGTCCTGAAGAAGATAGCTTCGCATATGAAGGTGAAGCTGCTGAAGTGGGCGATGATTGTGAAGGAGTTCCTGGCGCAGTGCCTCGCACCACTCCAATCACATTTGAAGCCCTTGTGGGAGTATGTAGGCGTGGGGGATGTGCTGAGGCTGTATGCCGCCGGTCTGACAGTCGCAGAGCTGGACGTGGCCTTGTTCACCCTGCTCGGCTATATCCCAGGGGACATCCCCGAGGCTGTCGCCCCGCTGTACAGCCGCGACAACAAGGAGGAGCTGGTCGCAGCCATTCCCACCTTCAACGAGTGGGGGCTTGAGCTGCGTGGCCACCCTGATTCGCCCGTGGTGCTGTACTTTGGCGACAGTGACAGCGATGAGGACTCAGAGGAAGCGGAGGAGGACGACCTCGGGAGGACGTCCCCACCGTCGCAGCGCTAGATCCTCCTTGGCCTCGAGGATGATGATGATGCTTAAGAGCTCCTGGCCGCGGATTCCCCAAGCCCCATCAGGGCATCCAGGAGGGCGGAGTCTGCTCCCCCGATCGCGCGAGCATCAGGCGGGGCGGCCCCAGGCGAGGGGGTGGCAGCTCCCCTTCCCGAAGGCTCTCCATGCCCCACCGGGGCAGTTAAGGAAACGGGCCTAGCCCCACCTAACATGCAGCCGACGACCGTGGCAGCCTCCGTCGAGGCGGCAACGGTTTCACCAGCTAAGGCCGCTCAGGGGGATCCCCTCACCCCTACGGACAGCAGCGCTGTAATGGGGCCTGTCGGGGGTCACTCCGACGGCCCCCGAGGCGAAGCCAGGGCCACGCTGACAAAGTATGGCAGCACATCGGCCTCTGAGGAGGAGAAGAAGAGGAAGTGGACCATGCCGGACGAGTAAGTATCCTTGCTTTACCTTCCGACTGCGCGCCCGTAGTCCATATGTTCATATGGCCCCTCATTGTGTCGAGCAGAGGTGATGGCGCAGAGGAGAAGAAGAAGAAGACGACCACCATCGCGAAGGTGCCCTTCATCCTGAAGGCGACTTCGACGCTCAGCCGCAACTTCGGCGGGCGCGGGGGCGCGCAACACCGATCTGGCACCATTCTCGGGCGCACGGCATCACCACCCCAGGGCGTGCGGGCGCGCCATCTCCTCCCGGTGCTTCGCCGGCACTGCCGGGAGGGCCAGCCAACAAGGATGCAGAGGCTCATCACGTGGCAGCCCCGACCATAGGCAAGGGGGTGACGCCTAACTCCCCGCAAGCCGAACCCGACTCAGGGCGTGCAGCGGCGCAGCCTTGATACGTCTTCGTCGTATCTATAATTTTTATTGTTTCATGCCAATATTCTACAACTTTCATATACTTTTGGCAACATTTTATATTATTTTTGGGACTAACATATTGATCCAGTGCCCAGTGCCAGTTCCTGTTTGTTGCATGTTTTCTGTTTGGCAGAATACCCATATCAAACGAAGTCCAAACACGATAAAAATTTACGGAGAATTATTTTGGAGTATATGTGTTTTTTGGGAAGCGGAATCAACGCGAGACGATGCCCGAGGGGCCCACAAGCCCTAGGGGCACACCTGATGTGGTCACCTATTACAAGTAGTGTCAAGGACCCATCATTTGGGACCCACATGTGGCCCATCACCATCATAGGTAGGTCCGTGGACCACTCCAGCATTCGGATGCATACATCAGGAGGATCACTCGGATGGCTCTACAGCACTCGGACAACCACACGTCACTCGGCGGACGAGCTACCACTCAGACGTACAGGACAGGAAGGCGTCGTGGGAGCTGCAACGGTCGAGGAATCCTAAGTCATCCACTAAATAGAGTTATAGCTACTGTTACCTGTAACTGCTGTAGTATAGGCTCATTACACTAGTAACTGCCTCATTCAATGGCATTAATTGCCCCGGCGGCGTGGGAGACATGGGGCTGCAGCGCACTCTATATAAGCCGCACCCCTCTCCATAGCTGGGCACGTTCAACTCTCTGTAACCATATTCATCAAATCAAAGCAAGCCTCAGGGCATGAGACATAGGGCTTTTACCTCCACTGAGTGAGGGGCCTGAACTCGTTAAACACCGAGTGTTACACCTATGTTGTAGCTAGTCTCTGCCCCTTTTTCGTACCCCTAGTACTCATTATCAGGATCATAACCCCCACAGTTGGTGCCCACCGTGGGGCTAGACGTCTAGCAAAATTTCACGGTGTAGGTGGATTTCTTCATCATCATCATCATGTCAGTCGGCGGTGAAATCCGCTTCAGGACGGTCTCCTTCATCGCCGACGACTCAGCGTGGCTACGCGAGGCCCCGCTGGACATGGAAGCATTGCCCATCCGTGGTGCGACGCACTTCCGAGCCTCTTCCTACGGAGTCCTCCTCCGACAGCCCTCGGCTCCATACCGAGTGGTTGCCCATCCCACCGTTGTGCGCCATCGCAAGCGTTCTAGGCGTTCGTGGCTACAATGCTGGATCAAGTACGCTGTCGCCACTCAGGTAGCAGCGGAACAAGTGGCGGCTATCGAGTTCGACGAGCCCGCCCTCGACCTCTCGAATGGCTCACTCGGCGATTCCTCAGAGGAGTCCGAATCCAAGAGCATCGAGTTGACCGCCGAGATTCTTATGGCGGATAACTCCGAGCATCGTGTGCCCCCGGGTTACACGGAGCCCAAAGACGACTGCGCGGGTGCATCTCACGTCAACACCAATGGCGGCTCCTGGGACACGAGCCGTATGTGCCTCAGGCTCTCACTCGGGAGCAGCGAGACGAGCTTCGTTGCCAGAACGACCAGCTCCTGAACACTCCCATCACTGGAACGACTCCCGAGGCGCTAGCCATGGAGTCGACTCACCTGGCTACTTTGGCCGAGCGTGATCGCCTCGAACGGCTTCAAAGGGAGCTGGACGAACGTGAGCGCCATCAACCTAGCTCCAGTCGGCACAACTGTCGGCTCTACTCGAGTGACCAACCTCGTAAATATCAAGTCCTTAGTACTCCGTTGCAAAATCTAGCGGCCGCCACTCGTATCGCGGATTCCATTCAGCCCTCTGGCTCTTCGACCGAAGAAGGGATTCATCAGATCCAGGCGCTCCTCAAGACAGCGCTGTCGCAGAATGCGGCGGTGTCCCAGTCCAGGGACCGGATCCATATCGCATCCGTGCGTGCAGAGACCGTCCAGTCGGCTCATAGCCCACTCGGCTCGGGTAGGCGCCGAGCCACTTCTTCCTCCAGAGATCGTCACAAAGATCGGAGACACGATCGAGTCGCGTCGCCCTGGCGTAACGACGACTATGATCATGCACTCATGACTCCACCACGGGATGTCGCGTACGGGCGCACGGCAGCGACCGCAGGCCGAGTCCTACTCGTCCTTCGAGGGACACTCGAGACCCGCTGTTCAACGCGAGATCCGTTCTCGCTTAGAACCTGGTCGACAAAGGCCGAGCCTTGCGAGAGGGCCAAGATCACGACGTACCGAGTGTTTCCGTACCATCAGGTCCCTAGTGCTTCAGCCGTTACATATGAGCGGCTGAGATTCCCAACAACTTCAGGTTGGCCACGGGGATCAGCAAGTTCACCGTAACGACGACTATGATCATGCACTCATGACTCCACCCCAGGATGTCGCGTATGGGCGCACGGCGGCGACCGCAGGCCGAGTCCTACTCGTCGGGAGGAGTCCTACTACGCAAAGTCCTAATGGATGGGGGCAGCGGGCTTAATATCATTTACGCCGACACCTTAGAGGCGATGGGCATCCCTATGACTCGACTCAACAAGAGCAACATGCAGTTCCACGGGGTAATCCCTGGGAAGAAGGCCAAATCACTCGGCCAGATCGCCCTCGACGTCGTATTCGGCGAGGAGAAGAACTTTCGAAAGGAACGACTGACTTTCAAAGTGTTGGACTTCAGGAGCGCTTACCACGCCATCCTGGGTAGGCCTGCCTATGCACGTTTCATGGCCAGTCCATGTTACGTGTATCTTAAACTCAATATGCCAGGGCCAAAAGGCGTGATCACCATCATAGGCAATCGAAAGTTGGCCGAAGAGTGCCTCCAGAAGGGCTCCCAGATTGCTGACGAACATATGGCGATGGCCGTGCTGGATGAATACAAGAAGGCGGCAGATCCAAGCAAACTATTGAAGTCCAAGAAGCCAACTGTGGAATCTGCTTTCCAGTCGGCAGGAGAGACGAAGCCGGTGCACATCCACCCTGAGGACCCAAATGCTGCCCCGACCAACATCTCCACCACCCTGGACAACAAATAGGAAGCCGCGCTCATCCACTTCCTTCGTGAGAACTGGGACATCTTCACATGGAAACCTTCTGACATGCCGGGTGTTCCCAGGGAACTGGCCGAGCACAGACTCCGTGTCGATTCGGTGATGAAGCCTGTCAAGGAGTATCTTCGGTGATCTTCAACTGAGAAGTGCAAGGCAATTGGCGAGGAGATAGCGCGGCTCTTAGCCGCCGAATTCATCCGAGAGGTGTACCACTCCGAGTGGCTCGTCGACGTCGTCATGGTGCCGAAGAAAGATAAGACTCTTCGAATGTGTGTAGATTTTAGGCACATCAATCGGGCCTGCCCGAAAGATCATTTTCCTCTCCCTCACATAGATCAGATAGTAGATTCTACTGCTGGATGTGAGCGGTTGTCGTTTCTGGATGCGTACTCTGGGTACCAGCAAATCCGACTGTACGGCCCTGATGAAATAAAAACAACTTTCATCACCCCATTCGGGTGCTTCTGCTATATCACGATGCCATTTGGGTTAAAAAATGCTGGGGCCACATTCCAGCGTATGATCCAGAAGTTCTTACAGAAGCAGATCAGTCGAAACATAGAAGCTTATATGGATGACATTGTGGTTAAGTCCAGGAAAGGTTCCGACCTCCTGACTGACCTCGCTGAGACTTCTGCGAATTTGCGAGCTTTCGGCATCAAGCTCAACCTGACCAAGTGTACATTCTGCATACCCGCAGGCAAGTTACTCGGTTTCCTCGTTTCCAAACAAGGGATCGATGCCAATCCTGAGAAGATAGGAAAAATCGTTCGAATGAAACAACCAGAATGTCTACACGACATGCAATGCCTCACAGGCTACCTGGCGGCCCTGAGTAGGTTCATTTCACGGCTTGGTGAAAAAGCCATGCCGCTTTACCGGTTGATGAAGAAGTCTGACAGGTTCGAGTGGACTCCCGAAGCGCAGGCTGCATTCCAAGAACTTAAAGCCTTGCTTTCCACCCAGCCGGTGCTAGCTGCTTCGAGCAGCAAGGAGCCCTTGCTCTTATACATCGCGGCCACGAGCCAAGTTGTTAGCACGGTCCTCACCATGGAACGGGAAGAACAAGGCAAAGCCTTCAAGCTCCAGCGACCGGTCTATTACTTCTCTGAAGTCCACACACCTTCCAAGCAAAGGTATCTGCATTATCAGAAGCTAGTATATGGAATTTATCTAACTGCAAAGAAGGTGGCACATTATTTTCAAGAACACTCGGTCACGGTGATAAGTGACGCCCCTCTATCTGAGATCATGAACAATAGAGATGCCACTGGACGAGTGGCCAAGTGGGCCATTAAGCTCCTCCCACTGGACATCAGGTTTGAAGCCAAGAATGCCATCAAGTCACAGGCCCTGGTAGATTTCCTGGCCGAATGGATTGAACAAGAGCAACCTGTCCCAAGTGTTCCCGAACACTGGACGATGTTCTTTGATGGGTCCAAGATGCTCCATGGCTCTGGCGCCGGAGTGGTATTGGTGTCTCCGAAAGGCGATCGTCTCAGCTACGTACCTCAGATCCACTTTGACTCCTCCAATAATGAAGCTAAGTACGAAGCTCTCTTGTATGGACTGCGGATGGCAATTTCTCTGGGAATTCCCCGATTGATGGTCTATGGCGATTCAGATCTAGTGGTGAATCAACTCATGAAAGAATGGGATATCCGCAGCCTAGCGATGACCGGCTATTGCAATGCCGTCAGAAAATTAGAGAAACACTTTAAACGGCTGGAGCTTCATCACGTGCCACGCCTCAAGAATCAAGCGGCTGACGACCTGGCCAAGATGGGCTCCACTCGGAAGCCAGTACCCAAGAATGTGTTCCTGGAACACTTGCACTCACCGACGATCAAGGAAGATCCTTTTGTGGAAGAGCCCCCGCAGCTAGTCGGACCTTCCAATCCAACCAAAGTAGACATCCCTGCAGTAATTGATCTGGTCCAAGAGATACTGGTTATCACTCCCGAGTGGACCGAGCCGTATCTGGCATACTTGCTCCGACAAGAGCTCCCAGAGGACGAAGATGAAGCCCACCAGATCATCTGCCAATCCAAAGCTTTCACCGTCATGGGAGATCAACTGTACAAGAAAAGTACGACTGGAGTCACTCAGCGATGTATATCCCCAGAGGAAGGGCAACAAATACCGCAAGAGATTCACTCGGGAACATGCGGGCATCATGCGTCCTCCCAGACCTTGGCCGCCAAAGCATTCAGAGCCGGATTCTATTGGCCCCGAGCTAATGAGGCCACCCGAGACATAGTGGACTAGTGCGTCGGATGCCAGTTCTATGCAAACCAGTCACACAAGCCAGCGTTCGCCCTGAACACTATCCCTCTCACTTTGCCATTTGCCGTATGGGGACTCGACATGGTCGGCCCTATCTGGACTAGGGCGAGTGGCTTCACGCACCTATTGGTAGCAGTAGACAAGTTCACCAAGTGGATCAAGGCCAAACCCATAAAGAAACTGGATTCAACCACCGCGATTCAGTTCATCAAGGAGATCATCTTCAGGTTCAAAGTCCCACACAACATAACCATCGACAATGAGTCTAACTTCGACTTAGACGAGTTCCGTGAGTTCTGTTACACCCAGGGCACTCGGGTCGATTATGCCTCTGTGGCGCACCCGCAGTCAAATGGACAAGCCGAGAGAGCAAATGGGCTCATACTTCAGGGATTGAAATCTCGCCTCATGCGTGATCTAACTCACGTAGCAGGCGCCTGGGTGACCGAACTACCGTCAGTCCTCTAGGGCCTGCGAACGACCCCGAATTGATCCATGAACCACACCCCATTCTTCATGGTGTATGGATCAGAAGCGGTCTTGCCGAGTGATCTGCTCCACAACTCTCCCTGAGTGGATCTTTACTCGGAAGCTGAAGCCGAGGAAGCAAGGCAGGATGGCTTAGACCTTTTGGAGGAAGAAGGTGAGCTAGCGCTTATAAGATCAACATTGTACCAACAAGACTTACATCGCTACCACGATAGACACGTCAGAGGACGTGCCTTCCAGGAAGGAGACCTGGTCCTTCGAGTGGATCAACAAAAACCTAACAAGCTAGCACCCCCTGGGAGGGACCATTCGCCATCTCCAAGGTCTTGCACAATGGAGCATACAGACTGTATAACTTCACCAGAGGAATAGAAGAGCCCAGAGCTTGGAATGCAGATTTGCTCCGCAAGTTTTATACTTAGAATAAAATTTCTCCCGTGTAATAGTTAGTCCGAATGAACTTAGATGAATAAAAGTCTCACTTTTTCCATGTATCGTCTAGTTCGACCTACAATCGCGTCTTACTCAGGTGATTAATCACATTCGGAAACTAACACACCTCCAGTGGGTGAAGAGGTGAGAAAGCTTAGCTGCGAACTAACTTTTGCCTAAGTTAAAAAACAATCCGAGTGAGGATCTGCTCCACACTCGGGGGCTTAGCTGCGAATCAGTTTTTGCCTAAGTTAAAAAACAATCCGAGTGAGGATCCGTTCCACACTCGGGGGCTTAGCTGTGAACAGCTTTCGCCTAAGTTAAAAAACAATCTGAGTGAGGATCCGTTCCACACTCGGGGGCTTAGCTGCGAATCAGCTTTCGCCTAAGTTAAAAAACAATCCGAGTGAGGATCCGTTCCACACTCGAGGGCTTAGCTGTGAACCAGCTTTCACCTAAGTTAAAAAACAATCCGAGTGAGGATCCGTTCCACACTCGGGGGCTTAGCTGCGAATCAGCTTTTGCCTAAGTTAAAAAACAATCCGAGTGAGGATCCGTTCCACACTCGCGGGCTTAGCTGCGAACAACTTTTGCCTAAGTTAAAAAACAATCCGAGTGAGGATCCGTTCCACACTCGGGGGCTTAGCTACGAACCAGCTTTAGCCTAAGTTATAAAACAATCCGAGTGAGGTCCGCTCCGCACTCGGAGGCTTAGCTGTGAACCAGCTTTCGCCTAAGTTAAAAAACAATCCGAGTGAGGATCCGCTTTGCACTCAGGGGCTTAGCTGCGAACCAGCTTTCGCCTAAGTTCAAAAACAATCCGAGTGAGGATCCGCTCCACACTCGGGGACTTAGCTGTGAATCAGTTTTTGCCTAAATATAAAAACAATCCAAGTGAGGACCTACTCCACACTTGGGGGTTTAGCTGCGAACCAGCTTTCACCTAAGTTGAAAAACAATCCGATTGGGGATCTGGTCCACACTCGGGGGCTTGGATGCGAACCAGCTTTTGCCTAAAAGTCAAACAAAACACCAAAAGCAAATAGAAGCGCAAAAGGTTTCAAATTAAAGATTCAATCCGTTCGAATGTCTCCGAGATAAAACAAGCCCAAGGCTCGGCGAAGTATTTCATTACATCAACTACCCGGCATTCCGGGGCAAATTCAATCAAATGTTTTTAAGCCTCAGGCGGAGGGCTAGCTGGGTCGACGAAGGTCTCCAGATCAATCCCGTGGGCGATACGAGTGGTAGCTTAAGCGAAGGTCTCCATGAAATCCTCAAATTTGAGGTTCTTCTTGTTCACCACTCGGAGGTTCTTCAGCTTCTCTTCGTCCACGTTCTTGCAATGAACGCGGATGAGTGACAGCGCCACATCAGCTCCACTCCGGGCAGCAGACTTCTTCCAAGCTTTCACCCGAGCGGGGACTTCGTTCAGCCTCGTCATCACCGACTCCAGGTCCATCTGAGTCTCTTCACCTGGCTGCAATTCCTTGTCAATCCGACCCAAAGCACCTCGAGTCCGAGTGATATAGCCCAACGCATTCTCTAGACGATCCTCCAACCGAAGGATGGCAAGTGCCGCTTTGTCGGTGACGAGTGATCGGGCAGGGTTTAGATCCCTCTCTATTCTCTGCAATTCCATCTCCTTGTTATTGCAATGCTCTGGTTGGAAGAAGACAATGCGTGAGCGAATGACTGAGAAAGATTTGGTTGCATACGGGATTCACTCGGCTGAGGAAGAACTTACTGGAGAGCTTCTCGCTAAACTCCTCGCACACCTCCTCCATATGTGCCTCCAAGGCATCCTTCTTTTCAGTCAACTGGGTGAGCTTCTCCTCCAGCTTGACCTTCTCCTGAGTGAAGACATCGGCATCAGCCTTGAGGTTCTTGATCTCCTCCACCAACCTGCCAACTGAAGCCAGCTTCTCGTCGGCAAGTTTAGCCTTGGTCCTTGCTTCCTTCTGGGCCATCGCCAGGTCCTTGTCCTTGTTCTCCAGAGCCTGCTTCATAGTTTCTAAAGAAATAGAAGTCCTGAGCCTCATTACTAGTTGGGTGTTCTCGCTACGAACATCTGTCGGAGCGAAATGATTCGGATCAAAGGGGAAAAATAGTATGTAGCCATCAGTCGGAGGAAATAGCTTACCTCCCAGGGCCTTCTTCTCCTGCTCCAGTCGGGTACTCTTAAGTCTCTCAGCTTCTAGATCAAGTCGAAGGGAGGTCACCTCCTTCTCCATTGTGGCATAGTGGGACCCCATCTCACAAGTCCTCTGCAACATACAAAAAATAGTCAGTCGGAAGATCTTGAAGGGAAACCAAAAGCAGTAACTCACAAGCATCTGAGCAGACACCGCTGGAAGGAACAAGATCGACCAGTACCAGATCCTGAAGTACCCTCTAACTACCGAGTGGGCTTCTCACTCGGTCGTACTCCCCCCAGGAGGAACAAGCTTGACCAGTACCAAATTCTCAAGTATGTTTTGGTTACCGAGTCAACCATGCACTACCGAGTGAAACAAGCTCGACCAATACCAGATCCTGAAGTACCCTCTGATCTATCATCACTTGGCTAACCCCTGAGTCGGCAATGAAGTAGAGGACAACAACGCAAAATGACCTGCTTCACTCAGCTGACTTCCGAGTTAGTAACGAGGAAAGTTCTACCTATTACCTCACCAGCGCACGAGTGTCGTAGGGGGCCCGACCGCCTAATGAGAAGTTCTAAAGGCTACCACCAATCGCCAGCAATCAACGGTAGCCTCGGGGACTACACCCAGTGGGTGCACTCAGCGTGCCCCCACTGGAAAGTGACTCATCGATGAGCCAAAAAAACAAGTTCTAAGACTACCGCCAATTGTTCTAGTCAACGGTAGCCTCGGGGACTACACCCAGTGGGTGCACTCAGTGTGCCCCCAGTGGATCATGTCCACTAGACTACGCTCCGGCTAGACTCTGAGTGAATATAAGAAAATTCCACACTCAAAGACTCCTGTCGACCGACTCCAGTCAACAGGAGCCTCGGGGACTACACCCAGTGGGTGCACTCAGTGTGCCCCCACTGGATCATGCACACCCAGTGGGTGTGCCCCGCGCAAACCCAGTGGCAGAAATCCTACAACCCTACTACAGGAAAAGAAGAATTTTTGACTGGAAATTATACTCACAATGGTACTTACTCGAACATTGGTCTGCAGTGTTGTGCTAGCGTCGTAAGCCTTCTTCAACCGGTCGCACATCAGCCCCACCTGGATCAGAGCCTCCTTGCTCTCCCACACCTGATCCTCAGGGACATGGTACAGGGGGGAAGAGGTAGCTGGCATCGACAGAGTCGCAGGCGTCGGCCTCGGGGCCGGAACCACCGCTGTTTCACTCGAAGGGGGCTGAGTAGACCCTGCAGGCGGCACCACCGCTGACGAGGACGCCGAGCCACCATGAGCCAGAGGACTCAGCCCCACAGTCTTGGCAGTAGCCTTCGACGGAGAGACAAGGGTCACTCGGCGAGGGGAAGCGTCTGGCATGGGCGTGTCGGAACTCGGTGCCCCTTCCTTGACGGCATCTGGATTGGGCGGGTCGGCCCTCTCATCATTGTCCAACTGGATAACTTCGGGTGGAGCTACATGAATTTATGAACCAAGGAGATCGTTAGAATTCTGTCAAAGAAGGCTTGACCATCAGAATCAGTCAGTGTAATGTACCCTTGGAAGTGGCAGCGTCCGCTGCATCAGCGTCATTCGGACCTGGCTTGCGGGCGTGCGGGTCCGCTGAAGTCGTCAAGGTGTCGTTGCTGCGGAGGTCAGAGAACACTCGGCCAGCAACCGAACTGGCACAAAAATAAACAAGGGATTGACTGGAACACTCACGTCGAGGCCACGGGCACTGCCACCTTGATCCGAGGCACCGTGGCTTTTCGAGGCTTGGAAGAGATCTGTTTGGGCAACTTGGGCTGCTTCTCCGCTGAGCTCTCGGCCTCGGCACAAGCACGCTTTGAGCTCTGAGTCACCCAACCAGAGACAGTCGGCTGCTGAGCCACATTTGCCTTCCCCTTGGGTTCATGCAGCGCCTTGGAGTGGCGTTCCTTGGGAGCCTCATAGGATGGAGAGGACTCCGCCTCCTCTCCCTCCTCAGAGCTCTCCTCCTCCTCACTCTCCTCCTCATCACTCTCGTCATCGTCGGGCCCCTCTGAGTACCGTTGCTCGATTTCACTCGTCACATCCTGAGGTGAGCGGTCCACCACCGGAATCCTGGAAATCAGGTTCTAGAAGTCCTGAGAAGCAAACACATGCGAGCGTGAGGATCAGATGTATGAAAGACAACATGCAATTAAGCCGACTGAATCAAAGAAAAATACCTCGATGGGCGGTAGGTCCTTGTGAAAGGCTGGCACCGACCGAGTCCCCCGTGGGTTGTCTCGAGTGCAGGTGATGGCCTTGATCTTGGCACCCACCTCCTTCTCGGTGAGATCTTTAGGATGCACCCGAGTGGAGTCACCCGGCCCCTCGTACAACCACATGGGATGAGCCCTGGCCTGAAGTGGTTGGATGCGCCGACTGAAGAAAGTCTCCAGTAAGTCCATGCCGTTCACCCCAGTGTTCATGACTCCGATTAATGTGCTAGACAAGATGTCGACACCCACCTTCTCCTCTTTCTCCACGGTGAGGGTCGGCGGAGCTCGCACTCGCTCAAACGAGTAAGGCGGCAGGCCCGACTGATGGTGGGCGCCGAGGATGTCCTTGCAGTAAAACCAAGTCCATTACCACCCTTTGACGGAGTCGGGAAAACTCATTTTTGGGAAGGACCTCCCCCCGCGTACCTGGATGCCCATTCCCCCGCATAGCTGGGTGACGTGGGTTTTCTCTCCAATCGGCGAGTCTTTCTTCACAGCCATCGATCGACATGTGAAGATATATTTGATGAGGCCCCAGTGGGGGTGACAACCCAGGAAGTTCTCACAGAGAGAGATGAAGGCCGAGAGGTAGATAATGGCATTGGGGGGAAGGTGATGGAGTTGAGCACCAAAATAGTCGAGGAACGCCCGGAAGAAGGGATGGGGCGGCACCGAGAAGCCTCGCTTGATGTGGGTGACGAGCAGGACGCTCTCGTCCACCTGAGGCGCCGACTCGACCTCCCTCGCACCTGGACGGCGCCATCCCTCGCGTGGGATCAGTCCCTCCTCCGCCAGCTCTTCCAACTGCCGAGCGGTGACGCGCGACGGGAGCCCATCCCCCGCCGCACCGCCGACCGCCGCACCGAAGCCGGAGGAGGTGGCCTTCCCCGCCTTCTTCGCCTTCTCTGCCTTGGCTGTGGAGTCCCTCGCCATCGCCGCACACTCAGATGGAGAGGAGGAACGGAGGAGTCGAGAGGAGAGAAAGGGGATCTGAGACCCAAGGCTCTGCCCTCGAATCTTTTATACCACCAGACAAAATCTCCGAGTGAATCTCTCACTGCGAATCCCTGGATCGACGGTCCGCGTGGCAAGGCTTTGCACAGGACAGGCATGGCACATGGTGGAGATCGTGCGCACAAATCGAGGAGCCATGCCTCCCGCTTTCCCACCAACGCACGATGTTACCGCTTCAGCGCGCGAACGCGCGAATTCAAATCCCGAGATTCCCAGGACAAATCAATCCAATTGATTACCAACGATCCCTTTCCTAAAGGGTGTGCGTCAGTCCGACTGACCACCCTCCACGGGAACCCGTGCACTCGGCCACGTTAAACACCCGACTGAAGTCTTCTTCAGGATCATTATGTGATGAGCTTGACGCCCCTCTACGGGTTCACTTGGCCCTCTCAATAGGCACCAAGGCGCATGACTCGTAGACCTGGACTCGTAGGAGGCCTGCGCTGGCGTTCCCCTGGGATAAGGAGTGGCATCTCTCTGGAGAGTCAGACCACGTGCCTGCGTCGCCACTCGAGTTGGAATGGCATGCCCTCACTCGGGCCCCTAGTTTATCTCCTTCGAGAGACAAAACGAATGCCACCGGGTTTTTTCTCGACGATCAACAGTGCCAGGTCATCTGGGTAAAACTAAAGTCTAGAATCCATTGTGTTTACGTCCAAGGGACAACAAATCATGGTCCGAAACATGTTCCGAGTGTCCCTGCGACACTCGGACCGAACCGAAGGATCGATTTGTTTGTCCTACGTAATCCCAACCAATTCGGGGCTAATGATGTGGTCACCTATTACAGGTAGGGTCAAGGACCCATCATTTGGGACCCACATGGGGCCCATCACCATCATAGGTAGGTCCCTAGGCCACCCCAGCATTCGGATGCATACACCAGGAGGATCACTCAGACGGCTCTGCAGCACTCGGACAACCACAAGTTACTCGGCCGATGAACTACCACTCAGACGTACAGGATAGGAAGGCGTCGCGGGAGCTGCAACGGTCGAGGAATCCTAAGTCATCCACTGTCAGAATCAGGGCTCCACAGACCCAAGAAGGTTCGAACTCTGGGGCGTGAATGAAGGATCTTGCTTCACAACCACGCTCAGCTCACCATACCAAGGGCTTGATCTCACCGAGTGCGCAGGATCGTAAGGATGGAATGAACACGGAGATTTACCCAAGTTCGAGCCACCTTGCGGTGTAAAACCCTACTCCTGCTTTTAGTGGATTGGCCTCATGAGGAGGTTGAGGATGAACTAGTACAGTGGTTGAGCTGCCTCACGAGGGCTCGGGTGGTGAGGATGGATCGGTCCGGGGATCGGATCCCTTCTATGGTGGTGGCACGCCCATAGTTATAGTGGCGTTGGTCCTCTTCCCTCATAGCTTAGGCGGGAAGGGTCAGATTCAGGGCTCCACAGAACCAAGGAGGTTCGAACTGAGGGGCGTGAATGAAGGATCTCGCTTCACAACGACGCTAGCTTGCCATACCCATGACCTGATCTCACCAAGTACGCTGGATCGTGCGGAAGGAATGGACACAGAGATTTACCCAGGTTTGAGCCACCTTGTGGTGTAAAACCCTACTCCTGCTTTTGGTGGATTGGCCTCATGAGGAGGTAGAGGATGAACTAGTACAGGGTATGAGCAGCCTCGCGAGGGCTCAGCTGGTGAGGTTGGATCGGTCCGGGGTCCCATCCCCTCTACGGCGGTGGCTAGCCCATATTTATAGTGGCCTTGGTCCTCTTCCCCCATAGCTTAGGCGGGAAGGGATCCCACAACAGCTAATTTTGAAAGGGTACAAGGAGTACATCATATCCTGACAAAAGGTGGTCTTCGCCTGCAAAGCTTCTGGCCATGACATAGTGGTGGGCTTGGCGATGACATCCATCCTACCGAGCTCGTGGTGTTGGTCTTGTTGCACCAGAAAGGAACGCTTTGGGGCCTTCCTCGGGAACCTGCGCCTGCCCTTGCTCCCTTAGCACCAAAGACGAAACTATCCCCTCCGCGCCCGCTGGCGCCCGCCTGGCCTTGGTCGTCATGGCTCACATCATCGCGGCCTCACGAGGTGGGATGCTTGCATAGAGATGTCCGCTCCTCGGGAGGCAGCCTGGGGGGGGGGGGGCGCTCCTCTGGAGGTCTTGGCGTCATTCGCCTCGCGAGGCCTGGGTCCTCACGAGGGTCTTGTACTGGGGGTGTCGTAGCGGGGCCGTACCGGGTCGTCGATGAGCCCACGTGCTGGGCCGCAGGCAGGCAAGTCTGGGTACCCCCAATCCCAGAATGCCGACAGTAGCCCCCGGGCCCAAGGCGTGCCCGACCTGGCTTCGAGGCGAAGGCAAGGAGCAAAGGACGAAACGCTGTGGTCCCCATCCGCCTGCGGGCCAGGCTCGACACGTGGTGCATGATGGGGCGCGGACACCTCCACTTCCCCACATCGCCTCGGCAACTGCTTCGACTTGGCAGGGGCCTGGCGCACGCTAAAAAGCCATCATTGCTCGGAACGCGAAGGGGCCAGTTGGCCTCCGATCGCCTATAAGAGGGCGAGGGGGCGAAGCCCCCAGCCCATCCTCATCTTCTTGCTCCCCCACTACAAAATTCCACCTCGACAGCCATGGCGCCAGTGAGGAGGTTCTCTGCCGCCGAAAAGGAGAAAGCGCCCCCAGGAGGGAGCAGGCTCGCCACCGCCCAAGAGGGGGTGCGCCGTCCCCGCAAGTCCGCCGCAATGCCGGCGGTGGTTCCCTAGGGGCGTGAGCGCACCCCCACGGGGGTCCGCATTGCCTCCGGCTATCGTGGGAAGGTTCCCTCCCATGGAAGCGGCTGCGAAAGCCCAGCCGTGGTCGAGGTGGAAGGCTCACGGTGGCTGCCCAGCCACCGCGCCCGCGATCCCACTCGGCCGACGTGGCCCGAGAGTTTGTGGTGTGGGTGGAGAGGCTGGCAGGCACCTGGATCCAGCTCCCGTGCTTCTTCGCGGAGGAGTTGCCGGCCAGAGGGCCCGTTGGCTATGGCTGCAGGCCGACGGCTGCTACAACAAGGCCTCGTGGGTGGAGGTCGATGTTACCCCCATAGGCAATGTGTTCCTGAACCATGGGTGGCAGACATTCACCCGCGCCCGCGGCCTGTAGGGGAGGCGTACCGTCCACTTCAAGTATGACGGGGCGACGACGCTCTTCATCAAGGTCTTCGGAGAAGACGGCAGGCGCTTGGGGTGTTGCCCAGAGGGCGACGGCAGTGACAGCGACCACCTCTCCGACGACGACGGCCATCGCGGCGGCGACGTCCTTCGTGGTGAACTTGCCCTTGGCGACGGCCGCGATATCTCCGGCAGCAGCAACGCCTCCCTCGGGGGGAGCTCGAGCGAAGACGACTAGGACGAGCCGCCACATCGCCGCGCACGGACCAAGGAGGAGGCTGAGCTGCCACGCCGCCGTGCCCCCGTCAAGGAGGAGGAGGACTCCGACTGAGCGTGGACGGCGCCGGAGCCGGGCTTCAGGAACAGCAGCCCTTGGGAGGCCGCTCCTTTTGTTTGTTTTTTGTTTCCTGCATCAAGAGTCATGAAGAGCCCCACGGGGCGTGTAATGAGCTGCGGCGCTTGTGCCTTTATATCAGTGTTTCCCACTCATACTCTAGCATTTGCATTGTTACTAATTGAAAGGTTCCTGCCTGGCACGATTAGGGTAACTTAGCTTGATGCGCTTGTGGCCCTTGGCGGGTTGTTGCGTTGTGGGGGTGCGCTCCTCCGGAGCCTTGATCCTAGGTACACCCCTGGGGTCCTGAGGAGGCTCCCTCCTTATGGACCGGATCGCCCCAGGGTCTCGAGGGGCTCACGGCCCACAAGGCCCCTGGGGGACTCGTGAGATTACAGGGCCTCCGGAGATGCCTTCGCCCGGCGTCGGACCTCGCGGAGATGGAAAAAGAACTTGACGTAGGATTCCTCAATAATGAGCCAGACCGTGGCTGCTTTTTCTCCAGCCACCCTTGGCGCCCATCTTGCGTCCAGAGCCCTCGAGCGAGGGGCGATCATCATTGGTATGCCGGGTCGCGATGCCCGGCAAGGCCAGGAGATAAATGCTCCTAGGGCCAGGGGCCGAAAGCGATATGTGCCCATTGGCTTGCTCGAGAGCGTCGCGCGAGGATTCGATCGCCAAGGCCTTGGTGAGGTGAGCATGCGGGCAGACCCGCGGCCGTTGTGGCCTGGGATTCCAACGTAGTCGGGGCTAGCCCGAGTGTAACACCGTGCCCAGCCCCCACTCATGGGACGCGTGGGAGGGAGCAACGGGCAACCACCACTTCCTCTAAGAACGAAATTTGAGGAGGAAAAAACACTGCAAGGAGGAAAAATAAAATCCCACCTCTTTTCGAATAAAGACGCGAGAACTTCAAACTTCTTTCCAAGAAGTGGCAAATTTGGTTACAGAAAAGGGCGAAAAAACAGCCGCGTCCGGCGCCTATACTAGTCTTCCCACCAGCGCGGAGCATGGGGCCTCCACTAGGCGTGGGCATAGTCGATGTTCGACCGTGTCGTCCGCCAGCGCGGAGCATGGGGCTTCCACTCGGGCGTGTGCGGGAGCTCCCGCGGGGCCGTGGGGCGGCGCACCGGGAGCTCCGGGCGTGTACAACCCCACTCATTATTACGTGAGAGTATCACGGGTAGAACTTGCGAAGATGCTGGATGTTCCAAGCATTTTGGATGGGCACCCCGTCCTGCGTCTCAAGGTGTGCGGCGCTGGGCCTGGAGACACGGGCTATCTTGAACGGGCCCTCCCACATGGGCAAGAGCTTGTGGAGGCCCTCCCTGGAGAGGACCCGCCTTAGGATGAGGTCTCCAACTTCGAGAGTCCAGGGGCGGATGTTGCGGCAATGGTATCGCCGTAGCGCCTGCTGGTACCTCGCAGCGCAGAGCAAGGCCTGGCGACGGGCCTCCTCCCCGAGCACAAGATATGTTCCCCATGAGGCATCCTGACGCACCTCGTCGAATGCCAAGACTCGCGGGGAGCAATGCTTGACCTCGTGCGGGAGGACCGCCTCAGCCCCGTAGACGAGGAAGATTGGGGTCTCGCCGGTGGGCTTAATCGCAGTGGTGCGGATGGACCACAACATGGACTGAAGCTCACCGAGCCAACCCCTGCCGCATGCCTCAAGCTTATTCTTGAAGCTCGTTGTCTTGAGGCCCCTTAGGACCTCCGCGTTTGCGTGCTCAGCCTAGCCGTTGCTCCGCGGGTGCGCCACCGAAGCGTAGCATATCTGCGTTCCAAGGTTAGCGCAATATGTCCTGAAAAGGTTGCTTGTGAATTGAGAGCCATTGTCAGTAATGATATAGTTGGGGACACCGAACCGGCTCATGAGGCCCTTGATGAACTTGACGGCCGAGCCGGCGGGGATGGTGCGCATGGGCTCCACCTCCGCCCACTTGGTGAACTTGTCGATGGCGACATAGAAGTAGCGGTAACCGTCGGCCGCCCGAGGAAAAGGGCCCAGGATATCTAGCCCCTAGACCGCGAAGGTCCATGAGAGCGGGATAGTCTGGAGACCTTCCGTGGGCTGATGAATCTACTTGGTGTGGAACTGGCAGGCCTCGCAGGATCACACCAGCTCGGTGGTGTCGCTGAGCGCCGTAGGCCAGTAGAACCCACTGCGGAACACCTTGCCCACGAGGATGCGCGATGAGGAGTGGTGTCCGCAATCTCCACCGTGGATGTCAGCCAACAGCTCGCGTCCCTACTCCTCGGATATTCACCGCAGCGAGACGTCGTTGGGGCGCCTTCGGTACAGCTCGTCGTCCTGCAAGCAATAAGTAGTGGCCTGGCGAGCCACGCATTCTGTGTCCTCCTCCTTCTCTGGTAAAGCGCCACGGAGTAAGTATGCCTTGAACTCCTTGTCCAGCAGCCTGCCTGAGGTTCCAACGCCAGGAGTAGGTGGGCTCCCGAGGTCGGTCCATAGGCTGGTGCGCCCGAGGACGGGGCCGGTGGCGGCTCTTCCCGGAGCAGCGCCGGGCCTGCGGCCGGGGGTGCCGTTGATGGCTTGAAGAGCTTCTCCTCGAAGACACTAGGCTTTTGAGCCTCACGGCGAGATGCCCTCTTGGCGATGTCATCTGCTTCCTTGTTTGTGCTGCGTGGGACGTGTTGCAATTCCAAGCCTAGGAAGCGCTTTTCAATTTTACGTACCTCTTCCAGGTATGCCTCCATGTGCTCGTCCTTCGGTTTGTACTCCTTGTTGGAAAAGTTGACGAGGAGCTGGGAGTCGCCCTTGATGGTGAGGCGCTTGACCCCCAGAGTGGCCGTGGCCCTGAGGCCGGTGATCAAGCCCTCATATTCCGCGATGTTGTTGGAGACCTTCTCGACATGCTGGAAGCAAAGCTGCACGACATAGCAGAGCTTGTCCTTGGTCGGTGAGATGAGTACGACTCCAGCCCCCGCGCCCCGCCATGCAAAGGCACCGTCCAAGAGCATGATCCAGTCGTTGGGCGCCTCGTTGCCAGGCGTGAGCGAGTGGCCCTCGTCCAGCCCCCGGTCGGGAGCATCCGTCCACTCCACCATGAAATCAGTGAGGGCCACACCCTTGATGACCATGGTTGTGCTGAACTCCAGCTGGAAGGCCTGCAACTCGATGTTCCACTCTGCAACCCTCCCAGCAGCGTTGGGGCTGCACAACACTTTCTCCAGGGGGTATGCAAAGACGACCTTGATGGGGTGGCCCTGGAAATAATGACGCAGCTTCCTTGATGCGATGAGGAGTGTGACCAGGAGCTTCAGCTGCATAGGGTAGCACGCGCACGCATCCCGCAGGATGATGCTAATGAAGTACACCGGATGCTCGATGAGGGGCGAGGTGTCGATGGCGCCTTGCTCCGCATGGGGCGCGAGGGACTCAGAAGCCCCGTTGGCTGGTGAAGTGACAGGGGCCTCAAGGGTACCGTCCTGAGGTGGCGAACGTTGCACGATCCCTCGCGGGTCACCTTGCTTCGCGCATGTGCCGACGCGCTCCTCCCGGACCGCCATGAGCGCTACGCTGGCCGAGTGGGGGATGGCCGCCAAGTAGAGCACCAGGGGCTCACGAGGACGACGCGCCACCATAACAGGTGGGCTTGTGAGGTATCTCTTGAGGTCTTCGAAGGCCACCTCAGCTTCTGGAGTCCACTCAAAAGGGCCCTTCCTCTTCATCAGCTTGAAGAAAGGTAGGGCGCGCTCGTCGAGCTTGGAGATGAAGCGCCCCAGGGAGGTCACATATCCCGCAAGCTTTTGCATTTCCTTGAGGGTCTAAGGTGGGAGCATCTTTTCAATTGCCTTGATCTTCTCGGGATTAGCCTCGATCCCTCGATGTAACACAAGGAAACCCAGCAGCTTGCCGGACGGGACCCCGAACACGCACTTTTCTTGGTTGAGCCTCAGGTTCACTTAGCGCAGGTTGGCGAATGTTTCTTCTAGATCTTCGATTAGAATCCTTGCCTCCCGTGACTTGACCATGATGTCATTGACATATGCCTCCGCATTTCTCCCCAGCTGCGACACCAGCGCGATGTGCATTAGCCGTTGGAAGGTCGCACCGGCGTTCCGCAGCCCGAAGGGCATGCATGTGTAGCAATATACGCCACACGGGGAAATGAATCCCATCTTCTCGACGTCCTCTGTCGCCATCTTGATTTGATGATATCCTGAGAAAGCATCCAGAAAGCACAACAGATTGCACTCAGCCGTGGAGTCCACGATCTGGTCAATGCGCGGGAGCGGGAAGGGGCCCTGAGGGCAAGCCTTGTTGAGGCTCGTGTAGTCGACGCACATGCGCTCCTTCCCCCCTTTTTGGGGACAATTACTGGGTTAGCCAGCTAATCCGGGTGCCGCACTTCTTGAATAACACTGGCTTCTTGCAACTTGCGGACCTCTTGGACAATGAATGCTTGCTTCTCTTATGCTTGACGTCGCGCCTTTTGCTTCACCGGGCACGCACTGGGGCATACCATCAAGTGGTGCTCGATCACCTCCCTCGGGACACCGACCAAGTCGGACACCTCCCATGCAAACACGTCCTTGTTTGCCCGGAGGAAGCCAATCAACGCCTCCTCCTGCTCTGGGGGAAGGCCGGCGCCTATGGTGAAGGTGGGGCCTGAGCCCCCGCTGTCGATAGGCACCTGCTTCGTCTCGGCCCGGTCTTGAGAGAACATCTGCTTTTTCTTCGTGGGCACGGCCTCTAGGGCCTCCGGGCGTCCCCGGCGTCAGGGCGAGAGGCCGCCGCGGCCCTGTAGACGAGCTTGAGGGCCCGGACCATGTCCTTTCTGTCTCCGGCCACCGTAATGACGCCGCTGCTGCCCGACATTTTGATGACGTTGTAGCCCGGATGGGTCGCTGCCATGAATTTGGTGAGGGCCGGATACCCCAGGATGGTGTTGTACGGGGGGCCGATGGGGGCCACGTCGAAGTTTATCAGCTCGATGTGGTAATTGTCGCACTTGCCGAAGGTGACGGGGAGGCGCACGTGCCCCAAGGGGGTGGCGGAGCCCTTGGTCACCCCCGAGAAGGGCTTGGTGGGCATGAGCTGCTCATAAGGCACCTGGAGCATGTCGAAGGCTTCCACGGAGAGGACGTTGAGGCCGGCGCTGCCGTCATTGAGGGTCTTGGTGACCGCGACATTGCTGATGGTGGGCGTGCAGAGCATGGGGAGTGCACCCGCAGCGACCGTAGTCTTGGGATGATCCCTGAAGTCGAAGGTGATGTCGGCCTCACGCCTTGCGTGGCCCCGCGAAGCCTCGTGCTATGGCCAAGTAGTGCTTGCCCGATAGAAAAACTATTGACGTGGTGGCTAGAAGCAGGCACCTGCGATCCGCTGATGATGCATACGACTGCGTGGGGCGCCAGTGCCGTGAAGCGCGCGACGAATTGGTCGCGGAGATCCCCCCCAAGAGGAGATCGAGGTGTCCGGGAGGCCGCGGAGCCAAGACTGAGGGGCCTCCATGAGGGCTAGTGGGAGCCAGTTTGCCATGGCCTTGCCATCGCCGCATGCCGCTTGGATGGTCTGCGCGTATAGCTGGAGGAACTCCTTGGGGTCCGCAGCGCCATCGTACCGCGGGGGCAGCGCTAGCCTGAACTTCGCGGGCCACCACACCCGACGCAGGCTGGGGGTGAAGGTCGGGCAGCCCGCAGCGCTCCCATAGGCTTCGGGCAGCCAAGCCTGCGAGACATCGTCCGCCAATGGAACAACGAGGTGAGGGCAGAGCATGGTTGGTGAAGAGGCGGAGCTCCGACACACCCCTACCTGGCGCGCCAAATGTCGGATTCAGGGCTCCGCAGACCAGAGGAGGTTCGAACTCAGGGGCGTGAACGAAGGATCTCGCTTCACAATGATGCTAGCTTGCCATTCCATGGCCTGATCTCACCAAGTACACTGGATCGTGCGGAAGGAATGGACACAGAGATTTACCCAGGTTCGGACCACCTTGCGGTGTAAAACCCTACTCCAGCTTTTGGTGGATTGGCCTCACGAGGAGGTAGAGGATGAACTAGTACAGAGTATGAGCAGCCCCGTGAGGGCTCAGGTGGTGAGGTTGGATCGGTCCAGGGTCCCATCCTCTCTACGGTGGTGGCTAGCCCATATTTATAGTGGCTTTGGTCCTCTTCCCCTTTAGCTTAGGCCGGAAGGGATCCCACAACGACCAATTTTGAAAGGGGACAAGGAGTACATCTTATCCTGACGAAAGGTGGTCTTCGCCTGCAAAGCTTCTCGCCATGACGCAACGATGGGCTCGGCGATGACATCCGTCCTGCCGAGCTCGTGGTCTTGGTCTCGTTGCACCAGAAAGGAAAGCTTTGGGGCCTTCCTCGGGAACCTGCGCCTGCCCTTGCTCCCTTAGCACCAAAGAGGAAACTGTCGCCTCCGCGCCCGCTAGCGCCCGCCTGGCCTTGGTCATCATGGCTCATGTCATCGCGGCCTCACGAGGTGGGAGGCTTGAATAGAGATCTCCGATCCTCGGGAGGCAGCCTGGGGGGGCGCTCCTCTGGAGGTCTTGGCGTCGTTTGCCTC
The DNA here is from genome assembly GCA_011799875.1 of Thinopyrum elongatum. Classification (NCBI taxonomy): domain Eukaryota; kingdom Viridiplantae; phylum Streptophyta; class Magnoliopsida; order Poales; family Poaceae; genus Thinopyrum; species Thinopyrum elongatum. The sequence continues at coordinate 84,212,734 of CM022299.1, forward strand.
GCTAGGCCTGGGTCCTCGTGAGGGTCTTGTACTGGGGGTGTCGTGGCCGGGCCTCACCGGGCCGTCGATGAGCACACATGCTGGGCCACAGGCAGGCAAGTCTGGGTACCCCTGATCCCAGAACATCAATAGGAAGGGATCCCAAAGTGGCCAATTTTGAAAGGAGACAAGCGGTACATCTTATCCTCACGAAAGGTGGTCTTCGCCTGCAAAGCTTCTGGCCATGATGTAGCGGTGGGCTCCGGGATGACATCCGTCCTTCCGAGCTCGTGGTCTTGGTCTTGTTGCACCGGAATGGAAAGCTTTGGGGCCTTCCCTGGGAACCTGCGCCTGTCCTTGCTCCCTTAGCACCGAAGAGGAAACTGTCCCCTCTGCGCCCGCTGGTGCCCGCCTGGCCTTGGTCATCATGGCTCACATCATCGGAGCCTCACGAGGCGGGAGGCTTGCATAGAGTTCTCCACTCCTCGGGAGGCGGGCTCGGGGAGCTGCTCCTCTGGAGGTCTTAGCATCGCTCGCCTCGCGAGGCCGGGGCCCTCGCGAGGGTCTTGTCCTGGGGATCTTGTAGCTTGGGCTGTACCGAGCCATCGATGAGTCCGCGTCCTGGGCTACAGGCAGGCAAGTCTAGGTACCCCCGATCCCAGAACGCTGACAGTAGCCCCCGGGCCCAAGGCGTACCTGGCCTGGCTTCAAGGCGAAGGCAAGGAGCAAAGGGCGAAGCGCGGTGGGCCCCAATCGCCTGCGGGCCAGGCTTGACGCGTGGCGTACGACGGGACGCGGGGCTCTCCGCTCCTCACGTCACCTTGGCAACTGCCCAGGCTGACAAAAGCCTGGCGCTCGCTGCAGAGCCATCATTGCTCTTCTTCCTTGCGCCTTTCCACCCTTGCCAAGATCCCCTTTCCTTCGTGAGAAACTCCTTCAGATCCCGGCGCAGCGTCGTCCTTCCTCCTACTCCCCCAACTTCAATGATTCCTCAGATGGCGCCCACAGGGAAGTCGAAGTCCGAGGCCCAGGCCTCGGCCTCCTCTTATCCCCCGCCAGCGCTTACGGCCTCCACCATTGCCAAAGGAGGGGGAGCTTGCCCCGGTGCTCCCGCTGACGGCGGGTGACACCAATGAGTGGGGCTAGACCCTAATCTGGTGCGGCTCCGTGGAGCAGGGCACCTTGGCGAAAATGTTCTACCCCTTCTTCCTCCATAGCGTCTTCTCTGGGCTCGTCCCGCCCTTCTCAGAATTCTTCACCGCCATCCTCAAGTACTACGAGATCCAGTCCTCCATCTTCAGCCCAACTCCATCCTGTTCCTGTCCGTCTTCGCCTTCTACTGCGAGGCTTTTGTGGGCGTGAGGCCCTCAGTGGCCCTCTTCCACCACTACTTCAGCCTGCGGTTCCATGACCGGGAGCAGCGGTCTGCGTGCGTCTCTTTTGTCGCAGTCCAGAGTAGGAATGTGCTCCTGAAGGCCGGGAAGAAGGTGGAAGGCTTCTATCACCGCTGGGTCTTCCTGGACACCAAGGGCCTCAATCCGCTCCTGGAGCTTCCGGAGGAGCTGCCCGAGAAGATCCCAATGTGGGGCTCCGCGAAGCTCACCGGTCCACGGGCGAGACCCATTTTGGAGCGGATAGCCTCGGATATGGAGGCCAAGCAGCTGACCGGGGCGGTGATAGTGAAGGAGTTCTTGACGCAGCGCCTGGCGCCACTCCACTCGCACTCGAAGCCCCTGTGGGAGTACCAGGGCGTGAGTGATGATGTAAGGCTACGCTCCACCAGCCTGACGCGCTGAGATCTTAAGGCGTCCTTGGTCGCCCTGTTAGGCGGCGTCCCAGCAGACGTACCCGAGGCATACACCTTGTTGTACCGCCGCGACGACCGGGTGGCCCTGGTTGCTGCTATGCCCGGCTTCAATGACCAAGGGCTTGACCCGCCCGTCGATCCTAATTACCACGTGGAGCTGTCCTCTGGCAATAGCGGCGGCGAGGACTCCTAGGAGACCGAGGACGACGGCTTGTCGGGGGCATCCCCTCCATCGCAGCGTGAGCTTCTCCGCAACCTCGAGGATGATGATGACGCCGCGGATTCTTCGGTCGTGGACTCCCCGCGCTCCGCCAAGGTCCTAAGGTGGTCAGGGCCCGCTCCCCGGACCACGCGAGCATCTGGCCGGGCGACCTCAGGACGGCCTAGGGCCGGGCCGAAGCCGCCATCGCAGAAAGCAGGAAGGTGACCGCCGATGCCAAGGCGGCTCGCGACACGACGTTGGCCAAGGCAGTACGTTGTGGCGAGGCAGAGGCCAATATGAAGGCCCTTCAGGAGGAGCAAGCCGCGTACATGCACCAGCTTCACTAGCGGGAGGAGGACCTCAAGGCCCGCGAGGCGAAGCTTGCCGATTGCGATTCCGTGATGTCCAAGGTGACTGTTGATCAAGCCGCAGAGCGCGAGTGTCTGACCAAGCTGAAGGAGGAGGTGGTCGAAGCCCAGACGTCCCATGCCCAGCGCGCCTCCGAGGTGACGGTCCAGCTGGATGCCCGCGAGAAGACCCTTGTCGCTGCCGAGAAAAAGGCGGCCGCAGAGCGCGAGGCCTTCCCCTCCCTCGAGCTCAGGGCTTGCTAGGGGCTGCAGTCGATCTGCAAGGGAGGCTTCAAGGATCCACTCGTGCCCCCCGAGGGTGGCTACACAGGGATCTCCTCCAGGCTTGTCGAGGAGCTCGAAGGTGCCGCCGCCAAGGTGGACTCCATCCTGGAAGACGAGTGCCACTCTCTCTTCTCCGCGGCGGTGACGCGCTTCTTCAGCCACCTCTACCTCTAGGATCCCGGCTTTGACTTCGACGCGGTGGTTGGCCCGGTTGCTCCTGAGTCCCGTGCGGCCGCTGCGGCGGGCGTGGAGGGCCATGTGGACATGCTGCTGAAGAAGTTCACCTGCATCCCTAACGCCGAGCCCCCTCCAGTGGAAGCAAGTGGCGGCAACGACGGCGGCAACGATGTCGACGATGAGCACGCAACGACTGGGACAAGCGACGGCGATGGCGATGATGACCCCTCCTCCTAGATTTTACCCTGCGACACTTATCATGCCTTGTGGAGGCGTAAGACTTTGTTTGAATTTGCAGAACATTTGGTGCCTGTAATAGTTCGGACTCCATGATTTCCTTTTCGTGCTTGGTTTCCTTCTTGTTTGCCTTTGTGCTCTGCGTCGGCAGGGCCCAGCCCCATGCATACCTTGACCACTGTTGGGGCATCCGGAAGCCAGGACAAAACCAAGGGGTGAGGGGCTACGTGACTAGTGAGGCCCCTGAGTCGCGATGCTCAGGGATCCCCCTTGACGTGTGAGCAGCCCTCATGAAGGAAACATTGGTGGTGGCGAGGTTAATCTGGAGCCCTTCATACCTTTCCTCGCTAGCCTTCGCCTGGGAGGGGCGCTAGAAGACCAGGTACCAGGGACCTGGTGAGGTGGCATGTGCCAGGCCTGGCCTGAGCCTAGCCCCCGTGTCCAGCCCCCCCACGTACGCATCCTAGGGGAATGCTACGTGACAGGGCCATATGAAGAGCCGAGAGGCCATCTTGAGGTTGGTGCAACCCTTAGGGCGCCCTCAGTTGTTTATCCACCAGCGCGGAGCATGGGGCTTCCACTTGGGCGTGGGCATAGTCGCTGCTCGACCGTGTCGTCTGCCAGCGCGGAGCATGGGGTTTCCACTAGGGCGTGGGCATAGTCGTTGTTCGACCGTGTCGTCCGCCAGCGCGGAGCATGGGGCTTCCACTTGGACTAGGATGGGAGCTCTATGTTAGAGTCTCTGGGCGTGTACAGCCCTATTTCATTCGTACGCGTGACTGGCACGGCAGAACTGGAGGAGGTGTATCTGGGCAGCCGTGAGCCAGCGTGGGACTCACGAGGCCCTACCTCAAGGCGGGTTGCGCCTAGATCTTCTGGTGCGGGGCGCGCTTTCAAAACCTGTGTGATTGGTGCGACCTGCGCTGAATGAACCTCCGGTGGCCATCGCATGAGAAGGCCAAACACCAAGGACCCCAGGAAGTGATGTGAACCCCAGGAAGTGATGTGAACGGGGCTGGCCCGCCAGACAGAGCTCAGTCGCTTGGGTTTATTGACGCTGCAGGGACGGACCCAAGCACAGACGCCGTGCCCAGTCTTCTCATGCAACAAACCCGAGGAAGGACACCGGGCGCGTAGCTCCCGTGTCGGTGAAGCGCCGAACTGCGGTTGTACGAACCGGGCCGCGCGCCCTGACTCACCCACTCTCAATTAGCTCACGCGAGGACAAGGCACCAAGGATCCCGGGAGGTGACGTGCACGGGAGTTGGCCCGCCAGATAGAGCTTGATCGCTTGGATTTATCAACGCTTAATCATGAGGCGATCGAGGGTGGGGTTGTGAGGGCGCATCGACATTCATGGTGACGAAGCACCGGGCACGCAGGTTGGAATAGTTAGGAAATTCATCAAAGGTAGAGCCAGTTCTGATACATGCGCAAAATGATACAGCTGCAGGGACGGGCCCTGACAGCTCGAGGATAATGCAGCCCGAGGGGCACCCTCAATTGAACAAACCAAAAAGGTCACCTGGCAATGATGTTGCTGAAGTGTTGAGGCAGTCGATGAAGCTTGATCCTCACGAACCTGAGGGCTCCGGAGGCTCGAGAGGCCCGCGAGGCCCAGGGGGCTCGCGAGGGTCCGGGGCCTCCTGAGCCATCACCGCCTGTTGTTGGTCCTTGTGAGACGCGTGCGCGGCCTAAGCGAGGCGCTGGTACGTAGCGCCCATGTTCACAAGGCCAAAAGGCATGCGGGCGTGGCTGCATGGGTAGCCCCCACTCTGGCCAACGCGCGATGTCTAGAAGTGTCGGGTGTTGGGTGCGACATATGCCAAGGGATGGCTTATCATGGTGGGAGCTAGTAGAACGTCGCCGGTGCCTAGAAGCGGGATGTGGTGTAGACATGATCGCCGGCGCGCTTTACCCAGGTTCGGGGCTCTCCAGGGAGATAACACCCCTAGTCCTGCTCTGCGGGGTCTCCGCATGATCACTAAGGCACTAGTGAGTACAATGGTGCTCCTCGAGCTGTATGCCAGAGGTAGAAGAAAGCAGGGCCGGCTCCCTCCTCCCTCTGAGTGAGTCTAGGTCTAACTGGTTTCTGAACCCCTTGCATGGGTGCCCCGGGGGGCTTATATAGGACTACCCCCCAAGGGTACAATGGTAATCTGGTCGGGCGTAGGGCCCGGCCGTCAGTGTCTTTGGCCGCCGGCTTCTCTGCCGGCTGCTGGGGCCCGCCGCCGGGTGGACCCCGCCGACTGGTCCGGTACGTGGCCGTGACATTGGTGACGCAGGCTTGGTCAGGGGAGCGTGGCTACCGTCCCATCCGCTGGCGGGAGATCACTGTAGCCACTCCGTGTCCCATCTGGTTAATGGCGCGCGGACCCCAAGGAAGGAGATGGCCGCCTGCTTGAGGCCGGCCTCCCTCAGGTCCGACTGGTCAGACTCCCGCCGTCCTCTGGGCTCTCACTGTCTGGTAGGGCCCGCCGCCTGCAGGCTGTACTGACAGACCATCGTGGAAATAGGGTTCTGCCTGTCAGGGGTGACGTCAAGGGCGGAGTGGCAACAGTGCCGCGCCGGGCGGAGATCTCCGCCCGTACGGAGCACCGTGGCCACGTCCTGCCCTGGATACAGGGGGGCTACACTGTAGCCTCACCCTGTCTCGTCTCTTTAATGGAGGCGCAAACTCTGAGGGCGCCGTGGGCCAACCGCCAGGAGCCGGCCTCTCTGGAGGCCGCCTGAGAGGAGTCGGCCTGTCTTGATGCCGTCTTCTGGAGCTCGGCCGTCTTTGGGCAGCCGGCTGCTCGGGCCAGCCGGCCGTCAGAAGGCGGTGCTTCATCTTGGACGTTCGTGGGCGTAGCCGGCCCAATGTCTTGAACAGCTCAGGGACTCGGGTTAGGCTACCCGTGGCCCATTACTCCGACAAGAAGAGGCCCTGAGAGGTGGCCCTATTGAGACCCGGGATGTTGACGCAGATGTGCAGCCCGCCGCCCATGTAGGGGGCGACAGCTGCACTGGGTGGTGCGGGGTGACGCTCGCCACGCATGGCTTGCGCCTCCTGAAGCTCCTCAATCGCCTTGGTGATGAACTCTCACGTCCTTGGCGCCTTGCTTGTGGGGGCGCGCATCAAAGCACGCCTCCAAGTGGTGCCTGAGCACCTCCCTCGTCGCACTGGTTAGGTCAGAGACTCTCCAGATGGAAGCCCCCGAGCCCGTCCTGAGGGAAGCATCGGGCGCGCCTTCCTATGCGGGAGGAAGGGGTGCCCCGATGGCAGGCACGGGGCCTGAGGCGCCACCAGAGGGCTTCTTGGTCTCCGAACGACCCTTGGGGAGGAGCTGCTTCTTCTTCGCGGGGGTGGCCTCGAGAAGTAGGACGCCGCCCTCGTCATCAAAGTTCTCGGCTGCAGCGGCACGGTAGGCATGCTCAAGAGAACAGATCAAGTCCTTCTCATCGCAGGCGACCGTGATGACGCCGCTGCACCCTGGCATTTTGAGAACATTGTAGCCATGGTGGGTCACCGCCATGAACTTTGCATGGGCAGGGTACTCGAGGATGGCGTTGTACGGGAGGCCGACGTGGGTGACGTCGAAGTCGATAAGCTCGATGTGGTAGTTGTCACGCTTGCCGAAGGTGATGGGGAGGCGCACCTTCCCCAGGGGTGTGGTGGAGCCATCAGTCACTCCTAGGAAAGGCTTGATGGGCAGGAGCTGGTCATAAGGCACTTGGAGCGTGTCGAACGTTTCCACAGAGAGGATGTTGAGGCCGGCGCCACCATCAATGAGGGTCATGGTGACTGCGACGTTGCTGATGGTGGGCGTGCAGAGCATGGGGAGTGCGCCGGCGGTGGCCACGCACTTGAGGTGGTCCTTGGAGTCGAAAGTGATTGCATACTGCGACCACCTGAGGGGGCGCGCAGCCTCAAGCTTCGGGAGGGCCGCGTTCACCTCGCGAGAGAACTGCTTGAAGACGCGGTTCGAGGCGGGTGCCTGGGCACTGCCGAGGATGCAGGCAATCATGCGAGGTTCTTGGAAGCCCCCAGCCCCATCTACCTGATGGTTGTCGTCATTCCTTCTTGGCGGTGATGGCAGGGGAGGAAGGCGGGCGTTACCCTGAGGACGGGCCTCACGAGGGTAGTCACGCCAGGGGCCCTCATGAGGCTCATCACGCCAGCGATCCTCGCGAGGCTGGTCGCGCTAGTCCTGACAGGTGTTGTGGCTGTCCCAGCGGCCTCCGCCGCGGCCTCCTCCATGACTGTAGCCTCGGTCACCGCGCTCGGGGCGGCGGTCCAGGCGCTCGTCGCGGATCGCCCTGAGCTCCTAGCAATCATTGGTGTTGTGGGTGTGAGTGTTGTGGGAGATGCAGTATGGGCGGTTGTCCTTGGCTGGTCCGTCGCGATCACGGCTGCGCTTCTGCTCAGGCTCTGCTGCCAGCACGGCGGGGCCCTTGCGCTTCGCCTCTTTGGCCTTGGCCTTCTTGTCTTCAGGGTCCATCTCAGGGTGCTTGAGGAGGGAGAAGTAGCCTTCTTCAGCCCTGGCGCACTTGTCAGCCAGGTTGAATAGCTCCAGAGCCGAGCAAAGGTCATCATGGATGGGGAGCTCCTTGCTCATCTTGACGTCGGTTATGCTCTCTGTAAATGAGGAGATGATGCCCTCGTCGGACGCCTTCGGGACCTTTAGGCGGACTTGGTTGAAGCACTTCATGTACTTTCGGAGGGTCTCGCCTGGCTATTGCTTCACGCGCTGCAGGTCCTTGACAGTGAGGGCGCGGTCGCGGGTCCCTTGGAAGTTGGTGATGAAGCGCTCGCGGAGCTCGTCCAAAGAGGAGATGGATCCCTCGGGGAGGTGCTTGATCCAGGAATGCGCGCCATCCTTGAGTTCCATGGGGAACCAGTTCGTCATGACCTTGTCATCGCCGTTCGCGGCTTCGATGCTTAGCGCATAGAGCGGGAGGAACTCCGCGGGGTCATGGGTGCCATCATAGCGCGCGGGCAGGTCAGGCTTGAACTTGACCGGCCATATGACATGGCGCAACTCGCGAGAGAAGGCACGGCAGCCCGCCGCGCTCTCGGGCACGGCTCGTGTAAGAGGGGAATGGTCTTGACGCCCTGGCGGGGCGGCCTCCAACGCAGCCTGGTCCTGACATTTGCGAGGCAGCACGGGGAGCGCGTGTGCGTCGTGCTGCGGTTGCTGCACAACCTGGCAGCTGGCCTCATCCCGCGCCGGAGCCAGGGCCTCACGCGGCGGGTCGCGCTGACGCACATCGCGCCCCGGATCGATGTCGGCGCTGCGCTGGGGCGGAGGTGGAGGAGTGCCATGCGCCACCTCGCTTGCACGAGATGGTGGGGGCGGAGCGAATGGGAGGGCGCCGGGGCCTCGCCGACGGTGTTCACAAGCTCGGTGATGCGACCCAGCCAGGCGTCGTAGCCCTCGTCGGCGGGGCGGTAGCACAGCAGCTCCCGCGCCATGAGGAGCGTGGCCTGCGCGTTCGCCGGCCCGCGGCGAACATGGGATGACGACGCCATGACGGGGGTGAGGGAAGGTGCGGCCGTGCGCCCATCGCACGGCGCAGAAGGAGGCAGCAAAAAATCCTGCTGCTCATGAGCAGCAGGTTCAGTAGCAGTGCTGACAACCAGAGAAGCGGAGCGACGAGGGGCGCCACGGCCCACTGGGGCCGTCTGAGCGACGCAAGCGGCCCGGCGCTCGGCGCGGACACGGAGAGCTTCAGCCATGGGCACGGCGGAGCGAGAATAGAGCATGGTCGATGAAGAGCTTCAACACGCCCCTACCTGGCATGCCAAATGTTGGAATAAGGGCTCCGCAGACTCAAGAAGGTTCAAACTCTGGGGTGTGAATGAAGGATCTCGCTTCACAACCACGCTCAGCTCGCCATACCCAGGGCTTGATCTCACCGAGTGCACGGGATCGTAAGGATGGAATGAACACGGAGATTTACCCAGGTTCGGGCCACCTTGCGGTGTAAAACCCTACTCCTGCTTTTAGGATTGGCCTCACGAGGGGGTTGAGGATGAACTAGTACAGTGGCTGAGCTGCCTCGCGAGGGCTTGGGTGGTGAGGATGGATCGGTCTGGGGATCGGATCCCTTCTACGATGGTGGCTCACCCATATTTATAGTGGCCTTGGTCCTCTTCCTTCATAGCTTAGGCAGGAAGGGATCCCACAGTGGCCAATTTTGAAAAGGGACAAGCCGTACATCTTATCCTGATGAAAGGTGGTCTTCGCCTACAAAGCTTCTGGCCATGACACAGCGGTGGACTCGGTGATGACATCCGTCCTGCCGAGCTCGTGGTCTTGGTATTGTTGCACCAGAATGGAAAGCTTTGGGGCCTTCCTCAGGAACCTGCGCCTGTCCTTGCTCCCTTAGCACCGAAGAGGAAACTGTTCCATCTGCGCCCGCTGGCGCCTGCCTGGCCTTGGTCGTCATGGCTCATGTCATCGCGGCCTCACGAGGCGGGAGGCTTGCATAGAGTTCTCCGCTCCTCGGGAGGCAGGCTCGGGGAGCTGCTCCTCGGGAGGCAGGCTCGGGGAGCTGCTCCTCTGGAGGTCTTGGCATCGCTCGCCTCATGAGTACGGGCCCTCGCGAGGGTCTTGTCCTAGGGATCTTGTAGCTTGGGCCGTATCGGGCCGTCGATGAGTCCGCGTCCTGGGCCGCAGGCAGGCAAGTCTGGGTACCCCCGATCCCAGAACGCCGACATCCACTAAATAGAGTTATAGCTACCGTTCCCTGTAACTGCTGTAGTATAGGCTCATTACACTAGTAACTGCCTCATTCAATGGCATTAATTGCCTCGACAGCATGGGAGACATGGGGCTACAACGCACTCTATATAAGCCGCACCCCTCTCCAGAGCCGGGCACGTTCAACTCTCTGTAACCATATCCATCAAATCAATGCAAGCCTCAGGGCATGAGATGTAGGGCTTTTACCTCCACCGAGTGAGGGGCCTGAACTCATTAAACACCGAGTGTTACACCTACGTCGTAGCTAGTCTCTGTCCCTTATTCGTACCCCTAGTACTCATTGTCAGGATCATAACTCAGACAGCGCCCCCTACCTAAGGCGCGCCTGGCAGGCTTGTGGCCACCCTGTAGGTCGGTTGTAGGTGTCCTTTGGCCACAAGGAAGCTTATATCCGGATAAAAATCATGTTAAAATTTCAGCCCAATCAGAGTTATGGATCTCCAGGAATTTAAGAAACGGTGAAAGGCAGAAAACAGGCACGCAGAAACATAAGGAAATAGAGAGATAGATCCAATCTCGGAGGGGGTCCCCCCCCCCCCCCCCCCCCCCCCCCCCCCCCCGCCGCCATGGAGGCCAAGGACCAGAGGGGAAACCCTCCTCCCATCTAGGGGGAGGCCAAGGAAGAAGAAGAAGGAGGGGGCTCTCTCCCCCTCTCTCCCGGTGGCACCGGAACACCGTCGGGGCCATCATTGTGACGGCGATCTACACCAATAACTTCACCGCCGTCATCATCAACTCCCTCCCCCTCTATGCAGCGGTGTAACCTCTCTTTTACCCGCTGTAATATCTACTTAAACATGGTGCTCAATGCTATATATTATTCCCCACGTCGCCTCGGCAACCATCCCAGCTGACAAAAAGCCTGGCGCGTGCCGATGAGCCATCATTGCTCTTCCATCTTGTGTCTTTCTCATCCTGCCGCAACCCCCTTCTCTCGTGTGAGGCTCCTCCAGATCCAGATAGAGCACCGCCTTCCCTTCCTCCTCACCGGCGCTAGCGATTTCATGAATGGCGCCCGCCGGGAAAGTGAAGTCCACAGCCCCGGTCGCGAGCTCCTCCTCCCTCGCGCCATCGCTCTTAACCTCCTCCATTGCTAAGGAGGAGGACCTGAATCCGGTGCTCCCGCTGACGGCCGGCGACCTGAACGAGTGGGGCGTGACCCAGATCTGGCCCAGCTCCATCGCGTGGAGCAGCCTGGTGGAGTCCGTCTACCCCTTCTTTCTCCACAGCGTCTTCGCCAGGCTAGTCACGCCCTTCTCCTAGTTCTTCTATGCCATCCTCGAGCACTACCAGATCCATGCCCTTCATCTCCAGCCCAACTCCACTCTCCTCTTGTCCGTCTTCGCCTTCTACTGCGAGGCTTTCATGGGCGTGAGGCCCTCGGTGGCGCTCTTCCGCCACTTCTTCAGCTTGTGGTTCACCACCCGGGCCCAGCGATCCGCATGCGTCTCCTTTGTCAATGCGCTCAGCAGAAACTCGCTCCTGATGGTCAAGAAGAAGGTGGAAGACTTTCGGCAGTGCTGGGTCTTCCTGGATGCTCGCCGCACCGACCCGCACCTGGCGCCTCCGGCGGTGCTGCCCGAGCAGTCCTCTGAGTGGGGCTCCGCGAAGCTCACCGACCCCCAAGAAAAACCCGTCCTGAAGAAGATAGCTTCACATATAAGGTGAAGCTGCTGACGGGGGGGATGATCATGAAGGAGTTCCTGGCGTAGCGCCTCGCACCACTCCAATCACATTCGAAGCCCTTGTGGTAGTACGTAGGCACGGGGGATGCGCTGAGGCTGCATGCTGCCGGCCTGACAGGCGCGGAGCTAGACGTGGCCTTGTTCACCCTGCTCCGCTATATCCCAGGGGACATCCCCGAGGCCGTCGCCCCGCTGTACAACCGCGATGACAAGGAGGGGCTGGTCGCGGCCATGCCCACCTTCAACGAGTGGGGGCTTGAGCCGCGTGACCACCCTGATTCGCCCGTGGTGGTGTCCTCCGGCGACAGTGACGGCGACGAGGACTAGGAGGAAGCGGAGGAGGATGACCTCGGGAGGACGTTCCCACTATCGCAGCGCCAGATCCTCCTTGGCCTCGAGGACGATGACGATGTTGAAGAGCTCCTGGCTGCGGATTCCCCAAGCCCCATCAGGGCATCCAGGAGGGCGGAGTCTGCTCCCCCGGCCGCGCGGGTGTCGGGCGGGGCAGCCCCATGCGAGGGGGCGGTAGCTCCCCCTCCCGATGGCTCTCCACGCCCCACCGGGGCGGTCAAGGTAACGGGCCCAGCCCCACCTGACGCGCAACCGATGACCGTGGCGACCTCCATCGAGGCGGCCGCGGTTTCACCAGCCAAGGCCCCTCAGGGGGATCCCCTCACCCCTACGGACAGCAGCGCCGTAATGGGGCCTGCCGGGGGTCACTCCGCCGGCCCTCGAGGCGAAGCCAGGGCCACGCCGCCGAAGGATGGGGCGCATCGGCCTCTGAGGAGGAGAAGAAGAGGAAGTGGACCGCGTCGAACGAGTAAGTATCCTTGCTTTACCTTCTGACTGCACGCCCGTAGTCCACATGTTCATATGGCCCCTCATTGTGTCGAGCAGAGGTGATGGCGCAGAGAAGAAGAAGACGACGACCACCATCGCGAAGGTGCCCTTCGTCCTGAAGGCGGCTTCGACGCTCGGCCGCAACTTCAGTGGGCGCGGGGGCACGCAACGCCGATCTGGCGCCATTCTCGGGCGCACGGGCACCAGGGCGTGCGGGCGCTCCATCTCCTCCCGATGCTTCGTCGGCACCGCCGGGAGGGCCGGCAAACAAGGATGCAGAGGCTCATCGTGCGGCATCCTCGACCAGAGGCAAGGGGATGACACCTCACTCCGCGCTGGCTGAACCCGACTCAGGGCGCGCAGCGGTGCAGCCTTGATACGTCTCCGTCGTATCTATAATTTTTGATTGTTTCATGCCAATATTCTACAACTTTCATATACTTTTGGCAACATTTTATATTATTTTTGGGACTAACATATTGATCCAGTGCCCAGTGCCAGTTCCTGTTTGTTGCATGTTTTTTGTTTCGCAGAATACCCATATCAAACAAAGTCTAAACGCGATAAAAAGTTACTGAGAATTATTTTGGAAAATATGTGATTTTGGGGAAGTGAAATCAACGCGATACGATGCCCGAGGGGCCCACAAGCCCTAGGGGCGCACCCCCCTACCCAGGGCGCGCCTGGCAGGCTTGTGGCCACCCCGTAGATCGGTTGGAGGTGTCCTTCGACCGCAAGGAAGCTTATATACAGATAAAAATCGTGTTCAAATTTCAGCCCAATCGGAGTTATGGATCTCCGGGAATTTAAGAAACGGTTAAAGGTCAGAAAACAGGCACACGGAAACAGAAGGAAACAGACAGATAGATCCAATCTTGGAGGGGCTCCCGCCCCTCCGCCACCATGGAGGCCAAGGACCAGAGGGGAAACCCTCCTTCCATCTAGGGGGGAGGCCAAGGAAGAAGAAGAAGAAGGAGGGGGGCTCTCTCCCCCTCTCACCCGGTGGCGCCGGAACGCCGCTGGGGCCATCATCGTGATGGTGATCTACACCAATAACTTCGCTGCCGTCATCACCAACTCTCTCCCCCTCTATGCAGCGGTGTGACCTCTCTTTTACCCAATGTAATCTCTACTTAAACATGGTGCCCAACGCTATATATTATTTCCCAATGATGTATGGCTATCCTATGATGTTTGAGTAGATCCGTTTTGTCCTATGGGTTGATTGATGATCGTGATTGGTTTGAGTTGTATGTTTTATTATTGGTACTTTCCTACGGTGCTCTCCATGTTGCGCAAGCATGAGGGATCCCCGCTGTAGGGTTTGCAATATGTTCATGATTCGCTTATGGTGGGTGGCGTAAGTGACAGAAGCACAGACCCGAGTAAGTAGGTTCTTTGCGTATGGGAGTAAAGAGGACTTGATAATTTAATGCTATGGTTGGGTTTTACCTTAATGATCTTTAGTAGTTGCGGATGCTTGCTAGAGTTCCAATCATAAGTGCATAGAATCCAAGTAGAGAAAGTATGTTAGCTTATGCCTCTCCCTCATATAAAATTGCAATAATGATTACCGGTCTAGTTATTGATTGCCTAGGGACAAATAACTTTCTTGTGACAAAAAGCTCTCTACTAAAACTAACTTAATTGTTTCTTTATCTAAACAGCCCCTAACTTTTATTTACGTGCTCTTTATTATCTTGCAAACCTATCCTATCACACCTACAAAGTACTTCTAGTTTAATACTTGTTCTAGGTAAAGCGAACGTTAAACGTGCGTAGAGTTGTATCGGTGGTTGATTAAACTTGAGGGAATATTTGTTCTACCTTTAGCTCCTCGTTGGGTTCGACACTCTTACTTATCGAGAAAGGCTACAATTGATCCCCTATACTTGTGGGTTATCAAGACCTTTTTCTGGCGCCGTTGCCGGGGAGCAATAGCGTGGGGTGAATATTCTCGTCTGTGCTTGTTTGCTTTATCACTAAGTATATTTTATTTTCTTTTCTAAGTTGTTCTTTATCTTTAGTTATGGATATGGAACACAAAATACCAAAATAAATAGGTGTAATTGCTAGTCATGGAGATGGGGAACCTCCTAAAACCCTCAATGCTCGTTATGTGAAAAATATTAAACACTACTTTGATAATCCTGAGAAAACCCCATTCAACTTGATAATGGGAGACACGTTGGATCAACGTGAATACTTTAGGGATTATCGCTTGACACAAAAAGGGAAACTGTTATGCGATAAAATTCATATGTTGCATTGGTATGCTCGGGATCTATGCTTGAGATATGATTATACTTGTTGCTCTAGGGTGAAGGCTCCACACCTTCCCTTTTCTTGTAAATTTAATGATAATGAAACCTTGTCTTCTTATGCTAATGGTATATGTGATTACTATAACGTGGAACAAATAGAAGAATTCGTTGCTTTTAAGGGTGCTTATGAAATTGAATCTTTGTTTGAAAAGTGTGAAAATTATGATGATGCTGTTTACAGACCTGAAAATTATGCTATACTTAAATATTGCTATGAGAATTATGAATATAATGCCGATATTAATGAGTTTATTGAGAAAGTCTCCGCTGTCCAAGAAGAGACTAATATTTTGCAGGAATCTATGGAAGAAGAAATTGATGACACTGTGAGCTCATTAGATGAAAAAGATGATGAGGAGAGCGAGGAACAAAAGGAGGAAGAGCGGATTAGCTACCCGTGCCCACCTTCTAATGAGAGTAACTCTTCAACTCATACATTGTTTAATCTCCCTTCGTGCTTATCGAAGGATGAATGCTATGATCTCTTGGATTCGTTTGAAATATCCCTTTTTGATGAAATTGATGTTTGCTATGCTTGTGGCCATAAAGCCAATATGAATTATGCCTATGGAGATGAACTTGCTATAGTTACTTATGTTAAGAATGAAATTGTTGCTATTGCACCCACACATGATAGTCCTATTATCTTTTTGAATTCTCCCAACTGCACTATATCGGAGAAGTTTGCGCTTATTAAGGATTATATTGATGGGTTGCGTTTTACTACTACACATGATGATTTTGATGAATATAATATGCATGTGCTTGCTACTTCTACTTGCAATTATTACGAGAGAGGAACTACATCTCCACCTCTCTATGTTTCCAATACGATAAAATTGCAAGAAACTGCTTATGCTATGTATTGGCCTTTACTTGATGTGCATGAATTGTTCTTTTATGACATGCCGATGCATATGAAGAGAGCTAGACTTCGTCATTGCATGATATGTGTTGCACAAGTTTAGATGGGTTATGCAAAGAGTAATCTCACAAAGCATATTAATCCCAAGTTCTTCTATGCACATGAGCTATAGAATATGAACGAGATGGGAATCTTGCATACTAAGTCTTGTGACAATCTTGCTGGTTTTTTGACTAAATCGTTGCCGACGTTACCCTTGGAGAGATGTGTGCATGGAATTAGTATGATGAGACTTAGGGACATGCAAGATTCATGGAGAGAAATTTCATAGACTCATAGTTACAATCTCACTCCCGATGACTGATTACTCTACTTGATGGTTGTGTGGATTGTAATTTTTCTCCCTTGAGTGAGTCTCCTGATGTTTCCTGCACTAGGTTTCTGATGAGGCATTTTCTGTAATACAACAATGTATAATATGTGTTGTTTCTCCATATTTTCCCACTGGGTTTTTTGAAGTTTTGAGGCATGCATATATGGCTAAGAACCTAAGGGGGAGTGTTGGGAAAGTGGTCCCATGTGTGGGCGTGGCATGGAGGCCCAATTGTGCCACACCTCCAAGCCCCTCCCAGGTCCATGCTTTATGTTAAGTGGATACTTACCCCTTCACCCCTACCCCTATATATTTAGATGAGGAGCAATAATTGTATGCCCATTCAATCATTAATAAAGGACTCATCTCTACGTTCGTGTGTCTATTTACTTTCTATACCTTGGTGTGATCGACTATTTTGCCTATGATGCTCCCACTCCGGAACCCTTGGACCGGACTCACTGACAGTAGTTGCATAACACTTTCCTCTTACCTCTTCCCTTCTCTCCTATTTTTCCTTTCTTATCCTACTTTAAAATATCAATCCTCGTTTCGCTCCCCACCTCCGTGTATCCTCTCAAATAACCCTCTCTCCCATCCAGTTTTCGAGACTTTACGCACGCTTGTAAAAATCTCCCAGACCCCACTCTCTCCACCCAGTTTGATTCCTGGAAACCACGCGATCATGAATTTTCACCTCGAGCCACTCTCCACTAGCTTCCCCTATTCCCATCTGGAATCACCACGCCCGCAAGCTACCGAACTCGAATTCCATCAATGTATCCCCTCGTCTCTTATATGCACTCAGACGCATGCCACGACGTGCCTCGCTAGTGCCATCTAGGCCCACGCATGATCGCCCAGTACCAGGTCCACTAGAGCTCGTTCTAGCTCCATGTCTGCTAAATTTAGGACTTACTCCATGGTCATCTTACCATAGGTCCACGGGATCTCACCCTCGCTGCACCATCCACAACTATCCTCATGCCACATTCACTGTTCCCCTATGTTCCATCATTATGTGGCCACGGGTCCATGGGACACGGCCCTCGCCACCGTCCGCTGCGATCCTCACTCTTGACCGTTCTAATTAGCACCCACTGACCTGTAGGTAATTAGTCTCATGTTTGCTTCATGGCCTTTTCTTCCAGTTGCAACTAAACAATTCTAAGCAAATAGTTTTGCACTTTCTCTTAGTTTTGTACATACAATTCAGAAAAGGCTTGAAACTCACAAGTTTACAATATACATTAGCTCTTCATGAAATGGTCATCAATTAACTGTTAGACAAGACTTAGCTAGAACCTTACATGAAACATTGGTTGTTGCAACATGTGTTGGCCATATAAACTGGGTACCTGTTGATGCTTCTGATGTGCATATGCCTGCATGAAAGGTGGCCTAGGCAATTTGGGAATGGGTGGTTGAGGTTAAACATTCCATGATTTTGCAAAGGTTATGGTTGAATATTCAATATTGGCATACGAGATGGATCATTTCGAATACCATGGAGGAGCATGAGGTATGTTATTTGGTTACTGACATGAATGGGGTGCTGATGCAGAAATCAACAGGTGCACAAAATATCCATTTGTCTGTGATGATTGTAGTGGGTTTTCTAGCACAGAAGGAAGGTCCAGAGATTATTTCAAGCATGAGAAGGTAATCGATGATGCCTGCAAGCAAAACAGGGTTATGTAGCACTTTCATGGAAGTATCCCAATTAGTTACCATCCCAATGAAGAGCGGAGGAGAGTATTATGTTGGTACTTCTATCACGCATAAGGTGTCACAGTTCTTGTGTGAAGTAACTGCTTGTACTTCTGCATATATTGTACTATCCTAATGGACAAATAAACCAGAGTGACGATAAGGGGTTTAGAGTGACGATGGTAAAAACTCTTAAAAGTAAATAACATAAAGAAATGTAAACGTAGGTTTGTGATTCCTGGAATGAAGAGATTAGGCGCGAAGAGAATAGCTCATGATAAGTATGTAAATATATCAAGTGTGCAAATGCGACGGTAATACCAGTTACCTTGTATTATACTCATAGTATTTGATATGCGTGTTCTGTAGGCGGATCACCCTAAGTTTATGAAACTCCTCCTCATAGGATTAAATTTCATTCTATGGTCCTGATTCGCCATTGCCATAGAGTGGTCGTCACCACAATTAAGGTCCTTGGACCGGAACCAAGCATTAGGTTTCATGGATCACCATTATCTCATATTGTCTTCGGTCCTCGTAGACATCTCCACCTGTCACGTCAAAGGTCATAGATTCCCTAAACAATGTGTATTACCTATTTATGTAGGTCTTGAGATCATGTTCCCTAGGCCCTTAAATTGGACAACACACATAGAGTTCACCACAGCATAACAACTAACTAGACATATCATAAGACTACGAATACAAATGACGACATATAGATCAGGCACAAATGATTCTTACCACTCATCTACATCTACCACACCTATGGGGGATTACTCACACATCATTAGAGAGAAGCCAATCACACCAGAGATTAAACCAATGAAAGCCATATCGATGATACTGTGAAGATCCACAATAAGATGAAACGTATAATTCAAATAGTCTTGATCTCCAGATGAGAATGAATAGAGTTGCAACTTGTTATCACAACTTGGAATCTCGCTTACAATAGTGAAGGATGAGATGATGATGGAGATGAAAGGACCAAAACTAACAAGGTCCTCAAAGGTTCTTCGGATCTCCTCCTCTTCTGTTTTGGTGCGGTGGCGGAGGCTAGGGTTCTCTTCTCCCCTGGGTCCTTTCATGAAAGTGTCTTGTATAGACATGGTGGAGCTGCTGGCACCTCGTACGACCGCTCATGCGAGCACTGGCGATCGTATGGAAGGTCGTATTTTCCTATGGTGCACCTCATGGCTCTCCACATGGGTGTTGCTCCATTTGACTTGATTTGTAGTAATCCTCCTTGGTTTCCTTCCATAATTGTTATTTCCTGCCAAACAATGGAAAAACGAATTTTCTTCTCTCTTGAAGGATTAGCGTTAGAAATAACCGAGAAGTGGCAAAGGTTCGGTGAAAACCAAATAAGAATCACTCGAAAAAGATCACAAATTCTCGAGCCATCAATGGACCCAAAGATTGAAATTCTATTGATTGGTAGGTAACTAGGGTTGGGATAAATTAACATGATCTTGCATTGTAGCTTTAATTGTCATATATAGGAGTTATCTGAGTAGTAGTTAGTTCAGCCATATTTTGAAGATTGTGCCTACTGAACAACAAACATTTGATAAAATAAAAAAGTTCACTTTCATTATTAAGAATCTTAGTATTAAGTACTAAGGTAAGTAAAAAAATATTATGTTGCGTAAAAAAATATTATGTTGCATACAACTTTAGGTGTGTTTACCATTATGAGAACTACTTGGGCATGCAAGAAAAAATGTAAGGAATTTTCCAGACAAGACGTGAGGATGGATTGAGGTCCTACTAATTATTTATCGGAGCTCGAAGATTCAAACATGATACATGCTTAGCTACTTATGAACAAAATACTTGATGAGTTGACGAAGGTTCTGTAACTGCATCTAGGTATTGAAGACAAATGGGTTAAGGAACTCATGTGTTTGTGAGTGTACACAGGAGATAGTCCCTGAAGATTTGGCTTAACCAAAGAAAGACAACCCCTAAACATGTATTTCTTCAAGTGAAGAATTAGGTGCGGCCTATGAAGAGATTGATGTGAAGACTTGGAAGATTGAAGAATTTGCTTTCATAGTTTCTTTTCTTCTTACTTGAGTCATAGGAAAAAATGCACTGCTAAAGGGGTCTAGGTGATACATTTATCGTATTTCCAAAGTGATGCTCAAACCTATACATACTATTGCTGCTTTGAGTGAAGCCTCTAGAAATCTCCGGCAGAGCTGACGAATTTTCTAGTGACAAAGACGCGGTTCTAGTGGTCGCTGACGAATTTGGTCAGACTGACGAGTTAGGAGTTCGCCAGTGCGATCTACCTATCATGAGGAAATTGAGTGCCTCGACGAACTTGTGAGTAGAAATTTTCGACTGTTGCTGGGCCGCGTGCCAGCTGTCGAGTGGATCCTTATCCTGAGAATGGTCATGTCTGAAGGGGCATTTATGACAATTCATGTCTGGTTGCCCTGGCTATAAATAGCCGCCCCCGTACAACCACTTGTCGGTTGGCTGCTCTAGAGAGAACTTGACACTTGTCATTTGAGAGCAACCCTTCCTTTGACGAATTTGTGAGAAACCAAAGTGAGGAAAAACCCAACTAGAGCCTAAGTGATTGAGCGTCACTAAAGAGATTGATTTGTGTGATCCGACGCCTGTTACCTTTGAAGACTGTCATTCTTCTAGACGATTAGACGTCATGTTCTGAGCACCCACGAGTAATTCTGGCATGCCGGTGAACAAGTCTGTGAAGGTTTTGGAAGTCTACCTTGAAGACTTACCAGTGATTGGGCGAGGTCTGTTGTGACCTTAGCTCAAGAGGAATATGGTGAAGACTTAGTGTCTTCGGAGTTCAACTCAGTCGCCTCAACCAGATGTACAGTTGATACAGCAACTAGAATTGGTCTACCAAATTATTGTGTCATCACCGAGCCTAACTGGTTTCAAATTCCTCATCCTTTACTTTAAAGTTATTCCGCTGCTGAACAACATATGATCTACTTTCTAAAGAATTTGAACTGAAGACTTTCATTATGTTGTTTCTCATTTCATCAGTTCATCTTCCCCATGCTTGAATGCTTGTATGATTACATGTTCTTTACCCGTATGTATCTTGTATGCATGCTCTATGTTTTTGTGATGAATTAGTCTCACTCTCATTTCTATTTCTTCACTCTGATCTTCGAATTTCTAAAAATCTCCCATTCACTCCCTCTAGGAGTAAGCCTGCGCTTTCAATTGGTATCAGAGCAAGGTACTCCCTTGTTTTGTGTGATTTTGGTTTAACCACCTGTAGTTTTAGCTATGTCTACCGCAGGTATGATCAAGGTATCCGCTGCGTTCCCCATCTTTGATGGTACAAACTATCCCTACTGGAAGGTCATGATGCAAAAGTGTCTCTTAGCGATGAACAGTGAGCTATGGACAGTCACTGAACTAGGATTAACTGACCTCTGCAAGATGGCTAGTGCTGATGACATTCGAAAGCACACTCAGCTTGATGCTCGGGCGAAATACCTCATCTACTCTCGATTGACCAAGGATGAGTTGACCCGCATCAGCCATCTGTGCAACGCAAAGCTTATTTGGGACAGGATCTCCGGCGTCTATGAAGGAGCCTATGCAGTGCAGATCCCTGGCTTGTGGAATTCAGGAATTCCCTCAAGTCTCAGGAACCAGATCCTATCTCAACATCCTCTGCAACCTGCCTCACGGCAAGAGGCACGAATGTACTCCAAAGCCCTTCATCTTCTAGTAAAGGTGAATCTGATGAAAACATGACACCCAGCTACTCTAAACTTGCAAACATTGCTACTAGGCAGCAAACTACCATGGAAAGAATTCAAAATATGTTAGACAAAAGTGATCACCTGTTGAACGATGAAATGGAACGTACTCAGACTTTGACTGTCGACCTTAAAAGTCTTCAGGTAAAGTTTGATGAACTTGAAATTCGTCATGTGACCCTCTCAGCCGAACACGAGAATATGTCCTATGAATTGATTCAAAGAAAGCAAGATCTTGAGAAACTGAGAGCGTCTCATGATGATCTTCAGAAATAAATTGATTCATTACTCGCTCAACAGATCAATACCGCCGAGGAAGAATTTGTTGCACCTTGCTTAAAATGCCTAGAATGTGAAAAATGCAAATTCTTCAGCTGAATGTTCAAATGCTTCTATTTCTGCAATATCTTCAAATATCTCTATGGTATCAATCCCCTCATCTGAGGAGACCACAAGTGTTACAGACGAAAATGCAGGGCTGAAGGAATTGTACATCACTGGCATGTACAAAATCCTCAAAGGGCATCAAACCCTTTGTGATGTGCTCAAGAAGCAGATTCTGAACATGAACCCTAAGAAAGAGGGTATTGCTTTTGAGAGAAAGCTCAATGCTGATGGATCATACTGGAAACCCAAGCAGTATCCCAAAACCACCTGCGTTGCTGCAAAAGGACCTCATGTAGATCCATCCACTTTATCTTGTTACAACTATGATACTTCCTATTCTTGAGATGAGTCATTTGAATCTAAGTACAAATTGTTTAAAAATCAAAACGGTGAAGTATTTGCCAGATTCATTGGTACTGTAGGAATGGTCCCCCAGTGAAGAAAATCTGGGTGCCCAAAATCCTTCTAGAAAATCTTCAGGTGAATGTCATCATGACATCACTGATGAAGAAGAAAAATCCCAGAGCAAATTCTTCACATGGATCAAAGTTGTCAAATGGACGCAGACCTACTAATGGTCATGCTAATGCTTCTGTTTTGCAGGGAAACAAACATCTTTCTGATGAATATGTGCATTATTCTTTGAACCATTATGTTCACAAATCCTCGAAGAATTTCTCTGCATATTCATTTGAGTACTCTACCCCCTGTGAGGAGGAATGCATATTCCTCAATTCCTAAGTTATCTATCAATGCGCTTTGATACATTGCTCCTCATCCACCCATTTAGATGTGGGTGGTTAAGTAGAACTAATCTCTTCTATAGGGTTTGGTCTATAGAAAACATAAATGTCTGATGAAGTTGCAGAAGACCTGGCATGTGCTTGTTGGGATGCAAGCTCATCATGATGAAATGGATTCTTCATTTCACTCATCCCTTATGCTGGTAAAATTGCTATTACCTAATGAAATTCTCTAACGAAATTGATCATCATATTCTTACTATGAAGTATATGAATTTGTAAGTCAGACTAATGCTTCTACAGGATGACACACCCAAAGCCACTTAATGGGTCCTATACAGTGGTTGCACGAATCACATGACAGGTGATAGGAATCTACTCACTGATGCTCCTCTTACACTGTCTCATTTGAAGCATATCACGTACGCTGACAAAGGGAAAATCAAGGTATTGGGTCCAGGTAAGGTTGCTATCTCAAAGGACCAGCACACGAAAAAGTTATGCTTGTCGAATCCCTTGGATACAACCTCATGTCTGTCGTAATGCTTTGTGATCTTGATATGATTGTCATCTTTGGCAAATATAGATGCATTGTGCTATTGGACTCTGACAAATCCAAAGTCTTCGAAGGCCTTAGGAGAGGTGATTTGTGTCGGATTCAGGGCTCCGTGGACCCAAGAAGGTTCGAACTCTGGGGCGTGTGCGAAGAACTCAACCTCTCAAGCCTGCCAACTCGTCGCCCCACAGCCTAGCCTAGCCGAACTCGCGTGAACAAGGAAGAAGATGAACACGGCAGTTTACCCAGGTTCGGGCCACCTGGCGGTGTAATACCCTACTCCTGCTTTGTGGTGGATTGGCCTCACGAGGGGCTGAGGATGAACAAGTACAGAGGATGAACAACCTCGCGAGGGCTCGAGGGTCAGAATGAGTCGACCTCTTCTACGGTGGTGGCTAACCTATATTTATAGTGGCCTCGGTCCTCTTCCCACAAAACGTAGGCGGGAAGGAATCCCACAGTGGCCAATTTGAAAGGGGACAAGTAGTACATCTTATCTTGATGAAAGGTGGTCTTTGCCTACAAAGCTTCTGGTCATGATGCAGCGGTGGGCTCGGCGATGACATCCGTTCTGCCGTGCTGGTGGTCTTGGTCTTCTAGCACCTGAATGGAGACCTTTGGGCGATTCCTCGGGAACCCTCGCCTGTCCTTGCCTCCTTAGCACCAAAGAGAAAATGGCCTCCTCTGCGCCCATTGGCGCCCGCCTGCCTTGGTCGTCATGGCTTGCGTCATGGCAGCCTCGTGAGGCTGGGTACCTGCATAGAAATCTCCGCTCCTCGGGAGGCAGCCCAGGGAGGCTGCTCCCTCCGGAGGACTTGGTGTTGTTCGCCTCGCGAGGCCTGGGGGCCCTCGCGAGGGTCTTGTCTTGGCGGTCTTGTAGATGGGCCGTACCAGGCCGTCGAAGGAACCACGTCATGGGCTGCAGGCAGGCAAGTCTGGGTACCCTGGTTCCCAGAACACCGACAATTTGTACATTGTAGATTTCCCTATAGGTCCTCAGCCTGCCACATGTCTATTGCCAAAAGCTTCAGAATGCTGGCTATGGCATCGACGACTCGAACATGCTAACACGAGGAATTTGAGCACTCTCATCAAGAAGAAGCACATAACTGGCTTTGAGGGCGTCAAATTTGTTAAGGATCATCTGTGTGGTGCTTGTGAGTCTGGGAAGATGACCAGATTCAAGCACACGGTGAAGACAGTCATGACCTCTACTCGTCCCTCTGAATTAACTCATATGGATCGGTTTGGTCCTACTCATTATGCCACACTAACCAATGCAGCACCACTCTATGGATTCTTCATAGTTGACGATTTCTCTTGTTACACTTGGGTGCGTATCATTACCTTCAAGACTGAAGTGTAGGATGTCTTCAGACGATTCTCCAACCGAGCCATGATGAATTATGGTCTCAAGATCAAGCACACTAGGAGCGACGATGGCATCGAGTTCAAGAACACAGGCATTGATGAGTATCATGACGAACTTGGTATCACTCATGAGCTCTCTACTCCTTACACAACTCAGTAAAATGGGGTCGTGAAGTGCGAGAACCGGACTCTCATCGAGATGGCTCGCACTATGCTTGATGAATACAACACTCCTTGTTGGAGATATTGACCACGGGTAGCCTCATACACACCCCTAAGTATTTCAGGACATCGGGGCTAGCAAAGCCCCTCGCACCTTCCGAACTCTCGGCCGATTCCTTGGGCCGGCTAGGCCCCAGCAGCCGGCTCCCAGGAGACGGCGCGATCCTAGAGGGCGGCTTCAGGGGAGGCCGACTCCTAGTAGACGGCTCGCCCTCCCCTCGGAGTCTGCACTCAACCACTACGAAAAGACGGGCATGGCTACAGGGCCACCCACTCCCTCTGACTCCGGGGAGCATGGCTACAGTGCAGGCTGACCAAGCGGTCATCCACCTGTCAGGCGTAGGACTGTAGCCATGCGACCCGTGATATGGCCCTCGTCAGCCAGGGTCATGCTACAGCGAAAGGCAATCAGTACGGCCCGCAAGCGGTGGGCCCTACCTTTCCGTGAGCTCCCAGAAGACGGCGCTCCCCAAGAAGGCGGCTTCGGGGGTGGGCCGGCTTCCAGCAGCCGACCCTCCCCTCCCCTCAGAGTCCACGCTCAATTACTTTAACGAGACGGAGTACGGCTACAGTGTGCGCTGACCGGATGGCGGGACTGTAGCCATACGACTCCTGACGCGGCCTCCATCATCAAGTACAACGCTATAGCAAAAGGTAATCAGCATGGCCCGTAGGTGGCAGGCCCTACCAGTCGGTCGGATCCTCGGCCGCTGGCGGGACCCACCAAGCGGCGGGCCCCAGCAGCCGGTGGAGAACCCGGCGACCCTAGACACTGACGTCCGGGTCCTACACCCGGCCCTATTACCATTGTACCCCTGGGGGGTAGGCCTATATAAACCCCCCAGGCTCACCCATGCAAAGGGTTCAGCATATACACCACACACACATAGCTAGGAGAAGCAAGAGAGCTAGCTTTGCCCTTCTTCTTCCTCTAGCAAGACAGCTCAAGAAGCGATCTTGTAGCTACTATCTGATCATAGTCATCATGCGGAGACCCCGCAGAGCAGGACTAGGGGTGTTATCTCTCCGGAGAGCCCCGAACCTGGGCATGTCTCGTTTGCGATCGAGCTCATGCTCACTCTCGCTTCCAGGGCCCGACGACGTCCTCTTGTCCCCATCCATGATAAGCCACCCCCTGGCATCTGTTGCGAGAATACCCCGACAGTTGGCGCCCACCGTGGGGCAAGGTGCACCATCGGCCGGAGCCATGTTCTAGACGGGAACCTTTTTCCTCTCCGGCGAGCACGTCGCGGCCGGCCTGTTCAGCCAGCCCGGCATGCCCGCGAGCGCTTGCACCAGTGTGCTGCTCGACGCGGGAGCGGCCTGCTCCGCGAGCTGCCTCGTCGACCTTTTCGACAAGCTCAGCATCTCCGACGAGCCCGCCTCCGATGTGGGGTTCATTGGCTCCGTCGACCCCTTCATCGAGCCTTTCGAGATGCTCATCGACTCTGATGCGGCCTCCATCGATGCCTTCCCTGGCAACGTGGTGGTCATTGATGACCCACTCCCTCCTGTTAACAGTGACGCCGGCGCCAGCATCGTCGCGGAGGTGCTGGTCACTGATCACAGCGGGAACTCCGTTGGGGCCGCCCAAGAACCGTTGCGAGCGGCCTTGCAGGGCCTGGCCACTCCCGTCGCGGCCAACGCCGATGGGGCGACGCTGGAGGTGTTCCGAGGGACACTCCTTGACAGCGCCAACAAGATGGCGGCGATGAGGTGCCGCGCCGAGGCCTGCCAGCGCGAGATCGACCGCATCGCAGTCGGCACGCCGGCTGCTGGCAAGCCCAGCCGAGCCAGCGCAGTTCGGCAACGCGGCGCGGCCATAGCCAGTATGCTGGGAGTCGAACGCCCGGTCTACGCTACCCAAGTGGAGAACCTGTGCGCTGCTCTGGCGGCGGCAGAAGAGCTAGATAACCTGGAGGGCGACGAGCGGCGCAACCAGATGGCGCGCCTCCAGGAGCTCCTTGACGCTACGACCATGCAGCAAGACGTGTGCCACCCCGCGATGACAGCCGACCGGCAAGCCGAGAACCACGCACGCCGCCGCGAGCATGGAGCGACCTCCCGGTCCCCGACAGGCGGCAGTCGCGGTCAGCAAGACCCGGAGCCGGCTGGTAGCCGCAGCCGGCGCACCCGCTTGACGGTCGTATGCAGCCAGCAAAACCCTCCAAGAGCGGAGGACAGGCGCCCGAGGGATGAGCGTCCGCCTCCCCCTCGCAGGGAGAGGCCGGCTTCCCCGCCGCCTGTCGATCATCCGACTCTCGGGGGTCGGCTAGGCCCCCGTTAAGGAGTCGGCGAGAACGACGCGCGCCACCAGATCGAGCGGCTTGCTCGGTCCCTGGCCGTAGAAGAGGAGGATGCAACCGGCCCGGCCTGTTTTGGCCCTCGAATTCGTGACGAGCCCTTCCCCAAAGGGTTCTCGCTCCCTCGAGATACTCCCAAGTACACTGGCTCCGTGAAGCCGGAGGACTGGCTGGTCGACTACTCCACGGCCATCAGCATAGCGAACGGCAACAAGCGCGTTGCCGTGAAATATGTTCCGCTCATGCTCCAGGGCACGGCCCGAACATGGCTGAACAGCCAAAAGCCCTACAGCGTCAATAGCTGGCTGGACTTCGCCGATGTCTTCATCCGCAACTTCACCAGCACCTACAAGCAGCCCCCCAAGCCACGCCAGCTCTCCATGTGCGTCCAAGGTCCGACTGAGTCCACCCGTGACTACCTAACGCGCTGGGCCGAGCTGCGCAACTCCTGCGAGGGGGTGCATGAGGTGCAGGCCATCGAGTACTTCACCACCGGGTGCAGAGAGGGCACCCTGCTCAAGCACAAGCTTCTGTGCGATGAGCCAGCTACCTTGGACGAGCTCCTGGTTGTGGCGGACAAGTACGCCACGGCCGACACCTCCATGAAGTCAGAGATTCGGGTTGACGCGTCCGGGAAGGTGATCCAGTCGGCCCCTCAAGCTCCGGCTGGTGACACCAACCGGCGCCAACAGCCGAGCGACAACAAGCGCAAGGCCCAGCAGCCGGCTTCCAACAGCCGGAAAGTGGCAACCGTCGAGGACCAGCAGCCGGAGGGGCAACCCGGACCCAAGCGACAGAAGGGTGGCAAGGGTGCTTGGCTGCCCGCCTTCTCCTTCGATCAAGCCCTCGATGCTCCGTGCAAGTTCCACGGCGGTGCGAAGCCGTCCAACCACACCACTCGGAAGTGCAACTGGATCGCCCGAATCACTAAGGGCGAGGCCTTGCTGCCTCCTCCAGCCGGCGCGGCAGTGCCGCCTCCTCAGCAGCCGGCGGTTCGGCCAGCCGGCATGCTCCAAGACGAGTTCCCCGACGCCAACGCCACATACGTCGTCTTCACCAGTGAAGCTGACGACAGGCATAGCCGGCGCCAGCAACACCACGAGGTGAATGCTGTCGCCTTAGAGGTCCCCCAATTCATGCACTGGTCCGAGAGGCCCATCAACTGGAGCCGTGAGGACCACCCGGCTGTGATGCCCTCGCCGGGTG
Organism: Thinopyrum elongatum; assembly: GCA_011799875.1. NCBI lineage: Eukaryota > Viridiplantae > Streptophyta > Magnoliopsida > Poales > Poaceae > Thinopyrum > Thinopyrum elongatum. The sequence goes on from CM022299.1 coordinate 84,240,866, forward strand.
CTTATGCAATGGTTCTGGACTCCACCTTCTCAACGGAGAGGCGGGCCTGCCATTTCTCCCGGATCCTGATAGACAGCGGTAGCAGCATCAACATCCTCTACCGCGATACCATGGAGAAGCTGGGCATCAAGGAGAAGCAGTTCCTGCCTAGCCGGACCATTTTCCATGGCATCGTCCCCGGACTTTCCTGCTCCCCAATTTGCAAAATCAAGATCGACGTCCTGTTCGGTGACAAGCTCCACTTCCGCCGCGAACCAATCTGGTTTGAGGTGGTTGATCTAGACAGCCCCTACCACGCGCTCTTGGGCCGGCCCGTGCTGGCCAAATTCATGGCGGTGCCGCATTACGCCTACCTAAAGATGAAGATGCTGGATCCCAAGGGCATCATCACCGTCGCCGCTGATTACCAGAAGTCACTCACGTGCGCCATTGCCAGCAGCCGGCTGGCCGAGTCCCTCGTCATCGCCGAGGAGAGGCGCCTCCTTGACCCGACTGTGGCCATGGCCAGCGAGCAGCTGGCCATACCATCCGACCCCCAGGAGGCGGGGGCCCAGGGCTCCTTCCAGCCGGCCAAGGAGACCAAGAAGATCGCCTTGGACCCAGCGCACCCGGAAAGATTTGCTGTCGTGGGGTCTAACCTCGACAGCAAATAGGAAAGCGAGCTCGTCGACTTCCTCTGTGAGAATCGGGATATCTTCGCATGGTCCCCCAAAGACATGCCGGGTGTTCCGAAGGATTTCGCTGAGCACAAGCTGCATGTGAGATCAGATGCGAAACCGGTCAAGCAACCCCTCTGCCACCTATCAGAAGAGAAGAGAAAGATTGTTGGTGAAGAAATCGCCCGGCTTCTGGCACCCGGCTTCATCATGGAAGTGTTCTACCCGGACTGGCTTGCCAACCCAGTCCTCGTTCTGAAGAAGAACAACAAGTGGCGCATGTGTATCGACTACATTAGCCTCAAAAAGCCTGCCCCAAGGACCCCTTTGCCTTGCCCCGGATAGATCAAGTGATCGACTCCACGGCCGGCTACGAGCTGCTGTCCTTCTTGGACGCCTACTCCGCCTACCACCAGATCAAGCTGGACCCCGCCGATCGGCTGAAGACTGCCTTCATCACACCATTCGGAGCCTTCTACTACCTGACCATGACGTTCGGCCTGAGGAATGCCAGCGCCACCTTTCAGCGTTGCATGCAGAAGTGCCTCCTCAAGCAACTTGGCAGGAACGCCCACGTCTATGTGGATGATATTGTGGTGAAGACGGAGAAACGCAGCACCCTTTTGGAGGATCTCAAGGAGACCTTTAACAACCTGCGCCGCTTCCAGATCAAGCTCAACCCAGAGAAGTGCGCCTTCGGAGTACCAGACGGCTAGCTCCTTGGTTTCCTTGTCTCTGAGCGCGGGATCGAGTGCAACCCCATGAAGATCAAGGCCATTGAGCGGATGCAGAGGCCGACCCGGCTGCGGGACGTCCAGAAGTTCACCCGATGCCTAGCATCCCTCAGCCGATTCATCAGCCGGCTGGGCGAGAAGGCCCTCCGCTTGTACCAGCTGATGAAGAAGACCACATGCTTCAAGTGGACCGACCAGGAGGACGAGGCCTTCCTCCAGCTCAAGCGCATGCTGTCCACGCCACCTGTTCTGGCTGCGCCGGCTGTTAAAGAGCCCATGTTCCTCTACATCGCTGCCACCAGCCAGGTCATCAGCACTGTGATCGTTATCGAGCGCCCGGAAGACGGCAAGGCCCAGCCGGTCTAGAGGCCAGTCTACTACCTGAGCGAGGTACTGTCCGCCTCCAAGCAGAACTACCCCCACTACCATAAGATGTGCTACGGCGTGTACTTTCCCGCCAAGAAGCTCAAGCAGTACTTCCAGGAGCACACCATCATGGTCGTCTGCACTGCCCCCTTGCCGAGATCATGGGCAACAGAGATGCATCAGGCCGGGTGGCAAAGTGGGCCATCGAGCTGGCGCCCCACACCATCCTCTACCGACCCCGCATCGCCATCAAGTCCCAAGTGCTGGCCGACTTCCTAGTCGACTGGGCCGAAACCCAGTACCTGTTGCCAGCACCGGATTCTACTCACTGGCGGATGCATTTTGATGGCTTGAAGATGCGCACCGGTTTGGGAGCCGGCATCGTCCTCACCTCTCCCAAAGGCGACAAGCTCAAGTACACGCTGCAGATCCACTTTACCGCCTCCAACAATGTGGCCGAGTACGAGGCACTCATCCACGGGCTCCAGCTAGCCAAGGAGATCGGTATCCGCCGGATTCTGTGCTACGGCGACTCGGACTTGGTGGTCCAGCAGTCGTCTGGCGACTGGGACGCCAAGGATGCCAACATGGCGAGCTACCGCTTCCTCGTCCAGCAGATAAGCGGACACTTCGACGGGTGCAAGTTCCTCCATGTGCCATGGGCCGACAACAAGCAAGCCGATGCCCTGGCATGGATCGGCTCCACCCGGCAAGTCATACCAGCCGGCGTCTCCCTCGAGCGCTTGCGCAAGCCGTCTATCAAGCCTTCGCCGGAATCGGAGTCCATCTTCGTGCCGGCTGACCCCAGAGCAGTCGGATCCGGCTTGGGGACTTCAGCAGTCGGTCTGGGGACTTCGGCAGGCGGCCCGGGGGCTGCAGCACTCGAACCCAGCACGGGGACTGCAGCAGTCGGCCCGGGGACTTCAACAACGCAGCAAGCAGCGGCCGTCTCCGACCCGCTGCCTCCCGACACAACCGCCCTGGTACCGGTTGCTGTCATGACTGTGCTAGAAGCACCATCTTGGGCGCAGCCCATCCTCAACTTTCTGGTGAGTCGAGAGCTACCAGCCGATGAGATCTTGGCCTGGCAGGTGCAACGCTGGGCGGCAGCATACACGATAGTCAACAGAGAGCTTGTCAGGCGCAGCGTGACTGGCATTTTCCAGCGCTGCGTGGTACCGGAGAAGGGCATATCAATTCTCAGGGATATTCATCAAGGCGAATGTGGCCACCATGCCGCCTCCAAAGCCCTCGTCGCCAAAGCTTTCCGCCATGGCTTCTTCTGGCCGACTGCTTTGGACAACGCCAAGGAGTTGGTCCGCAAGTGCAAGGGGTGCCAACGCTTCAGCTCCAAGCAGCACCTGCCGGCTTCTGCACTCAAGACCATCCCCATCACTTGGCCATTTGCCGTGTGGGGTTTGGACATGGTGGGCCCGTTCAAGACAGCACGCGGCGGCATGACCCATCTACTGGTCGCCGTGGACAAGTTCACGAAGTGGATTGAGGTGAGGCCAATCAAGAAGCTGAATGGTCCGACTGCCATCACATTTATCGCGGATATCACCGTTCGGTACGGGATCCCGCACGGCATCATCACCGACAACGGCACAAACTTCGCCAAAGGCGCCTTGGCCCGTTTCTGCGCGACGCAGGGCATCCGACTGGACTTAGCGTCCGTTGCCCATCCGCAGTCAAACGGCCAGGTGGAGCGAGCAAACGGCCTCATCCTGTCCGGCATCAAACCCCGACTAGTCGAGCCACTGGAGCGCTCGGCAGGCTGCTGGATCGAGGAGCTGCCGGCCGTTCTTTGGAGTCTTCGGACTACGCCAAACAAAGCAACCAGTTTCACACCCTTCTTCCTCATGTACGGGGCCGAGGCCGTCATCCCAACTGACATCGAGTTTGACTCGCCTCACGTCACCATGTACATGAAGGCAGAAGCGAAGGAGGCGTGAGAAGACGACGTCGATTTGCTGGAAGAGGGCCGGCTGCTGGCACTCAGCCGGCCTGCCATCTACCAGCAGAGCCTGCGCCACTACCACAGCCGGAAGGTTGAGCCACGTGCTTTCCGCGAAGGGGACCTTGTGCTCCGGCTGATCCAGCGGACAGCCGGCCAGCACAAGCTCTCAGCCCCTTGGGAGGGGCCTTTCATCATCAGCAAGGCCCTGGGCAATGACTCATACTACCTCATCGATGCACAAAAGCCCAGGGCTCGCAAGAGGGACGATTCCGGCAAAGAGACAGAGCGACCATGGAATGCGAATCTTCTCCGCCCATTTTACAGTTGATGCAGTGTATGTACCACGCTACCTTTTGTATTAAGCAAAGACAACATGTCCCCCGAGGTGCACTCGGGGGCTACCTTTTTATCTATATGATAAGCCTCGCCTACGAATGTGTTATTTCATTCTTTAGCCCTGCCCGGGTCCGGTCAGCCGGCCCGGGGGCTCGCCGCCTTGACCTAAGATTGGCACCACCCAAAGTCGGCTAAGTAGTGTGCCGACGCCAAAGCCCTCTCTTCGCCTCAGCTACAGCTCGCAGTGCGACTGTCCGGCTGGCAAGAGCTAAAGGCCGGAAACACTGTCCACATGAAAAACGACTAAGGAAGAACACCAAGCACGGGCCAAGCCGGCTCCTCTCCTCACCCGTCCGCCTGCCCAGCAGTCGGCCGGCCGGCTTCTCGCTTGGCTAGCTACGCTCTAGACGGCCGAAGTAACTTGCCTATTCTAAATGGCCAAGTCCTTGACCCGGCCATAGACCACAGCGCGGCTGTCCGGCTGGCAGGGCGGCAGCCAAAGGAAGAAGGCAAAAGAAAAGGCCAACAAGAGCAAAAGGCAAAACCAAGCCAGAACCCGCAAATACACAAGCATGTGGAGATAAATTATTTACATCGAAAAAGGCCCAAGGCCAGCATTCAATTGAGTCTTGAACTACACCCCCAGTGGGTGGAACTGCGCGCGACTAACTTGTTTTTTGAGTACAAGACAGAGAAATTTTAAAGATAAAAGGCCGCTTAGGCCAATGGCGCAGCAGGCGGTGTGGACAGGTCGGCGGTGGCAGAGGCGCCGACTTGTGGGGCGTCCGGCTGTCAGGTCTTGGCCTGGTCGGCATCGGCGGCGGTTGACATGGTCTCCCGTGGCTCGTTGGCCGAGGCCCGATCGGGCTGAGTCCGGCTGGTCGCTCCGCCGTCCGGTGCGATGTCCTCACCTTCCTCGTCCCCGTCATCCTCGCCCTCGTCGCTGGAGGCGATATCCTCCGCCGAGTCCTCCCCCTCGTCCGGGTTCAGCCCGAACCAAGAGGGTGGCACCTCGGTGTCGTCTTCCGCCAGCTCCGGGATGAAGACACCGGTGTTGGCGTAGTCGGCAAGGGCCGCCGCGCGTTTGACAATCTCATCACGCGCCGCCTCCAGCTCCGGCACGGCCTCCTGGCGGAAGGTGGCCAGCTGGGCCAACCTCACGTCTGGATACCAGGCCTTGATGAACTCCAGCGTCACCCTGGCACCCGCCCGAGCTGCGGCGCCCTTCCAGGCCTCGAACCGCTCGACCGCCACCTCCAGCTAGTCGGCAGTCCGACTGGGAGTCCGAGGAATCCGAGCATCCGGCCAGATCCCCGCAAGGATCTGCGACCCGGCGCGCTGCAGTCGGCGGAGCAGGCGGTGCACTGGCTCAAGACGCATCTTGATGGCCATGAGCGGCTCACCCAGATTCCGGGGCTGGTTCAGTGGAATGTTCACGCCCGTTCTCCTTCGCTGATCGCGCTGCACTTCGATTGCCTGGCAGATGGCAACGGAGCAACCCGGGAGAAACTCTGTTCAAAGAAAACTAAAGATTCAGAAGCCGGCCTCCTGCAACAGACGGCAACCAAGCAACAAAGGAAGAAAGGATTTACCTTCAACCATGTCCTCGATCACCTCGTAGCCGTCTGACAGCAGCTTCTCCCTCTCGGCCCAGTCCGAGCGCTCAGTCTCGAACTCGGCCTTGAGGAGCGCCTCTCCGTCCTTCAGCTGCCAGACCTCCTCCTTGTGCTTCTCCGCCTGGTCCGCCAGCTCCTTCGCAAGACGGTCGTGCTCTGCAGCCGCCTGGCTGCGCTCCTGCTCCTTGGTACGGAGCTCAGTCTCGAGCTTGCCCACGCGTGCCCACAGCAGAGTGGCGGCCTCTGCCAAAGCAAGAAAGAAACGTCAGCATCAATGACGGTCAAGAAGTTCCCGGAAGATTCGGCCCGACTCCTCAGCAGTCGGCCCGAATCTCGGGGGCTACACCCAGCGGGTGCGCTTGCGCGCCCCCATTGAAAGTCGGCCTACGTACCACGGCTCTAGTTCAGATCAGCAGTCCGCTTGGCCAGCGCCTGATTTTGGGAGTTGTATGCGGCCGCACGCAAGTTGTGGTAGTTCTGCAATGAAAGCAACACTTTAGCATTCGGAAGCATGCCTTGAAGTTCCAACCCGCCTGCTCAGCAGCTGGCTTAGAACTTGGGGGTTACACCCAATGGGTGCGCTGGCGCGCCCCCACTGAAGACTACAAGAATTTAAAGCAAGATCGAAAGTGTACCCGGACAGAAGTCTGCATCGGCAACAGCTCGTTCCTGGCAGTCAGGAGAGTAGCGGCGTGGGCGTTGAACTAGTCTAGGACGTCCTTCACCGCGACGTTAAGGACGCCCGAGCCAGCTCCTGGCGCCCAACCAGCCGTAGCAGAACTCAAGGCCTCGGTGTCGGCCACCTGCGAGCCCGCGGCCTCGGCACCCGCCGGCCTCGGTGCAAAAGCTGCCCGCGATGGGCGCTGATGCGCGGAAGTGCGGGTTGTCACGGCCCAGCTTGGCACTAGCTCAGTGCGGGGCGGCGGCACCTCCGGCTCTTCGGGCTGGCCACCACCCCGCTCATCAGCACCCGGCGCGCATTGGGCGTCCTCCGGGATGATGGGGCCGGTCGTCCCCTGCCCCGGCGCCGTCTGGCCGGCTCCGACTCCTCCAGTCGGCGTCCGGTCCTCCACCACCGGCGGTTCCGGCTGCTGCGGGTCGGCGACCTCCTGAACCGCGCTGTGGGCTGGGTCCTCCACGGCCTTGGCGTCGGCCTCCGCCTGCGCCTTGGTCACGGCCTCGGCCTCCGTCTGCGCCGCACTCGCCGTCTGGGCCTCCAGTCGTGCAGCGGCCTCCCGCTCTTCCTGCGCTTCTCGCGCGTTCCTCTCCATTGCCTCCCGAAGGGCGGCGGCTGGGTCCATGCAGTGGGCCTCCTCAGGACCGCCTGTTGCCCCGACCACCGAGGCAGATGGGGCCCGGGACACAGAAAGCGGAGCCCTGCAGGGGAAGGCAAGCGAAACTAAGAAGTTTGCCAGAAAAGAAGCAAACGCAAGATAGAAACCCGCAAGGGAAGAAAAGCCAAGACAAAAAAAATCAAGAGCAATGAGAACGCTTACGCGGACACCAGCGGGCGCGGTTTCGGGGCCCTCTTAATGGCAGCCGCCTTCGCAGCCTCTTGCCGCTTGCTCGAGGCGACCGTGGACTTGGTCTTCTTGGTCGGCCGGCCGCCGCACATCCCCACGTCGGCGCGGCGCTTAGACGTGCCGGGTGCTCCAGTCGGCCGCGCCACCGAGGAGCCGGCCCCCGCCTTGTCGGTGCCTTCTGGGCGGAGCTGGCCGTCGCTGCCCTCGTCGTCGTCTGGCCAGTCCCGGACGCTGCCGCCGCCTCCTCCATCGCCGCCTCCTCCGGTGGCGTCGTCCTGCTCCAACGCGTCCGCCCCTAGCTCGGTGTCGCCCATGTCGCTCACCTCCCGGTCCGGCATCCATCGATGGCCGGGAGCCGGCGCGGTAGCTGCCCCTGGCCGACGAAGTGCTGCGCCACGTTCGAGTGGTCAGGACGGACGAAGCGTACGGCATGAGCAAAGAAGGGGGACCGGGTACTCACCGCAGGCGGAAGGTTGACGCGGCTGTATGGCGGCTTGCCGAAGCTCCAGTCCTCTTCGCTGAGCTGGCTGTTGGAGAAATAGTTGACATGTCAGACCACCTCGACAGTCGGCAGTTCCTTCGTCGACATCCGGCAAGGGTCCTGGCGGCCGCTCACGTCGCACATCGGGTGCGGCCGGTATTGAAGCGGCGACACCTGCAGGTAGACGAAGGCGGCCAGCAGGTCCGCCAGCTGGAGCCCCTCCGACTCCGTCATCTCCTGGAACCGGTCGAGGACGTTGACGATAGCAGTCGGCAGCGGCTTGCCGGGTTGCTGGCCCTAGTTGCTCCGCCTTCCAGGAGGCGGGCCGGGTACGAAGGCCGGCAGGTTGACGTAGTCACGAACCGGGTCGACGTTGCGGACGTAGAAGTATGACTTTTGCCACAATTTTGCCGACTCGTGCAAGACGACGGCTGAGAACCGGTCCCCGCCGCCGGTGCGCCGCAAGGCGACGCATGCCCCGCACTGGGCCGCCTCGCCCTTGGTCGCGGTGCCGAGCTTGAGGTAGAAAAACGTGCCCCACAGCTCGAGTGTGGTCAGGACGCCAAGGTAGCCCTCGCAGAACGTGACGAAGGCGGAGAGGAGGACCACCGTGTTGGGCGTGAGATGGTGGGGCTGAAGGTGGTAGAAGTCAAGAAATTCACGGAGGAAGCCGCTCACCGGCAAGCCGAAACCACGGAGAAAGTGGCTGTGGAAGACGATGAACTCGCCGGCCCGCGGCGCCGGTGAGATTTCCCGCGCGTCCGGATGGTGCGCTCCCAAGCATGCCTCGTTGGGCATCCGTCGCGTCAAGCGGAGGAACTCGATGTGCCCGTCGTGGATGTTTGAGCCATCCCACTCCCCTTGTGCCATGGCTCGCAGTAGGCTTGGCGGCGGCGCGGCGCGGTCGGGTGGCCGCGAGGCTGCGGTGGCGCGGAGAGGTCAAGCAAGTGATGAGCTGCGGCGGCACTTTGGTGGCGGGGCGGCGCGGCAGCGCGGCGGCAGCAAGGAGGAGAAGAGAGAAGGAGATGAAGAGCGAGGGGGCACGCGTGCGTTCTGCCGCGCCCCCTCCAGCCCATTTATATGGTTGTGGTGGCGGAGCCGAAGCGGCAAGACGTGGGGGGCGTGGGGATTAACTGCGCCCTCGCCCCGCACGACCCCGTCTACTCCGTGCCTTAATGGCGCGTGGTTATTGGCCTTGGAAGGGCAACCGCCTACCACGGCCGCAGCAGATCCGCATGCGGGCCATGGCCCCGTAGTGGTGGGCCTGGGCCTGCGACGACGTCCCGTCACGCGCGTGGGTTGGCAGGCTGGCCTGGCCTGCTGGCGCCGCGTGGCACGTGAGCAACGGGCGGTCGGCGCGCCAGCCGGTGACGCTAGCTCAGCGCCCACCGCACTGACTCGAATTCACCTGGTGGCCGACCCCGCCTTTGGCCGGCTCCTGTCAGCCGGCGTCCCCCAGCCGGACGAAGCAAGGCTCCGAGACCTCTCGGAGAAAGAAGCTGCTGAGGCACTCGGGCTTGAGCCGCGGCACCTCACCAACTTCAGGGACTACTGTCGGAGATATTGACCACAGGTAGCCTCATCCACACCCCTAAGTATTTCAAGACATCGGGGCTAGCAAAGCCCCTCGCACCTTCCGAACTCTCGGCCGATTCCTTGGGCCGGCTAGGCCCCAGCAGCTGGCTCCCAGGAGACGGCACACTCCTAGAGGGCGGCTTCAGGGGAGGCCGACTCCTAGCAGACGGCTCGCCCTCCCCTTGGAGTCTGCACTCAACCACTACGACAAGACGGGCATGGCTACAGGGCCACCCACTCCCTCTGATTCCGGGGAGCATGGCTATAGTGCAGGCTGACCAAGCGGTCATCCACCTGTCAGGCGTAGGACTGTAGCCATGCGACCCGTGATATGGCCCTCGTCAGCCAGGGTCATGCTATAGCGAAAGGCAATCAGTACGGCCCGCACGCGGCGGGCCCTACCTGTCCGTGAGCTCCCAGAAGACGGCGCTCCCCAAGAAGGCGGCTTCGGGGGCCGGCCGGCTTCCAGCAGCTGGCCCTCCCCTCCCCTCAGGGTCCACGCTCAATTACTTCGACGAGACGGAGTACGGCTACAGCGTGCGCTGACCGGACGGCGGGACTGTAGTCATACGACTCCTGACGTGGCCTCCGTCATCAAGTACAACGCTACAGCAAAAGGCAATCAGCATGGCCCGCAGGTGGCGGGCCCTACCAGTCGGCCGGATCCTCGGCCGCCGGTGGGACCCACCAAGCGGCGGGCCCCAGCAGCCGGCGGAGAACCCGGTGACCCTAGACACTGACGTCCGGGTCCTACACCCGGTCCTATTACCATTGTCGGAGTAAATGACCATGGGTAGCCCCATCAGCTCCCTTTGGTATTTCAAGACATCGGGGCAGGCTGCGCCCCTCAAACATCAAGGGCAAGGGCCGCCTTCTTGAGGCCGGCTGGTCCAAGCAGCCGGTTGCCGGGAGGCGGCGGAGTCCATAAGACGGCCCTAAAGTAGGCCGACTGCTGGCAGGTGGTCTCCTGGGATGCCGAGTCCTAGCAGGCGGCCCCTCGCGCCCTCAAAGTCAACACCAACATAAACATGATGAGACAGGGCATGGCTACAGTACAGGCCTGCCACCCCCGAATCCAGGGCAGGGTGTGGCCACGGTACTGCGTACCGAGCAGGTATCCTGCACCCAACGCAGGACTGTTGCCATGCCGCTCGTGACGTCACCCATGGCAGAGGAAGCCATGCTCCCGTGATGGGCGGTCAGTACGGCCCGCAGGCGGCGGGCCCTACTTGTCCGTGACAAGCCAGAAGGTGGCGAGCCCAGACCAGTCGGCCCAGTGGGAGGCCGGCTCCCAGCAGGCGGCCCTCCTCCTCCCTCGAAGTCCGTGCACCATTAACCAGATACGACGGGGTATGGCTACAGTGAGTTCCCGCCAGGCGGCGGGACTGTATCCACGCTCCCCCTGATGAGGCCTTCGTCATCAGAGGCGATGCTACAGCATAAAGCCGTCAACGCGGCCCGTGGACGGCGGGACCCGCCTGTCGGCTGAGATCACGGCGGTCGGCGGACCCACCAGGCAGCGGGCCCCGGCGGTCGGTGGAGAAGCCGGCGACCAGTGACGCTGACTGCCGGGCCCCACATCTGGCCAGATTACCATTGTACCCCTGGGGGGTAGGCTTATATAAACCCCTAGGTCACCCCATGCAGGGGGTTGGCTCCTTGGCAGAGGCCTCGTCGAGCACTCACAGCACCACACACACACGCAGAGAGAGTGGAGTAGGGCTAGCCTTGCCCTTCTTCCTCCTCCAGCCAGGAGGCTCAAGGAGCAAGCTTGTAGCCACCTGTTGAAATAGTGATCATGCGGAGACCCCGCAGAGCAGGACTAGGGGTGTTATCTCCTAGGAGAGCCCCGAACCTGGGTAAGATTCGCAAGCGTACGCGGTCTCGCTCACTCCCGCTTCTAGAGCCCGGCGACGTACTTTTGTCCCCATCCACGATAAGCCATCCCCTGGCATATGTCGCACGATATCCCCGACATTTGGCGCCCACCATGGGGCTAGGTGCACCGTCGTCCAGAAACACGTTCTGGACGGGAACCCTCTTCCTCCCTGGCGATCGCAGCCAGCCCAGCACGCCCGACGGCGTTTGCGCCGACACACTGTGCGGCGTGGAAGTTGTTTGTGCCGCAAGCAACCTCGCTGATCTCATCGGCGGGATCCGCCTCTTCGACGAGCCCGCACTCGACGCGGGCGCAGCTAGCTCCGAGAGCTGCCTCGTTGATCTCCTCGGCAAGCTTCACATCGCCGACGAGCCGGTCTTTGACCCGGAGTCCGTTGGCTCCACCGACATGCTCGTCGACATGGTCGTCGACGCCGACGTCGCGCTTCCTGATGCCTTCCCCGGTGACATGGTGATCTTCGACGATCCACTTACCGCTGCAGACAGCAGTGCCGGCACCAGCACCGTCACTGAGGTGCTGGTCATCAGCCACGACGGAACCTCCGACCAGGCCGGCCGGGACCCGTTGCAGGCGGCAATGCGGGACCTGTCCGCTCCCGTAGCGCCCGGTGCGAGCGGTGAAACGCTGGAGGCATGCCGTATCGCACTTCTCGACAGCGCCAACAAGTTGGCGGCCATGCGACGCCTCACCGAGGCTTACCACCGCGAGATCGACCGCGCCGTTTGCGGCACACCGGCTGCTGACGAGCCCAGCCGCGTGGGCACGGTCCGGCAGCGCGGCGCCGCCATCGCCAGCATGTTGGGGGCCGACCGCCCGGTCTACGCCATGCCCATGGAGAACCTGCGCGCCGCCCAGGCAGCGGCAGACGAGCTGGACCGCCTGGAGGGCGACGAATGTCGCTGCATGACGGAGCGCGTCCAGCAGCTCATCGACGCGGCCGCCGCACAGCAAGAAGCCGGCCGCCGCATGGTGGAACCCGGCCTACAGGCTGGGAACCTTCCCCCTCGCCGGGAGCACGGCGCGACCTCCCGGACGCCGACAGCCGGTGCCCGCGACCGAGGAGACCAAGAGCTGGTTGCCAGCCGCACCCGCATCTCCATTGAGCGCGACCAAGACGGCCGCCCACAAGCAGTGGAGCGGCGGGACGATCGTCAGCCCCCTCCCCCGCGCAGGGAGAGGCGCGCCTCTCCACCGCATGTTGAGCATCCGACTCTCGGGCACCGGCAGGGCCCCCGCGAAGGAGTTGGAGAGAACGACGCTCGCAACCGGATCGACCGCTTGGCTCGGTCCCTGGCGTTGGAAGAAGAAGATGCAATCGGCCCGCCTTGTTTTGGCCCCCGCATTCGCGATGAGCCCTTCCCCAAAGGGTTCTCGCTCCCTCGGGACACTCCTAAGTACAACGGCTCTGTGAAGCCGGAAGATTGGCTGGTCGACTACTCCACTGCCGTCAACATAGCGAATGGCAACAAGCGTGTCGCCATGAAGTATGTTCCGCTCATGCTCCAGGGCACGGCCCGGACATGGCTAAACAGCCTCAAGCCCTACAGCATCAACAGCTGGCTAGACTTCACCGAAGTTTTCATCCGCAAGTTCACCAGCACCTACAAGCGGCCGCCCAAGCCTCGCTAGCTCTCCCTGTGCATCCAAGGCCCGATCGAGTCCACCCGCGAATACTTAACGCGGTGGGCCGAGCTGTGCAACTCCTGTGAAGGGGTTCATGAGGTGCAAGCCATTGAATACTTCACTGCCGGGTGCCGGGAGGGCACCCTACTCAAGCACCGGCTCCTCTGTGATGAGCCGGCCAAGCTCGACGAGTTGTTGATCATAGCGGACAAGTACGCCACTGCCGACTCCTCCATGAAGTCAGAACTCCGGGTGGATGCGTCAGGAAAGATGCTCCCTCTGGCTCCTCAGACACCGGCTGGTGATTCCAGTCGGCGCCAACTGTCAAACGACAATAAGCGCAAGGCCCCGCAGTCGGCTACCACAAGCCGGCAGGTGGCGACAGTCAAAGACCAGCAGCCAGAAGAGCAGCCCGGCCCCAAACGCCAGAAGGGCGGCAAGCCTGCCTGGTTGCCCGCCTTCTCGTTTGAGCAAACCCTCGACGCTCCCTGCAAGTTCCACAGCGGCGCGAAGCCATCCAACCACACCACCCGGAAGTGCCACTGGCTCACCCGCATCGCCAGAGGCGAAGGACTGCCTCCGCCACCTGCTGGCCCGCCACCTCCGCCTCCCCAGCAGCCGGCGGTCCGACCAGTCGGCGCGATCCAAGACGAGTTTCCTGAAGAGCATGGAGCTTACGTCGTCTTCACCAGCGTGACTGACGACAGGCACAGCCGGCGTCAACAACACCGAGAAGTGAATATTGTCACCTCTGAAGCCCCAGAGTTCATGCACTGGTCGGAGAAGCCGATCAGTTGGAGCCGAGCTGACCACCCGGAGGTGATGCCTTCTCCGGGTTCCTATGCCCTGGTGTTGGATGCCACCTTCGCAACAGAGAGGCGAGCTGCTCGTTTCTCCCAAATTCTGATAGACGGCGGTAGCAGCATCAACATCCTCTACCGCGACACCATGGAGAAGTTGTGCATCAAAGAGTAACAGCTCCAGCCCAGCCGGACTGTCTTCCATGGCATTGTGCCTGGCCTATCCTGCTCACCAATCGGCAAGATCAAGATAGATGTCCTCTTTGGAGACAAGAGTCACTTCCACCGAGAGCCAATTTGGTTCGAGGTGGTTGACCTTGAGAGCCCCTAACACGCGTTGCTTGGCCGACCTGCTCTGGCCAAGTTCATGGCGGTCCCCCACTACGCCTACCTCAAGATGAAGATGCCGGGCACCAAGGGCATTATCACCATAACCGGCGACTACCAGAAGTCTGCCGAGTGTGCTACAGCCAGCAGTCGGCTGGCCGAGTCCCTTGTGATTGCTGCCGAGAAGCGGCTCCTTGACCGGGTTATGGCCATGGCCGGCAAGCAGCCGGACCTATCGCCAGATCCCAAGGAGTCAGAAGCTGAGGGCTCTTTCCAGCCGGCCAAAGAAACCAAGAAGATACCCTTGGACCCAGAGCACCCGGAGAAGTTCGCTGTCATAGGAGCTCACCTTGACAGCAAATAGGAAAGCGAGCTCGTCGATTTCCTCCGTGAGAATCGGGACATCTTTGCGTGGTCTCCAAAGGACATGCCGGGTGTTCCGACGGATTTCGCCGAGCACAAGCTACGTGTCAGAGCAGATGCAAAACCAGTCAGACAACCCCTCCGCCGCCTGTCGGAGGAGAAGAGAGGAATTGTTGGTGAAGAGATAGCCCGGCTTCTAGCAGCCGGCTTCATTATGGAAGTATTCTTCCCAGAGTGGCTAGCCAACCCAGTCCTTGTACTAAAGAAGAACAACAAATGGCGCATGTGTATTGACTACACCAACCTCCACAAAGCTTGCCCGAAGGATCCGTTCGCCTTGCCTCGGATTGACCAAGTGATAGACTCCACAGCCGGATGCAAGCTGTTGAGTTTCTTGGATGCCTATTCGGGGTACCACCAGATTAAGTTAAGCCCGGCCGACCGCCTGAAGACCGCCTTCATCACACCATTCAGAGCCTTCTGCTACCTGACCATGACATTCGGCTTGAGAAATGCCGGTGCCACGTTCCAGCGTTGCATGCAGAAGTGCCTCCTCAAGCAACTCGGTAGAAATGCCCACGTCTATGTAGACGATATTGTGGTGAAGACGGAGAAGCGCGGTACCCTCCTGGAAGATCTCAAGAAAACTTTTGATAATCTGCGCCGTTTTCAAATCAAGCTCAACCCAGAGAAGTGTGTCTTTGGAGTGCCAGCCGGCCAGCTCCTCGGTTTCCTTGTCTCAGAGCGCGGCATAGAGTGCAACCCTGTCAAGATCAAGGCCATCGAGAGGATGGTGAGGCCAACCCGACTGTGAGACGTTCAGAAGTTCATTGGCTGCTTGGCATCCATCAGCCGCTTCATCAGTCGGCTGGGCGAGAAGGCTCTTCCCCTGTACCAGCTGATGAAGAAGACCACTCATTTCGAGTGGAACGACAAGGCGGACGAGGCGTTCCTCCAGCTCAAGAAGATGTTGACCACGCCGCCCGTCCTGGCCGCCCCGGCTGCCAAGGAGCCTATGCTTCTCTACATCGCCGCCACCAGCCAGGTGGTCAGTACAGTTATGGTGGTAGAGCGCCAAGAGGACGGCAAGGCGCTGCCGGTCCAGAGGCCCGTCTACTACTTGAGTGAGGTGCTGTCAGCTTCCAAGCAGAACTACCCCCACTACCAAAAGTTATGCTATGGCGTGCATTTTGCCGCCAAGAAGCTCAAGCCATACTTTCAAGAGCATCCCATCACGGTCGTCTGCACCGCCCCGCTTGCGGAGATCATAGGCAGCAGAGACGCATCGGGCCGAGTGGCCAAGTGGGCCATCGAGTTGGCCCCCTACACCATCTTCTATCAGCCTCGCGCCGCCATCAAGTCCCAAGCACTAGCCGACTTCCTCGTTGACTGGGCCGAGACCCAATACCTGCCGCCAGCTCCAGACTCCACTCATTGGCGGATGCACTTTGATGGCTCGAAGATGCGCATCGGTTTGGGAGCCGGCGTCATCCTCACCTCTCCCAAAGGCGACAAGCTCAGATACACGCTGCAAATCCACTTTGCCGCCTCCAACAATGTGGCCGAGTACGAGGCGCTAGTACACGGACTCCGGCTGGCCAAGGAGATTGGCATCCGCCGGATTCTGTGCTACGGCGATTCGGACTTGGTGGTCCAACAGTCGTCCGGCGACTGGGACACCAAGGATGCAAATATGGCGAGCTACCGCTTCCTCGTCCAGCAGATCAGCGGATATGTTGATGGGTGAGAATTCCTTCACGTGCCACGGGCCGACAACGAGCAAGCAGACGCCCTGGCACGGATCGGCTCCACCAGGCAAGCCATACCAGCCGGCGTGTCCCTTCAGTGCCTCCGCAAGCCGTCCATCAAGCCTTCCCCGGAATTAGAATCCATCTTCGTGCCAGCTGCTCCTGAAGCAGTCGGACCCGGCCCGGGGGCTGCAGCAGCCGGCCCGGGGACTTCGGCAAGCGGCTCGGGGACTGCGACAGTCGCACCCAGCCCGGGGACTCTACAACCCGGCCCAGGGGCTGCAGCAGCCGGCCCGGGGACTTCGGCAAACGGCACGAGGACTGCGGCAGTCGCACCCGGCCTGGGGACTCTACAACCCGGCCCGGGGGCTGCCGCAGCCGACCCGGGGACTTCGGCAAGCGGCACGAGGACTGCAGCAGTCGCACCCGGCCCGCGGGATTTCGCAACCCGGCCCGGGGGCTGCGGCAGCCGGCCCGGGGACTTCGGCAAGCGGCTCGGGGACTGCGGCAGTCGCACCCGGCCCAGGGACTCTACAGCCCGGCCCGGGGGCTGCAGCGGCCATCCTGGGGACTTCAACAACGCAGCAAGACGCGGCCGACTCCGCCCCACCACCTCCAGACCCAACCGCCCTAGTTTCAGTAACCGTAATGACAGTGGATGAAGTCAAAGCACCATTATGGGCGTAGCCCATCCTCAACTTTCTGGTAGGCGAAGAGCTGCCATTTGATGAGATCTCGGCCCGGCAGGTGCAACGCCAGGCAGGAGCTTACACGATAGTAAACAGAGAGCTTGTCAGGCGCAGCATGACCGACGTTTTCCAACGCTGCGTCGAACCAGAGAAAGGCAAGGCAATCCTCAGAGACATACACCAAGGCGAGTGCGGCCACCACGCGGCCTCCAGATCCCTTGTCGCCAAAGCTTTCCGCCATGGTTTCTTCTGGCCGACTGTTTTGGAGGACGCCAAGGATCTGGTCAAGAAATGCAAGGGGTGCCAAAAATTCAGCTCCAAGCAACATCTGCCGGCTTCTGCACTCAAGACCATCCCCCTTACCTGGCCCTTTGCCGTCTGGGGGCTGGACATGGTGGGCCCATTCAAGACAGCACGCGGTGGCATGACCCATCTGCTGGTCGCCGTGGACAAATTCACCAAGTGGATTGAAGCAAAACCAATCAAGAAACTAAATGGTCCGACTGCTGTGACCTTCATCGCGGATCTCACCGTCTGGTACGATGAACCACACAGCATCATCACCGACAATGGCACTAACTTTGCCAAAGGCGCTTGGGCCCGTTTCTGCTCGACGCAGTGCATCCGACTGGACTTAGCGTCCGTTGCCCATCCGCAGTCAAACGGCCAGGTAGAACGAGCAAACGGCCTCATCTTATCTGGCATCAAACCCCGACTGGTCGAGCCGCTAGAGCGCTCGGCCGGCTGCTGGATCGACGAGCTGCCAGCCGTCCTCTGGAGTCTCTGCACCACTCCAAAAAGATCAACCGGTTTCACTCCCTTCTTCCTCATATACGGGGCCGAGGCCGTCATCCCAACTGACATCGAGTTCGGCTCGCCTCGCGTCACCATGTACACGGAGGCGGAGGCGAAGGAGGCACGAGAAGACGGCATCGATCTGCTGGAAGAAGGCCGGCTGTTAGCACTTAGCCGGTCCGCCATCTACCAGCAGAGCCTGCGCCGCTATTACAGTCGGAAGGTCAAGCCACGATCCTTCCAAGAGGGAGACCTTGTGCTCCGGCTGATCCAGCGAACAGCCGGCCAGCACAAGCTCTCGGCCCCTTGGGAA
The DNA here is from genome assembly GCA_011799875.1 of Thinopyrum elongatum. Lineage (NCBI taxonomy): Eukaryota > Viridiplantae > Streptophyta > Magnoliopsida > Poales > Poaceae > Thinopyrum > Thinopyrum elongatum. The sequence goes on from CM022299.1 coordinate 84,258,671, forward strand.
GGCCCCTTCATCATCAGCAGAGCCTTGGGCAACGACTCCTATTACCTCATCGACGCGCAGAAGCCCAGGGCGCGCAAAAGGGACGATTCCGGCAAGGAAGCAGAGCGCCCATGGAACGCAAATCTTCTCCGATGATTTTACAGTTAAATACAGTATGTACCACGCTACCTTTTGTACTAAGGGCAAAGGCACCGGGTCCCTCGAGGAGCACTCGGGGGCTACCTTTCTTATCTGTATGATAAGTTTCATGCCTGTGAGTATGTTATTTCATTCCTACGCCCGGCACCGGGTCTGACCAGTCGGCCCGAGGGCTTGCCGCCTTGTACTATGTTGGCTCTACCTGCAGTCGGACAAGTAGTGTGCCGGCATCTAAGCCCACCCTTGCCATAAGCCGCAGCTCGTAGAGCGATTGTCTGGCAGGCAAGAGTCAAAGGCAAGAAATGGTGCTCACATGAAAAATGGCTAAGGACGAAAGCACCCACATAGGCCAAGTCGGCTCCTCGCCTAGCCGTTCGGTTGCTGAGCAGCCGGCCGGCCAGCTTCTCACTTAAATTGCTACATTCTAAGCGGCCAAAGTACTTGTCTTCCCAAAATGGCCAAGTACTTGACCCGGCCAGCAGACCGAGAATGGCTGTCTGGCCGGCAAGGCGGCAGCCAAGGGAAAGCGGCAAAGGAAAAAGCCAAAAGAACAGAAAGCAAGACAAGTCAGAGCTCGGCGAAGCACATCTTGTGCGAGAATTAAATCACATAGCAAGAGGCCCTCGGCCAGCATTCAACAAAGTTTGAATACACCCAGCGGGTGGAACTGCGCGAATTTAACAAAGTTTGTTCTAAAGATTACCCAAGCAGGAAAAGATAAGATAAGTTGGCAGCCTAGGCCAAACGAGCAACACGCGGGTCCGACAGGTTGGTGGAGTCGGCGGCGCCAGTTGGTGGAGTGGCCGTCTGGCGAGTCTCGGCTTGGTCGCCTTCAGCAGCAGTCGGTGCACTCGCACGCGGCTCGTCGCTCGAGGCCCGATCAAGCTGAGGCTGGGCGTCCACTCCGCCCTCCGGTGCGTCGCCTTCACCATCCTCATCATCCTCGTCCTCGCCTTCATCGCTTGAGGCGATTTCTTCCGCCGAGTCCTCGCCGTCATCCGGGTTCAGCCCGAACCAGTCCATCGGCACCTCGGCACCTTCCTCCTCCAGCTCGGGGAAGAAGACGCCGGTGTCAGTGTACTCAGCGATCGCCACCGCACGATGGGTGAGCGCGGGCCCCGCTGCCACCAACTCTTCCATGGCCTCCTGCCGAAACGTGGCCAACTGGGCTAGGTCCAGCCCAGGATACCACGCCTTGACAAACTCCAAGGCTCTTCGGGCGCCTGCCCGAGTGGAGGAGCCCCTCCAAGCCTCGAAGCGGCCGATTGCCGCCTCCAACCAGTCGGCGTTCCAACTGGGGGTGCATGGAGCCTGGCCGCCTGGCCTGAGGGCGGAAACCAGCTGAGACCCAGCACGCTGAAAGCGGCGGAGCAGATGGTGAATCGGCTGTAAACGTGTCCTGACGGCCAGGAGCTGCTCGTTCATGTTCCGAGGCGCGTCGGGCGGGATCTCCACTCCTTCCCTCCTACGCCGGTCGCGCCGCGCCTCGATGGCCTGGCTGACGGCGATGGCGTGGTCAGGAAAGAAGTCTACGCAAAAGAAAAACAGAGATCAGAAGCCGACTCCCAATGCAGTCGGCAGCTATTCCAAAGAAAGAAGCTTACCGTCGATCATGTCCTCAATCTCGCCGTAGCCAGCGGCGAGGATCGCCTCCTTCTCGGCCCACTTTGAGCGTTCGACCTCAAACTCGGCCTGAAGGACGCCTTCTGCCTCCTTGAGCTTCTGGAGCTCTGCCTTGTGCTGGTCTACCTGGTCCGCCAACTTCTTTGCCAGACGGTCGCGCTCCAGGGCCGCCTTACGGTGCTCCTCCTCCTTGACGCGCAGCTCGGTCTGGACTTCGCCCAGATGCTGCTGCAGTGTGGCGTTGGCTCCTGCAAAAATGAGAAAGAGAGGACAATCAACAAAGATGACCAAAAAAGAAAGTGGTTGCCAGAAGATCCGGCCCGACTGCTCAGCAGTCGACCCAAATCTCGGGGGCTACACCCAGCGGGTGCGCTGACGCGCCCCCGCGAGGAAGTAGACAGAATGCTTACGCCGGCTTTCGATGAGGTCGGCGGTCCGCTTAGCCAACTCCTGGACCTGGGAGTTGAAGGCGGCTGCGCGGATGTTGTGGTAGTCCTGCAACGAAGACAAAAGAAGAGAAAACAAGTTAGCACTCGGAACCTACCTTAAAGTTCCGAGCCGCCTGCTCAGCAGCCGGCCCAGAACTCGGGGGCTACACCCAGTGGGTGCACTGGCACGCCCCCACGGAAGACTGCAAGAATCAAAAAAACAAAGCAGAGAAGCATACCCGAATGGCCGTCCGCGTCGCCAAGAACACCTTCGTACACTGCTGGAGGGCGGCGCCTTGGGCCTGGAGCTGGGCCTGAACGTCCTGCGTGGCCTTGTTCAGCACACCCGTCCCGCCCCCAGGCGTCCATTCCGGTGGGGGGCCACTGGTGGCCTCTGCGTCTAGGGCCGACGAGCTCGCGGCCCCGACCTCCTGCGCCCGCGGCGCCGAGGCCGCCTTCGCCGCACGCCGGCGCACCAAAGGGCGGACCACGGGAGTCGCCCCCACCACCAACTCGACACCGATCGGCGACGCTGGTCGCACGTCAGGCCGATTGCCTCGAGCCTCAGCAGTCGGCGCTTGCGGGGGCACCTCCGCCTCCGAGACGATGGCGTCGCCTCCTCCCCTCTCCACGACCGGCTGGTCATCGCCGGCTCCTCTAGTCGGCACCGGGATCTCTGGCGCTGGCGGCGCCACGCGCAACGAAATGACAAGTTGCGGGGCTTGGCCGCGCGCGGTTTCTTCCGCCTGCGCCCTAGCGGCCGCGTCCGCCCGCGCTGCCTTGGCCGCCTCCGCCTCCTGCCTCTCCGCCTCCTCCCGCTCCTCGCGCGCCTCCCGTGCGTTCCTCTTCGTCGCCGCCCGGAGGTCGGCGAGCGGGTCCACACGGCGGTTATTGGCGGAGCATTCCGCCTCCCCGATCACGGAGGCAGCGGCAGACCGCTCAAGAGTGAGTGGCGCCCTGATTCAAGCAAGACAAGAGAAAAACTCAGAAAAAGTTTGCAAGGAAGAAGAAAGGAAAACACAGCCAAGCACTTACGCGGACACCATCGGGGGCTGCTTCGGGGCCCTCTGGAACTGGGCCGCTCTTGTGGCGGCCTCTTGCCGCCTGGTCGCGGCGGCCGCGTTCTTGGACTTCTTCGGCCGGCTGCCGAATAGCAACGAGCCGGCCCGGCGCTTTTTTGGGCCGCCTGGTGCGGTCGCCGCGGCTGAGGAGCTCGCGCCCGCCCTGTCGGTGCCGTACGGGCGGCGCGGCTCGTTCTCCTCCTAATCGTCATCCGACCAGTCCTCAAGGCCGCCTCCTCCCCCGGAGCCGCCTGCTCCACCGCCGCCACCTGTGGCGTCGTCCTCCTCCATGGTGGCCGCCCCCAAGTCGGGGTCTTCCACGTCGCTCCTCGTTCGATCCGGCATATACTCCTGACCTGGATCCAGAGCGCCGGCGGCCGACTGGGCCGGGAGGACCTGCACCATGGCCGACTGGTCAGGCGGCAAAACAAGAGCTCGGACCAGCAAAGAGAAAAGAATTACAAAACTCACCGCAGGCGGCGGATGTGCGCTGTCGTACGGCCGCATGCCGAACCGCCAGTCCACCTCCGACAGCTTGCAGTTGGAGATGTAGTTGACCAGCCGGACCACCTCCACGTCCGGCAGGTCCCATGTGCACATCCGGCATGGGTCCCGGTGCCTGCTCATGCAGCTGATGATGTGAGGCCGGGCTTGGAGGGGGAGCACTCGGCGCGTCACGAAGGCAGCCAGCAAGTCCGAGCCCTTCAGGCCCTCCGACTCCGACATCGCCTGAAGTCGGGCAAGGGCCGCGGAGGAGGCGGCCGACAAGGAACTCTACCTATACTGCCAGTTGGCGCGTGGCTCGGCTGGTGGGCCAGCTGCATAGGACGGCAAGTTGACGTAGTCGCTTGTCGGGTGGATGTTCTTGACGTAGAAGTAGGATTTCTGCCACAGCTTGGCCGACTGCAGCAAGGAGATAGGCGGGAAGCGGTTCCCGGTGCCCGGGCGCTGCACCGCCACACAGGCTCCGCATTGAGCCGCCTGGCCCTTGGCGGCGGTGCCCAGCTTGAGGTAGAAGCACTCCCCCCTGAGTTAGAGAGTGGGGAGGGTGCCGAGGTACCCTTCGCACATGGTGACGACGGCGGCCAGCAGCACCACCGTGTTTGGCGTGAGGTGGTGCGGCTGGACTCGGTAGAAGTCGAGGAAGCAGCGGAGGAAGTCGCTGGCCGGAAGGCCGAAGCCGCGAAGGAAATGGGACCGGAAGACGACGCGTTCATCATCCTCCGGCGCCGGCGAGATTTCTGCTTCGGGGGGAATGCGCACCTGCACGTTCGCCTCCCGGGGCAGCCGCCGTGTTTGGCGGAGGAAGGAGAGATGATCATCATGGACGTTGGAGCCGTCCCAGTCGCCGGCTCGTGAGCGCGCCATGGATGAAGGAGCTCGTCGCAGGCGAGGCGCGGTGGCGAGCGGGCGAGGCTGCGGCGGAGCAAGGATGCCGCAGCGAGAGGACGCTCGACGACGGCGGGCTGCGGCAGCGGAGAAGATGAAGAACGGCGAAGGGAGAGGAGGGCGCGCGTGCATCTGCCGCCCCCCTCCTCCCCCTACTTATAGCCCCAGGCGGCGAAGCCGAGGGGACGGGGGCATGGGGGATCGTGGGATTAACTAAGCCCACTCCCCCACAATCCCACTATTGCGGCGCCGGTAAAGGCGCGTATTAACTACCACAGAAGTCCAACAGTCCGCCTCGGCCGCAGCGGATCCGCGCGCGGGCCGAGGCACTGTAGTGGTAGGCCCCGGCCTGCGGCGCCGTCCCGTCACGCGCATGGGCTGGCAGGCCGGCTTGACCTGACGATGCCACATGGCCGACCTACGCGGGCGGCAAGTCTGATGCCTGGCTAGCATGCCACCTGGTTCCCACCACGACGTTTCGAAATCGCCAGGCGGCCTGCCTGGTCATGGCTGACACCTACCAATCGGCACCTCGGAAGACGGACGAAGCAGAATACCAGACAACCCGGAATATGAAGTTGCTGAGGCTTCTCGCCCCTTCAGCCGCAGTGCATCATTAGCTTCGGGGACTACTATCGGAGTAAATGACCACGGGTAGCCCCATCAGCTCCCTTTGGTATTTCAAGACATCGGGGCAGGCTGCGCCCCTCAAACATCAAGGGCAAGGGCCGCCTTCTTGAGGCCGGCTGGTCCAAGCAGCCGGTTACCGGGAGGCGGCGGAGTCCATAAGACGGCCCTAAAGTAGGCCGACTCCTGGCAGGCGGCCTCCTGGGATGCCGAGTCCAAGCAGGCGGCCCCTCGCGCCCTCAAAGTCAACACCAACATAAACATGATGAGACAGGGCATGGCTACAGTACAGGCCTGCCACCCCCGAATCCAGGGTAGGGCGTGGCCACGGTACTGTGTACCGAGCAGGTATCCTGCACCCAACGCAGGACTGTTGCCATGCCGCTCGCGACGTCACCCATGGCAGAGGAAGCCATGCTCCCGTGAAGGGCGGTCAGTATGGCCCGCAGGCGGCGGGCCCTACTTGTCTATGACAAGCCAGAAGGCGGCGAGCCCAGACCAGTCGGCCCAGTGGGAGGCCGGCTCCCAGCAGGCGGCCCTCCTCCTCCCTCAAAGTCCGTGCGCCATTAACCAGATACGACGGGGTATGGCTACAGTGAGTTCCCGCCAGGCGGCAGGACTGTATCCACGCTCCCCCTGACGAGGCCTTCGTCATCAGAGGCGATGCGACAGCATAAAGCCGTCAACGCGGCCCGTGGATAGCGGGACCCGCTTGTCGGCTGAGATCGCGGCGGTCGGTGGACACACCAGGCGGTGGGCCCCGGCGGTCGGCGGAGAAGCCGGCGACCAGTGACGCTGACTGCCGGGCCCCGCATCTGGCCAGATAACCGTTGTACCCCTGGGGGGTAGGCTTATATAAACCCCCAGGTCACCCCATGCAGGGGGTTGGCTCCTTGGCAGAGGCCTCGTCGAGCACTCACAGCACCACACACACACGCAGAGAGAGTGGAGTAGGGCTAGCCTTGCCCTTCTTCCTCCTCTAGCCAGGAGGCTCAAGGAGCAAGCTTGTAGCCACCTGTTGAAATAGTGATCATGCGGAGACCCCGCAGAGCAGGACTAGGGGTGTTATCTCCTAGGAGAGCCCCGAACCTGGGTAAGATTCGCAAGCGTACGCGGTCTCGCTCACTCCCGCTTCTAGAGCCCGGCGACGTACTTTTGTCCCCATCCACGATAAGCCATCCCCTGGCATATGTCGCACGATATCCCTGAAAACCATAGTACCACTGGGGGGTAGGCCTATATAAACCCCCCAGGCTCACCCATGCAAAGGGTTCAGCATATACACCACACACACATAGCTAGGAGAAGCAAGAGAGCTAGCTTTTCCCTTCTTCTTCCTCTAGCAAGACAGCTCAAGGAGCGATCTTGTAGCTACTATCTGATCATAGACATCATGCGGAGACCCCGCAGAGCAGGACTAGGGGTGTTATCTCTCCGGAGAGCCCCGAACCTGGGTATGTCTCGTGTGCAATCGAGCTCGTGCTCACTCCCGCTTCCAGGGCCCGACGATGTCCTCTTGTCCCCATCCATGATAAGCCACTCCATGGCATCTGTTGCGAGAATATCCCGACACTCCTCGTCGATGGCGACCTGAAGCAATTGATACTGCTTGTGACATCATCAATAGGGTATATCTTCACAAATTCCTCAAGAAGACTTCATATGAGCTCCTCACTGACAAGAAACCCAATGTGAGTTCTTTCAAAGTCTTCGGTGCTAAATGCTGGATTAGAGATACTCATCACAGTTCTAAATTTGCACCAAAAGCACATGAGGGTTTTATGCTTGGTTATGGTAAGGACTCGCACACCTACAGAGTCTTCAACACCTATCACAACAAAGTTGTTAAAATTGTAGATGTGTGGTTCGATGAAACTAACGGCTCGCAAAGAGAGCACCTGCCTCCTGGGCTAGATGAAATGACTCTTGAGGAATCTATCAAGCTTATTGGCACTGGTAAAATTGTGCCCAGTGAAGAAATAGCCGTTGAAGAAGTGATTATTCCTCGTCATGAAGAAACTGCTGATCCTGAAGAAAATGATACTGAGGAAAATGCTCAACGACAACAAGGCCCTCGTCAAGCTCATCCTCGAGTGGCAAACGAAGTGCAGATTGAGAATATCCTCGGCAACATAAATGCACCAGGCCCCCTCACTCGCTCAAGAGCTTCACATTTGGCTAACTTTTGTGGGCACTATGCCTTTGTCTCTGTCTCAGAGCCCACCAAAGTTGATGAAGCATTTCTGGAACCTGAATGGAATCAAGCCGTGCACGATGAATTGCATCAATTCAAGCTCAACAATGTGTGGGAGCTTGTCAAGAGTCCCGATCCATGAAAGCACAATGTCATCGGCACCAAGTGGATCTACCGCAACAAGCAAGACGAAAATGGCCAAGTGGTGAGGAATAAGGCCCGTCTTGTAGCCCAGTGCTACACACAAGTTGAGGGAATTTATTTTGATGAAACATTTGCACCTGTTGTTAGGCTTGAGGCTATTCGTATACTGCTTCCATATGCTAACCATCATAATATCCTCTTATATCAAATGGATGTGAAAAGTGCATTCTTCAATGGTAAGCTTGAGGAAGAAGTATATGTTGCTCAACCACTAGGTTTTGAGGACCAAAGCATACTGACAAAGTCTTCAGACTCAACAAGGCTCTCTATGGCCTCAAACAGGCCCAGAGGGCTTGGTATGACACATTGAAGGAGTTCCTGAAGAAAAAGAGCTTCAAATCCGGTTCACTTGACCCAACTCTTTTTACAAAATCTTTTGATGGTGAACTGTTCATATGTCAAATATATGTTGATGATATTATCTTTGGTTCCACTAACTGTCGGAATCGGGGCTCTGCAGACCCAAACAAGGTTCGAACTCTGGGGTGTGCACGAAGAACTCAGGTAGGCTACGACTTGCTGCTCGCCGCCTCACGGCTTGGCTCCGGACTGCTCGAGCGAGAGGGAAGAAGAGATGGACACGATGATTTACCCAGGTTCGGGCCACCTTGCGGTGTAAGACCCTACTCCTGCTTTGTGGTGGATTACCTCGTGGGGAGGATGAGTATGAACTAGTACAAGGATGAACTGCCTCGGGAGGCTTCAGGAGCGACTCCGGGCTTGAGGGGTGGATGAACTCGACGACCCCTTTCTAAGATGGTGGCCTAGCTATACTTATACTGGCCCGGTCCTCTTCCCACAAAAACTCTAGGCAGGAAGGGATACCACAACGGCCAATTCGAAGGGGGACAGGAGTACACCCTATCCTGACTAAAGGTGGTCTTCGTCTGCAAAGCTTCTGGTCATGACGCACTGGTGGGATCGGTGATGACCTCTGTCCTGGCAAGTCTGTGGTCTTGGTCTTGTTGCACCAGAATGGCAACCTTTGGGGGATTCCTCAGGAACCCGCGTACGTCCTTGTCCCTCTATCACCAAAGAGGAAACTGTCCTGGACTGCGCCCGCTGGCGCCCTCCTGGCTCCGGTCGTCATGGCTCACGTCACCAAGCGCCTCGTGAGGCGGGGTGCGAGCCTAGGGATGTCCGCCCCTCAGGAGGCAGCCACGGGAGGCCGCTCCTCGGGAGGCCTTGATGTAGTTCGCCTCGCGAGACGGGGGCCCTCGCGAGGGTCTTGCTCGTGAAGTCTTGGCACTGGGCCGCACCGGGCCTTTGACAATGCCACGTGATGGGCCGCAGGCAGACGGCCCTGGGTACCCCCGGTCCCAGAACCCCGACAGTAGCCCCCAGGCCCGCGGCACGCACGGCCCTGTTCGGAGGCGGAGATGAATAGGAGAGGTGAAGCAGCGTGGGCCCTAACCGCCTGTGGGCCAAGCTTGATGCATGGCACACGACGGGGCGTGGGACGCCCCCACTTCCCCACGTCGCCTCGGCAACCGTCCCGGCTGACAAAAAGCCTGGCGCGTGCCGCTGGGCCATCATTGCTCTTCCATCTTGTGTCTTCCTCATCCTGCCGCGATCCCCCTTCTCTCGTATGAGGCTCCTCCAGATCCAGACAGAGCACCACCTTCCCTTCCTCCTCACCGGCGCCAGCGATTTCGTGAATGGTGCCCGCCAGGAAAGCGAAGTCCGCAGCCCCGGTCGCGAGCTCCTCCTCCCTCACGCCGGCGCTCTTAACCTTCTCCATTTCTAAGGAGGAGGACCTCAATCCGGTGCTCCCGCTTACGGCCGGCAACCTGAGCGAGTGGGGCGTGACCCAGATCTGGCCTAGCTCCATGGCGCGGAGCAGCTTGGCGGAGTCCGTCTACCCCTTCTTTCTTCACAGCATCTTCGCCGGGCTAGTCCCACCCTTCTCCGAGTTCTTCTACGCCATCCTCGAGCACTACCAGATCCATGCCCTTCATCTCCAGGCCAACTCCATACTCCTCTTGTTCTTCTTCGCCTTCTACTGCGAGGCTTCATGGGCGTGAGGCCCTCGGTGGCACTCTTCCGCCACTTCTTCAGCTTGTGGTTCACCGCCCGGGCCCAGCGATCCGCATGCGTCTCCTTTGTTGATGCGCTCAGTGGAAACTCGCTCCTGAAGGCCAGGAAGAAGGTGGAAGGCTTCCAGCAGCGCTGGGTCTTCCTGGATGCTCGCGGCACCGACCCGCACATGGCGCCTCCGGCGGTGCTGCCCGAGCAGTCCTCTGAGTGGGGCTCCGTGAAGCTCACCGAGCCCCGTCCTGAAGAAGATAGCTTCGCATATGAAGGCGAAGCTGCTGACGGGGGTGATGATCATGAAGGAGTTCCTGGCGCAGCACCTCGCGCCACCCCAATCGCATTCGAAGCCCTTGTGGGAGTACGTAGGTGCGGGGGGATGCGCTGAGGCTGCATGTTGCCGGCCTAACAGGCGCGGAGCTGGACGTGACCGTCTTCACCCTGCTCGGCTATATCCCAGGGGACATCCCCGAGGCCGTTGCCCCGCTGTACAGCCGCGACGATAAGGAGGAGCTGGTCGCGGCCATGCCCACCTTCAATGAGTGGGGGCTTGAGCCGCATGACCACCCTGATTCGCCTGTGGTGCTGTCCTTCGGTGACAGTGACGGCGACGAGGACTAGGAGGAAGCGGAGGAGGATGACCTCGGGAGGACGTCCCCACCGTCGCAGCGCCAGATCCTCCTTGGCCTCGAAGACGATGACGATGTTGAAGAGCTCCTGGCCGCGGATTCCCCAAGCCCCGTCAGGGCATCCAGGAGGGCGGAGTCTGCTCCCCCAGCCGCGCGGGAGTCAGGCGGGGCGGCCCCAGGCGAGGGGGCGGCAGCTCCCCCTCCCGAAGGCTCTCCAAGCCCCACCGGGGCGGTTAAGGAAACGGACCTAGCCCCACCTGATGCGCAACCGACGACCGTGGCGACCTCCATCGAGGAGGCCGCGGTTTCACCAGCCAAGGCCCCTCAGGAGGATCCCCTCACCCCTACGGACAACAGCGCCATAATGGGGCCTACCGGGGGTCACTCCGACGGCTCCCGAGGCGAAGCCAGGGCCACGCCAACGAAAGATGGGGCCGCATCGGCCTCTGAGGAGGAGAAGAAGAGGAAGTGGACCGCGCCCGACGAGTAAGTATCCTTGCTTTACCTTCTGACTGCACGCCTGTAGTCCATATGTTCATATGGCCCCTCATTGTGTCGAGCAGAGGTGATGGCGCGGAGAAGAAGAAGACGACGACTACCATCGCGAAGGTGCCCTTCGTCCTAAAGGCGGCTTCGACGCTCGGCCGCAACTTCAGTGGGCGCGGGGGCGCGCAACGCCGACCTGGCGCCATTCTCGGGCACACGGGCACCACCGCACTAGGGCGTGCGGGCGCGCCATCTCCTCCCGGTGCTTCGCTGGCACCGCCGGGAGGGCCAGCCAACAAGGATGCAGAGGCTCATCGCGCGGCATCCTCGACCAGAGGCAAGGGGGTGACGCCTCACTCCCCGCTGGCCGAACCCGACTCAGTGCGCGCAGCGGCGCAGCCTTGATACATCTCCGTCGTATCTATAATTTTTGATTGTTTCATACCAATATTCTACAACTTTCATATACTTTTGCCAACATTTTTTATTATTTTTGGGACTAACATATTGATCCAGTGTCCAGTGCCAGTTCCTGTTTGTTGCATGTTTTTTGTTTCGCAGAATACCCATATCAAACGAAGTGTAAACATGATAAAAAATTATGGAGAATTATTTTGAAATATATGTGATTTTTGGGAAGCGAAATCAACGCGAGACGATGCCCGAGGGGCCCACAAGCCCTAGGGGCGCACCCCCCTACCCAGGGCGCGCCTGGCAGGCTTGTGGCCACCCCATAGGTCAGTTGGAGGTGTCCTTCGGCCGCAAGGAAGCTTATATCCGGATAAAAATCGTGTTAAAATTTCAGCCCAATCGGAGTTATGGATCTCCAGGAATTTTAGAAACGGTTAAAGGTCAGAAAATAGGCACACAGAAACAGAAGGAAACAGAGAGATAGATCCAATCTCGGAGGGGCTCCCGCCCCTCCACCACCATGGAGGCCAAGGACTAGAGGGGAAACCCTCCTCCCATCTAGAAGGGAAGCCAAGGAAGAAGAAGAAGGAGGGGGGCTCTCTCCCCCTCTCTCCCGGTGGCGCCGGAACGCCGCCGGGGCCATCATCGTGACGTCGATCTACACCAATAACTTCGCCGCCGTCATCACCAACTCTCTCCCCTCTTTGCAGCGGTGTAACCTCTCTTTTCCCCGTTGTAATCTCTACTTAAACATGGTGCTCAATGCTATATATTATTTCCCAATGATGTATGACTATCCTATGATGTTTGAGTAGATCCGTTTTGTCCTATGGGTTGATTGATGATCGTGATTGGTTTGAGTTGTATGTTTTATTATTGGTGCTGACCTATGGTGCTCTCCGTGTCGCGCAAGCGTGAGGGATCCCCGCTGTAGGGTTTTCAAATGTTCATGATTCGCTTATGGTGGGTGGCGTAAGTGACAGAAGCACAGACCCGAGTAAGTAGGTTGTTTGCGTATGGGAGTAGAGAGGACTTGATACTTCAATGCTATGGTTGGGTTTTACCTTAATGATCTTTAGTAGTTGCGGATGCTTGCTAGAGTTCCAATCATAAGTGCATATAATCCAAGTAGAGAAAGTATGTTAGCTTATGCCTCTCCCTCATATAAAATTGCAATAATGATTACCGGTCTAGTTATCGATTGCCTAGGGACAAATAACTTTCTTGTGACAAAAAGCTCTCTACTAAAACTAACTTAATTGTTTCTTTATCTAAACAGCCCCTAACTTTTATTTACGTGCTCTTTATTATCTTGCAAACCTATCCTATCACACCTACAAAGTACTTCTAGTTTCATACTTGTTCTAGGTAAAGCGAATGTTAAACGTGCGTAGAGTTGTATCGGTGGTCGATAAAACTTGAGGGAATATTTGTTCTACCTTTAGCTCCTCGTTGGGTTCGACACTCTTACTTATCGAGAAAGGCTACAATTGATCCCCTATACTTGTGGGTTATCAAGAAATTTTTCTGGCGCCGTTGCCAGGGAGCAATAGCGTGGGGTGAATATTCTCGTGTGTGCTTGTTTGCTTTATCACTAAGTAGATTTTATTTTCTGTTCTAAGTTGTTCTTTATCTTTAGTTATGGATATGGAACATGAAATACCAAAAAAATTAGGTGTAATTGCTACTCATGGAGATGGGGAACCTCCTAAAACCCTCAATGCTCGTTATGTGAAAAATATTAAACACTACTTTGATAATCCTGAGAAAACCCCATTCAACTTGATAATGGGAGACACGTTGTATCAGCGTGAATACTTTAGGGGTTATCGCTTGACACAAAAAGGGAAACTGTTATGGGATAAAATTCATATGTTGCATTGGTATGCTTGGGATCTATGCTTGAGATATGATTATACTTGTTGCTCTAGGGTGAAAGCTCCACACCTTCCCATTTCATGTAAATTTAATGATAATGAAACCTTGTCTTCTTATGCTAATGGTATATATGATTACTATGACGTGGAACGAATAGAAGAATTCGTTGCTTTTAAGGGTGCTTATGAAATTGAATCTTTGTTTGAAAAGTGTGAAAATTATGATGATGCTGTTTACAGACCTGAAAATTATGCTATACTTAAATATTGCTATGAGAATTATGAATATAATGCCGATATTAATGAGTTTATTGAGAAAGTCTCCGTTGTCCAGAAGAGACTAATATTTTGCAGGAATCTATGGAAGAAGAAATTGATGACACTGTGAGCTCATTAGATGAAAAAGATGACGAGAAGAGCGAAGAACAAAAGGAGGAAGAGCGGATTAGCTACCCGTGCCCACCTTCTAATGAGAGTAACTCTTCAACTCATACATTGTTTAATCTCCCTTCGTGCTTATCGACGGATGAATGCTATGATCCCTTGGATTCGTTCGAAATATCCCTTTTTGATGAAATTGATGTTTGCTATGCTTGTGGCCATGATGCCAATATGAATTATGCTTATGGAGATGAACTTGCTATAGTTCCTTATGTTAAGAATGAAATTGTTGCTATTGCACCCACACATGGTAATCCTATTATATTTTTGAATCCTCCCAACTACACTATATCTGAGAAGTTTGCGCTTATTAAGGATTATATTGATGGGTTGCGTTTTACTACTACACATGATTATTTTGATGAATATAATATGCTTGTGCTTGCTTCTCCTACTTGCAATTATTATGAGAGAGGAACTACATCTCCACCTCTCTATGTTTCCAATACGATAAAATTGCAAGAAACTACTTATGCTATGTATTGGCCTTTACTTGATGTGCATGAATTGTTCTTTTATGACATGTGGATGCATAGGAAGAGAGTTAGACTTCATCATTGCATGATATATGTTGCTTTGTGCTCACTCTAAATTTTTTCGTTTTTAAACTTTATAAAAGCACACAACAGAAGTAAATGACTCTAAAACATACGGACAATGTTTCTTATATGCCCGGCCATTTCTATTTTTCATATATAATTTTTAAAATGTACTAAAGTAATTTTGGACAATATTTTATGAAAATTAAAAAACTTTTCAATTTATTGCGAGATCTCAATTATTATTTATGGAAATTAAGAAGTATACGTTAATGGGCCGCACAGTAGTCAGCCCATTACCATTCTCCTTTGGCGCTAGGGTAGCCATCGAAGGGGCTTTTTAAGAACCTTTAAAGGAGCATATAGGATCTTCCTTCTCTAGTCCACTATGTCTAAAAAATCTGTTAGAAAAGAGGCCTCTCTGAGCTTCACTCTCTAGCCCAGTCTTTTGTTTTTTATAGCATTCTCCAGCCCAACCTTTTGTATTTGAAAGCATTCTCTAGCCAAGATAGCTTGATTTCCTAGTGCTTACAAGTTGCGATACGACATACTCCATCTATTAGACAATTGTAGGGCTGAATACCTATCATCCATGTGTTAATGTTTTGGTAATAAGAAGTCGATTAGTTAATGTTGGGCGTTTATTAATAAATGGGAGAAAGAAATGTGGCAGATAAATAATGTAACTTCAACTTCTAGAAGCTGATCTGCATAGGAAGATCGATAGTGTTCAATTAGCGTGCTCTATGCTTTGCATGATAATAATACCAAAGAAGTAAAAGTGTTGGTTCATGTGGAGAAATCATCAAAATATATGTTACACGATATTATTCATAATATATTTTATATGTGTCGTGCAATCCTTAAGTGTCGATGAGTTATTTTTTCATGGCCTTCACGACGTCTTTTTAGTAGTTCATGTTTCTTCTGGCTATCCAATTGTGCATCACACCCTATCCTTTGCAAAATATGAGTGTTGTAAGGTGTAGAGACACCATCAAAATATGTGTTGCATGTTTTTTTGACTATGTACTGCAAGGCAACAACCTCACAGCTCTTTATTAAAGTAACCAACAGTTCAAAAAGTTTATGTACATGCAACAACAAGAAGAAGAAAAGATTACAAATAAGTACAGATGGAAGGGTGATGCTAAATACAAAACCCTACCTATGGGAGTGAAGAGATCCAAGAGAGAAGACAATCTCTATATTTACATTTGATCCATATGTGTTGCATGTTACTATTGATATTGATATATTTTTATGTGTTTTCTACAATTTGTACCTATCAATGGGTTATTTTTTATAGGCTTCATGATGTCTTTTTAGTAGTTCATCTTTCTTCTGGCTATCCATTTTTGCATACCGTTTCCTATATCTTGTTGCCTCTTTCGCTTGTTGGACTATGTGGGTTGTGGATGAATGATTTTGGTTGTGGGTCCATCATCACTATGATTTTTTATGTCAACAATATCTACAAAGCAAAAAAAGATCACGTGTTTTGCTCCATAAGGCACTAATTATTAGAATAGTTGCATTCATTTAACCAGAATTTGTGTGCCTTCATTTTAACCAGAATTTGTTTGCATTCATACTAGTCAGATGCTTTCTTGCACTTAAAATGGCATATAATTTATTGCATCTACTATGTGTTATTTATACCGAGTAATTTGCTATCTAACCTTAGGAACCATATGTTCATTGTTCCATACAATGTCTCCTTGTAAAAATGAAGGATCAGCTGATCTAGTTGCACCAGAAACATGACACAAGTAAGTGCTAGTATATTCTCATTCATTTAGTTACTGTTGAGTATAATGTTTATTTAGAAAACATAGGATAGCATAGAATTTGTTCCTGCCTTGACTTGTACTCCAAGATGACCATGTACTCCTATATATATGCCCACGAGGCTCAAGCAATACAATCATCGATCCCACCAATCCTTCTCTATATCCCTTCTGACATGGTATCAGACTAACCGATCCAAACCCTAGCCGCCGTCTGTCGCTTCCACCCCGCGCGTCGCCCCCAGGGCGGCCGGCCGCCATGATTGCCGTCGGGGGCCGCGCCGCCCGTACCTAGGGTTCATCCGGCGGTCATGTTGACCTGTTGCCCTAGAGAGTCTTTTTTTTATCTCTTGATCCGGGTTTTTTCTCTCTCTCTCTCGCCGGTCGCTTTGATCGGTATTTACTTTTTGGTTTTTCGATCTAAGATCAGTTTGTGTCACCGGCCGCCGCAGTCGACCCCCGCGCCTCTACTCCGACATCGGCATCGACTCTACACCGGTCACTTCGTCATCAACCGCGCAGCAAGGCTGGACGTGCCGCCCAAGGGAAGCCTTCGTGCGTCACTGCCGGCCGCTCGTCCGCGCGGTCTCGTTTGCCTGTCCGTCTTCGTCGTCATCGCTCAGGACATCACCGACAACATCGCCATCGACTTCGATCTGTATGTCGTCCCCGCCATGGCGCGTACAGTGCCGCCGTCGGTCTGATCAACCGATCACGCGCCTGTCTTCGCCAAGAAGGTCCCCGAGCGCGCGCCTACTGCCATCGAGCCACAGGTTGCCGTAGCGTCGTCCCTTCAGACCGCTGCTTCGCCGCCCTGAAGTCTTCTCACTGGCTGCCCCGACCCGCGCGCCGCTCCCGCCGACGCCCCTTCGGGCTGTCGCGTCGCGGCCCGCGGTCCATGTCGCCGCCCCGAGATCCTCCCGCCGGCTACCTCCATAGCCGCCGCCGCCTTTTCGTCACCCCTTAGGGCTGTCGCACCATGGCACGCGGTCCACGCCGCCTCCCGTCGGGTCGTCGCCCCCGGCCAGTGGTTCTCCCCACGGATGGTGGCGTTCCCGCGCCGGTCTTCGTCACCCTGTCGGGTTCCTCGCCTACTTCGAGCACTGCCGCCGTGCTCCTAACCAAGCTGTCACCGCTGCCGCTCTTCTTCGGCCGCCGCCGCTGCTACCCCCGTAGCCGCCGCCGCCCGTCCACCCCCTTCGTCTTTGTCCAGCACCATCCCGTCGCCAGCGTCGCCGTCATCTACCCCGACCACTTCGTTTACTCCGACTACCGTTGGTGACATCGGCTCCACGCCGATTGGTGCCACAATCATCGTCGAGTCTCCTTCTCTGCTGGCCCCTCCGACTCCTCAACATGGCGTACAACTTGTGCAGGTCCCTCGTTTACTCATGCCCGGTGCTGGCAACACCGACACATGCCTTCGTCCACGACGTGTCCCCGGGCCTGGCAAGCCTGGTCGATGCTTCGTCAACTTCGTCTTCGTCCGTCTACGCATGCCAGATGCTGGAAACACCGACGCGTGCCTTCATCTACGACGTGTCCCCGGGTTTGGCAAACCCGGCGCGATGCCTCGTCAACACCGTCTTCTTCCCGGCGCACCACTACTTCGACACCACTGCGCCCATGACTAACTCGGCGCCTCCTTGCGCCCGCGGCTCCACGGTGACTTCCTCGACACCGGCTACCTCGACTCGACATCGACCACGACGTTCTTCGCACGGCTACCTCGACCATGACTACACCACCCTACGCTCTCGGCTACCTCGACAAACGGCACAAAGGGCTACCGCCTTGCTTGAGCAACATCGTCGTTTTCCACTCCAGCCACGACTTCCGCGATCCATCGACCGTTACGACTGGGGGGGGGGGGTGTCCGTCGGCTTGCCTTCGGATAGTTCTCCAGTCTCACCGTCTGCGTCGCTATTGTTGTGACTGCGGGGGGGTGTTGACTATAATGTTTATTTAGGAAACATAGGATAGCATAGGATTTGTTCTTCCCTTGACTTGTACTCCAAGATGACCATGTACTCCTATATAAATGCCCACGAGGATCAAGCAATACAATCATCGATTCCACCGATCCTTCTCTATATCCATTCTAATAGATACCTCATTATCTAGTCGCACACAATGTTCTTTTGATATAATATAAACCATATTTTCCATAAAATATAGAAATAAAAACCATATTTATTTATCGTATAAAATTAACCATGTCTACTTCCTTGGAAAGGTGATTGTGCATACTAAAATACTTTTTTGGTATATATTTTGTACTTTTGTCTTTATTCTTTTTATTTACTTTTTAGTGTTTTTTGGCTTTTCTGTTTTTACTATTTGTTTTTTTGTTCTCTTTGTTTTCTTTAATCATTTTTCCTTTTTTGGGTGAAAATAAACAAGTTTGTAGACTTAAATAAACATAAACATATATTCTAACACACATGAAGAACCATTCCCAAAATGCAATGTTTTTTATATGAATGAATATTTTTTACTCCCTCCGTTCCTTTATATAAGATATATTTGTTTTCTGATAAATTCCACAATGTAAGTAGCATTTCTTTCCCTTTTTAGCCCTCCGGAAAAAGGATAGTATCTCTATCCTTATTGCTTGCATCTCTTTCTTTTCTGGCCCAACTGATTTACTTGCCGCAAACCAACGAATTAGTCAAGGGTAACTTTGTCCTAAATTCCCTATAATTTTATGCCTTGGTCACCATGCCGGGAAAAATAAACCTTACATAAAGTAACAGACTGGGTAGCACAAGATAACCATTGGTTCGAACATACAAACAATTTTTCTTGTATGGATGAACTTTTTTTTTCATATATAATTTTGAAAATATACTAAAGTTGGAAAATATTTATAAGCATATTAAATTAAAATAGGTTTGATTATTTTTTATAGAAATCAAGATGTATACATTAGTAGGCCGCATAGTGGTTCGCCCATTACCATTCTCCTTCAACGGGCCTAGAGTAGCCATCGGAGCGGGTGCAGCTATGTATCACCATGTGCGAGATCGAGCAACCACTCGCCAACATCGAGCTTCCAGTTGGGCCGGCCGAATTAGCTTCATGCAGGTTAGTTCGATTTTCTTTGTCTTTACATTCGTTTTCTTCTGCAGCTAATATAATTAAAAAAAAACTAACTACATATATTCCAAAAATTATATTTACATATAAAATTTAAAACCACAAGTTTGGAAAATGTTAAGACAATGTAAAACATTTGCTAGTAAACAATGTTGATAGCATTCACTTAAAATGTTTGTGACATTTAAAAAATGTTACCACATTTCAAAAAAAGTATATTTCATAATTTTGAAAAATATTATACAATGTAAAAAAGTGTTCGTGTAATTAAAAAATGTATGTTACATTTTAAAAAATCATGCATTAAAACAATGTCTTTGACATTTTCAAAAATACAGTTTTTTTATAAAATGTTCCCATGGTTTAAAAAAATGTTTTGTATCATTCAAAAGAATGTTCCAATATTACTTGTAAATTTAATGTGTATTCAGAAAAAGTTCAAAATCATGTATTAAAAATTGCTAATCATGTATTTGAAAAATATTAACGTGTATAAAAATACTTAACATGTATACCAAAAATGTAGAATGTTTATGAAAAAATTATACTCCATCCGTCCCAAAATAAGCGACTCAACTTTGTACTAACTTTATAGTTAGTACAAAGTAAGTTAGTACAAAGTTGAGTCGCTTATTTTGAGACGGAGGGAGTACATCAAAACATATATTTGAAAAAAATATTAATCATGTATTTAAAAAATATTAAACATGTATCAAAAAATGTTCCTGATATATACAAAACATATACAATGTGTATGAAAAATTATACATGTGTTCAAAGATAAAAAAAAGAAATAGAAAAAGAAAGAATAAAAAGTGAAATAAATTGAAGAAAGAAATAAAAGAAACCAAAGAAAAAGAGAAAAAGAAAAAGAAAAAGAAAAGAAGAAGGGAAAACCTAATAAAACCATTCCAAAGAAACCTCGAAGAAAATCGATGTAAAATAGTGAAAAGCCAGTAAAGACACACGAAAAAAGTCGCATGCAGCTACAGTAGTGGACCAGCCCAGTAGCACCAAGAAGGCTACATCATCATTTTACGAGCAACACGAGCATACAAGCCAAAACTCCTCATGCTAATTACTCTCTATCCGACAACATATCCACCCTATTAGGTACAAACCCATCCCTCAATGGGTTCGCCATTCTCCAACTTTGTCCTTCCTCAGCCACCTCCCTTGAGCACCTTGTCCGAAGATAACATCATTGTGGTGTTTCCATATCACGCCACAACTGCCACTACCATCCACATATCTCTCGAGGGGCCCGGTCCCTGGTCAATCGATGTCCACCAGTCCAGTAGCTCGGAGTTAGGATTGGGCATCCATTGGGGTTTTCCCCTCCTCCCGAGCATGTCGAACCATACTTGTCTCGTGACCATACGGCCCCAAGAGGACATGATGGATCGTCTCTAGCTCCTGATTACAAAGTGTACAAGCCGTCAGGTGCGGAAGACCACATCTCTGAGTCTATCCACGGGTCTCTTGCATGAAGCCAGGGCATGCGACCTCCAAATTTGGATTGCCCCGACGCTCTCGACTTGACCACCAAAGAATGCCCGATAGGCCGTCCGAGCTGAAAATTGTTCATCACCCTCCCAGGCCCAGACAATGGCATACTCAACTCCCTCCAAGACTTGAACCTCATTCAAGCAATCAACCAGGCGAAGGAACTCCGCCAACGGTCACTCGTGAAGGTAGTAGTTGCTTTGCTTGTACCTTCGCGAACTAGCTAAAGCCACTGGCTGCGCATTTCAGATTATAGTCCGTCAGGTGATGATTATGGCATTTAGATAGTTAGACTAGGCATTTAGATAGTTAGACCTGCAGCCTACGGCTCTAACTTCCATCTCGGTAGAAATCATCACGATCTCCCATAATTTTGGCGATCGGAAGGGTGCATCCGAAACATTGTGTAGATATTCTACAGATACCGAGATAGTAAAGTAAAAAAAAATCAAGTTAGACATTTTTAGGCAGTGAATTCTGCAGTTAATCGATGCCCGATTTCCGCGCGCGTACAGCCTGCGATACGACATACTCCATCCGTTAGGCAATTGTATTGTAGCCTGTATGGCCGAACAACCATTGGTAATAAGGATTTACTTAGTTAATGGTGGGGCCAGGTTCAAATCCTGGTGCTCGCATTATTCCTGGATTTATTTCAGGATTTCCGGCGATGCGCTTTCAGTGGGAGGAGACGTTCCCGTCGACGACGAGGCGTCTACGATGACTTCGTAAATTTCAAGATGACATGCCGGCACAGTCTCTCGGAGGTGCTCATAGGGGTAGGGTGTGCGCGTGTGCGTTCATAAGGATGAGTGTATGCGCGTATGTATGAGCGCTTGCGTCTGTACTGATGTTCAAAAAAATAGTTAATGGTGGGCGGTTATTCATAAATGAGAGAAAGGAATAGGGAAGGTAATAAATATTTGTTGAATATATTTGTGCATGTATAACTGCGTTCTTTGTATAGTTGAGGTTGTGGCCCATCTTGTATATTATATATACGTGCCTGATACATCCGATTAATACATTGTGTGTTGCATAGCCAAACCCTAGTCTTCCGTATGGTATCAGTTTCCCTACGATCCAAATCCTACGCTTCCGCCCTCTAGCCGCGCCGCCTTCCTCCCAGCCGCGCCGCTGCGTCTCCACACCTCGTCCCGCTAGCCCGCTTGCCTGATCGCTAGCTAGCAAGTCCGTCCCTGCCTAGCTTAGTCTCCGGATCGCTAGCTAGCCCGTCCGTCTCTGCCTAGCTAGTCTGCTCGTCCGATCGCTAGCGCCTGTCTCTGCCTACTAGCCGATCGCTACGTCGCCGTTCCTCGCCTGCTTCGCCTGCTGCTGCCCACCATCTTTCTGCCGCGCATCTCTTCTGCCGCGCCGCTCCATCAAAACCCTATCCGCGCACCACCATGTCTTCGCCCGGTTCCTCCACCACTAGCTCGTCGAACCCCTTCGCCGGCCCCGAGCCCTCCGCTGCCGTCATCCGTGACCTCAACATTGAGGACCGGGTCCCTATCCGTCTCGACAGCTCCAGCACGTCATACTACGCATGGAAGACCTACTTCAACCTTGTCTTCCGCGAGTACTATCTCACCGAGCACATCGACGGTTCCGTGGACAGCGAGTGGTCCGCCATCGAGGCCACGATCATCCGTTGGTTCTACCAGACGGTCTCGAAGGACATCTTCCACACGGTTGTCGCCGAGGACGACGACGCCTGCGACGTGTGGGCCAAGATCAACGCGCTCTTCACCGACAACAAACTTCAGCGCCTTGTTTTCTTGCGGCAGGAGTTCTTCGGCTGTCACCAGGACAACTCCACCATCGACGAGTACTGCATGAGGCTCAAGATGCTCGCCGACGAGCTTCGCGACATCGGCGCCAAGGTCTCTGACGACGTCATGCTGAGTGTAACATCCCTATGTGATGGCTACAGTGATTGCCTTATGATAATGCCAAGTCATTATGTTCAACAATGCTTGATCATCATTAGTGTCATAATCCATTTCAAAATCCAATTCAAATTTCAACTCAAACTTAAACTGAAGATAAAATTTGTTTAATTTGAGAAGTTAGTAGTTCTCCTATGCCAACATGAACACAAACGAAATCGTCGAATTTCGTATAGAAAGAAAAGGAACCACTTCTATTCTCTTTTCTTAAGTATAAGAGGGATAAGTACTTATTCCTGGCCGGCGGTATCATTGCTGCTCCCCGCCTAATGCGGATCATTGTGCAATGCTTATGTGAAATCTCAATCCAAAACTGATTCGTTTCGTTGGAAAAACCAACGCCGACGTCAAGATCAGTCTCCTTTCCTTTCAAAAGTGAGCGAGCAGAGCTGATAAAGATTTTTTCCCCCTAAGATGAGGTATTTATTCTTCAAGTGGACTGACTTAGAACAATTCGCAAATTCTAATATTCATCGACAGTTACGTGATAGATTCATGCCCCATCCAAACCTGTATGATTGGTCTCTTCCAGTATCCCCCGAGGCCCTCTTGGAAAGAGGGGAGATTTATAGACGCGCTTGGATGCACCATAAGGCCCACCCTGTCCGGGACAGTACTCCCCACGTTAGGAGATTCAATGCAGAGAGGAATGAATACGAAATAAGTCCTGAACTGGATCAGGAGGTCACGACTTTTTTCGACAGCATTAGGACTAATAATCGGGTTTTGGAGGTGAATGGGAGAATTGAAGGATCGCGGATAATTTTGGGGAAGAGGTCGCGGATAATTTTAATAATTTTAGCGGTCCTTCAACCCCATTGGATCAATTTGCCATTTACCCAATAATTGATCTGAACGTGGGCAACTTTTTTTTTTCATTTACAAATGAAGTCTTGTATATGCTGCTCACTGTCGTTTTGGTCGTTTTTCTGTTTTTTGTTGTTACGAAAAAGGGAGGTGGAAAGTCAGTGCTAAATGCATGGCAATCCTTGGTCGAGCTTATTTATGATTTCGTGCTGAACCTGGTAAACGAACAAATAGGTGGTCTTTCCGGAAATGTGAAACAAAAGTTTTTCCCTCGCATCTCGGTCACTTTTACTTTTTCGTTATTTCGTAATCCCCAGGGTATGATACCCTTTAGCTTCACAGTGACAAGTCATTTTCTCATTACTTTGGCTCTTTCATTTTCCATTTTTATAGGCATTACGATCGTTGGATTTCAAAGACATGGGCTTCATTTTTTAGCTTCTTATTACCTGCGGGAGTCCCACTGCCGTTAGCACCTTTCTTAGTACTCCTTGAGCTAATCTCTTATTGTTTTCGTGCATTAAGCTTAGGAATACGTTTATTTGCTAATATGATGGCCGGTCATAGTTTAGTAAAGATTTTAAGTGGGTTTGCTTGGACTATGCTATTTTTGAATAATATTTTCTATTTCATAGGAGATCTTGGTCCATTATTTATAGTTCTAGCATTAACCGGTCTGGAATTAGGTGTGGCTATATCACAAGCTCATGTTTCTACGATCTCAATTTGTATTTACTTGAATGATGCTACAAATCTCCATCAAAATGAGTCATTTCATAATTGAATAAAAATGAGGAGCCGAAGATTCTAGGGGGCTACAGCTGCGCTTTTGCAGCACTGAACATGGTTCCGAGTACTCAAGATATTGTGTTTGTGTTTGGAGAGGTGTAGATTGTAGATTCCAGCCGAGAAGACCAGGAAAAGATAAGGATAAAGAATGTCATATATCTCAGGAGCTAGATCACTTCCCGATGAACAAGTCAGAATTGCCTCAACAAAAATGGATGGAATTGGACCGAAAAAAGCCATTCAGCTTCGTTATCGATTAGGTATCAGTGGGAACATCAAGATGAATGAGTTAACTAAGTATCAGATGGACCAAATTGAACAAATGATAGCTCAAGATCATGTTGTTCATTGGGAATTGAAGAGGGGAGAACGAGCAGACATCGAACGATTAATTTCTATTTCTCGTTATCGTGGAATTCGTCATCAAGATGGATCGCCCTTACGCGGTCAACGAACTCATACTAATGCAAGGACTGCTCGCAAGCAAATTCGGAAATGAAAGAAGGCTACCGAAAGAACAAGCAACGGATTTCGCGCTCATCCCTTGCTAAAGCGCATACGTTTTCTTGCTCCTTGGTACTTGTCTGATCAATCACACTGTTCATTAGTTCACTTGATTTTTCGTTCGATGTCTTGAACCACTTACTAATCACGTATACGTATAGTAGGCCCCCTTCGCCACTCCACGTCTGGCCTGTCTTGGTCTCGCTCACTTCGCCCGCCTATCGTATCGGCTCGGCTTCGTCCGTCAAGCGACAGCTTCTGCCTCTGACGGCTTCACTATCGCTCATGACTGGTAGTAGTTGTCTCTATGTAGTAGTCGGCCTTTGTTAAGCTTCGCCAGAAGCGACTAGTCGCTTCCCGAATGCCTCTTTCTTGTACTAATTAATGTGTATGGTCTAGGCTTTCCAATGCCTCCTTCCTTGCCGCCAACGCACGCTAGATGGAGAGTAAGCAAGCTACCTTGCTTGCATTGCATTCGTTAAACGGTAGCTTCCGCGCCCTTCCTGCCTGCTTCAATTGATGTGAATGATCGTGTCTTCGACATCAATTTCAGTCTGATTAGATATGTCATTGAAACAAATCTGTTTTGTCTCTGTTTTCTTTTCGGATGATGAGGATGAGCCAGCCGATCCTAACATAATTTTGGAGGAGCCGGACGACGAAGCCTCAAAATCAGATAAAGATGTCTCCGACGCGACCGGACTTCCACTAGATTTTTATAGGGGTCAGGAGGGAAAAGATATGCTGTTTTCTATCAGTCCCAAGCGGATACTCCCCAGCTTCCACGGTCCGCTTACCAAGGAAGAGATGCGGGAGGACCCAGGGCCAGAGCAAGTTGGGTTGGGGTATAGAGCCGTAAGCGCGGTGGGGGTGACAGAGGATGTGCTTGTACGGTTCATAGTTGGGTATGATATTCTCGTGGATTGTTGGGAACGTCCTCTATATTCGAAATATGCCTTTCTAGGAGCATTACGATCTGCAGCTCAAATGGTCCCTTATGAAGTCTCTATTGGTCTTATTCTTATTGTGCGCCTTGTGAGCACGTTTGGATCCGCGAAGGCAATCGCTCGGATCTTCCCCTAACCCAACCCGGGAACGGACCGGAGGGAACCGCAGCATGAGGAATGTCCATGTCTCGTCGCAAGGCTCATTTTGAGTTTTGGATCATAGGGCGGGCAGTGCAGTCCGGGGCACAAGGGTCCTGGTACTACCCAGGTGCGAAGAACCCCGGAGGCGACTGCAATGAGCAAAAATGTAACTCACCGGCCTAAACGACGAGCAAACACTCGAACGTGAGAGCAAGGGATCACCCAACGAATGGACGAGCTCCAAGGAGGGAGGAGAGAGGGAGGCAAGAACCATGCTTTCAGAGAAGTGGCGGTCCGAATCCACTCTGACAAAATAAAATAACAGACTAAGTCGTGACGTAAGGGGGGCATTCTCCACACGGGACGGGGCCAAGGCCTTCATGTATGGGTGACAGATCGGCCATAGGAGTACTCCGGGATATACACCAGGGCAACTAATGTCGAGCATACGATGATGCCGCCCGTTTTCATTTCGTGAAAGTCCCCGGCAGAGGAAAGGGCTGTAGGTGATGGCGCGTTCTGCTTCTTAGGGCGATGAAATCGTTCCTATGGGATCGTGCGTGGCAGCTGGTATAGATGATGATGAAAGGCGGGCCGCTTGAACCGGGACCTATTCTCATAATAGGCAGCAAGCAAAGCTAAATAGGAAAGGGGGCGACTGATGATTGCCTTTTTCGTCAGAAATCCAAAAGGGTGGAATGTGGAGCTAATATGGCTGGCTACAAGTATAGCCAAAGAAAGATGAGACGAGACGGACTGTCAGAGGACGCAGCGGGACTACCAGGGGAAAGCCCGCCCCCGCTAGCTAACATAGATATCTATTCTCGGTGCACATATTCGAGATTTAGAATCTCTTTCCGACCAGGCCAGGCCGAATCGGGCCACCACTTGGGATGGGAATGGCTCAGCCCACATGCATCATTTGATGAAAGCACTCCAGTCCAGTCGCCTCCGATCAGTGGCTTGTCAACCACCGGACCGTAGCTCCTCACCAAATGCCCCTGCGTTGGGGCAACACAGCACATGACTAGTTCGCTCAAGGACCACACCCTCTCGAGAGCAGGATGCCGGCCGAGATGGAGCGCCAACCTAGACTTTCCTTGGGCTTGCCTTGCCCCAACATCTAAATAAAGGGCGGGCGCCGAAAAGGAAGCAGTGACGCCTTTTCGACGAAAGCTTAGCTTGGTAGGCGCAGCTTACTCACCCTACTCCCTTAGACAATGCAATGCTCTGAACACGAAAGTTTGCAGTTCAGCCCTCTTCTCCGATGCAGAGTCGCAGGCAGCGCCTCGGATAAAAGCACGGACGAGCCACATGCAGGAAAACTTGCACGTGTGGTTCTGGCCGGGGACCCCGGTATACTGTACTAATATGTGTAGGTCCCTGTAATTCGAGTGAGATTGTCATGGCGCAAAAGCAGATATGGTCCGGTATTCCCTTGTTCCCCGTATTGGTTCTGTTCCTTATTCCTCGTCTAGCAGAAACTAATCGAGCTCCGTCTGATCTCCCAGAAGCGGAAGCTGAATTAGTTGCAGGCTATAATGTAGAATATGCGCGGGATGCGATCCTTAATAGTTCACTGTTGGCGGAAGCCAATGTCTCGGGGACTCATTCTGACTTAAACAAGGGGTGGGTCTTTACCAACTTCCAAATCCAAGATTTAGGGAAAAAAAAGAGGGGCAGGGCACTCTTCATTCTTCATTCGAAACTCATGAATGTCGGGTCGGAGGTTTTTGCCTTGTTATCAAAAAGGGGAGTTGGGTAAAGCAAACTCCCTCCTTGGACGAGCACGGGGCTTAGTCAAGTAGAACCGGGTTGCGCTGCTTGATGCTCCGATCGAAAACAAATCAGTGGGGCCATGCCGGTACGACAGAATATGCGTTAGAAAGGTCAATCCCTCCCCCCCCCCTTTTTGATTTTTTTAATGAAAAACCGGGCCGAACTTCTAAAAAGCAGCCCACCCGCTTCCATAGAACAATATCGCGGCAACGTAGACCTAAGTGGATTTATTGGATCCTGGGGAACCATCACAAGTACGGCCGGCCTATAGAACGAGAATGCCGTGTCGTCTAGTGGAGCTTAGAAGAGGTGACTCGGAGCCTAAGGAAGGTGACTCGTGCAGACAGCTGACTCCTTTTCAATAGAAAGGAATAGCCAAACCTACCCAGCTGGCTGGTCAATCTCAGTGATCTTATCGGCCGGCAAAGCGGAGACGGACGACCACGGTCCCGACCTTACCAGCACCGTAGGTTTACTAATCAATGAAGCCCCTCAACCTACTATCTTTTCTTACAAACTCAACCAAGCCTAACCAAACCCCATGCTCACGACATGTTCTTGATATTGATTGAGTTGGAGGGAGTCAGAGACTACCACGGAATCCTTCCATAGTCACCCCGGTGACCTTCGTCACCAAAGCGTCACGACAGTTTCCAAGACCCCTCATATAATCTCCAGTGGGGATCAGTCGGAGCACGTAGGAATGCCGACCACTACATAAGCCACGTCTGGCTGAGGCGAGCAGCAAGCGGGGGAGAGTATTTTGAAGTACAAGAACGTTGGGGTGGGACGCTAGTACTTAAACTAGGGTTGCTTCTTAGCGCTAATCTTGCGTTTTTCAGCAGTTAGTTGTAGCGCGCCTTCCCTCCTTCTCTCATTTCGGAAAGATTTGGCAGTATTTTCTTATGATGACCTGGTCGAGAGAGTACGAAACATCGGTGTAAAAGATTGAGTGGGATGGTTATAGTAAGGGGCGAACCAAGTGCTTGCGCGAAGAAGCGAATCAATCAGAATGGAAGGAATCGAGGCCCGGCCCGGTAGCGATGCCTCTCACGCGGATGGGAGTTACTTTTCTTTATCACCGTAAGCATTACGAAATGGACCCGCATTCCCCTTTGCTTTTCTTTTGCAACTAAGCTTAAAAGAAACATAGTAGTCTTTCAAGCCATTAGAAAACTCATTAAGTGCTCTGTTGAGTGAATGCCTGTTGAGAAGCTTAGGTCATACATTTCCAGCTAATTAGAATACAACCATGAAGGTGGGGTTCGAATGCCATACAACTATTTATTCTGGTAAGTAGGATTGGAATGTAGTTTTTTTTATTGGATCCGCCGCTCCGTTAAGTTCAATTCAAAGTAGGTGTGGGTCTAGGTAGAGGAAGTCATAAATCAAGTATCAAGTATTGTTCTAAATATCGTATATAGTAGTTGCCAAACTCACAAGCATCACACACTTCGATCTACTTTATTGAATAACTTAGCTAGATAGAACCGACTCAAGCTTTTAAATGAAAGAAGCAATAATGGCATAATTTCTGTCTCAAGACCTCTTGCAGCTACAGCCAATGCAGCACCTCCTTGATCAACATACCACACAGCCCATTACGCCTTGCTCCAGTCGCAGTATAAAGAGAGACTAGAACCTACCGGGGAGCCCTCGGCAGAGTCCCTATCGTTGTTGCAACAATTACACACAGAGTTCCGGAATTTCACATTTGTGAGAAGAAAGGGTATGTGTGTTTGAAAGGAGTGGTGCAAGAACGTATTCTGAGCCTCAGTCAACACAACTTGTTTCGCCTTTTCCGAACAGCATTCTTATCAGGACCCTCCTTTATATAAACCACTCGTAGATATATACTTGCCTGTGGCCTCAGATGAATACATCGATAGATAAGAAGGGAAATGCATCATCTAGAAAGGCTTACTGAGGTTTAGGGACGTTTGTGTGATGGATCGTACGCTTACTCACGACGACTTGGCTATTCAATAAAGGACGGAGTCAACGTGAGCCTTAGGGTCCAAAAATATTCCATTGGTGTCAGCTATTAGCGATTATTCAAAGTCGTAATGGTATAAATTATTGGTCAATTCCACTGATTCTTCTTTCCCGTTCCTTCACTGGCTATAGCGCCTTACCTCTTCTGTGACTTGTCCTGAGATGAGAAGTATCAAAAGTGCCGGGGTTTGGGTTTATGTCATGCTAGACTCACGTTTCTCGTTCTTACGCCGGGTCCGCGACCTTACAAGGATACACAAGCTGGTGAAGGTTTCGGAGAAGCAGCAAGCTGTTCGGATTCAAGTTAGCTTTGAGCAGGCCTCGGGCGAGGAAATGCTTTGGCTGTGCCAGGAGATAGTCGGCTCAGGGGCTTTTGGGCGGAGCCAAAGTGGTCCACATACGTACCATTTCCATCATCACAAGATCCCCTTTTTCTGTGTGCATAGAGATAAAGCGTGCTCGTATATTTAGATAAGAGAGAGATTTTTCTCAGCGCTTCCCCTTATCGGCTTGATCTTCTTCTGCCCCTCGGTAGAGTGAGTCTACTTAGCGAACTGGCAGGACGCGGAGATCGATTGATCAATATGCATATCGAGCATCTATAGTTATTCTCTCTTCCCAAAAGATATCTCAAGTCGCTTCCAACGTTTTGATGAGTAAGGGAGGGTATTTTCAAAACTAAAATGTTCATTAAATAGAAAATAATCCAGAGGAAATTATAAAATTGTAATCAACATTAAATGGATTAGTTTAGTAACCCTAACAACCTCAAGCAGTAGCAAACAACACCCTTTTAATCCCATTTCATAATAATAAAAATCCAAATGAAATCATATTTGGCCCAAACTAATTTTTGGTGTTTGAGAATAATGCACTATAATATTTGGACTAGGTCACACATTTTACAAAAGTCATTTAGTTGCTATGCAATTTGAGAACAGAAAAGAAAAACAGGAATCAGGAAACAGGAATTAGAAAAAGGCCTATTCGTTACTGTGCACTTAGGCCTGTTATCTGCAGGGTCCGGCCCAGCCCATCCGGAGGTCTTCTCCCTCCTCCCGCACGCGTTGGCGCGCGCGCGCATCCGAGCGCTGATCGTCGCCGTGTCCTTGATCCCGCGGTTCCCCGTCGCCGTTAAGTGCCTTCCCGAGGCCTCCCGCAACCCTAGCCCCCTCAGTCTCTCCCTCGCTCCCCCTCTCACACGAAAACGGCGGCGCCCGAACCTCCCGTCGCCATGGCCGTGGACTAGCACGGCCACAGCCTCCCGATCATCGCCCCGTTGAGCCCGTCATCTCCCCCACGCTCGACTACTTCATCTGCGCCTCGCCATCGAGCTCGGGGAGGACCGCGGAGACGGGATCAACCGCTACTTCACCTTCTCCATCCCCGGTGATCACTGTCGACACCGGCCACTCCCTACGCTCCCGACCACTGAGAGGCCTCCGAGTGCCTGCGCTGTAAGCTCTGCCACTCCTCTCCACACCAGTTTCTCTCCTACACGCCGATAGCCAGCTCCGCGCGTCGCCGTCGCCATTGCCGAACTCTGCTCCGCCGCGAAGCTCGCCGTAGCTGATGTGCCTGCCCGTTGACCGAACCAAGGGCACGAGCGTGTTCCTGGTGAACACCTGCTTCGCCCTAGCTAGCTTGCGCGCTCGGAAACGGCTCGTAGCCGATTCCCCTCTCTGACCTGAAACTCGCCGCCACCAAGCTCAACGCCGGCGCTGATTCCGGCCACTCCAGGGTGAAGTGCCACCACCACTGGATGCGGCTCTTCGCGCCGGTTCCATCCCGCCCAAGCGCACGCAAAACCATGCCTTGTGCGCGTTTTCCGACGGTCACCCGAGCCATCGCCGTGGTTCTGTGTCGCCGCCGGTGCGCCACCGCGTTTAAACGCCGGTGTGACACTGCCAGGTGGGTCCCCCGCGTCAGGCCGTCTGTTTAGCCCTAATGGCCCACTGACATGTGGGACTAGCACTGTAGCATTTAGGATTAGCGTTAATTAACAACTAGCTAAGTGACTCACTGACAGGCTGGGCCCACGTCTTAATTAGAGTATTAAAATTAACCTAACTACTGTTAAATTAACTAGAGGCTGACCACTGGGTCCCACTGGACCCAGTTGACTGGTCAACCAGCTGACTGGACCAGTCCAGTCACTGACTGGTGGGTCCAGTGGGCCCCCTTTGACTAGTCAAGCCCCCAGTTGACTGCTGACTGGGCAGTCAACTGGGGCCCACTGTCAGCCACACCAGCACTCGGCTGGGTGCACCAGTGGGTACCCATAGCATTTTCATTTTAAAAATAATTTGAAATATTAATAAACAGAAAAATCAGAATATTGCTAAAACTTTGATAATTCATAGAAAATAATCCGTAGCTCGGATGGAAAAACTTTGTACATGAAAGTTGATCAGAACGACGAGACGAAGCTGACCGTGCCATCTGTTTCCATGTCGAGACCCTCTACGGAGGTGAACCCATAACTTTTAGCCTGTTTCCGGTAGATGAATAGTGCATAACCACCGGTTAATAATTCCAACTTTAATCCTAAAAATAACTAATATGACTTAGACATGCTTTAGGCAACCCTGCACCGCACGTTAGCGTAGCCTGCTCTGTGTTACTTTGCCTGCCATGTATTTATCTGTTTCCTCCCCCTCTTCTCTCTCGATAGAGCCCGGTACCATCGCAGCTTCGGAGATCGACGACCCCTGATGATCTTGCCTTTGCCGCCGAGCAACCAGGCAAGCCCCTCCTTGAGCATCCCGATATCGCCGATTCTATTCTCTCCTGCTTGCATTAGATTTTGCTACTGTTACTATTATCCTATTTCTGCTGCATAGCCTGTTTATTATAACCTGCTGTTGATACCTTCCTGTTCATCCTAAACTGTTTAGCATAGACTGGGTAGAAACCCATCAGTGACCCCCACTTGTCCCGACTGCCCCGCTGGATTCTCAGAAGACCCGATCAACGGGATCGAAGACCAGGCCCCGGCACCGCACCTCACTTCCCCCTTAGTTGCTCGACACTACTGGGTTACTATCGAGTGCCGACGGTGATACCTCGTCAGCACTTCTGATGATAACCTTGTAGGTTAGTTAATCGGTCGTGGTCAGCGAGGGTGATTCCTCCTACACCACCCCCGATAACGACGAAGTCGTGCAACACCTCAAGTGTGGACCTCGAGGGAGATTCCTCTTTCGTTCACCTTGACGATAGCATCAGGTGGAATTCCATCGAGGATGATTCCTCAGGGTTCCCCTTGGTGTTAGACACACGGTTACTATGATTACTATGACTTTACCACTGATACTTGGAAAGGCGAGTCGACCCTGAGGGGTACCCGCGAATGATGGGATGTCGGGTTGACCTGGAGGTTACCCGTGAGACGAATACGAGGCGCAGCCGGGCATTCTCACCCCTTGCAGCAAGTCCTCGAGACGAGGTGACGGGGTCACATCGATCGTGAGTCTCTGCTCGTTACCGCAAGCCCCTAATCCACTAACGATTTGGATATTTGATCCTAGCCGGCTTTTGGCCGGATAGCACTAACCATCACGTGGGAAGAGTTATGGGCACTCTACATCGTAGCATCAGCCGAAAGCTCTGTCAGACATCCAGTTCAGCACTGCGGCCGGGCTGGGCCGGCACCATCCGGTAGTGGTGGAGCCTGGTTCGCCTTGCACGCAACGACCCGGAGGGCGAGGGGCGATGGCCTAAGACCCCCTTGCGCTTAGGAGGTAGACCGACGAGGACCTCTCTGTTGAGCTGTAGGTAGGGTTGCGGTGTATCGTTTGGCCGAGGCCGGGCATGACCCAGAAAAGTGTGTCTGGCCAGAGTTAAGCGAGCGTGGTGGGTAAGTTGGTGCACCCCTGCAGGGAAGAACTAAACTATCGATAGCCAGTCCTACGGTAAAGGACACTCGGAGTTGTATCCCGATCAATACAACTAGAACTTGTGATGAGAACTAGATATGATGGCTCCAGGATCGCTTTCTCGCAGGGAGTCGAGGAAGGATCTCTGGGCGAGACTGTTACTTGACACAACCACTACTATATTATACTATGCTGATCTACTCTCTTCTGTTGCTGCAAGACCGCTGAAGATGCTAGTCTTCGATAGGACTAGGCTTTCCTCTCTATTCTGGCATTTCTGCAGCCCAGTCCACATATACAGCCTTCCTTTGATAATGTTGCATATGTAGTGTAGATCCTTGCTTGCTGAGTACTTCGGAGTACTCACAGTTGCTTTGTTTTCTTTTTCTCTCCATATCAGTTTGTCCTGACCATATGACGGAGCCCCTGAGACAGCTGCCCCGCCGCTGACTACTACTACCACCTGGAGGGTGTTACTTCTACAAGCTGGCCGACGACCAGGAGTAGGATCGGAGGGTCCCAGGCAGGAGGCCTGCGCCTTTTGATCGTAGTGTTTTATTTTGCCCCGCCTTTCTAAAGGCCTTTCTGTTTCTCTTTTATATTTGTACTCAGATATCTGATGCTTCCGCTGACGCTTGTATGCCATCAAGCTATGTATTCAAGCCCTCGAGGCCCTGGCTTGTAATATAAAGCTTGTATGACTTTATTTATGTTTTAGAGTTGTGTTGTGATATCTTCAAGTGAGTCCTTAGGCTTGATCGTGTGCATTTGCATGTATGATTAGTGCATGATTAAGCCGGGGCATCACAGGTTGGTATCAGAGCCGACTGACTGTAGGAACCCCCTTTCCAACTCCTTGGCCGAAGTTGAGTCTAGTGGTCCAAAACTGTTTTACTAACATGGCTGTGTGGCTTACGGGCCCACATCGCCAATTGGGTGGTATTAGGATCTTTTATTCCTCGTCTATACTCTGGGACTTTGACCTCTCTTCCTTTCGGGTTAAAATTTTACTAACCCCAACATTAGGTTCTCGTGATCACATCCACTCGAAGTTCTGAAATTACCCCCTTGCTTCAAGATTGTGGGCCAGGTTCTGCTTACAGGATCCTTTTATCGAGGGCACCCTGTGTTGTCACTTGCAGATTCCTCGCTCCAACAGTTTTCTCCGACGTTGATGTAGCCTTTGCTATGTCTTGTTATGTACTTCCTTACCGCGTGCCTGCGCGCCGCCTAGCTTGTCTAGCTGCGTGCGTTTCCGAACTCCTACCGCCGTTTGTGTCCAACTCCGTGCATCGTTCTGTATGTCTTTAATGACTACTAATATGCACCTGATGCCTTCTTGTTTATTACTCATGTTACATCGTGAATGACCTCTTACACATGCAATTTTTCTTGCTAAACTGCCCTTGTTAAATTTGGCAGGATGGCTGACGATCCTCCACCTCCACCCTATATTGCCGCAATGATGCAGCAGTTCGAACTCAAACGTCAACAGATTGAACTCAATCGTTAGTTTATGACCGGAGTATTGGCTCAGTTCCCAACTCAGAATGCTCAGCAACAGTCTGCTCCAATAACTCTGCCAGAATTCATGTGCCTCAACCCGTCTGTTTTCCGCAACTCCACCAATCCTATGGATGCTGATGATTGGCTTCGTGACATCCTGTTTGAAATGGAGTCAGCTAGTGTGGCCCCTGACAGTTACGTCGCCTTTGCGACATTCCATTTAAAGGGTCTAGCTGCTCAATGGTGGGAAAGCCATAAGGGTATGTTGCCTGCTGAATCTGTACCCACTTGGCAGGAATTTCAGTCAGCCTTTCGTGCACGGTACATTCCTCAAGGTCTGATCGACTAGAAGAAGCAGAAGTTCCGCAAACTCTCACAAGGCACAATGACTGTGGATGAATATCAGAGGAAAATTCTCGAATTATCCTGCTATGCTAAAGATGATGTCGACACTGACGCTCGCAAGCAGGAGAAATTCCGTGAAGGATTGAGTTCCGATATACAGCTCGCACTTCTTGTCCTTGATTGTGAGGACTTTGCGACGCTTGTCAGTCAAGCCTACCGAGTTGAAACTGGTCTGGCTAAATACCAGGAGTCGCTCAAGCGCACTCGTGATGTTGGCTCATCCTCGGGTCAGCCTATTCAGAAACATCGAGTGTGGATTCCGCACAATGTTCATCGCCGACCTGCTCCAACACCAAGGCCATCTTATGTTGCACCTCGTCTGCCTCCACCACCAAGACAACTAAATAGTGAAAGTGGACAGCCCAATGCTGATGCTCCTTCCCATAATGATGGTTTATGCCACCATTGTGGACAGCCAGGGCACCGTGCTCTCAACTGTCGCCAGGGTCAGCCGCAGGATTCAATGCGTCGACCTGTTGACCGTAGGAAGGGCCGTCGAAACCATCCTAGCAGAAAACGTAATGCTAGACCACCTGCGATGAATAGTGGTCAAGTCACCCATGTCAAAATGGAAGAAGCTCGAGAGTCCCCTAAAATCGTGATGGGAACTCTTCCAGTTAATTCAGTGGCAGCTTCTGTTCTCTTTGATTCCGGAGCATCACATTCCTTTGTGTCCCAGCAATTTGCACAATTGCATGAGTTAACCATGAGTTCATTACTCACTCCATTGGAGATTAGTACTCCCCGTTCCAGGTGGCAAACCAAGATGGTAAGTCACAACAATCAAATCAGAATTGAAGGGTTGATGTTCTATGCTTCCCTTATTGCTCTTGGACCTTCCGACATTGACATCATTCATGGTATGGATTGGTTGACAGCCCATAAAGCTTTGATTGACTGTGCTACTAAGACAGTCCAGCTCACACACCTTTCCGGTCAGAGAATCAACTACTCCGCCCCGATAGACTAGAACGCTGAGAGCCAGATTTACGCTCTGAATGCATTGAATGCCTCACCTCTTGAAGGCATCAAGAACGTTCCAGTTGTTCGTGATTTCCAGGATGTCTTTCCGGAAGAACTTCCAGGAATACCCCCTGCTAGAGCTGTCGAGTTTGGCATCGACTTGAAGCCTGGCACTACCCTTATTGCGAAGCGTCCTTATAAGATGCCTCCACACCACCTTCTCGAGCTTAAGGAAGAGATTGACAAGTCACTTAAGAAGGGTTTCATCCGCCCCAGTTCATCTGCTTGGGGAGCACCTTCCCTCTTTGTCAAGAAAAAGGATGGTACGAATTGGTTGGTTCAAGATTACCGACCTATCAACCAAGCAACAATTCAGAATAAGTATCCGCTTCCCAGAATCAACGATCTGTATGATCAACTTGCTAGTTCCTCAGTATTCTCTAAGCTTGATTTGAGATTGGGATACCACCAGATCCGAGTTCGTGAAGAGGATATTCCGAAGGCAGCATTCGTTACTCGCTATGGTTCTTATGAGTACACTGTCATGTCTTTCGGCCTGACTAATGCTCCAGCTACCTTCTCCCGGTTAATGAATTACATCTTCATGGATTATCTCGACAAATTCGTCGTGGTATATCTAGATGATATTCTGGTTTATTCGAAGAATGAAGAAGAACATGCCGAACATCTTCGGCTTGTACTGGAAAAGCTGCGTGAACATCAACTGTATGCCAAGTACTCAAAATGCGAGTTCTGGTTATCTGAAGTGACATATCTCGGCCATGTGATTTCCAAAGATGGCATTGCCGTTAACCCAGAACGAGTTTAGGCTATTCTTGAATGGACTCCAACGAAAAATGTCAAGCAAGTCAAAAGTTTTCTCGGCCTTGCTAGCTATTGTCGTCGCTTTGTCGAGAATTTCTCAAAGATTGCTAAGCCTTTGACGGATCTGCTTCACAAAGGCGTTAAGTTTGAAT
This sequence comes from Thinopyrum elongatum, assembly GCA_011799875.1. NCBI lineage: Eukaryota > Viridiplantae > Streptophyta > Magnoliopsida > Poales > Poaceae > Thinopyrum > Thinopyrum elongatum. The sequence goes on from CM022299.1 coordinate 84,295,784, forward strand.
GGACAGAAAAATGTCAGGAAAGTTTTCAAACATTCAAAGACAAGCTGACATCTGCCCCAGTACTTGCTCCTCCAGATTCTCGCAAAGATTTTGTGATCTATTGTGACGCATCCTGTGAAGGATTAGGCTGTGTCCTAATGCAAGAGCGTAAAGTGATTGCTTATGGCTCTCGACAGTTGCGCCCGCATGAAGAGAATTATCCGGTACATGATCTAGAACTAGCTGCTGTCATCTATGCACTGCAGTTGTGGTGACATTACCTCCTCGGTAATCATTGTGAGATCTACACGGATCATAAAAGCCTAAAGTACTTGTTCACTCAGCCATCTCTGAACCTCCGTCAGCAAAGATGGATGGAGACCATTGCGGACTATGATTTAGGTATTTCTTATACCCCTGGCAAGGCTAATGTAATGGCTGATGCGTTGAGCCGTAAATCCTATTGCTGTGAACTTGAAGTCCAGCTAGAGCAACCACTTCTGTATGAAGAGCTTCGAAAGCTAAATATCGAGATAGTTCCTCAAGGATACCTAAAAACCTTGGTTGTTGAACCAGACCTTGAGAAGGCTATTAAGAGTGCACAAGCTAAAGATGCTGAAGTTGATTTGATGAAGAAAGATCTTCACCTTGAAAAGTACAGGGATTTCTCGCTGTCTGAAGATGGAACTTTGTATTTCAGAGACCGCATTGTCGTACCTCGCTTCGAACTTATGACTGACAAGGTCATCAAGGAGGCTCATGATACACCGCTGTCTATCCATCTGGGTAGCACCAAGATGTATCGTGATCTTCGTCAAAGGTACTGGTGGTCTAGAATGAAGCAGGATATCGCTAGATATGTTGCTGAATGTGACGTATGTCGTCGCGTGAAAGCAGAACATTAGAAGCCTGCTGGAATTCTTCAACCACTTCCTATTCCTTTGTGGAAATGGGATAAGGTTCAAATGGATTTCATTACTGGTCTTCCCAAGTCTCAGAAGGGTCACGATGCTATTTTTGTCGTCGTCGACCAACTTTCCAAAGTTGCACACTTTCTGCCAGTCAAAGAAACGATCACTGCTAGTCAGTTGGCAGAATTATATATCTCCAGAATTGTATCACTCCACGGTATTCCGAAGGAGATCAGTTCGGACCGTGGCGGACTTTTCACCTCAAAGTTCTGGGAAAGTTTCCAAGAAGCTATGGGAACTCATATTACCTGGAGTTCAGCTTATCACCCCCAATCCCAAGGCCAAGTCGAGCGAGTCAATCAGGTTCTTGAAGACATGCTGCGAGCTTGTGTTATTTCTTTCGGCAAGAAGTGGGAAGAATCTCTCCCGTATGCCGAGTTCTCTTATAACAACAGCTATCAAGCCAGCTTGAAAATGGCTCCCTTTGATGTACTTTATGGACGTAAGTGTCGAACCCCTCTGAATTGGTCAGAAACTGGGGAATGACCGCTCGTGGGTCCGGATATTATTCAACACGCCGAAGAGCAAGTCCGTATCGTTCGAGAAAATCTGAAGGCGGCTCAGGACCGCCAGAAGAGCAACTATGATCGCAAACGATGGGGTTTGACTTATCAACCTGGTGATCAAGCTTATCTGCGAGTCACTACTATGAAGGGCACTCACCATTTTGGAATCAAAGGGCAAGTTAGCTCCTCGCTACATTGGTCCTTTCCGCATTGTTGCTAGGCATGGTCAGGTGGCATATAAATTGGAGTTGCCACCGCAATTCTCTCATATCCACGATGTCTTCCATGTGTTGCAACTTCGTAAGTGCTTCAAGCAGTCTCCGCATAGAGCAGTGGATCACGAGATGCTCGAATTGCAAGATGACCTATCTTATAAGGAGCATCCGATCCGCATCCTCGATGAAGCCGAACGTCGAACCCGTCAGAAGACGACCAAGTTCCTGAAAGTGCAGTGGTCTAATCATACTGAAGATGAAGCCACTTGGGAACGCGAGGATCATCTTCGCAAGGAATACCCCGACCTATTTCCTTCTACCTCCTGAATTCTCGGGACGAGAATTTCTTTTAGTGGAGGAGAATTGTAACATCCCTATGTAATGGCTACAGTGATTGCCTTATGATAATGCCAAGTCATCATGTTCAACAATGCTTGATCATCATTAGTGTCATAATCCATTTCAAAATCCAATTCAAATTTCAACTCAAACTTAAAGTGAAGATAAAAGTTGTTCAATTTGGAAAACTAAAATGTTCATTAAATAGCAAATAATCCAGAGGCAATTATAAAATTGTAATCACCATTAAATGGATTAGTTTAGTAACCCTAACAACCTCAAGCAGTAGCAAACAACACCCTTTTAATCCCATTTCATAATAATAAAAATCCAAATGAAATCATATTTAGCCCAAACTAATTTTTGGTGTTTGAGAATAATGCACTATAATATTTGGACTAGGTCACACATTTTACAAAAGTCATTTAGTTGCTAAGCAATTTGAGAACAGAAAAGAAAAACAGGAATCAGGAAACAGGAATTAGAAAAAGGCCTATTCATTACTGTGCACTTAGGCCTGTTATCTGCAGGGTCCGGCCCAGCACATCCGGAGGTCTTCTCCCTCCTCCCGCACGCGTCGGCGCGCGCGCGCATCCGAGCGCCGATCGTCGCCGTGTCGTTGATCCCGCGGTTCCCCGTCGCCGTTAAGTGCCTTCCCGAGGCCTCCCGCAACCCTAGCCCCCTCAGTCTCTCCCTTGCTCCCCCTCTCACACGAAAACGGCGGCGCCCGAACCTCCCGTCGCCATGGCCATGGACTAGCGCGGTCACAGCCTCCCGATCATCGCCTCGCTGAGCCCGTCATCTCCGCCACGCTCGACTACTTCATCTGCGCCTCGCCATCGAGCTCGGGGAGGACCGCGGAGATGGGATCGACCGCTACTTCACCTTCTCCATCCCCGGCGATCACCGTCGACACCGGCCACTCCCTGCGCGAGAGGCCTCCGAGTGCCTGCGCTGTAAGCTCTGCCACTCCTCTCCGCGCCAGTTTCTCTCCTACACGCCGGTAGCCAGCTCCGCGCATCGTCGTCGCCATTGCCGAACTCTACTCCGCCGCGGAGCTCGCCGTAGCTGATGTGCCTGCCCGTTGACCGAACCAAGGGCACGAGTGTGTTCCTGGTGAGCACCTGCTTCGCCCTAGCTAGCTTGCGTGCTCGGAAACGGCTCGTAGCCGATTCCCCTCTCTGACCCGAAACTCGCCGCCGCCAAGCTCAACGCCGGCGCTGATTCCGGCGACTCCAGGGCGAAGTGCCACCACCACTGGATGCGGCTCTTCGCGCCGGTTCTGTCCCGCCCAAGCGCGCGCAAAACCGTGCCTTGTGCGTGTTTTCCGACGGTCACCCGAGCCATCGCCGTGGTTCGGGGTCGCCGCTGGCGCGCCACCGCGTTTAAACGCCGGTGTGACGCTGCCAGGTGGGTCCCCCGTGTCAGGCCGTCTGTTTAGCCCTAATGGCCCACTGACATGTGGGACCAGCACTGTAGCATTTAGGATTAGCATTAATTAACAACTAGCTAAGTGACTCACTGACAGGCTGGGCCCACGTCTTAATTAGAGTATTAAAATTAACCTAACTACTGTTAAATTAACTAGAGGCTGACCACTGGGTCCCACTGGACCCAGCTGACTGGACCAGTCCAGTCACTGACTAGTGGGTCCAGTGGGCCCCCTTTGACTAGTCAAGCCCCCAGTTGACTGCTGACTGGGCAGTCAACTGGGGCCCATTGTCAGCCACACCAACACTCTGCTGGGTGCACCAGTGGGTACCCATAGCATTTTCATTTTAAAAATAATTTGAAATATTAATAAACAGAAAATTCAGAATATTGCTAAAACTTTGATAATTCATAGAAAATAATCCGTAGCTCGGATGGAAAAACTTTGTACATGAAAGTTGATCAGAACGACGAGACGAAGCTGACCATGCCATCTGTTTCCATGTCGGGACCATCTACGGAGGTGAACCCGTAACTTTTAGCCTATTTCCGGTAGATGAATAGTGCATAACCACTGGTTAATAATTCCAACTTTAATCCTAAAAATAACTAATATGACTTAGACATGCTTTAGGCAACCCTGCACCGCGCGTTAGCGTAGCCTGCTCTGTGTTACTTTGCCTGCCTTGTATTTATCTGTTTCCTCCCCCTCTTCTCTCTCGATAGAGCTCGGTACCGTCGCAACTCCGGAGATCAACGACCCCTGACGACCTTGCCTTTGGCGCCGAGCAACCAGGCAAGCCCCCCCCCCTTGAGCATCCCGATATCGCCCATTCTATTCTCTCCTGCTTGCATTAGATTTTGCTACTGTTACTGTTATCCTATTTCTGCTGCATAGCCTGTTTATTGTAACCTGTTGTTGATACCTTCCTGTTCATCCTAAATTGTTTAGCATAGACTAGGTAGAAACCCATCAGTGACCCCCACTTGTCCCGACTGCCCCGCTGGATTCTCAGAAGACTCGATCAACGGGATCGAAGACCAGGCCCCGGCACCGCACCTCACTTCCCCCTTAGTTGCTCGACACTACTGGGTTACTATCGAGTGCCGAGGGTGATACCTCATCAGCACTTCTGATGATAACCTTGTAGGTTAGTTAATCGGTCGTGGTCAGCGAGGGTGATTCCTCCTACACCACCCCCGATAATGACGAAGTCGTTCAACACCTCAAGTGTGGACCTCGAGGGTGATTCCTCTTTCGTTCACCTTGACGATAACATTAGGTGGAATTCCATCGAGGGTGATTCTTCAGGGTTCCCCTTGGTGTTAGACACATGGTTACTATGATTACTATGACTTTACCACTGATACTTGGAAAGGCGGGTCGACCCTGAGGGGTACCCGTGAATGATGGGATGTCGGGTTGACCTGGAGGTTACCCGTGAGACGAATACGAGGCGTGGCCGGGCATTCTCATCCCTTGCAGCAAGTCCTCGAGACGGGGCGACGGGGTCACATCGATCGTGAGTCTCTGCTCGTTACCGCAAGCCCCTAATCCACTAACGATTTGGATATTTGATCCGAGCCGGATTTTGGCCGGATAGCACTAACCATCACGTGGGAAGAGTTATGGGCACTCTGCATCGTAGCATCAGCCGAAAGCTCTGTCACACGTCCAGTTCAGCACTGCGGCCGGGCTGGGCCGGCACCATCCGGTAGTGGTGGAGCCTGGTTCGCCTTGCACGCAACGACCCGGAGGGCGAGGGGCGATGGCCCAAGACCCCCTTGCGCTTAGGAGGTAGACCGACGGGGACCTCTCTGCTGAGCTGTAGGTAGGGTTGCAGTGTATCGTTTGGCCGAGGCCGGGCATGACCCAGAAAAGTGTGTCCGGCCGGAGTTAAGAGAGTGTGGTGGGTAAGTTGGTGCACCCCTGCAGGGAAGAACTAAACTATCGATAGCCGGTCCTACGGTAAAGGACACTCGGAGTTGTATCCCGATCAATACAACTAGAACTTGTGATGAGAACTGGATATGATGGCTCCGGGATCGCTTTCTCGCAGGGAGTCGAGGAAGGATCTCTGGGCGAGACTGTTACTTGACACAACCACTACTATTTTATACTGTGCTGATCTACTCTCTTCTGTTGCTGCAAGACCGCTGAAGATGCTAGTCTTCGATAGGACTAGGCTTTCCTCTCTATTCTGGCATTTCTGCAGCCCAGTCCACATATACAGCCTTCCTTTTATAATGTTGCATATGTAGTGTAGATCCTTGCTTGCTGAGTACTTCGGAGTACTCATTGTTGCTTTGCTTTCTTTTTCTCCCCATATCAGTTTCTCCTGACCATATGACGGAGCCCCTGAGACAGTTGCCCCGCCGACGACTACTACTACCACCTCGAGGGTGTTACTTCTATGTGTTGGGGAACGTAGTAGTAAATCAAAAAAAAATTCTACGCATCACCAAGATCAATCTATGGAGAGACTAGCAACGAGAGAGAGAGGAGTGCATCTTCATACCCTTGAAGATCGCGATGCGGAAGCGTTGCAAGAACGCGGTTGGAGGAGTCGTACACGCAGTGATTCAGATCGCGGTCGATTCCGATCTAAGCACCGAACAACGGTGCCTCCGTGTTCAACACACGTGCAGCCCGGTGACGTCTCCTGCGCCTTGATCCAGCAAGGAGGAGGGAGAGGTTGGGGAAGACAGCTCCAGCAGCACGACGGCGTGGTGGTAGAACTTTGCAGTTCTCCGGCAGGGCTTCGCCAAGCTCAACGGAGGAGGAGGTGTTGGAGAGGGGGGAGGGCTGCGCCAGGGATCAGGTGCTGCTGCCCTCCCACCCCCCCTCTATTTATAGGGAGAAGGGGAGAGGGGGCCGGCCCCCTTAGATCCCATCTAAGGGGAGGGGCGGCGGCCAGGGGGGGGGGAAACTTACCCCCCAAGCCAGGTGGGAGGCGCCCCCACCCCCTAGGGTTTCCAACCCTAGGCACCTTGGGGGGCGCACCAGCCCACCAGGGTCTGGTTCCCTCCCTTGCTCAGCCCACTTGGCCCACCGGGGCAGGTGGCCCCACCCGATGGACCCCCGGACACCTTCCGGTGGTCCCGGTACAATACCGATAACCCCCGAAACCATTCCGGTGACTGAAACTGGACTTCCCATATATAATTCTTCACCTCCGGACCATTCCAGAACTCCTCGTGACGTCCAGGATCTCATCCGGGACTCCGAACAACATTCGGTAACCACATACTATTTCCCATAACAACCCTAGCGTCACCGAACCTTAAGTGTGTAGACCCTACGGGTTCGGGAACCATGCAGACATGACCGAGACATCTCTCCGGCCAATAACCAACAGGGGGATCTGGATACCCATGTTGGCTCCCACATGTTCCACGATGATCTCATCGGATGAATCACGATGTCGAGGATTCAATCAATCCCGTATACAATTCCCTTTGTCTACCGGTATGATACTTGCCCGAGATTCGATCGTCGGTATCCCTATACCTTGTTCAATCTCGTTACCGGCAAGTCTCTTTACTCATTCCGTAACGCATGATCCCGTGGCTAACTATTTAGTCACATTGAGCTCATTATGATGATGCATTACCGAATGGGCCCAGAGATACCTCTCCGTCATACGGAGTGACAAATCCCAGTCTCGATTCGTGCCAACCCAACAGACACTTTCGGAGATGCCTGTAGTGCACCTTTATGGTCACCCAGTTACGTTGTGACGTTTGATACACCCAAAGCATTCCTACGGTATCTGGGAGTTGCACAATCTCATGGTCTAAGGAAATGATACTTGACATTAGAAAAGCTTTAGCAGACGAACTACACGATCTAGTGCTATGCTTAGGATTGGGTCTAGTCCATCACATCATTCTCCTAATGATGTGATCCCGTTATCAACGACATCCAATGTCCATGGTCAGGAAACCGTAACCATCTGTTGATCAACGAGCTAGTCAACTAGAGGCTCACTAGGGACATGTTGTGGTCTATGTATTCACACATGTATTACGATTTCCGGATAACACAATTAAAGCATGAACAATAGACAATTATTATGAACAAGGAAATATAATAATAACCACTTTATTATTGCCTCTAGGGCATATTTCCAACAGTCTCCCACTTGCACTAGAGTCAATAATCTAGTTACATTGTGATGAATCAAACACCCATAGAGTTCTGGTGCTGATCATGTTTTGCTCGTGGAAGAGGTTTAGTCAACGGATCTGCGACATTCAGATCCGTATGCACTTTACAAATATCTATGTCTCCATCTTGAACATGTTCACGAATGGAGTTGAAGCGACGCTTGATATGCCTGGTCTTCTTGTGAAATCTGGGCTCCTTGGCAAGGGCAATAGCTCCAGTGTTGTCACAGAAGAGAGTCATTGGGCCCGACGCATTGGGAATAACTCCTAGGTCGGTGATGAACTCCTTCATCCAGACTGCTTCCTGTGCTGCCTCCGAGGCTGCTATGTACTCCGCTTCACATGTAGATCCCGCCATGACGCTTTGCTTGCAACTGCACCAGCTGACTGCCCCACCATTCAAAATATATCCGGTTTGTGACTTAGAGTCATCCAGATCTGTGTCGAAGCTAGCATCGACGTAACCCTTTACGACGAGCTCTTCGTCACCTCCATAAACGAGAAACATATCCTTAGTCCTTTTCAGGTACTTCAGGATGTTCTTGACCGCTGTCCAGTGTTCCATGCCGGGATTACTTTGGTACCTTCCTACCAAACTTACGGCGAGGTTCACATCAGGTCTGGTACACAGCATGGCATACATAATAGACCCTATGGCTGAGGCATAGGGGATGACACTCATCTTTTCTCTATCTTCTGTCGAGGTCGGGCATTGAGCCGTGCTCAATCTCACACCTTGTAATACAGGCAAGAACCCCTTCTTGGACTGATCCATATTGAACTTCTTCAATATCTTGTCAAGGTATGTGCTTTGCGAAAGACCAATGAGGCGTCTCGATCTATCTCTATAGATCTTGATGCCTAATATGTAAGCAGCTTCTCCAAGGTCCTTCATTGAAAAACACTTATTCAAGTAGGCCTTTATGCTTTCCAAGAATTATATATCATTTCCCATTAATAGTATGTCATCCACATATAATATGAGAAATGCTACAGAGCTCCCACTCACTTTCTTGTAAACACAGGCTTCTCCATAAGTCTGTGTAAACCCAAACGCTTTGATCATCTCATCAAAGCGAATGTTCCAACTCCGAGATGCTTGCACCAGCCCATAGATTGAGCGCTGGAGCTTGCATACCTTGTCAGCATTATTAGGATCGACAAAACCTTCCGGCTGCATCATATACAACTCTTCCTTAAGGAAACCATTAAGGAATGCCGTTTTGACGTCCATTTGCCATATCTCATAATCATAGTATGCGGCAATTGCTAACATGATTCTGACGGACTTCAGCTTCGCTACGGGTGAGAAGGTCTCATCGTAGTCAACCCCTTGAACTTGTCGATAACCCTTAGCGACAAGTCGAGCCTTATAGATGGTCAAATTACCATCCGCGTCTGTCTTCTTCTTAAAGATCCATTTGTTCTCTATGGCTTGCCGATCATCGGGCAAGTCTGTCAAAGTCCATACTTCGTTTTCATACATGGATCCTATCTCGGATTTCATGGCTTCAAGCCATTTGTTGGAATCCAGGCCCGCCATCGCTTCTTCATAGTTCGAAGGTTCACCGTTGTCTAACAACATGATTTCCAGGACAGGGTTGCCATACCACTCTGGTGCGGAACGTGTCCCCGTGGACCTACGAAGTTCAGTAGCAACTTGATCCGAAGTTTCATGATCATCATCATTAACTTCCTCTCTAGTCGGTGCAGGCACCACAGAAACATCTTCCTGAGCTGCGCTACTCTCCGGTTCAAGAGGGGGTACCTCATCAAGTTCTACTTTCCTCCCACTTACTTCTTTCGAGAGAAACTCTTTCTCGAGAAAGGATCCATTCTTGGCAACAAAGATCTTGCCTTCGGATCTAAGGTAGAAGGTATACCCAATAGTTTCCTTAGGGTATCCTATGAAGACGCATTTTTCCGATTTGGGTTCGAGCTTTTCAGGTTGAAGTTTCTTGACATAAGCATCGCATCCCCAAACTTTCAGAAACGACAGCTTAGGTTTCTTCCCAAACCATAATTCATATGGTGTCGTCTCAACGGATTTCGACGAAGCCCTATTTAAAGTGAATGCGGCAGTCTCTAAAGCATAACCCCAAAATGATAGCGGTAGATCGGTAAGAGACATCATAGATCTCACCATATCCAATAGAGTGCGATTACGACGTTCGGACACACCATTACGCTGAGGTGTTCCAGGCAGCGTGAGTTGTGAAACAATTCCACATTTCCTTAAGTGCGTGCCAAACTCGTGACTCAAATATTCCCCTCCACGATCTGATCGTAAGAACTTTATTTTCCTGTCACGTTGATTCTCAACCTCACTCTGAAATTCCTTGAACTTTTCAAAGGTCTCAGACTTGTGTTTCATTAAGTAGACATACCCATATCTACTTAAGTCATCAGTGAGGGTGAGAACATAACGATAACCACCGCGAGCCTCAACGCTCATTGGACCGCACACATCAGTATGTATGATTTCCAATAAGTTGGTTGCTCGCTCCATTGTTCCGGAGAACGGAGTCTTGGTCATCTTGCCCATGAGGCATGGTTCGCACGTGTCAAATTATTCATAATCAAGAGACTCCAAAAGTCCATCTGCATGGAGTTTCTTCATGCGTTTGACACCAATGTGACCAAGGCGGCAGTGCCACAAGTATGTGGGACTATCATTATCAACCCTACATCTTTTGGCATTCACACTATGAATATGTGTAACATCACGTTCGAGATTCAATAAAAATAAACCATTGACCAGCGGGGCATGACCATAAAACATATCTCTCATATAAATAGAACAACCATTATTCTCAGATTTAAATGAGTAGCCATCTCGCATCAAACGAGATCCTGATACAATGTTCATGCTTAAAGCTAGTACTAAATAACAATTATTGAGGTTTAACACTAATCCCGAAGGTAGATGTAGAGGTAGCGTGCCGACGACGATCACATCGACCTTGGAACCATTCCCGACGCGCATCGTCACCTCGTCCTTCGCCAGTCTCCGCTTATTCCGCAGCTCCTGTTTTGAGTTACAAATATGAGCAACCGCACCGGTATCAAATACCGAGGAGCTACTACGAGCGCTGGTAAGGTACACATCAATAACATGTATATCACATATACCTTTGGTATTGCCGGCCTTCTTATCCGCTAAGTACTTGGGGCAGTTCCGCTTCCAGTGACCGTTTCCCTTGCAATAAAAGCATTCAGTCTCAGGCTTGGGTCCATTCTTTGGCTTCTTCCCGGTAGCTTGCTTACCGGGCGTGGCAACTCCCTTGCCGTCCTTCTTGAAGTTCTTTTTACCCTTGCCTTTCTTGAACTTAGTGGTTTTATCCACCATCAACACTTGATGTTCCTTTTTGATCTCCACCTTCGCTGATTTCAGCATTGAATATATCTCAGGAATGGTTTTTTACATCCCCTGCATATTGAAGTTCATCACAAAGCTCTTGTAGCTAGGTGGAAGCGACTGAAGGATTCTGTCAACGACCGCATCATCCGGGAGATTAACTCCCAGCTGAGACAAGCGGTTGTGTAACCCAGACATTTTGAGTATATGCTCGCTGACAGAACTATTCTCCTCCATCTTACAACTGTAGAACTTGTCGGAGACTTCATATCTCTCGACCCGGGCATGAGCTTGGAAAACCATTTTCAGCTCTTGGAACATCTCATATGCTCCGTGTTGGTCAAAATGCTTTTGGAGCCCCGGTTCTAAGCTGTAAAGCATGCCGCACTGAACCAGGGAGTAATCATCACTACGCGACTGCCAGGCGTTCATAACGTCTTGAGTTGCTGGGAAAACAGGTGTGTCACCTAGCGGTGCTTCAAGGACATAAGCTTTCTTGGCAGCTATGAGGATGATCCTCAGGTTACGGACCCAGTCCGTGTAGTTGCTACCATCGTCTTTCAGCTTGGTTTTCTCTAGGAACACGTTGAAGTTGAGGGCAACATTAGCGTGGGCCATTTGATCTACAAGACATATTGTAAAGATTTTAGACTAAGTTCATGATAATTAAGTTCATCTAATCAAATTATTCAATGAACTCCCACTCAGATAGACATCCCTCTAGTCATCTAAGTGTTACATGATCCGAATCGACTAGGCCGTGTCCGATCATCACGTGAGACGGACTAGTCATCAACGGTGAACATCTCTATGTTGATCGTATCTTCTATACGACTCATGTTCGACCTTTCGGTCTTCCGTGTTCCGAGGCCATGTCTGTACATGCTAGGCTCGTCAAGTCAACCTAAGTGTTTTGCATGTGTAAATCTGGCTTACACCCGTTGTATTCGAACGTTAGAATCTATCACACCCGATCATCACGTGGTGCTTCGAAACAACGAACCTTCGCAATGGTGCACAGTTAGGGGGAACACTTTCTTGAAATTTTAGCGAGGGATCATCTTATTTATGCTACCGTCGTTCTAAGCAAATAAGATGTAAACGGATGATAAACATCACATGCAATCAAATAGTGACATGATATGGCCAATATCATTTTGCTCCTTTTGATCTCCATCTTCGGGGCACCATGATCATCATCGTCACCGGCATGACACCATGATCTCCATCATCATGATCTCCATCATTGTGTCTTCATGAAGTTGCCTCGCCAACTATCACTTCTACTACTATGGCTAACGGTTAGCAATAAAGTAAAGTAATTACATGGCATTTTTTATTGACACGCAGGTCATACAATAAATTAAGACAACTCCTATGGCTCCTGCCAGTTGTCATACTCATCGACATGCAAGTCGTGATTCCTATTACAAGAACATGATCAATCTCATACATCACATATATCATTCATCACATCCTTTTGGCCATATCACATCACACGGCATATGCTGCAAGAACAAGTTAGACGTCCTCTAATTGTTGTTGCAAAAAAAATTTACGTTGCTGCTATAGGTTTCTAGCAAGAACGTTTCTTACCTACGCCACAACCACAACGTGATATGTCAATTTCTATTTACCCTTCATAAGGACCCTTTTCATCGAATCCGATCCGACTAAAGTGGGAGAGACAGACACCCGCTAGCCACCTTATGCAACTAGTGCATGTCAGTCGGTGGAACCTGTCTCACGTAAGCGTACGTGTAAGGTCGGTCCGGGCCGCTTCATCCAACGATGCCGCCGAATCAAGATAAGACTAGTAACGACAAGAAAATTGACAAAATCGACGCCCACAACAACTTGTGTTCTACTCATGCAAGAAACTACGCATAGACCTGGCTCTGATACCACTGTTGGGGAACATAGTAGTAAATAAAAAAAATTCTACGCATCACCAAGATCAATCTATGGAGAGACTAGCAACGAGAGAGAGAGGAGTGCATCTTCATACCCTTGAAGATCGCGATGCGGAAGCGTTGCAAGAACGCGGTTGGAGGAGTCGTACACGCAGCGATTCAGATCGCGGTCGATTCCGATCTAAGCACCGAACAATGGTGCCTCCGTGTTCAACACACGTGCAGCCCGGTGACGTCTCCCGCGCCTTGATCCAGCAAGGAGGAGGGAGAGGTTGGGGAAGACAGCTCCAGCAGCACGACGGCGTGGTGGTGGAACTTTGCAGTTCTCCGGCAGGGCTTCGCCAAGCTCAACGGAGGAGGAGGAGGTGTTGGAGAGGGGGGAGGGCTGCGCCAGGGATCAGGTGCTGCTGCCCTCCCACCCCCCTCTATTTATAGGGAGAAGGGGAGAGGGGGCCGGCCCCCTTAGATCCCATCTAAGGGGAGGGGCGGCGGCCAGGGGGGGGGGGACTTACCCCCCAAGCCAGGTGGGAGGCGCCCCCACCCCCTAGGGTTTCCAACCCTAGGCGCCTTGGGCCCCTTGGGGGGCGCATCAGCCCACCAGGGGCTGGTTCCCTCCCTTGCTCAGCCCACTTGGCCCACCAGGGCAGGTGGCCCCACCCGGTGGACCCCCGGACACCTTCCGGTGGTCCCGGTACAATACCGATAACCCCCGAACCCATTCCGGTGACTGAAACTGGACTTCCCATATATAATTCTTCACCTCCGGACCATTCCGGAACTCCTCGTGACGTCCGGGATCTCATCCGGGACTCCGAACAACATTCGGTAACCACATACTATTTCCCATAACAACCCTAGCGTCACCGAACCTTAAGTGTGTAGACCCTACGGGTTCGGGAACCATGCAGACATGACCGAGACATCTCTCCGGCCAATAACCAACAGCGGGATCTGGATACCCATGTTGGCTCCCACATGTTCCACGATGATCTCATCGGATGAACCACGATGTCGAGGATTCAATCAATCCCGTATACAATTCCCTTTGTCTACCGGTATGATACTTGCCCGAGATTCGATCGTCGGTATCCCTATACCTTGTTCAATCTCGTTACCGGCAAGTCTCTTTACTCGTTCCGTAACGCATGATCCCGTGGCTAACTCTTTAGTCACATTGAGCTCATTATGATGATGCATTACCGAGTGGGCCCAGAGATACCTCTCCGTCATACGGAGTGACAAATCCCAGTCTCGATTCGTGCCAACCCAACAGACACTTTCGGAGATGCCTGTAGTGCACCTTTATGGTCACCCAGTTACGTTGTGACGTTTGATACACCCAAAGCATTCCTACGGTATCTGGGAGTTGCACAATCTCATGGTCTAAGAAAATGATACTTGACATTAGAAAAGCTTTAGCAGACGAACTACACGATCTAGTGCTATGCTTAGGATTGGGTCTAGTCCATCACATCATTCTCCTAATGATGTGATCCCGTTATCAACGACATCCAATGTCCATGGTCAGGAAACCGTAACCATCTGTTGATCAACGAGCTAGTCAACTAGAGGCTCACTAAGGACATGTTGTGGTCTATGTATTCACACATGTATTACGATTTCCGGATAACACAATTAAAGCATGAACAATAGACAATTATTATGAACAAGGAAATATAATAATAACCACTTTATTATTGCCTCTAGGGCATATTTCCAACACTACGAGCTGGCCGACGACCAGGAGTAGGATCGGAGGGTCCCAGGCAGGAAGCCTGCGCCTTTCGATCGAAGTGTTTTATTTTGCCCCGCCTTTCTAACGGCCTTTCTGTTTCTCTTTTATATCTGTACTCAGATATCTGATGCTTCCGCTAACGCTTGTATGCCATCGAGCTATGTATTCGAGCCCTCGAGGCCCTGGCTTGTAATATAAAGCTTGTATGACTTTATTTATGTTTTAGAGTTGTGTTGTGATATCTTCAAGTGAGTCCTTAGGCTTGATCGTGTGCATTTGCGTGTATGATTAGTGCACGATTAAGCCGGGGCGTCACACTGAGCACCCTCACTGCCGGTCTTAACGAGGACTTCGGCAACGCGGCGTCCAACCTCACCCTGCTGCCGCAGCCCACTTTCCAGCGTGTCGTCGCGTACCTCAAGCTTGAGGAGCGCCGGATGACGAAGCTGAAGCAGCGGGTCCAGCACACCGCCCTCGCCGCCGGCACCACCCGCGGCGGGCCTGCTCCTCCGGCTGCGCCCCGTCAGCCCGCGTCGCCCGCGCCCACCGGCTACTACCCGCTGCCGCCCGCACCGCCCACGCCCCCCGCGCCTCCCCAGCAGCCGCAAGGTGGCGGGGGCCGGCGCAACCGGCGGGGCGGCGGGGGCCGCCGCCAGCAGCAGCCGCAGCAGCAGCAGGCGCCGGGCGCAGGGGGCGCCCCGCTACTAGCAGCCACCCCCGCCGTGGGCCACCGGGCAGAACCCGTGGACAGGCGTTGTCCACGCCTATCACATGCCCGTCCCGCGGGCCCCTGCACCGGGTCTCCTTGGTCCCCGCCCCACGGGCCACCAGGCATTCATCGGCGCCACCTACCAGCCCTACGGTGCTCCGCTCGCGCCGCCACCCCTCGGTGGCTACGGCGCGCCCGCCCAGGCGCCGCCCTATGGAGGCCAGCCGCCGCCGCCGGTACCTGCACCGTGGGACCCCGCCCTCCTGGCCGCCCTACACTCGGCGCCGTCGCCGAGTAACTATGCTGGTGGAGGCGACTGGTACATGGACTCGGGTGCTACTGCGCACATGACAGCTCATCCCGGTAACCTATCCTCTTCCACTCCAGTTAACACACCCACTCGTATCACCGTTGGCAACGGTTCCTCTTTACCTATCACTCATATCGGTAGCACTAGTTTTCCTTCTAGTTCCACACCTATCACTATGTCTAATGTCCTTGTCTCACCTGACGTAATCACTAGTTCAGTTTTCGTTCGTCGTCTTACTCGTGAGAATCCACTTACTGTTGAATTTGACGGTGTTGGTTTTTCTGTGAAGGACGCCCGTACCCGGATGGTGCTTCACCGATGTGATAGCCCTGATGAGCTTTATCCCGTGCACGCCGGTGCCTCCACCTCCACACCCGTCGCCCTGGCCGCAGGCGTCGACCTTTGGCATGCTCACTTGGGCCACCCCAACCCCGCCGTTTTGCGTCAGATTCTTAGGAGTTTTTCTTTCTCATGTAATAAGCTCGACGAGCATACTTGTGAGGCTTGTCGCTTGGGCAAGCACGTTCTTCTTCCCTTTAGTACGTTTACTTCAGTTTCCACTTTTTCGTTTCAATTACTTCATAGTGATGTTTGGACGTCTCCCGTTGCGAGCAACACGGGCTATCTATACTACTTGGTCATTTTAGATGATTATTCTCATTATGTGTGGACTTTTCCTCTTCGTCGTAAATTCGATGCTTTAGCCACATTCATCGCCTTTTATTGCTATGTCACCACCCAGTTCGGTCGCCCCATACTCGCACTCCAGACTTATAACGGAAAAGAGTTTGACAACGTCGCTCTCCGCACACTTCTCGCCTCTCACGGCACCACCTTTCATCTAACTTGTCCTTACACTTCACAGCAGAACGGTCGCGCCGAGCGCATTCTCCGCACTCTTAATGACTGCGTTCGCACGTTACTCTTTCACTCTAACGTGCCCGCTCGGTTTTGGCCCGATGCTCTCGCCACCGCCACTCTTTTAGTTAACATTTGTCCGTGTCGTCCTCGGTGGAACTACGCCCCTCACCACCTTATCCTCGGTACACCACCGTCCTATGACGGTCTCCGCATCTTTGGGTGTCTTTGTTATCCTAGCACCGCGTCCACCACGCCACACAATCTCGCACCATGTTCCGTCACATGCGTCTTCCTTGGCTACCCTCCTAACACCAAAGGTTACCGGTGCTATGATCCTGTCACTCATCGTGTGTACACCTCGAGGCACGTGTAATTTGTCGAGACGGTGTTCCCTTTTTTTCAGGTTTCTCCGGCTTCGGCTCCTTCGGCGCCGACCCCCGCGCCCCCTTCTTGGAGCGATGCGCGGCGGCGCCCCCCGGAGGCCCCCCCGGCACAGCGCCTTCTACCGCCACCGCCTGGTTTTTTCACTCCCTCCCCTGAGGTCGAGTCTGACCGGGCCCCCGGGTCCCCGTCTCCCTCCTACGAGGTTGAGCCGGCAGGCACCCCGCCCGCCACCCCGGCGACGAGCTCGACTTCCTCCTCGCCCATCGCCCCCTCGGTCGCAGGCTCGGCTGGCGCCGCCGCCGCCGCGGCCCCCGCTGCCGCCCCGGTCACCGCGGCCCCCGTCACCGCCGCCCAGGCCCCCGTCGTCGCCACGGCCCCCGCTGCCGCCGGCCGGCCCTGCTGACCCGCCTGTTGGCGTGATGACCCGTGCCCGGGCAGGAGTGCTTCGGCCGAGCACGCGCTACTCCTCTGATGAGTATGTGTGTGCCGCCTCAACGTCGACGCCATCACCCATCCCCACCTCTGCTCGCGCTGCCCTTCGGGATCCCCATTGGCTAGCTGCGATGCAGGAGGAGTTCGACGCCCTACAGCCCAACCGCACGTGGCAGCTTGTTCCACGACCCCCTCGTGCCAACATCATCACTGGCAAGAGGGTGTTTCGCCACAAGACTCGCCCGGACGGTTCTCTCGAGCGCTACAAGGCTCGGTGGGTGGTTCATGGATTTCGGCAGCGCGCGGGCGCGGACTTCACCGACACCTTCACCCGGTTTTTAAACCGGGCACGATCCGCGCCGTGCTCCAGTTGGCAGTCTCGCGCGCCTGGCCTGTGCACCAGTTGGATGTCTTCAACGCCTTCTTGCACGGCCATCTTGCCGAGCAGGTGTTCTGTGAGCAGCCCACTGGCTTCATCGACGCCGAGCACCCAGACTTTGTGTGCTTGCTCTCCCGTTCTCTTTACGGGTTGAAGCAGGCGCCTCGGGCTTGGTACCAGCGTATCGCAGCCTTTCTGCAGTCTCTGGGATTTTGGTCCACTCGCTCCGATGCCTCACTCTTCGTGTATCATCAGGGAGTTGACACTGCATATCTGCTGCTCTACGTCGATGACGTCATCCTCACGGCGTCCGCCCCTGATCTCCTTCAGCGGCTGACTGCTCGTCTTCGTGATGAGTTCGCCCTCAAGGATTTGGGGCCTCTGCACTACTTCCTCAGCATCGAGGTGGTCCGATGGACTGACGGCTTCTTTCTGCATCAGCAGAAGTACACCCACGAGCTTCTGGAGCGTGCCGGTATGCTTAATTACAAGCCGGCGCCCACCCCCGTCTACACGAAGGAGAAGGTCTCTGCTCTGGAGGGGTCTCTCGCGTCTGATGCAGTGTTCTATCGCTCCATTGTTGGTGCCTTACAGTACCTGACGCTGACTCGACCCGACCTGCAGTACGCTGTCCAGCAGGTGTGCCTCCACATGCACGCTCCGCGTGACTCCCACTGGACCTTGGTGAAGCGTATTCTCCGTTATATACGCGGCACCATGTCTTTGGGACTCACCCTCACGGCCTCCGCCTCCACCGACCTCGTGGCCTACTCGGATGTCGACTGGGCTGGCTGCCACGACACTCAACGCTCCACGTCAGGCTACTGCGTCTACCTTGGGCCCTCGTTGATCTCTTGGTCATCGAAGCGGCATCCCACGGTCTCCCGCTCCAGCGCCGAGGCAGAGTATCGCATCGTGGCTAATGCCGTGGCCGAGTGCTCTTGGATCCGTCAGCTGCTCCAGGAGTTGCTTTGTGATGTTCACAAGGCCACTCTTGTCTACTGCCATAACGTCAGCGCGGTCTACCTTTCCGCCAACCCGGTGCACCATCGACGTACGAAGCATATTGAGCTCGATATTCACTTCGTGCGCGAGCAGGTTGCCCTTAGCCGAGTTCGGGTTCTCCACATTCCGACGTCGCAACAGTTTGCTGACGTGATGACTAAGGGATTGCCTACTCCCGTCTTCGATGAGTTTCGGTCCAGTCTCTGTGTCTCCGGCGACGCTTCGACTGCGCGGGTGGGGGGGGGGGGGGGTGTTGAATATATTTGTGCATATATAACTATGTCATAGGCCCACCTCCTAGTTCTCTGTATAGTTGAGGTTGTGGCCCACCTTGTACATTATATATACGTGTCTGATGCACCCGATTAATACATTGTGTGTTGCATAGCCAACCCCTAGTCTTCCACAATTTTTAAATGTAAGTTTCAACTTTTAGAACCTGGCTTGCATACGCGGATAGATATTGTTCACAAGTTTCTGTTCCTTACTTTAAGCAACACGACATCATCCATCAAGGACGTATTGAGCAAAGGACATGGACGTATGGTGTGGTTGCTTAAGGTCACCGGCGGCTAAGCAAGCAATATTCTCTTCCTTCTTAATCATTATCTGTGTAACGTTGGTATATTGGCCCTCCATGAGAGTGACAAGAAAATAGTCAAATCTTTGTACGGAAGAGTTGTATAATCAGCAAGTATTTAGTGAAGCAATTTACGTATAATGATAGCAGACGTGTATACTCTTGTTTGAATCAATCATAACATCCTGCTGAGGTATTATTGTGATTTTACTAGACTAGTTCAACAAGCGCTTACGGAATCAAAGATTTGTTTCAGACAAGTGACGCTGAATTGTCTTGATCCTATGCATCGAAGTAACTTAATCTAGTTGCTTGTTGACTGAAACAAGAGGGAGAACAAGTACAACTCGAAACTAAATATTGGGCATGGTATCTTTCCCTTTCAGATCTTTGCTACTGGTTATTGTTCTGTACTTGAGGGCTTCATTATCAAGCCGAGCAGCTTCCTTAATACTTCTGAAACAATCAGCACCTTGCACTGCGATGCATATTTGTTTGTTTATATGTGAGACTTGTTCCTTGCAGCTGCCGTTCAAGTAAGTGAGACGACGCGGGTTGATATTTGACATTCATTATTTGCATCACAGGCTCACAGCTTGTTCTCCAGTGTGTCGTAAGAAAAACTTAGCGTTGATTCGCTCTTGCTTCTCTTTGATCGAATGTGATTGCCTTGCCTCCCACTAGTATGAAGCAAGGTGTATAGATTTAAGAGGTCATTGGATAAAACAATTTTTCTCCTCCAATAGAGGAAGGCCTGGAATTCTAGAGTTCTACTAGAGAGAATGATGGGAATCTGTTAGAATCAGCTGAGATCTTTTCAAGAGATTAAATATATGTTCGTGATGCTGCCTGCCTAGGGTTTAGATCATGCATGTGCAGTAAGATTTAGTTATTGGAGCTGGTCACCATGCTGCAGCCAATATTGAAGTACATTTACTGACGTCATCCTTTTCATTTCTTTTCCAGTGTCACACTCACATGCTTACCAATATTACTTAGAAATATAAGATGCAAAATATTGATACGCGCCTGAAGCCTCTAGCAAGATTGGTGCTCTTGGCACTGATTACCTTTGTGCTGCATCTCTAGCTGATATCCCCAGGTTTGTTTTCCTTTTTTCTATTATAACTTGTCTGTCGGTGTTTCTCCTAGCCGCCGGTTGAATGATTTATCAAGATAAAGCTGGGATCATTCGAACCTCCCGTCTAAAATATGGGTCTACCAAGACAAAATATACTCCCACAATCTATGGGAGAGATGAAGACTTAGGAGGCTCACCACAATCGGTTCATTAATTTCTTTTGTCGTAGATGCGTCATAATTGACTAGTGCAATAGCAGACTCATTCTCGTTCCAACAAACGGAATACTCATTTGATCTGCTGACTTCCACAAGTTTGTTCTACGTTTCCTCCTTTTTCAGAGTGGAAGAGTTGAGGGCGTCCTCATCACCCGAAAAGAAAACAGAGGCAGAAACAGATTTCACTCCACATTGGAAGCTTGGTTGTCCTGGCTGGATTGTTCATTTTATGCCTTTTGATATCTTTTCTTTTCCTTACCTATTCAATTTAATGGGCACCTAGCGTGGAGAAAACTGCATTATTTAGCGTGGTCATGAGATGATTTTATTACTTCAGTTGCTCAGAAAGTAATTCATTTGACCACTGTACTCATTTTAATTGAACACACGCTACATGGAAAATGGGTATTACACCGCTGAGTTATTATTATGATTTTATTTTACCATGCTAGTGCAGCAAGCACTTCACAATCAAAGAACTCAGACAAGTCACATTGAATTGTCCTGATCCTATGGATGTAAGTCAGTCTAGTGGCATGTTGATTGACAAAAGCGCGGTGAAAAAGACCGTAAGGCGGAGTAAATCATGAAGACCGTACTATTCTTTGTGAGCCACACCTTCTTCATATCCCATTTTTTATGTGAGACTTTAGCAACGTGGAAATGTGGGAGCCCTGATATTTTCGCTGCAGCTGCCATCTCAACTATGGATGGACGACTTGAGATGATATTTTAATTAATATTTGCATTACAGCTTTGTTCTCTAATGCGCGGTAAAGAAAAAACTGGGATTGATGCGTAGTGTGGATTTTTGGAGCATGGGTGCATTGGAGCATTTATTTTGAATAGTTCAAAAATTACATTTAAAAGTTTCTCTAAATAAATAAACAAATTCTACATGTTCATATGGATGTATATTACACATGTACAAAGTTTGGTGATGAAATAAGTAAACATGCGAGCCACGCAATGATTTCTAAGTAGTGAACTGTACATGCACTGCTCCTCTTCCAATAGCACGATTTATCATTTTTGTGCAGCTCGCATAGTCACTTATTTCTTTTTTTTTCCGCTTATTTCATCGTCGAAATATCCACATGTGTAGTATACATCCACATGAACATGCAGACTTTTTTCGGAATTTTTTAGAACTTCAAAAATATTATTTTGGCACTATTTAAAACATAGTGCTCACTGGATCTCGTGCATCATAGTGCTCACTATTTAGAACAGTGCATTTGACGCGCTGTGGTGAAAGGTGATTAGCCTCCACTACTCGCAGTTACTGCTTATTAGTCTGCATTCTTTTGGCAGGCCAGTCGACAGGTCAATATTCCATATCCTACACAGAATGGATGTACGTGATGAAGAGTCTTGGTCAAGCCTAACCTATCCTATCCATCCCTTTGCACGTGCTCTTCCTAGAGAAAGGTTAATTAGTAGGAGTAATTATTAGTGCAGGAGAAAAGTATTTTCCACCAAGCTGAGAATGCAAGATTTCCAGTCCCCTTTTCTTTTCCTCTCGAAAGATAAGATAAAATAAAAGGTATGCATGCATTTCCTTTGATCGTTCGGTTGTACTGTACTTGTCACTTGACGCTTTTTTTAAACAGATGCTGGTGATCTCGTGGTCAGTTCTTGCAGGCTGCGTTGAGTGGAAGACACTCTCAGTTGTCATTGTCAGGGTAGATTTTATCTGTACTTTTAGGTGCTACTGTATATAAGAATGGTTGATCCAGCTGACGTTGGATGGTTCACGGGTATGTTCCTTTTCTTCAGTTTGTTTCTATCGTTGGAAGATGACGGAAGTTTTTACTAAAGAAGTCAAAACTCCATAGGTACTTAGGTAATAGGTAGGTCGGTGTATGCTCCTGTATATACGTTGGAGCAACTCTAGCGGTCGTCAAAAGCCGTATGGAGCGGAAGCGGCTGTTCTGCTCGCGAGCACATGTGATCGCGGAATCTGAGCGGCTCGATATGACATCGGGATGGGTCGCCTTCAATTACTGAGTCAGCGAGTGGATCCTATTTAAATCGGGATACCGAGAAATACGGTCGACGGGTGCGGCCTACGCGGCGCCGGTTACCGAGGGCACAGATGCCGCCGTGACGGGAGAATAGCAGAGCCATGGCTCATGTCTGTCATCTTTTCCTGATCCGTTGCTCAGGAAATCGGCTTTTCCGGTAGGCGGCGTTGCGCAACCCAGTAAATGAGGGATGGAACCGAGCCTGAGCTGTCCCCTACCTCCGGCTATGATTGTTGGATCTCCATTGACGACTACGGTTCCCTGAGCAGTAGAGACTGGCGGGGGAGCAATACATAGCGGCGCTTGTGGGGATGGAATTCCTGATGCAACCCATTAGGAGGTAATCCCCCCGCAAAAAAAAGAGGAGGTAATCCCCCCGCGGATTCTTAATCTGTAGCTTATGTTTGTGGATTTTGCAAGGGATCTGTATCATGCTCCCCATATTTGGCCGATGCAGGACTACCATGATGGAGGAGGTCAACGACAACGAGCTTCCACTGGAGCGGCTGCACTACCCCGCGGTGGCGACAGGGGCTGAAGAGCAACCCCCATGGCGGACTGGCAAATCTGTGCAGCCGATGGGGTGGTTCCGTGGTTGGGTCCGAGGTAGACGTTGAACCGTAAGCATCTGAGCAATCTATCCATCAGATTGATCAAGAAACTCCAGGCTGAACACGAAGGTAATCTCCTGTCGAAGGGTCTTTGGATTGCAGACTATTTGTCCAATCTGTTTGTACTTTGTACTACGAAAATGCATGAAATGACTTGTAGGTAGGGTGATTTGGGGGTGCGTTGCAAGAGATTCTAGGTACATAATTTGAAAGCCCTGGACAAATTAGAATAGTAGAATAGATTTTCTGGAGAACCCGTTTGTTTTCCTCCTAACCTCTGCTGAAGATACTAGCACCCACCACATGATTAACAAAAAAGCATAGCCGTGCTGGTTGGTTCTGTTCATATTGAATTCTGGTATGAGTGAATAAATAGCAGAATTTCAGCCCACAAACTTGTAATTACAAACTTAAATCCTAAACCAGGAACTCTATGTTGGACTAGAAGGTAATCTCTTAGATATGGGTGTTTGGATTCCACACTGGCTGTCTGATTTAGGTGACCTCTTGGAAAAAAATACATGAACTGACTTGCAGATAGGGGCTGATCAGTCTTGCAAAGGGAAATCATTTATATGTCTTTGAGTATCAAAATCCTGGATAAGTTAAAATTATGGCATACTCCCACCGTTCGAAATTACTTGTCGTAAAAATGGATGTATCTAGACGTATTTTTAGTTCTAGATACATCTATTTCTATCCATTTCTACGGCAAGTAATTCGGGGTGGAGGGAGTACATTTTTGTCAGAAATCGTGTGTGGAGCTGGAGCTGCTAAAACCCAGCAGACAGTAAAACAAAAAAGCGTAACAGGGTTGCCTGGTTTACCGGATTCCGGCTTATGGTATGAGGGGGTGAAAGCACAATTGAGTCTGGGACTTCTAATTACAGACTTGAGTTGAATATAATGTCAGGGATCGTGTCTGGTCAATGGGGATCGTGTCTGGTCAATGGAAACAACATGACTTAAAAAGTGCCAAACCACTGAATGTAGACAGACAAAAACATCGTGTGGTCTGTTTAGCAGAAAAGCATGCTGTGAGATATTGATTTATGAAACTACAGGGTGAGAGTTGGAGCTGCTGCTCTAGGAAGAACGCCTTGTCCTGGGCGACCCAGTGCCCTTGTGAAGGCAATTCGTGGATTCACTGAGAAACTGAGTGAGATTGTAATTGTGCCTGCACTAGGTACAAGCTTTGATACTCTCGGCGAGGCGTATGATTTTTGCAATCTCTACTCATGGGAGAAGGGGTTCGGAATTAGGTACGGGAAGAGTAGACCGAATGTGGAGAGGACAAAACGCATGCACGAAATTGTTTGTGGCTGCACGGTATGCATTTGTAATCTTTCAGGATTAATTTGTGTTAATCTGTTTGCTCTTTGGGTTTATTAATGCTGAGCCATGGTGCTTGTTTGAATATGGGTTTGCAGGGAAAAGCTGGGGTGGAGAACACCAGATCGTGCCGATGCGAATGCTCTGCACTGATAAGACTGCTCCCTTCAAAGGACAATGGTTGGTACATAGCTCAGCATCATGAGCAGCACAATCATTCGCTGTCTCCAACGTATGGGCAGACAATACACTGGCCTTCACACATGCACATTGACGTCTACAGCAGGAACTTGGTTGAGCAATTGCGACAGAATAACGTGAACCTATCAAAAGTATACAGCATTGTTTTGGAAGTTTTTTTGGCTCAATAGAGAAGGTGCCTTTTACAAAAAGAGCTCTGAAGAATTTGTGTGGTAAAATCAGCAGAGAGCAGGCAGAAGATGATGTGAGGAAAACTATGCTGGTTTTTGCAGAACTCAGTTCGAGAGATCCACACTTTTGCAGAACTCAGTTCATCAAGAATTGCATGGTAGAGATGCAACCTTTTGCGGAAGTTAGGGTTGGCCTAGGATTGGAGGATAGGATTGCTGAAAATGGAGACGTCGTGAATCAGCCGGCAGTGCAAGCGGCAGTTGTTGCTGCAAGTGGAGATGCAGGTATTAGGATTTTGAATGATGATGGTAATTCAGCAAATGAGAGTGGGAACATGCTTGATGGATTGTTGGCACCAAAGAAGCGGAAAGAAATGGGGCGCCCAACAACTAGCCGGGAGAAGGCACCGTACGAGGGTCTCAGCAAATGGACAAGGTTCTGCACGATATGTCGCCAACAGGGGCACAAGAGGACAACCTGCCTGGACAGGGGTGATATCCCCAAGCCTGTGGCATTGAAGGTCACAGGCGGAACAACTGCCACAGTGTGTGTGTTCTCTGGATGAACGTCATGTGAGCAGTGGCTGCTAATCTGTCTGTTTGTTTGTTGTTTTTGTGAAGACTAAAATTCTGTAGAACTAAATGTGTGCATCGGTTATTCCGTTTGTAGAACTCCTCTTGTGTTCATGCTGGTCTGATGTTACCGAAAAAGGATTTCGCCCCGCTTTATATATAAAGCAATGATCCTCAACCGCCGCGCCGCCGGCCCCGCACAAACACGGCGCCCCACTCGGCTGGGCTGTCCCGCACCAGCCACCCGGACCAAGCGAGAGGAAGAGGCCCGCCGCCGCCGGCACCTCCAGGGCTTTGCCCGGCGGCTCTTGCCGACGGCGGCGGGGGAGGGGGACGGGAGGAGGGAGGGGAGAGACCGGCGGCTAGGGTAGGTCCTCTCGGTCACCCGCGGGGCCGACGCGAGAGGAGCGAGTCTTATTTCTTGCTTATATAGTTATTAAGTCGCTGGTCTGATGTTAGCCGTAGCAGTGCCGAGATGGCTTCTTTGAGAATAAAAAAGAAACCCATCTGCATGGGTGTTTGAACTGATTTTTGAAGAGAGTATGCATGATGTATGTGTGCTCACAGGATGGTGTTCTGTTTTCTGAATTTTCTAACAATATGGTCATGCATTCTGAATTTTTTGACACTATGATCGTCAATTCTGAATTTACCAGGTATATGGTAGTGCATCCTGAACTTTTGAATTGATTTTAAGATAGCATGCATGATTTATGTTTTCTCAAAGGTGCCTTGTTTTCTGTACTTTTTCACAAAATAGTCATGCATTCTGAATTTTCCGACACTATGATTGTCAAGTCAGAATTTTTAGTGCATCCTGAAATGTTTGAACTGGTTTCAAGTTTGTATGCATGATGTATGTGTGCTCACATGATAGTGTCTTGTTTTATGAATTTTTGGACAATATGGTCATACATCCTGAATTTTTCGACACTACGCTTGTCAAGTCTGAATCAATTCTTGACATAATCAACGTGTGCAGAGTGGTGTACATATTGTCGGCTGATCTGCCTTATATATTTTGAGAACTGCCTGGGCATTGCAAACATGGTTTCTGTTGACTGAAATTGTAAATTTGAGGTTGGCTATGTTTGCCACGTAGCCCATTGCAAGCTGGGCCATGCAAATTGAATGCTTGCCACGTAGCATTATGCATTGTTGACAAGTGCATGCGCCTGTCAGGCCCCACGCCCAGTGCTCTGCCGAACCCATTCGAAATTCAAAGTGCGAAAGCAGGAACAACAGGGATGCAAATACATAAGCAACAGGGTAGTCACTCCTCCGGCTATGCGCGTGTGTCCACCGGATCCTGAGCGTGCAGAAAAACATAAAGAAAAAAAAATCAAAATTTGCTGACGCGGAAACTGATTTATTGCTGTTGATTGCTTTCATTAGACTACCCACAGTGAGAGTAACATAGATGGTAACATCACACATCTCTAGGCAAAACAGATAGTGTGGCGAGTAATTAATGAGGAAAGAAAGGCATGTGGTAACATAGCTAGTTACTGTAATCTCACATATACAAAAACAAGATGAGTCTACAACCTAATAAATAAAATGTTGCATGACACCACACGTATGTTGCTCCCCACTATAGAGGTAGTAACATAGACTAGTAACATGTACATGTTACGTAACATATGCATGTTACAAGTTACTATCCATTGTGACTAGTCTTAGTCACAAAATACACAGGACACCACATTTCAACGTTACTGCCACACGACACCTGAGTGCTTAATTACCAAGACGGCGCTTAGTTAACAAACGGAACTGACATTACAAAATATAGGTGCCTGACATTTCATCATCACTACAACATGACACCACAGCATAGACATGACTTGTGACTAGGCAAACAACCACGCTACCACTAAAACAGTCCTAGAGACTAATGAACCAACTCATGCAGATCACGACCTGAGTTTCTAGCGGACGAGGCGGTCGAGGATTAGCAACAGCATCCCCAACCCGATGTGTGCTGCGAGTAATTAAGTTCGCACCCGCCAGTAAAATAGCTAGCCGCTGCATCTCTGAGCAGCAAGGAGAGTGATTAGCACACGACGCCTGTTACGGAGCTGTGCTGCATGACGACGATGAGCTAGAACCGGGAATACTGGGCGCCGAAATGCTGATTGAGATCAGCACGGTACGTCCGGTTGGATCTGATGCATTAGAGCAGCTTCAACCGGGTGACCCATTTTATCCATTTGGGTCATCCAGACACAAAAGTTGGCCCAACGGGGCGATCCAAACAGACACAACGTCCGCTTGCTGTTCGTTTTGTGTCCGCTCGGACCTATATTCGTTTCGAATCTGAGAAAATTTGGATTAAAAACGGACACAAAGCAGACGTTCTCTGTGCCCTCTTCGTCCGCCTCTGTCCGGCTGCATGTGACTCTTGACCCACTTGTCATCCACCCACCCGTCCCATCCCATCTCTCTTCTCCTTTTTCTCTTTCTTCTCCCACCCAGAGCTGGAGCAGCTCCTGGCCGCGCCCGCTCCCCCATGCACAGCAGCAGAGGACAGGCGGGCTCGTGCTCCTCCGGCGCCGGTGCTCCGCCGTGGTGGGCTCGTGCTCCTCCGGCGCCCGTGCCCGGCTGCGCCCGGCCCCGCCGCTCGCCGCGCGCGTACGTGCTGGCGCTGCTGCGGCGCGCGTGCTAGCTAGCTATGCATGCATGCGCTGCTGCCCGCGGACGGGTTGAGCTGCGGAGCCGGGGCAGCGGCAGCGCGAGCACACGGCACAGCGGCGAACTCCCTGCTCGCGTCCTCCCTGCTTGGCGCACGCCGGCGGGCAGTACGCGAACCCGGACAAGCTGGCTAGCTCCCTGCTTGGCACACGCCCGCTCCTGCACGCCGTGTTGCTCGTGGGATGCACAACCGCATGCTAGCTAGCCGGTGGCCGCGAGCGTGCATGCTAGCTGCTGCTCGTACGTGTGCTCTGGGGTTGCTCGTCGGATGCACAGCCGCGTGCGTGCATGTCAGCTGCTGCTATGCTAGCCACCCGTTGCTCGCGTCGCTCGCCATGGCCGCGCTCGCCCCAGTCGCACCGTTCGCCTAGCAGCGCCATGCTCACCGCGCCCAGGCATCATGCTCGCGGTGCCCCATCTCCTGCCCCCGCTGTGCCGCCCCGCTCGCGCGTTGGTGCTCCTACAGGTCGGCGCGAGCTCGGGGCTGCGGTGGAGGCCGCGAGGCACGGCGGCGCGAGCTCGAAGCTCCGGGCAGCAGGGCGTGGTGAGGCGGGAGCTGTGCGAGCAGCGGCGGCGAGCGCGCGGAGGCGGCGCTCATGCATCGGCGACGTTCCTCGCTACAAGCTCTCTACCTACTACGTGTTCGACGGAATGCCCAGACGGACATGTCAAAATATGCGTGCCGACTCAATTGAAAAAGCGAACGCGGACGAGCGGACGGGCGACCCAAACGGATAAAAAACGGACAAAATTGATGTGCGTTTGGGTCTCCCCGCTGGAGTTGCTCTTATCCACAAAGACCCAACCTGCAGCAAAATGTGCAGATCTGGGGCTAGTTAGCACAAGAGGGCTACGAACCTAGATCATATTAGAAATAACTCTGACCTCTTTCTTGACGCACTTGTAGAAGCGGTCGCTGACGTTTTCACCGTCCTTGGCAATCCAGGTGATGATCTGTCCGCCACAATCAGGGCAAGGGATGAGCGGCATCATCTCATCGTCCACTCCATTGGACGCGGAGGTGGACATCGTGCAAGCTACCCTGGATTGGCTGGAGGTGAGAGTCCGAACCGGGAGGAGAAAAGATTTAGCGGGAATAGAAGGGGAAGGGGACGAACGAATCGTGTTGGGGAGGATTGCTTTTTTATTTATTTTTAGGATTGGTGGGGAGGATTGCTAGGCAGGCGCTGGGGTGGGCAACAATAAATGAGACAGCAGACGGAGTTGGTCCAGAATCCGAGCCGCAACGGCCCACTCCATTGCCTGTACGTCTGAGCCGGAGCCCGGATAACTCACGGCGTGCCAAGCCCGTTGCGATAGACGTGGGCCAGGAGAACTGTTCATTAAATCATACACGGGACTAAGACGTGGGCATATACTAGTGCGATTTTGGATCCCAAGGAGCACGGGCGGGAGGGATACCGAGAACAGCTGTGCGCGCGCACAGAATAGCACTTTCGGTATGGAGCCTGCTCCATAATTTTTACAAGGCTGTCATAGCTTGTGCGTGGACACACATAGTCGTCAAACCGCAGCCTACATAATTTTTTCTTGAGCATTTTTTTAAAATGTCTCGTTTCAACTTTCCCCATTCAAACTGTGAATAAAAGCAAATCAAACATAAAAATTTTAATTAGAAAATAGTTAGTTCTTATAATAGGGGTGAAATTTTGTGACTTCAAATATCATATGACATTTTCCTATTTGACATTCTCTGGAGAAATCTTTAATAACCGAAACCGAGCCCCCCCCCCCCCCCCCCCCCCCCCCCCCCCCCCCCCCCAACACACACACACACGCACACCCAAATCAGGCTATATCTCATTGAACGTTTTTTTTCAAGAGTACGTCAATGGCGTACCATATCTTTATAGAAGCAGACAATATACAAAAATCCGACAATCGATGCGAACATCAATCGTGGAGGACACCCACACCACAAGGAAAACAAAAATCAACTCCTCACAAAACGATCTAATCCTCCTACACCAACACCCGCGCGGGTCCAATCTAGAAGGTCATTCAGAATTTGTTGAGCTAACTCCTCCGGCGACTTCACTTGTTCGGGCATGTTGAACACCCTAGCATTCCTTTGCTTCCATAGCGACCACGCCGTCTCGATCACCATTGAGTCAAAGCCTCGTCTGTTTTTCCCTTGGAATATCGCTCTCTCCCTTAGCCACCAGTCCGTAAAGGTCTCGGTCGTCTCTGGTGTAGTTACGTTAATGTGAAGTAGGTCGAAGCACTTGTGCCAGACCTCTCTGGCGTAAACGCACTGCACCAGTATGTGATCCGCTGTGTCCTCATCCTGTAAGCAGGTGAAACAAACCGAGGGGTGCTCCTGCAGGCCATGCCTCGCTCGTCTATCAGATGTCCACAACCTGTACTGCACCGCGAGCCAGGCGCATATTCTGCACTTAAGTGGTGCCCAGCTCCTCCATATGCACTCGGCAGTCGGTGATCTCACAAGCCCCTGGCAAAGTCTATCGTAGGTAGACTTTGTTGTGTACATGCTGGTGGGGTCTTCCGGCCAAGTAAACTCATCTTCCATCTCTGTGGATCTGTGCACCGTGGTGATCGCATGCCTCAAGTGCATCGCCTGGATTAGAGATGTGAATGAGGTATCCGAAGGAAAATCCAAGGCCCATTTTTCATCTAGCAACGCCTCCGCGACTGTTCTTTTGTTTTTTGTCCTAGTGTCCACCCTGTCCACCAGCCTTGGGGCGATATCACGCACTGCAAATCCATGTATCCACCTATCTGTCCAGAAGAGCACTTATATCCCCTTTACCCACTTTGATCTGAATGGTACTGTTGAACACTGCTCGCGCCTCTTTGTGCACCATTAGCGCCAGCCCTTGCCATGGTCTCCTCGGGTCAGTTCTCCTCAACCATTCCCATCGGACTCTAAGTGCCAAAGCCTGAACCTGAAGATTTTTGACTCCTAGCCCACCAAAACAGTAGGGTCTGCAAATAGTGTTCCACGCCACAAGGCACTGCCCTCCGTTAACCTGCTCCTTACCCGCCCAAAAGAATGAGCGCATCCACCCATTGATGTCTTCAAACACCCATACTGGTGCATCCATGACCATGAGATGGTGCACCGGCCGCGCTGCGACGACAGATTTAACAAGTACCAGCCTCCCGGATCGTTGCATCAAACCTCTCTGCCAAGCCGAAATGAAGTGTCTAACTTGGTCCAGGAGCGGCTGCCACTGCGGTCTAGTAAGATTCTTGATTGCCAGCTGCAAACCGAGGTACTTGCAAGGGAATTCTTTGATGCAGCAGTGTAGCATACTTCCCACTCTGATTCGCTCCTCCTGATTTTCATTTATAAGGATAGCCGAGGATTTTGTGTAGTTAACACGCAGTCCTGACACTTCGGTAAACACCTGAAGAGCACTCTGAACGAACTGAAGATCGGGAGCTGTCGGACGCACAAACAAGGCGACATCATCGGCGTAGATAGACAAGCGCTGCTCCGCGGTGACTCCTCTGTAGGTACTCAGAGCCCCTTCTCAAGCGCACGTTTTATGATGGTTGACAGAACATCCATGGCGATGACGAAGAGGAATGGGGAGACCGGGTCTCCTTGGCGGAGTCCTTTAGCATGCCAGATTCGACACCCCGGAACTCCATTGACAGTGATTCTGGTGCTAGACGTTTGCAGTAGTGCACTCACCCACCTCAAATAGGCATCTCCAAAGCCTTTGGCTCTCATGTTCTCGAATAAGAATGGCCATGATAAGGAGTCGAACGCGCGGGAGATGTCTAGTTTTAGGAAGACACCATGATCCTTCCTTGCCTGAATTTTTCGTGCGACCTGTCGCACAAGGAGGTAGTTATCGTGTATGCTTCGCCCATGAATGAAAGCCGACTGATTCACCCCCACCAAGTCAGGCATACGCCGTTTCATTCTATTCGCCAGGGCCTTGGCAAGCAACTTTGAGAAACTGTGTGGCAAGCTAATCGGACGATAGTCACCAACCTCCTGTGCATCCACCTTTTTAGGAATAAGAACAATCAGGGCGCGATTCAGCCTTCCAAATCCTCTGCTATCACCCACGTACAACTTCATAATTGCGGCCATGATATCCGCCTTAATTATTGGCCAAGCCTTTTGATAAAACGCTCCTATATGAACCCGTCGGGCCCCGACACGCGATCTGGGTGTAGCTCCTTAATTGTCGACCAGACTTCCTCCTCCGTGAAGATCTCGTCGAGATCATGCAGGTCCAGCGCTTCCACGCCTAAGTAGGCAAGGTCAATGGTATGGTTTCTCGAGGAAGCTGTACCAATTGTCTCCTTGAACGATTGAGTAAAGATCTCTTCCTTCCCACTTTGATCAGTAATGATATCATCCCCGTGTCGCACATGCGTGATGAAGTTTTTGGCTCTTCTGTCGTTGGCCACAGCCTGAAAGAACTTGGTATTGGCGTCGCCCTCTCTAGTCCATCTGTATCTAGACCGTTGGCGCTCAATTGTACACTCCAAAGATGCGAGCCCAAGCAAGGCGAGTTTCAAGGTGCGTCGTAGCCAGATCTTAAGCTCCGTTAGGTCTCTGGTCTCCATGGCTCGGTCTAGACGGAGGATCACCAGATTAGCTACAGCCATCTGGACTTTGATATTCCCCACCTTTCTTTGGCCCCATGACTGTAGCGCCTCGCCAGTGTTCCTAAACAGCGCGTCGAGCCATTTAAACGGATCCGTGATCTCCGGATCGCACACCCAAGCATCCTTAATCGCCTGCTCGAACCCCTCCAGCTTCGCCCAAAAAACCAAGAATCGGAATCTCTTCTTGGGCCAGAAAGGCGACGTGGTAGTTAGGTGCAAAGGGGCATGATTAGAGACATACTGGAAATGAGAAAAAGGCCCCCGTGAAAAAGGTCCCCTTGTCAGACGAGGGGAGATGGACTGGGCCGTCTACTGTTGACCTAGAGCCCAGTTCAACAGGTAAGTCTTTAACTTTTCTTTTTCTTTTTCTGTCTTGTATTTCTCCACTGTTTTCCCTTTTATATAAATAGCAAATGCATTTTGTCATAAATGAACTTGGCACATAAATTCATTGCATTATTTTGGAGTGACCCACAAGGTTTCAATTTATTTTGAATAGTTTAAAGAAGGGCCATTTGCATTTCTATCACTAACTCGAACCACCTATTAAGATTTGCCCATAATTTCGAAGCCTGCTCAAATTTGCCCCTCTGCCGTTAGGTGCTCTTACAGAAATGCCCTTCTACGCCGTTACCGTCCGGTCAACGGGCTTTAACCGTGCTGAAAAAAATAGCAAAAAAATCTAAAATTTTGTGGGATCGAAGATACTCATGTGTGCAAGGTGCATGCAAATTTTCGTGCTATTTGAACATTCCAGGAGCTGGTGGCGAGGAAAAACAGTTAACCTGTATACTTGTGAACAGTAAATTTGAAATAAAATAGCAAAAAAATTAAAAAAAAATATGAAATTTTTTGGCATCAAAGAGGCTGGGGTGCACAAGGTGCTTGCAAGTTTTTGTGATCAAATGACATGCGAGGAGCTCTAGCAAAAAAAAATAGTCATTTTTTCCAAAGTTTTTTCCCGAGCCAAATTTTGTTTTTTCTCCATGAGCTCCTACAGTATTAATTATCTGACTTGCATTTGAATTTGAATTGGTTTTTTCAACTAAGAGGCAATTAAGCTTAGCAAAAGTGGTGACATGGCATCATTAGTCAGAGATCACTGTAGCTTAATTATAGGGGTGTCACAACAACCAAAATGATGATGTCCATAGCGAACTCAGATTCAATAAATGCGTGAGATTGTCAACTTGATCTTGAATCCCAACTGATAAGACTAACCAAGTGAGGCAGATATTCCTCCAGTAAATTGAGCAAATGGACAATGGAAGAAGAGATGATCCCTTGACTCCACAACAAATTGGCCACACATGAGACAAGTGTAGTCGTGAATGAAGAAATTCTTCCTCTGTAGAACCTGCTTGGTTTTCATTCGATCATTCAACCATTTTTTTCTTTCTTGAGCTGATTACTGGTTTTCCAAAGCCGGGAAATAGCAGGAATTGGTGTGGAATCTCCACGTAGGAATTTAGAAGTCTAGTCCACCTTGAAATGTTAAGCATGTGATGCGAATTGCCAAGAGTCAGGGTCATCACCAAGGATGATGTCATCAAACAGAATTTCCATTTGTTGAAACTGAGCAAATGCCTCTATTCAAAGAAGGCAAATGGAAGAGTGAGGCCACATCTTCAGCTGGCTATACTTGATGGATAGACAAAAGTTGGTTGTTTGCAAAAGAACAAGTGGTCGAACAAGTTATAAACTCTGTCCCTGCCATTGGTCCCTCCAAAAGGACACATCCTTTCCATTTCCATGTAAATATGTAGCATGTGTTTTGTAGGTGTACAATGGCTTCAAGCAGTGTTTTCACCAAAAGGAATAGTTTGCAGATTGCTTAGGAGGTAGCCATGTTTGGTAATAAGAGATAACACGTTGCATCATTGGTGCAAAGACCAATTTGAGCCAAGAAATCAAGCAACTTATGAACAATATATTTTATGAATGATACGCCAAGGGGAAAAACAAAAATACAACCGAGAACTTAGGCAAACTATTTGAAGGACAATTCGAGGATTTGCTGCCAGTAAACCTTTTGCTGCATGAGTAGATTTGTGAGATGTTCTTTCAATGCTACTCTCAAAGCAGACTCAGTCTGCAACAGTTCTCAGCGGTTTTCAAAAGTATCTAACATGGAAGTAATGCAATAGGCATCATCAATTTCATATTTTACCAAAGATAAAGATACGTCCCAAGTTTTGAGTTGCTTTATGAGAATCTTAAATTTGGCAGCGTCTGCAAAATGAATGGATTGAAACCATACAGATTCAAATAAAGGCATAAACTTCTCACGCTCCATCCATCAATTTTCAAACCTGAAAACCTAGCTCTTGGGCATGATAGTTTGAGTTTGAATCACACAGGGGATGTGGTCATATGTAGTCATTGCCAGAGGAAAAGCTAGGGTGTTCTAATAAGTTTGAATCCAAGAACCTGAAGCAAAAAACCAGTCCAATTTTTTTAAAGTAGCTGATGTTGCGTATTACTCCAAGTGTATTTTTTGTTCTTTAGAGGAATTTTAACTACACCCCATACACTGATGACGGTATTAAATTGTAATATCCTGTAAATTACCACCAGGCTTATTCCTATCGCTTATACTTCTGGTCAAACTAAAATCCCCTAGCAATATCCAATCAGCCTCATCCACAATCTGAATTCCATGGAGCCAACTGTGGTAATCAGCTTTCCTATCATCTTGCCATGGTGCATAGATGTTCGTAAAGTCCAGCAATCAAATTATATAAATTGAAAACACTAGTCTAATATTGCGTGTTCCACAAAAAATCTTGACGTGGATGGTAAGATCTTTATTGCTTAAATTTAATGATGAGAACATGGGAGAAACAACTCCTATCTTGTCTATTTCTCCTGTATATAGAAAAAGTTAAGCTGAACATATATTCTGTCTACACTAAAACTACTTGCACCTCGTGGCGGCGTGTCTTGGTTGCTGACATCATTTGAATGTTATAATCATACAGTTGGAACCAAGAAGTACGATATTAGTCAATGATTTACAGTGTTAATTGGTTGCTAACACTCAAACACCGGATGACCGTCAGATGGAAAGGGTGAATCCAACGGTGGATGGTGTGATGGGTTAGTGTCACCCATGGGATGCACATGACGATTACACATTTTACACTATGTAGAGCATCTATGCGCGATTGTTTTTTTCTTTTTATGGTAGTTTTTCAGAAACTTCAAAGTTGTCTTTATCAAAAATAATAATAATAAAAGTTGTGATTTCATTTTTGTGAAATTCGAAGCTCAAGTAGACCTTGGCTCTTCGATCAAACCACCGCAATAATGCCGCCCTCTTGAACTATATTGTGTGACATGAGCTTGGCATTGGTTTGTTTGGTTTCAAATACTTACAATGAAAATGTTCTTCAGACATATTTTTAGGTCTATCTTCTCAACATGGCAGACGCACAAGATATGACTATGTAACTATCTCTGACACCGCTGTCAGTAAGCAATTAGTAAGAATAGTGCACAATATTCGGAAGTCAAAATAAGCACATGCATGTACTCAGAGTCCTCCCTAACAAAATCAAAGCGCCTACATATATATAAGCTCAAGCTGATGGATGAGTCACTGCCAATCAGTCACGACGGCTATCTTAGATTTAGTCCTGCGTTATTCGTCGGTCGCTCTCCTCGCCTTGTCAAGTAGCTGGTTGCCTTGTCGCCTCTACGCCGAACAGTAGAATTGTCCATGCATCATGCATGGCAGAGCTTTCTCACGCTTCCGGTCAGCAACATCATTGACGTAAACGAGTTAGTTATACTCTTCTGCTTGATGTTCTGAAGGCATTGCGTACGTCGGATATTTTTTTTTTTGAGGAATCACCGGGGGGAGAGCTCTCCCACCTGAATATATTGCTCAAAAGCGGCCAAACACCATGAAGTTACCTCCTTGGCTTTGGCTGGTCCAGTTTATAAGGAAAACCGGATCGAAAACCTGAACAAATTGACCCATTTATAAGGAAAACCGGGCCGAAAACCATACATGAAGCAGGAAGAAAGAAAAAAAGACGAGAGAAAAAGGGACACCCAAGACATGCCCGCCTAGCTAGCAAACCGGGGAACCACCACATGACAGACACAAGTAGATGTGGGGTATCGTCGAAGGATCACAATACCAGAACGTTACAATAGGCCCAACGCACCACTGGCGTGCGCACCCGAGCCCCACGGCGCTACTCAGGAGCATCCACAATCAACAAGTGCCACAACACGAACCTTGACTGAGGGCTCCGCCACAGAAATCAGAACGATTAACCAGTTGAGGAGGCTTCTTGCGCCAAAACAGAGCAAAAATGAACCGAGACAATACCAAGAGCAGTAAGCTCGCCGCAACACATCGGCCGCCATGGGAAGTCTTGAGCTTGCGTAGCGAAGGGCGAGACACCTTCACAGGGGAAAAAAAGGCCGCCCTGCGGCATCAGAGACACCGCCGCCTGCCCCCAAAAAACACCACCAAACTACCACCACCACCAAACACAAACCACCACCACAACCATCTGGCGCAACAGCCAAATCAACAGGAGTAACGAAAGTCGTCGTTAGGGTCCCCAAGATGACGCCTCCAAGGAGGTAGTGATGTGAAGGACACAACACCGTCACCCGATCCGGCAAGCCCGATCTTAGGTTTTCACCCGAAGACCACATAACAAAGAACTATGGATGCTGGAGCTCCACGACGGTACCTCCTACGAGGGAAGCGACATCCATAGACGCCGCTACCGTCGACATTGACAAAGCCGATGCAAGGTTTTCACCCGGAGTTTGAGCACATACCCACAGCAAGACGACAACGAGAGGGGTTAACAGTATGACAACGACGCCTTCAGAAAGGTTAGCGACGCCCGCAAGCGCCACCGTCGCTGGCTCCAATGGAGCAAGGCTTTCGCCCAAACTGATAATACAACCTCTCAACGGACCGGTTGAGTGACAGAAATTGCTCACCAGCACCACCGACAGAACCACCACAGACAGACCACATAGCCACCACCCCAAGAGCAGTCGCGCCGTCCGCTCGCCGGAGCGAAGGTCATCCGCCGGCCGACCGACGGCACACAGCCACCACTGCCAGATCCGAGCTTGACCCCGAGCCGTCACCAGACCGAGCATAGACGCCACCGCAGCGCCCCCAGCTCGGACTTGGACGACGGCCAGATCCACGCACCCGCACGGCGAGCACGGACGCCACCATGGCGCCACCAGCTCCATGCGCCACCAGCAGCCACCCGCAGCACGGACGCCCACCGCTGCACGCCGCCGGCCCCTGCCGGAACCGCCGCCGGACTCGCGACATCCGATCCATCGACCGCCAACAACCCGGCGCCAACCAGCCCCCGCACGAGCCAGATCCAGGCGTGGCCGCCCCGGATCCGCCGCCGGAGCACCATCATGGCCCCCGACTGGGCCACCACGTGCCGCGCCGGCCAACGCCCGAGACGAGATCCCCAGCTCGCTCCGGACCACCACTCGGCAGAGAAACCAGATCCCGCCGCCGCCGGCTCCGCGCGGGCTTTGCCCGCCGGAGGTCACCGGCGACGGGGGGGGGGGGGGGGGGGGGGGGGGAGGGAGGGAGGAGGCGAGCGAGTTGCTGGGTGGTGGCGCCGGTGTCGCCCCTGGGAAGGAGACGACGCGAGCGCTTTCCTCTATTTTTCTCAGCAGTACTAGATGTTCCTCTACGTCGGATATATGGGGCAGCAACTTAATCATTCAGAGTGATGAGGCCGGCCGGCGGCGTCGCCATGGCGGTCCGCGCTCTAGCAGGCTGCAACGGCCTTCGATTGCAACGATCAACCACAACAGATGTAACTTAAATTATTTAAGATAGTCATTACTACGTGGTCTATGAATCTGGATGTAATTTTTATTAATTTTTATATTAGTTGTACTACTATGATTAAAGAAGAGTAGATCAGAAGTTTTCTTGAAAGAAAAAAATTAGACGTGCTCTTCTGTTCTCTATTACCATGAATATTTGCTTAAGACAACAGAACCTAGATTACATTTTGTTGTAGAAGCAAAGCAATCAAATTACATAAAAATAAACAACACCAGTCTAGTATTGCGTGCTCCACTAAACCCCTTGACGTGGATGGTAAGATGTTTTTGCTTGAGTTTAATGATGAGAACGTGGGGAAACAACTCTTATCTTACGTATTTTTCCTGTTTAGAAAAGTTTGGCTGAATATAAATTCTCCGTCTACGCCAAACTACTTGCACCTGGTGGCAGCATGTGTCTTGGTTGCTGGCATCATTACGTATCTAGGATGCGCTGCATGCTACCATTATCCGGAATTATAGCCGTATATATTTGGTAAGCAAGTCAAAATATGCTGCTTTTACTTACACTCCGCCCTAATCAAAGCGCCTACATATTATAAGCTCATGAGTCACTGCCACTACTAATCAATCATGCA
Organism: Thinopyrum elongatum; assembly: GCA_011799875.1. NCBI lineage: Eukaryota > Viridiplantae > Streptophyta > Magnoliopsida > Poales > Poaceae > Thinopyrum > Thinopyrum elongatum. Next base: position 84,335,025 of record CM022299.1, read on the forward strand.
TACATATTCCACGGTTTGATCGATTGTACGTTCAATACGAGGACGGCGATCTTCCGTTTTTCGTCGGTCGTTCCTCGTCCTGTCAAGCTGTCTGTCTTGTCACCTCGACCCGGCTGTATGTAAGTACGTACGTACGTGGCAGCAGAATTGTCCATGCATCACGTATCACCATGTTTTAACACTTCCAGTCAGCAACACTACCGTAAAGCTACTTCGTTCAGGCCGAGTCCAAACTTTCTCTCCTCGCTGTTTCCTTCCCCAAGCTCGATTCATCCCCCATTTTTGCTAAGATTTGTCAAGATTAAAGGCACCCCATCTATCCAAGGATTATAAAAGGTTAGCAACTTCATTCTTTCACCTCTCATTGCTAGTTTAGCTCGTTTCATGCTCTATAAATATAGTGATTTATGAGTTTTAGTTTGGGAGTAATTATGTGAGAGTTTATTTGATTTATATGCAATTTGAGCTCAAATTAACTTCTTAGTTTACATATGTGTAGGTGTGGTTTACTTAGTGTCTTCCCGTCGCCGTCATCACCGCCGCCGATCGCCCGCGCCGTCCCGTCGCAGGCACCACCTTGGCGAGCCTCTTGTTCTTATACTTTTTGTAAAAAAATCTTATTTGTATGATTTAGATAGTTATTTGTATAATTTTCTTACTTGTATGATTGTTTGTTATATATAGTGTCATGGTTTTGATATCCGTCCCCGTCGACCCTCGTCCGGTTTATGATTCGGATGTGGTACATTATCTTTTATAACTATTTGTTTCATTTCGTGTTTATGACAATTATGCCCATCAAGTTGACATAGATATTTTTATCTAGGGGGTATGTGAACCGGAAATTGCAACCGACCCTCTTGTCGAGAAGTTAAATTTATTTGAAAAAGAAAACGATTATTTGAAAAAAAAATTGAAGAAGAGAAGATGAAATTGGAGTTGTATGTTGCCGATGTCGTCGATGATCACAAGATCAAGATGGATGCAATGCGCTTGAAGATTAGAAAGATTAGAAAATATGCCATTAATAAAGAGACCTGGTATCATTATGCTGTTGGATCAATTATTATCTTAGTTGCAATTTCGATCGCATTTGTTGTTGCATTTAAATGCTTTAGCTAGATAGTTGTATGTTGTTTTATGAGAAGTATGTATGAACTTGTATTAATTTGGTCACTTTGATGTTGTATAATGAAGATGAGCCGACAATGGATGTACGATGACCGACGCTCTCCCGAGTTCATTAATGATGTGCATAATTTTCTGCGTGTGGCTGAGGCAAACAAGCGGAATGGTTTTATGTGTTGTTCATGTGGTGTCTGTAAGAATGATAAGGATTACTCTACCTAAAAAATCATTCACAGCCACCTGCTTTAGTCTGGTTTCATGTCCGGCTATAACTGTTGGACCAAGTACGGAGAAAGAGGGGTTATAATGGAAGACAATGAAGAAGAAGAGGATGATGACAACTATCCTAGGTTCCCTGTATACGATGGTACTACAATAGGGGAAGCTGAAGAAGAGGCATCAGATGAGCCCGCTGATGATCTTGGTCAGGCCATTGCTGATGCAAAGAGAAACTACGAAAGTGAAAAGGAGAGGTTGAAGCTGGAGCGCATGTTAGAGGACCACAAAAAATTGTTATACCCAAATTACGAAGATGACAAGAAAAAGCTGGGTACCACACTGGAATTGCTGCAATGGAAGACAGAGAATGGTGTATCTGACAAGGGATTTGAAAAGTTGCTGAAACTGATAAAAAAGACGCTTTCAAAGGATAACGAATTGCCCGACAGTACGTACGAAGCAAAGAAGGTTGTCTGCCCTCTAGGATTAGAGGTGCAGAAGATACATGCATGCCCTAATGACTGCATCCTCTACCGCGATGAGGAGTACGAGAATTTGAATGCATGCCCGGTATGCGGTGCATTGCGCTATAAGATCAGCCGTGATGACCCTGGTGATATTGAGGGCGAGCGCCCCAGGAAGAGGATTCCTGCCAAGGTGATGTGGTATGCTTCTATAATACCACGGTTGAAACGTTTGTTCCAAAACAAAGAGCATGCCAAGTTGTTGCGATGGCACAAAGAAGACCGTAAGAAAGACACGATGTTGAGAGGACCCTATGATGGGTCGCAGTGAAGAAAAATCGAGAGAAAGTTCGCGGACTTTGCAGATGACGCAAGGAACTTATGGTTGGTATAAGTACAGATGGCATGAATCCATTTGGGGAGCAGAGCAGCAGTCATATCACCTGGCCTGTGACTATGTATCTATAACCTTCCTCATTGGTTGTGCATGAAGCGGAAGTTCATTATGATGCCAGTGCTCATCCAAGGCCCTAAGCAACCCGGCAACGACATTGATGTGTACCTAAGGACATTAGTTGAAGAACTTTTACAGTTGTGGGATATAAAAGATGTACGTGTGTGGGATGAGCACAAACAGCAGGAATTTAACCTACGAGCTTTGCTGTTTGTAACTATCAATGATTGGCCTGATCTTGGTAATCTTTCAGGACAGACAAACAAGGGATACAATGCATGCACACACTGTTTAGATGAGACTGAAAGTATATATTTGGATAAATGTAAAAAGAATGTGTACCTGGGACATCGTCTATTTCTTCCGATTAGGCATCTTTTAAGAAAGAAAGGCAAGCATTTCAAAGGTGAGGCAGATCACCGGAAGAAGCCTGGCCACCGTACTGGTGATGATATATTTGATATGGTCAATGATTTAAAAGTAATCTTTGGAAAGGGTCCTGGCGGACAATCTGTTCCGAATGACGCTAACAGACACGCACCCATGTGGAAGAAGAAATCTATATTTTGGGAGCTACCCTATTGGAAAGTCCTAGAGGTCCGCTCTGCAATCGACTTGATGCACATGACGAAGAATCTTTGTGTGAACCTGCTAGGCTTCTTGGGCGTGTATGGGAAGAAAAAAGATACACCGGAGGCACGGGAGCAGCAGCAACGTATGAACGAAAAAGACGGCATGCATCCAAAGCAGTATCAAGGTCCTGCGAGCTACGCTCTTACCAAAGAAGAGAAGGAAATCTTTTTTGAATGCCTGAGCAGTATGAAGGTCCCGTCTGGCTTCTCGTCGAATATAAAGGGAATAATAAATATGGCAGAGAAAATTTTCCAAAACCTAAAGTCTCATGACTGCCACGTGATTATGACGCGATTACTTCCGGTTGCATTGAGGGGGCTTCTACCGGAAAATGTTTGATTAGCCATTGCGAAGCTATGTGCATTCCTCAATGCAATTTCTCAGAAGGTAATCGATCCAGAAATCCTACCAAGATTACAGAATGATTTGGTCCAATGTCTTGTCAGTTTCGAGTTGGTGTTCCCACCATCCTTCTTCAATATTGTGATGCACGTCCTAGTTCACCTAGTTGAAAAGATTACCATTCTGGATCCTGTATTTCTACACAATATATTCCCCTTTGAGAGGTTCATGGGAGTCTTAAAGAAATATGTTCATAACCGTTGTACAAGAGAGGCGTGCCTAAGTGGGAAGCAGTTGAGGCCAAGATGCTTGCTGAAGGGGTCATTCCAAAAACAGCGGATTGGCCCGAGAGGTCCAAGAATTGGTTTTATGCACATGGGGGACAGTTGGACCCAACGGCAGGAGAGATTATTGAAAAGGCAGATCTTAAAAAAGCATCGGACGCTTTACTTGAAGCAATAGAAGATGCTCGAAAGGGGTTGTTCCAGCTCGAGAGAGAGAACGACAAGCTTACACGCGCCCTCAAGAATCCTGAACACGGAGGACAAACATGAGGCAAAGGCGTTGTTCCGTGGGTTCAGAGGTTTTCGGAGTGGAACGACACTTCTAGAAGCCGTCAGAGAAAAAAAAAGTAGGATGCAGACCGGCTTAAGAAGGTAGAAACAAAAAACAAGGAGTTGGAACACATGTTAAAGCGGCAGCAGGAGCTGATCAACGCAATTAGCCAGCAAAGGGCATCTCCGCGGCAGGAGCAAGCAGATCCAACATTGGATAGTACCGCCCCATCTATGCGGAAAAGCAGCGTGGGTTCCACGAGGTCCAGGCCGATGATGCACTGCTGGCTTGCTACCCCGTGGATGATATCAAAGAGAGGAAAAATTGTGAGCTACACCAGAAAATGAAGAACATATCCATGAAGGTGGCGGTCGGCTTTGCTTTACCGAATGCACGTGAAGCAACCATCCATGGCAATCCAATTCCAGCTGGCTATGCTCGTGTCGGTGTGGATGAAGTTCTTCCGGGATATGAATCACTAGAGCTTGACATTCCTGGAGGTGAAGGGGAGCAGACACTGGCACAAGTCATACATGGTGTCATTGTATGGAGAAAGGAATGCATCATGTTTCCAAACTCGGCGCTAAGGCCACCGACTCCTCCGAGTAGCAATACACCTCTAAGTCCACCCCACCGCGAGAGGGAGCCCAGCGCGAGTCCACATCGATCTCTGCCGCATTAGCCGACTCCACCCCCTATGTCCCAGCAGCAGGGCCAAAAGCGGAAGAAAGCCAGAAAGAATAAAGCCAACGATGAGCCTCCTGCCAAAAAGAAGTTAGCTTACGATATGACTGATGAGGAAACCAGAGCGGTCGTGGAGTCCGAAGTGAAGTCCCATTTTGCACCGAAACTGCCCCCGCCGCCAAAGGAGAAAATACCTACGAAAACCATAAAGCACTTTGTGGAACTTCTTGAGCGACCCCCGACACATGTGCAGAATAGGCCATCAGACTATGCCCGCTCTATTACGAAGTAATATGAGGAACAAATGCAGCAGTCAAGACGTACAAGTAGTAATAAAAGCGGGAAAACAGTTCCCCAGCTCGGAGAACAGGCAATGCAATCGATCCCCCGCTCAAGGTGATTACCGGTAAGGTAGCCGACACTGCTAGAGAGTTTGGTATCAGTGTTGATCAACTCCTAGGCACCGAGGAAGTTCCGGTGGCTGAAGTAGAATGGCAATATGTCCCCGGGAACCCTCTGGTCAGACCTGAGCAGGTCCCGCATCTATTAACACAAATGCAAAGATTGCATGAGTGGTACATGAAAGAAGTAAAGAACGAGCGAGAGATGCTCATGGTGAAAGTCAAGGAAGAACATTACTTCTATGAAAACGAGATAATCATTGAGTTTCCAGAAATTTTTCAATTATACATTGAAGACACACTCGACAAATCTATCGTCAGTTGCTATTGTCTGTAAGTGATTTCTTTCTGTAATTTAAGTCTCTAGCTCAGCTCGTTCATTGCCTGTAATTATGCTCACTATATTCTTTTGTACGCTATTATGCAGAATGAATATTTTCTAATGCAAAAGAGATGGAATCTATGACATTGGGTTCGTTGACCCATATATCATTAATGAAATTATGATACATAACCACGCCAAAGACTCAGAGGATAACTTGCTAAGGTTTATGAAGGAACTAAATACCAGAACAGAAATATTATTTCCTTACAACTTCAAGTGAGTGTTACTGTCTTGTACTACAAATTCTATTTTGCTTACTCGATGTTAAGTGTAGTTGATAAGTTATGCATGTCTGCTTATATAAACGTGTGCACAGGTTCCACTGGATCCTGCTAATCATTAGAGTTGACGCTGGAACTGTTGAAACCCTGGACTCACTAGGTAAAGACCCTCGAGAATACACCAGCGTGGTTTTGATGCTCGATAGGTAATTTCAATCATTATCGCACTATATCGGCCTCTTTCGTTCATTTCCTGATATCAAGTAATTAATAACTCATTTATTCATTTTGTTTGCCGGGCAGGGTTTGGAACGGTTCATCAAAGAGGTTGTCGCTGAATGGAAACCGAAGCTGAAATGGCGACAGACCAAGGTAATTAAGTAGTACTAGCTAGGTCCGCGCATCTCTTTAATTCTAGTTTCAATACCATTATCATGCTTGATTATTATCTGATTGAATTCTATTCTTGCAAAGTGCATGAGGCAGCAACAGGGGACTAATTTATGTGCATACTACGTTTGCGAGAACAATCGCATTACGACCGAATGGCGCAGAGATGCAAGACAACTTCGGGTACGTAAACACTATTCACATTTTTTATGATGATCTAATATATATACTCACACAACTAATATATTCATATTGATCTCCTTCTTTAAAGATGGAAGAGATGCGGGAGAAGCTCCTACCAGAGAACCGCATACGAGCAATTCAAGAGAAAATTGCCGGATTTTTGCTTATGGAGGTCATATCTGAAAGCGAAGAATAACATTGCCGCTAATGTCTGCATGTAATGATCTCCAAATTGTAAGAGAAATTATATATACCAAAAAATATATATATATATATATATATGTATGGTTGTACGAGAAATTATATTATATATGTATGGTCATACGAGAAATTATATTATATATGTATAGTCGTACAAGAAATTATGTTATATATGCATAACATGTACAATATGTAGTAGCGTAAAATATGTTTGAAATTAAAAAGAATTGAATGGAAAACACAAACTGAAAAGGAAAAAATAAACCATAAACCCTAAAACCCAACACAAAATCTTTAGTCCCGGTTGGTGATACCAACCTGTACTAAAGGTCCTCCAGCCCCCGACGCTAGCTCGTGGCCACGTGGAGGGGCCTTAGTCCCGGTTGGTGTCACCAACCGGGACTAAAGGTCCTCCAGCCCCCGGCGCGCGCTCGCGGCCACGTGGAGGGACTTTACTCCCGGGTTGTGGCCAACCGAGACTAAAGGGTGGGGGGCTTTAGTCCCAGTTTCATTGTCCCGGTTGGTGACCCAAGACTAAAGGCCATTTCCAACCGGGACTACATCCCGTTTTTCCACTAGTGAACCTGGTACACACAAACCTAACTTATCGTAGCTTAGCTTACTACTGATACTAGAAGTTACGCCGCGAGTTGTTATGTGAATTGGTTGATAACATGAGAACCAAAATTAAAAATACGTATGTTATTATATTTGATTATGTATAGTTGTAACAATATTTATTGAATACAAATAGAATACTCGAATGAAAAACATTCTCCATGCATAGTTGATTGTTGTGGTGAGTCTTTTCCCATGCATGAATCCATGCAGTTGCATGAATGCATGTTGAGGTGTTGCTTGGTACGCGAGGCTTTGGAGTGCTAGGAGTGCGGTGGAACTTCTCTGGAGGGTGCAGCGGGTGTCGGCCATCTTTGCTTAGTTGAGCTGCCGGCGTCGGCATTTGTTTCTCTTTCTTTCTCTCGTTTTTTCCTTTTGAGCTTGTTTGTGTTGCGGCCCCAGCGAGCTGGTTGTATCGGATGGTTGCTTTATAATATAAAGCGAGGGAAAACCCTTTATCGTTATCTCATTCATAATTGTATGGTCAGGTGACATGCTTACATGTTCAAATAAATAAGTTACAACCTCCGTATGTGTTTCTAAACCCCGCTATACTTTGTGTCAAAGTTTGTCCACATATTTGAGTAGCAAAATATGAATGCATGCCACCAAAAAATTATATTATTGTAATAACATTTGATGGTTTACCAGCCCCTGTATTTTCTGTCATAACTTGACCATGATTTTAACTAATAAAATATAAATTATATGTAGCAAAAATAATATCATTAGAAACTATATTAAATATAAATACAACATTGTAATTTTTTGTGGCATGCATTAACATTTTGCTACTTAAATATGTGGTCAAACTTTGACAGAAAATACGATGAGGGCTAATAAATCCAGATGAAGGTAGTATATAGGATTCATCTGTGTGCACACATGCTTAGGGTTTTGGAATACTCTATGTGACACGGTGAAAGGACCACGATGTCGCCTAGAGGGGGGGGGGGGGGGGGTTGGTGGAATAGGCGTTTTAAAATCTTTTACGGATTTGGCTATATCCTAATGCGGAAATAAACTAAGCGGATACTTTTCAAGCACAAATCCTAAATATACTAGGCTCACTAAGTGCACCAACAACTTAGGATAAACAAGATGAGAACAACGAGGATATGAGTAAGCACAAGTAAGTTACACAAACTTACTCAATGTATATCACAAGATATGGAAATGAATAATACACATAACCACAAGTAAGCAATACAAGCTTACACAAATTGTATCACAATATATGGAATTGAATGATACAATCAAACTCAAGTAAGCACTACAAGCTTACACAAGTTATGTCACAAGATATGGAAATGAATGTTACAAGCTAGCAATTCACACTAAGCACAAGATAGAACAATAGTAGCAAGTATGAATTGCAGACTATAAAGTGTTGGCCTAAATAATCTCTATGATATGGTAACCAACACAATATAATGAGGACAACAATATATATAGTGAATACAAGGTCAAGTGACCAAAGTAAACCACAAGTAGTGGCTAGGGTTAGAAATAACCGAAGACACGGAGACGAGGATGTATCCCGATGTTCACTTCCTTGGATGGAAGCTAGTCACCGTTGAAGGGATGGATGTTACCACGAAGGCACACCAACGCCACGAAGGCTCACCCTACTCTCCCCTTGAGATATCACCACGAAGGCGATTCCCAACCACTAGTGGTAGACCTTGAGGCGGCCTCCAAACCTTCACAAACTTTCCGGGGGACAAATCACAAGTTGATTCCTCACCGGAGCACTCCTACTGCCTAGGAGTCTCCAACCTCCAAGAGTAACAAGATCAAGGGGGAAATGCTCAAGACTTACTCAAATCACGAATTCCTTTGGTCACAAGAGGGAGAGGGAGTGGATCTATCTTTTGATTGGAACAACTCTCAAGAACTCTCACGAATGCTTCCGAGATCTAGGATTTGGTGTGGAAGAGTGAGAGGGAGCCACTTAGGTGTTCTAGGGTTCTATTTAGTGGAGTGGTCAACCCCTCCACGAAGTGGTGAGGGAGTATATATAGTGTGGCAAGAAAACTAGCCGTTTTAGTGTAAGTGACAGCGCCGGGCCAGACATCCGGGCAATGGCCGGACATCCGGCCGCGGAGAATCACACACACACGTTTGTGGAAAACAGAGGCCAGAGTACAGGGCCCGGACATCTGGCCAAACTTGAGGCCCCGGACATCCGGCCAAGTGCCGGACATCCGGCAGGCACAGCCAACATTTCGGCAAAGTTTCTGGACATCGACGGCCGGATATCCGGGAGGATCCCGGACATCCGGGGCGTCCCGAGAGCCCGGACATCCGGCCAATAAAAAACAGCAGGAACCCCAAAACTAAAACATGCATAACTTTCACATCCGGACTCCGATTTTGTTGATCTTGGGCTCGTTTTGAAGCTATGGAAAAAGCCTAGGTCCTCACATAGGGAACCACCCAAGATGAACCAAAATGGAGGATGCAAATTATGCAAAGCTTTTATCATGTATTTGGGTAACCTATTTGGCTTTGGATTTTCTTTGATAGATGTATAGGCATATTGTATTTGTATTGGATAGGAGTGAAATATGCCTATGTTGGAATATGATGTGAGGAAGTAGAAATAGAAGATCTTGACTTGAGCAAATCTACCACTAACCCCTTTGATCCCCTCTTAATAGTGCGGGATCCCTATAACTCAAGAATCATAAAAGAACTATACTAGATAGCTTCCGGAAACTCATTCTTGAGCATTTATCATTTTCGATGGTCATCGATCCTCACAACTAAAGCCAAAGGAACTAATACCTTTGACTAAAGCATTCCATTTGAGCTTGGTGTTGACGTTTATGCTTGGCTCAAGTTAGAACAACGATCTTGATCATTACACTTGGTGAAGACTTCAAATAGCTCCCCCATAAGCCATGTGGGGAGCTTCACTTTGTATTCATCTTCACGTGTCCATCACATGATCATCTGCAAGCTTCAAGCATGTAATTCTTCAGAATGCCTATCTTGAAACTTGCCCTTGTAAACCATGATCATCATCAATTGATGTCATCCTCTCATGGACACTTGAAATCTTTCTCTTGATATAAGTCCATGAGAATCACCTAACCCACACAGACATAGAAAACACATAGAATGGGTTAGTACACAAAGCGCAATTGACAAATTCTTACCATACCACAAGGTCTCATGTGGCACATGATTTGCGCATGTGTGTTGACCATCTTTGAATTCAATCTTTGATCTTGATCTTGGTCAACATTTATCTTTGCTCCATGATTAATCTTGATGCTCAATAATATGTATATGGCATTCATTCCGAATCCATTCAATATCTTTCTTGCATCACCCATGGAACAAATCTTCCTATATAACTTGATGTCATTGTTTCTTCATAGGAATTGTCATTCATTATCAAGTCTCAATGCATATATTTATGTTGATGGATTTCATCCATCAATTCATCCAATATTCTTCATGCATTGCAAATGAAACTTTCCTTCAAATGTATATCTCAATGCAAACATTAGTGTATTAGGATTGTTATTTAATTACCAAAACCACACATGGGGACTACATGTACTTTCAATCTCCCCCATTTTGGTAATTGATGACAATCTCAACAAGAGGGTTTGTATAATGAATTTTAAACAAGCATGCAATTTATCCAAGGATAAATTGTATACTTGGAATGGTTGTACTATCATCAAGACACTACACAAGCATTTGATGATAGTACACCCATAGTATATAGAGCAAACTCCCCCACAATACATGCATGTGTGAATGAACTTGGAATGTCATTGCATATATTGGTTGACATAAACTAGGAGAAGATTTCTCTATATACAATACTCATCCATGCAACAAGAATATATAACAAGGGTAGATATGCATGAGTGACAACAAGCACTACAAAAATACTTATCTTAAACCCTCTAAATTTCTCCCCCATTGGCAATAAATGCCAAAATGGACAAAAAAATCTAGAAGACTAATATAGTATGAGTTCCTCCTTAATGTGTGCATATCGCTAAAATGTGAGTGAAATCAAATGCACATATTCAATGATGAAAAATTTGAGGAGCTCAACCCATATTTAGGATCTAGAAAGCAACAAGATAGTATGATATGAAAATAAGATTAAACATGGGAGGAAAACATTCAAAAGATCCAAAGAACATATTTTGGACAAGATAAAATAGGAATATCCAATGTGATCATCATGTCAAGTATGGGTCCAAAATACATCCAAAACACATGAGTGCGCAAAGATATATGCAATGCATACAAGCACTCACGACACAACCTCTTACCGAAGCCACTATACGAATAAAAGGAACACACAAAGTGGCCGGCAAGGAATAAATGATATCAAGGAAAGATATGAACTTTCTTATGTATAAAAATTTCTAAGTGGCCAATAATAATCATGATATGTATCCACAAAGAAACCCGTATACACAAAAAGGTTGTAATTGATAAGAACATGATATCCACAGGTGGATCCACTATTATACAACTTTGGGCCTAGCATAAGACCAAGGCACATGGCACAAAGCACATGGCACAAATTGATCTCATTTGCATAACACAAAGTGACGCAAGCAATCAAAAGATCCGACGAGCCAGAAGGATAAAAGAATATTATGATTTGGGCAAAGGAGTGTTCTAAGGAAAATAGAGAAGCTCCCCATGATTTGTGCACTATTTAGAATTTTTTTATTTGGATACAAGTGCACAAAATAGGATCATCACTCCCCCAAAATCAATAGGAACACAAAACAATTGCAAGCAAGCATAGATAAGAAAAGAAGCCTAGCATTTGCAACAAAACATATGGTTGAGCAACATGTAAATGAGGCAACCTAATAATAGGCACAACCAAAATGATGTGTGTGAGTCACGTCAAAGCACATGAGAAGACTAATATAAGGATGAGAATTAAGCATCAACATAGTCTTGAGTAAATGAGATACAAGGTGCAAGACATGTCCTTCCCACACACACGAAGTTAAGAAGGTCACACACACATCAAGCAAATGGGTTCACAAGCTCACTAATAGCAAATTAAAAATCAAAGCTTGTGACAACCCATGATGAAGATAGGAAATAATAGGCTTGTCAAGACAAGCACGAGGACAATAATCTTCACCAAACATGAGTGCACTAAGATGCAAAGAGGTAAGACACATACTCATACAACAAATGCTTCCACGGAGCCACCAAAGATATAAAAAGAGAATGAAACGGTGGACATGAAAGAATAGGGATATCAACTAGAGATGTAACTTCTCTCATGTGTATAAGATTCTAGGTAGATGATATCCACAAAGAAGGATGTACACATGAAATAGTTACTAAAGGAAAGAATAAGATATCCAAACGGGAGTCATAAAATATACCAATGAGATCTTTGCTTGAAAGCAAAGCACATGGCTTAATATAATCTTATTGTATATTAATGAACTCCAAACACACAACCATCAAAGACATCACAACTAGCAACAAGAGATCATTGTTGGGATGCTTTGAGAAAGGAAACAAGTATCACAGGAACGTGTCAAGAAATTCATGCCATGATTCAACCTACACAAGGTTGATCCCATTTCTATATATATGCATGAAGTAAATACTTGTTACCGAGATAGCATTGGTATGAAGTCGTAGATCAATAAAATGTCCAAGCTTGGCTCTAATTTCCTCATAGTGCCACCACCTTCATGAATAAGCCAAGCACCCAATGCTTCTCAAATGTACCTAAAACATTTTAAGTACAATATGGTCCCCAAACTTATTGGGTCCGAAGTAGTTAGCATAACTACAACACATAGGGTAAAACCACTTAAGTATGTGCATATCGATATGAATTTGAATTTCATGCACATCTTAGCTATTAAGAATTTGATGGATTTACCATATATATATGGGATCAAATAAAGCAAACAAGGCATGCGAATTTATACATAGTAAATATGCATGCACAAGCCTACCAAAATCTAGGGAGATACAAACTGGACAAATGAACACATAACCGTTAATACTTCCAATAACATCACTAGTCATTCATGTTGTCCAAAATGAATCAAAGTGACAAATCAACATATGATAGCACACAAAGTTCAACATATGAACCAAAGAAAACCAAAGAGCATATAAGATATGCATTGCACACATACTCATAGGAATATCTCCCTCAAGTAGATGTAGGCCACTATAAACAATGAGATAGCAAACTCCCATAACTCCATACAAACCAATAAGGTGAATTTGAACAAAATGGTATTTTAGGTTATCATTCGGTGTAGAAACCAAATAAGTACATGCTCATCTATACTAACATAAGCATGACATGAGAGTTTAGAAATAAACACAATGCTTGGATAGTATATTATTAACATTCCAATTAGATAGATCGTCATGCAAATCAACAATTAGAATAGCTTTAATCAAACGATTTTCCAAATATGATTTTGAAGGTAACCATGGGCAAAACCGCACAAGAATGCCATATGTAAACAAGGCATTGCATGCCACAGAGATATAAGATAATCTCAAATATATTCTAAGTGGCATCCCATAATTGTTCACTTTTAACAAGGATTGTGATATGCACAAACCATATCACTCCCCCATAATGTGGTGATCCATTAATATCTCAAAAAGCGCCCAAAAGATGCAACTAAAATGCAATGAAGGCTCGAGACTACTCACACAAATATATGACGTGCATTGCAACCTACACATGCTAGATAACACAAATCAAGCATATTAGGAGACACAACATATACAAACACATGCTAGGTACAAAACCTAAACATGCATGGGGCTAGTAACTTTCAATGTAGACAATATAAATACAAGTTACCGCCACGAGGAGCATTGGAATGACAAGTGTGATGATAATTCACTTGACTTGGTTTGAACCATAATGAATGGTGAGAATCATTTTTCTTCATGAACTAGCCAAGTCTCCAATGCCCTCCACACACCTATTGATCAAGTTTGAGCTCGATGGTCCCCAACCACGTTGGGTCCTAAGAAGTTAGTAACAATAGGCTTGGAAACCCAAATGGTCTTATCCACTTTCAAACCACTTTGGGCACCAACATACTTGGCAAACATATTACCATCAATATCCTTCCTAAGTGAATAATGATCATTGATAATTGGAGGCTTAGAGATGTTACCGTTGGGACATGATGAAGCTATGTGTCGCTTCTTACGGCAAATATAGTAACATGTACTCCCCCTTCTCTTCTTCTTTACTTTCTCAACTTGGGAAGTAATAACATGGTTCATCATGGATAGTGGCCGTTCTTCAACTTGAGGTTGAACTTGAGATTGAGCTTGAGGCTGCTTCCCATGTAGCTTCCCTTTATAAGCCCTTTTCTTCAATGGACAAGATCTCACATGATGTCCAACCTTTTTGCACTTAAAGCAAGAAATGTTGGACTCGTTCTTAGCTTGGTCTTGCCCCCTTTTCTTATTCATGGATTTCTTCTTGTTGGAGTGAAAACTATGTCCATCATTGCACTTTTCCAAGTCTTTCTTCAAACTAGTGACTTGGGCCTTGAGATCATTAATTTCCTCTACATGGTTAGTTTCAAGACTAGAAACAAGAGGACTAGTGGAAGTAGAAACTTCATGGTTAGAGCAACAAGACAAGGTGAGCAATTCAACATGAGGTGTATCAATATCATGTAGAGAGGAATTGCAAGGACTAGCACATGGCAATAAGGCATTTTGAGTAGAAGATGTGCTAATATCCACATGAGACTCACACGATTTTACCTTGGTGAACATAGCGTCATGAGCTAACTTTAGCCCATCATGAGAGATTAGAAGATCCTCATGAGTGGCCGAGAGCTTTTCATAACTTTGTTCCAATTTCCCATAATTACTAGTTAGCAAATCAAGTTGAGTCCTTAGCTCAACATTTTCTTTCAACATCGATGCTTCACACAAGATAGAGTTAGTAGCACAAGCATCATTATCAATATGAGAGGAGCATGTAGAAACTAGAGACTCCGCATGAGTAGCTTGAAGTTCCTCATGAGACTTAGAGAGTTTGGTGAGCTCTCCTTTGACATTATTGTAGCCAAGGTCAAGGTGCTCAAATCCTCTTTATGTTTACAATGAGTAACTTCAATCTCTTCTTTTAAAGACCTCAAGTCACTAAGACATTGATGAGCCTTAGCAAGTTCATGTTCAAGTTGTTCACTTTTCGCTTGCTCGTTAGGAAATAAGTCATTACATTTTGGAAAGCAAGCAAGAACATCTTGGAACCTTTTATAAGTGTTATTTTTAGCTCTATGAAGAGTTTTCCCAATCTCATAGAGATTTTGAGTCAAGTCATCATCATCATCCTCATTACAACTATGATCATTATCACTAAGAGAAGATGATACCTCGTCATTACCTCTTGCCATGAGGCACATGTGAACAAAGGGGGTTGATGATGATTCTTTTGGAGAAGAGGGTTCTTCATCAATCAAGCATGCTCATCTTTCTTGATTTCCTCTACATGGTTAGTCATAGAACAACTAGAGGAAACCAAAGCATTTCTATCATGGCAACATGGGAGATCAAGCACATCATCACACACATTTGTTGAGGAATTCTTATCAGATATGCATGGACTATCAACACAATAATTTATACTATTTGTGGTGCTAGATATGCTCAAGTCCATAGAATATACATCACTAGCATCTACACAAGCAAGATCATCACTAATGAGCTTAACGCCATCATCACAAGATATTTCTTCACTCACCATGTCATTACCTTGTGGCACGCCACATGTTGGTGAAGTGGAAGATATTGAAGTGTGCAAGTAATCAGAGGTGGAAGCAATAGAGAGCTCTTCATGATTTAAAAATGTGGAGAACTCCTCCATCAACTCCCCCAACAGAATATTATCTTCATCACGATTGGACCCACCATATATATCTTCAAGTTTGGTCCAAGTCTCATGAGCTGACTTGCAAGTCGTGACTGCCTTAAACACTTCAAAGGTTAAAGCTTGATGAATGACAAGAGAAGTATCACAATCAAGATACATATCCTCAATAGATGGAGAAAGCCCATCCTTTGCAATAGAAATTCCTACAAGAATAATTCACAAAGCATTTTGACCCATGGCCCGAAAGTGACAAAGCATGCGAATTCTCCATAGGTGATAATTTGTGCCATCCAAATAAAAAGTGTTGTTGTGCACTAAATCACTAGTCGACATCGATACTCTCCAGGCAGTGAAGCCTAATAAGGAGAGACCTTGCTCTGATACCAATTGAAAGGACCATGATGTCACCTAGAGGGGGGGGGGTGAATAGGCGTTTTAAAATCTTTTATAGATTTGGCTATATCCTAATGCGGAAATAAACTAAGCGGATACTTTTCAAGCACAAATCCTAAATATACTAGGCTCACTAAGTGCACCAACAACTTAGGATAAACAAGATGAGAACAACGAGGATATGAGTAAGCACAAGTAAGTTACACAAACTTACTCAATGTATATCACAAGATATGGAAATGAATAATACACATAACCACAAGTAAGCAATACAAGCTTACACAAATTGTATCACAATATATGGAATTGAATGATACAATCAAACTCAAGTAAGCACTACAAGCTTACACAAGTTATGTCACAAGATATGGAAATGAATGTTACAAGCTAGCAATTCACACTAAGCACAAGATAGAACAATAGAAGCAAGTATGAATTGCGGACTATAAAGTGTTGGCCTAAATAATCTCTACGATATGGTAACCAACACAATATAATGAGGACAATAATATATATAGTGAATGCAAGGTCAAGTGACCAAAGTAAACCACAAGTAGTGGCTAGGGTTAGAAATAAACGAAGACACGGAGACGAGGATGTATCCCGATGTTCACTTCCTTGGAGGGAAGCTAGTCACCGTTGGAGGGATGGATGTTACCACGAAGGCACACCAACGCCACGAAGGCTCACCCTATTCTCCCCTTGAGATATCACCACGAAGGAGATTCCCAACCACTAGTGGTAGACCTTGAGGCGGCCTCCAAACCTTCACAAACTTTCCGGGGGACAAATCACAAGTTGATTCCTCACCGGAGAACTCCTACCGCCTAGGAGTCTCCAACCTCCAAGAGTAACAAGAGCAAGGGGGAAATGCTCAAGACTTGCTAAAAATCACGAATTCCTTTGGTCACAAGAGGGAGAGGGAGTGGATCTATCTTTTGATTGGAACAACTCTCAAGAACTCTCACGAATGCTTCCGGGATCTAGGATTTGGTGTGGAAGAGTGAGAGGGAGCCACTTAGGTGTTCTAGGGTTCTATTTAGTGGAGTGGTCAACCCCTCCACGAAGTGGTGAGGGAGTATATATAGTGTGGCAAGAAAACTAGCCGTTTTAGTGTAAGTGACAGCGCCTGGCCAGACATCTGGTGGCAGAGAATCACACGCACACGTTTGTGGAAAACAGAGGCCAGAGTACAGGGCCCGGACATCTGGCCAAGGCCCGGACATCTGGCCAAACTTGAGGCCCCGGACATGCGGCCAAGTGCCGGACATCCGGCGGGCACAACCAACATTTCGGCAAAGTTTCTGGACATCGATGGCCGGATATCCGGGAGGATCCCGGACATCCGGGGCGTCCCGGGAGCCCGGACATCTGGCCAAGTCCCGGATGTCCGGCCAATAAAAAACAGCAGGAACCCCAAAACTAAAACATGCATAACTTTCACACCCGGACTCCGATTTTGATGATCTTGGGATTGTTTTGAAGCTATGGAAAAAAGCCCAAGTCCTCACATAGAGAACCACCCAAGATGAACCAAAATGGAGGATGCAAATTATGCAAAGCTTTTATCATGTATTTGGGTAACCTATTTGGCTTTGGATTTTCTTTGATAGATGTATAGGCATATTGTATTTATATTGGATAGGAGTGAAATATGCCTATGTTGGAATATGATGTGAGGAAGTAGAAATAGAAGATGTTGACTTGCGCAAATCTATCACTAACCCCTTTGATCCCCTCTTAATAGTG
The DNA here is from genome assembly GCA_011799875.1 of Thinopyrum elongatum. NCBI lineage: Eukaryota > Viridiplantae > Streptophyta > Magnoliopsida > Poales > Poaceae > Thinopyrum > Thinopyrum elongatum. Next base: position 84,352,944 of record CM022299.1, read on the forward strand.
CGGGATCCCTATAACTCAAGAATCATAAAAGAACTATACTAGATAGCTTCCGGAAACTCATTCTTGAGCATTTATCATTTTCGATGGTCATCGGTCCTCACAACTAAAGCCAAAGGAACTAATACCTTTGACTAAAGCATTCCATTTGAGCTTGGTGTTGACGTTTATGCTTGGCTCAAGTCAGAACAATGATCTTGATCATTACACTTGGTGAAGACTTCAAATAGCTCCCCCATAAGCCATGTGGGGAGCTTCATTTTGTATTCATCTTCACGTGTCCATCACATGATCATCTGCAAGCTTCAAGCATGTAATTCTTCAGAATGCCTATCTTGAAACTTGCCCTTGTAAACCATGAGCATCATCAATTGATGTCATCCTCTCATGGACACTTGAAATCTTTCTCTTGATATAAGTCCATGAGAATCACCTAACCCACACAGACATAGAAAACACATAGAATGGGTTAGTACACAAAGCAATTGACAAATTCTTACCATACCACAAGGTCTCATGTGGCACATGATTTGCGCATGTGTGTTGACCATCTTTGAATTCAATCTTTGATCTTCATCTTGGTCGACATTTATCTTTGCTCCATGATTAATCTTGATGCTCAATAATATGTATATGGCATTCATTCTGAATCCATTCAATATCTTTCTTGCATCACCCATGGAACAAACCTTCCTATATAACTTGATGTCATTGTTTCTTCATAGGAATTGTCATTCATTATCAAGTCTCAATGCATATATTTATGTTGATGGATTTCATCCATCAATTCATCCAATATTCTTCATGCATTGCAAATGAAACTTTCCTTCAAATGTATATCTCAATGCAAACATTAGTGCATTAGGATTGTTATTTAATTACCAAAACCACACATGGGGACTACATGTACTTTCACACGGCCACAAGTTGTTTCGTCACCTAGAAGTACTACTCCTAACTACTACTCCCTCCGTTTTTATTTACTTTGCATATTAGCTTTGACTGAAGTCAAACTTTATAACGTTTGACCAAATTTGTAGAAAACAATATGAACATTTACAGTAACAAATTGATATGATGTGAAAATATATGCAATGATGAATCCAATGGTATATATTTGTTGGTGTATATGTTAACATATTTTAAACTTGTTGAATATATATAAACTTTGACTTTAGACAAATCTAATATGTGGAGTAAATAAAGATGGAGGGAGTACCTCCATTTGGGTTTATCGGGCTCGTCTTGCAAATCACATTAATGAACCAAGGAGGGCCTATTTAAGTGTTAGGTAACATATTAATGTTACATGCACGACCCTCTCACTCCTTCATGCATTGATTGGTTTTACATTGGGAACAAAATTTTGATAGAATTTAATGTGGACATTTCTATATTTGCATGTTCGCAAGACAACGAGCCTTACAAATTGGAAATTTTTGATTTTTGAGATAGGCCTCTAAACCGAAAAGGAGGGAGTATTTGGCTAGGTAGCTAGGTTAGCGAAATGTAGCCAACATCTGCATCGTGTGATCAGATTACAATATATATTACTTATACAAAGGGAACTAATAAAGCCGAACGGATGTAGTAGTAGCTTGCTAATGCTTGCTCAGTTGGTTATAATATTTTTTTCTTTGACAAATTAATAAAAAAATCGACTTATAACTGGAAGTCACAACAATATTTATCCAGCGAAATGTATAAGCATTTGATGGGAAACCAGGGGCATGTTTTTTCCAGGTGTCTCTAGAAGTGTGCTAGCAGAATCAATACAATAGTTTTGGCTGGCCATGTCTGACAGAATCAATTCGAGAGAACTACTCAAAAAATCCTTCCACATGGAATCCTCTGATTGTGCCCTTTGCAATGACAATACTGAGGAAATTGTCCAACATTTTCCATGGGACTGCACTTTTGCTCAATCTTGCTGGGATTTTGTTTCCCCAAATAGACATAGGGCACCACCTTGTTTGATGAGGTGGTTCTCCTTCACCAGATTTTGCGAAAAAAATGCTATAGACATTGTCATCATGGGCTGTTGGAACATTTGGATGTAGCGAAATGGAAAGATTTCATAAATGAGGTGTCAAGTCTGATTTCTTGGAAGTATAGATTAAAGCAGGATCTTCTACTCGTCAAGCATATGACTAAGGCCAAAAAATATTGATTGCCTGGATGAGTGGATTGAATCCTTGAGGTAATTGACCTAGTCTCTTCATATTACTAGATGATGCCCCACATGTTGTTGCGGAAATATTTTGCATCATTTTTTAATGAGATTCAACGCATGAAACATGAATATTTATAGTAATAATATATGGGCTAAAACTGATAATACATATTAGTTATTGTTTTTATTATTGTATAGTTGTAAGTTATCTATTAAATATAAATAACATAATGAAATGAAAATTCTCATGTATTTATTTTCATGTTGAGGTGAGGCTTTTTCCATACATGTTGCATGATATTATGGCATGCTTGCATGTTGAAAGAAATAGGTTAGTGGGAGTGGGCCTTTTCCCACACATGTTGTGTGATGAGGTGGCATGCTTGCATGTTAAGAGAAATAGGTTAGTGGGGGCTAACTATTTAGATATAAATTAAATATAAATAACATAATGAAATGAAAATTATCATGTATGTTTGCATGTTGAGGTGAGTCTTTTTCCATACATGTTGCATGATATTATGGCGTGCTCGCATGTTGAAAGAAATAGGTTAGTGGGAGTGGGCATTTTCCCACGCATGTTGTGTGATGAGGTGGCATGCTTGCATGTTAAGAGAAATAGGTTAGTGGGGGCTAGCTATTTAGATATAAAAGATTTGTTCCTTGTGTTAGAAAAAATTAGAGTGGGATAGATGATATTTGTTTTCTTTTTTTCCTTTGTTGTATTTGATTTGTATATAATTTTTATATACTTAATGAAAATAATGTAGAACAATTTTCCATGATTTCTAGGTCAAACAAATTAATCAATGTTCCCATTGAATAAGTATAGTGTAAGAAAAGCATATTGCTTTGAGCTGCAATGTCATGCCTGCCCAAGGAGGGGCCCGCCCCCGTCGCTAGAGCTCACCGCCACCAGGTTGACGTCGGCTTCCCCCATTTGATCCTTGTGGCATTGTAGCATCCTGATAAACACGCCTATTGTGTTACCATGGGACAGCCTCACTCCTAGCTTGACCATCAAAACCTCATGTGTCATTGTCTTATCTTGCTTATCATCAATCGTTGTGATGGTTCTAACTATTTGAACCTCGACCCTCTAAGCGTCATCTTCGAAGAAAGAGCCGCCGGCACACTGGGCCACCTGGGCTTGGAATGTCTAGTTCTTCTCCTCGAGGTTGCAAACCTTGGACTCGAAAGAGTTCACATACTCCCTCGCAGTGATCAACACGGATGTCTTGTCTTTCTGCAAGGCGAGGCAAATCAAGCATGAATTATTAGTCATTGTATTACTAAAAGAACAACTATTATTGCTCTCGAAGAAATATGCATGCATTTTAATGTATGTTTACCTTGGAACCGGGAGGGAGGAGACTCTTGAGGGCATGGAAGCAGTCTTGTATGATTGCGGTGATCTCTGCTCTGAATTATAATTTCTAGTCATCACTTAGATTTTTGGGGTGTCTTGCAATTATGTATTGCTTCACAGATAATATACTTGTGGTATATCATGTTACCATGTTGTATTATGTTCATTCTGACCATGTTAGTGCTTCAAGCTTCCATACTATTTAGTATTTACTTGCTAGTTTATTGAGATCCCATCATGAGAGAACATAGTTGCTAAACTTATGTTACTCATTCTGATCACTCTCGTGAGATATTCATATTTTGATCATGGACTAAATTTTTTTGCATGAACAATGCAAATATGTTCATAAAATTTCTCTTTGTCGCTTCACTTTCTCAACCGAATTTCTTGACGATAAGCAATAAGGTAAGCTTGGGGCCGATGATACGTCTCAAACATATCAACTTTTCTGATGAATTTTGCTATATTTGTGCCCTCTACCTTACATAATTTGAATAAAACAAACTAGTTAGACGTTGTTTTCAGCAAAGTTTTCAATGATGTTGTTTTCTATGTAGAAAAGGTCCCCTGAAAAGCCTGGAAAATTATTTTTGGAAGTTGCACTAGAAAAGAGACACGAGCTCAAAGACGTGCTAGGAGGCGGCCTGCCCTAGCTCCTTGCACAGGCTGCATCGTGGGGGTACGTGATGGTATGACAAAATATGTTGTGCAAGTTCTTATCGCAAGCACATATAACTATATACAAAATACATGTTTATATAAAATGTTGAATATGAGATAGATTGTCATCATCCTATGTTACTGCTACTATATATTTAATTCTACACATGCAAACAATCCCTACTAGGGAAAACCTTATACGTGGATGTTGGGGAACGTTGCATGGGAAACAAAATTTTTCCTACGCTCACCAAGATCAATCTAGGAGATGACCATCTACGAGAGGAGAGATTGCATCTACATTCCCTTGTAGATCGCTAAGCGGAAGCGTTAAGAAACACGGTTGATGTAGTCAAACGTCTTCGCGATCCAATCACGATCCGCCCCGCGAACTCCTGATCCAAGTGCCGAACGGACGGCACCTCCGCGTTCAACACACGTACGGCTTGATGACGCCTTCACCTCCTCGATCCAGTGAGCGATGGTGAAGTAGTAGCTCGAGTCCTCCGGCAGCACGATGGCGTGGTGGCGGTGGTGGTGGAGAAATCTCAGCAGAGCTTCGCTAAGCACTACGGAGAAGAAGATGGCTATGAGGGAGAGGAGGAGCAGCGCCGTGGCACGAATAGATCTGTATGGGTGCGGCTGCCCTCTTGATACTTCTCCAACATATCTATAATTTATGAAGTATTCATGCCATGTTTACAACAATTTTATATGGTTTTGGTATGATTTGCATGGAACTAACCCAGACTGACGCTGTTTTCAGCAGAACTACCGTGGTGTTGTTTTTTGTGCAGAAATGAAAGTTCTCCAAATGAGCTGAAACTTTTTGACGATTTTTTTTGGAACAAAAGAGACCCCCGAAGCTTCGTGGAAGGACAAGAAGGTGAAGGAGTAGGGCACAAGACACCGGGGGGCGCCAGTGGGCCCAGGCGCGCCCCGGTGGGTTGTGCTCACCTCGAGGCCCATCTTAGCGTGAAACCAACGCCAAAAATTCCTATAAATAGAGAAACCATCAGGGGTAACACTAGATTAGAAGTTCCGCCACCGGAAGCCTCTGTAGCCACGAAAAACCAATCTAGACCCCGTTCCGGCACTCCGTCGGAGGGGGAAATCATCACCGGTGGCCATCTTCATCATCCCGGCGGCCACCATGATGAGGCGAGAGTAGTCCACCCTCGGGGCTGAGGGTTTGTACCAGTAGCTATGTGTTTAATCTCTCTCTCTCTCTCTCGTGTTCTTGAGATGTCACAATCTTGATGTATCGCGGGCTTTGTTAATATAGTCGGATCATATGGTGTTTTCCTCTCTCTATCTTGTTGTGAATTGAGTTTTCCCTTTGAGATTTCATTTTATCGGATTGAATAATTTTATGGATTTGAGAACACTTGATGTATGTCTTGCTATGAATACCCGTGGTGACAATGGGGTATCATATTGATTCACTTGAGATATGTTTTGGCGCTCAACTTGCGGATTCCTGAGGTGACATTGGGGTAATCTATGCATAGGGGTTGATGCACGTTATTGTCTTTGTTTCTCCAGTAGAAATCTTGGGGCACTCTTTGAGGTTCTTTGTGTTAGATTGAGTATTATGAATCTGAAATTGTTTGATGCATATCGTATAATCAACTCACGGATACTCGCGGTGACATTGGAGTATCTAGGTGACATTAGAGTTGGTTGATGTGTATCATATGGTGTTATTTTAGTACGAACTCTTGGTTAGATCGATTGGAAAGAATAGCTTGGTGTTATTTTAGTACGAACTCTAGGATAGATTGATCGGAAAGTATAGCTTTGAGGTGGTTTCGTACCCTACAAACAATTTCTTCTTATGTTCTCCGCTAGATAAGAACTTTGGAGTGATTCTTCATCGCATGTTGAGGGATGGTTATATGATCCAATTAGATTAGCATTGTTGAGAGATTGCCCTAGCGAAAGTACGGACCCTAGGCCTCATTTTCAAGCACTGCAATACCGTTTTTGCTCCGTTTTATCAATTGCTACCTTGCTGTTTTTTATTGTTCTTATTACAAAAATCAATATCTACTATCATTACTACGCTTGTATCACCATCTCTTCGCCGAACTAGTGCACCTATACAATATTCCATTGTATTGGGTGTGTTGGGGACACAAGAGACTTTTTATTATTTGGTTGCAGGGTTGTTTGAGAGAGACCATTTTCATCCTACACCTCCCACGGATTGATAAACCTTAGGTCACCCACTTGAGGGAAATTTGCTACTGTCCTACAAAACTCTGCGCTTGGAGGCCCAACACGAGTCTATAAGAACAAGTTGTGTAGTAGACATCAAGCTCTTTTCTGGCGCCGTTGCCGGGAAGGTGAGTGCTTGAAGGTATATCTTTAGATCTTGCAATCAAATCTTTTAATTTCTTGTTTTATCACTAGTTTGGTTTATAAAAAGAAAACTAAAAAATGGAATTGAGGTTGCATCATATTATTCATCTCTATAATGTCTTTCGTGAAAATGATGGAAAGGAAAATTGTGCTCAATTGATAGAAGAAGAATTCTATAAAATGTTTGACAAAAAATCTTTGAATGATGAGCATGATTGCAATGTTGTTGGTATGAATTCTTTGAATATCCATGATGCTAATGATATGCAAAGCTACAAGCTTGGGGATGCTATGTTTGATGAAGATGATATTTTTAGTCCCCTAAGTTTTGATGTGCAAATTTGTTATAATGGTAGCATGCCTCCTATTTATGACGATTATATTGATGAAAGTGGGGTTGGAAGAGTGTCAACTCTAGGTACTAATGATCCCACTATTTTGGAGGGTGTTGAATCTTATTGTGATAATTATGAAAGTGGATTTGGAGAGGTCATGACTTTATTTAGTGATGAATCCACTATTTTGGAAGAGGTTTCAATTAATTATGACAACAAAGTTGCTATCTATGATGATTATGGTGACGACATGTATGCTATATTGAATAATGATATCCATGAAACTTGTCATCATGATTTTAATTCTCAATATTATTATGCCAATCAAGAATCACATGATAGTTATTTTGTTGAGTTTGCTCCCACTACCATTCATGAGAATAAATTTGCTTATGTGGAGAGTAATAAAATTTCTATGCTTGTGGATCATGAAAATAATGATTTATGTGATAGTTATATTGTTGAATTCATTCATGATGCTACTGAAATATATTACGAGGGAGGAACATATGCTTGTAGGAATTACAATAATATCAAGTTTCCTCTCTTTATGTTGAAAGTTTTCAAGTTATGCTTGTTTTGCCTTCCTATGCTAGTTGATTATTGCTCTCATAAATTGTTTTCTCACAAAATCCCTATGCATAGGAAGTGGGTTAGGCTTAAATGTGCTAGTCATATTCTTCATGATGCTCTTTTTCATGTTTCAATTATTTACTTTTATGTGAGCATCATTGAAATCATCATGCCTAGCTAAAAATGCAATAAAGAAAAGCGCTTGTTGGGAGACAACCCAACATTTACCCCTACTGTTTTTATGTGTTCACATGATTAGGATTCTGTAGTAATCATGTTTTATAGGTTTTGTTTCAATAAAGTGTCAAGTAAAGCCTTTGGGATAGTATGGATGATAGTTGACTTGATTCTGTGCAAAAACAGAAAATTTTGTGTCCAGTACAGAATTCCTATATTTTACTGGTATATGGAAAAATTCTGAATTTTTTACATATGATGGGTATACAAATTTTGTACGTTATCCTAATTTTACATAATTTTTGGAGTTACATAAATATGACATTAATTCATATATTTACGTAATGTTCTGTTTTTGACAGATTCTGTTTTCAATGCATAGTTTGCTTGTTTTCTAGTTTCTATGGCTTATATTGCTCAATATAAATTATAGAAATGATAGGTTACAGTAGGCATTGTGTGAGAGCACTTATGAATCTTGTCTTGACAGTTCCAAAGTGAATGATTTGCCTTTATCATACTAACCCATCTCACGAAGTTCCGTTAAGTTTTGTGATCCAGATGTCCTAGTGAAAGGACTTAGGTGTGGAGCCATCGCAACATAGGTTAGCTTGGAGGGGTTGAACGGGACAAAGGACACAAAGGGTTTACCCAGGTTCGGCCCCTCACAACGAGGTAAAATCCTACGTCCTGCTTCTAGTTGTATTGCTTGAGTTTCGATTACAAGGGAGCGAATACGCTTGACCTAGTTCTTGACTTGTTCTTTCTTGCCCTAAGCCGCCGCCGGGTCTCGCCTTTATATACACAGGTTGAAGCCCGGCGGCTTACAAGAGTCCGAGCTGGATCACACAACGTAACCAACCCGGTTTCTAAATTACCTTATCTTAATAGACAAGTCACCATATGGCGGTTCACACGTCCGGGTCTTGGGCTTTCACCAGGCCTACTCCTATGAGCCGCCATCTTCACACTTCATCTTCTTAGGCCTACTTGGGCCTTCTTCATGTTAAGCCGCCAACGGTGTAACCCGGCCCCTCCTGGGCGGGTCACACCTCGGAGCTATATCCTCAACATTAGGCCCCAGATTGATTTGAACTTGTTCATGTCAATCTTCAATCTTCATTCAGCAATTCCTTTGATTTTTCTTAACTCTTAACCTGACAAGATTTATATAACCCGCCATAAGAGAGAGATGACGTCACATTATAAATCCCATAAAAAACCTCATGACATCACAATGGATCTTTGCATTAATCCTTCATTCCGAGAATCAAGGCACTTTTATTGTTAAGATAATGATCATGCCCCCTCAATCTCCGTGCCTGCCTTTTACTGTTCACCTTTCCCCTTATAAATAGGCGCAGGGGGGGGGGTTCTTTTTCACTTTTACCCCGTCCCCTTCTCTTCTTCTTCCTCGCGCAACCGAAGCCTCCGGAGCTCCACCGCCGCGGTCGACCTCCACCGCAACTCCGACCTGGCCGCTGCATCAACTTGATTTTGTCCAGAAAACATGGCACCCCTCCGCTGTTCATCAGCATCGCCAGGTATTCGTCTTCCCCTGCTTTCAATCTGCATTAGGGTTTTCTATGTTCATCGGTGTTCGTCAGCGTTCCTCGCGCTTGCCTGTAGTTCTTCCAATACACTGCTTGTTTGGATCTCAATAAAACATAAAAATCATGCGGGAGCAACTTTTAGTAACTGTCTTTCATCGTAGATCCATTCCTTTAGTCCAAGATTCATCTTTCAACACAGTAGTTCGTCCTCCATGTTTTAGGTTTAAGAATAACTTTTCTTTTCTGAACTGCCATAGATCCATGAATATAACTGCGATCTGGGAAATCTGTTTATGCAACACTTAGCAGAATTTCTAGCACTTTCATCCTCATAAATTGCTGATCCACCGTACCACACACGGCGGCTTATATAAAAACTCTTGTGACCAGCCAGCCTCTGGCCAGCTTAAAAACTTGCACACAGCTCCATACTGTAATATTGATCTACCGTATTTATTTTCTGCTCACAGCTTTGTCATTTCCGGCTCACCAAGACTAAGACACCCACCACTTGCGATTGGATCCCTTCAAAAGTTACTGAAGAGACCCTCAATGAATATGTGACCATGGGTGTTTTGGCCGCCAAGGAAATCATTCATTGGCGAGTTCCTGGTTCTGAATGCCCTTCGGAGCCTCAAGAAGGCGAGGTTGTAGTTTTTACATATCATCTGCTCCGCGGCTTTTCATCGCCCGGCTCAAAATTCTTTCGTGACGTGCTGCACTTTTATAACCTCCATCCTCAAGATATTGGTCCCAATTCTGTCTCCAATATATGCAATTTTCAAGTATTCTGCGAAGTATACCTTGGTGAAGAACCTTCTATAGATCTGTTCAGAGATCATTTTTATATCAACCGCCAAACTGAGATGCCCGACGGGCTTAGTCTTGAACTTGGAGGTGTTTCAATTCAAAGGCAGAGAGATGTGACCTCCCAGCAGCCACCCTGCCGAGTCATCCAAAAGATTGGAACTTCACTTGGTTCTACTGCAAAGATACCTCTCCAGAAGGAGAAAACCCCTTGCCGGGCTTTCGTCCACATCGTCTTCCTACCAGCGGCCCACTGCCAGGCCGGATGACTGCTTTAGAATGCGGTCTTTATTCTTCTACTTTTTCAAAGATCCGGGCCTTTATTGCAAACGGCTTAACTGGAGTTGACCTTGTCCGCTGCTGGGTCTCGTGGAGGATTCTACCTTTAAGCCGCCGCCCCGGCTTAATGTGCACATATACTGGCGATACCAAAGATCCCTTGCGCTACAATCCCACTGAACTGACTGAGAAGGAAATCAATGAGACTGTCAAGATGCTTCTTGGTGAGTCATTGGCTAATTGCAGCAAGACGTGTCTAGCTCCATATTATACTCTTAACCCGCCACCAGCCGTAAGTATTCTTCCATATATATTACTTGCCTTTGTCTACCTCTCTGGTTTTAATGTTATTACTCATATGCCCTCAGGCCAACTCATCTTTCTGGAAAAGGAAGATACAGAACACTGCTGCCCCAACCAAAAGGGTCAAAACAACCACTCGCGGTCCGGGTCGTCCTAAGAAACCCACGGCGCAAGAACAGCTTGCCCTAGATGACTCAGAGGTAGAACTTGATTCACTTGGTATTCTTTTTATACAACTTATTGACGCTGATTCTCCTCAGGAGGAAACGGAGACAAGCCAAGCTGACGGCGCTGAGGTAATCTCTATCTCCTCCGACTCAGAAATTTTGCCAAGAGAGAAAATACGGCGGGTTGCCAGAAAAGTATGGTTTTCCCATCCTCTCGCTCACTTAGATCCAAACTTTCTTTTGAAGAAATAGCAGCACAAGATTAGAAGGCATACTCGAAACAGCGGCCAAGAAGAACTTATGGCCGGCTTGCCCAACACGCCACCGGTTCGTAAACGTCGTCATGAGGTGCCTCATAGTCCTACTTCCTCTCTTTCACGAGCCGGTCTCATACGACAACCTCTTAATTCTTCTGACTCGGCATATCAGGATACTTCTCATTCATCTGGCGACTCAAACGGCTCACAACTCCCCACATTTGTGGTTAACCCGGCGTAAGTATGATTGCTTGTTGACTAATTTACCTTGCCCATTCATACTTATTAAACTGAATAATTGTCCTTACAGAGCTAAGGCGAAGACGGGCAAGAAGCAAAAACCTGGCCCTTCCAAGATTGCTGAGGCTTCTGAACAAGAGAATCAGGCACCGATAGCCGGCGAAGCTCAAACCCAGGAACTTGAAGATCATGAGAGCCGGCAGGACAACCCACCTCCTCAAGCTGATCTTGTCAATCCTGACTTGGCTGCAAATGTTAATGATGACCCGGCGACCAATCAAGACCCGCCAAGTCCTAAACCATTGTCTCCTATCAAACATTCAGACAAGTCTTCTGCTGATGCCCATGTGGAAGAGTTAATCATTAGTGGAACAGCTTATCAACCTCTCAGCATCTCCACAATACTAGCCAAGCATTCCGCCAAGGATGAAGCACATTTATCTGACAAAGACAAGCCCAAGCTTGATCTTGAGAATTACTCCAAGCTGAACGCTGGCGAACTGTACTCTGGTTATCTGAGCCGGCTTCATACAAGCCGTGACCTGGAAGCCAGTTTAGTCAATATGATGCAACTGAAATATGAGGTATGAAATCACCTCCTCCTTGAGCTTTATGCAGATATATATACACTTATCCAGCCCCCAAGTCTTAATCATAGGAAAGGATCATTGAATATGTTTAAGACTTGCAGCAACCTGTAAACATAAATTGTCAAGTCATAACCCCTTTAAGACCGGCTTACCTAAGCCATTTTAACCATGATGTAATCAAAAGTCTTTCACAAAAGAATCCAGTAGAACCCTCAAGGGCCGGATTATCATGTAAGGATGAACGGGGTCTTTCATATAATTTTTTGAAAAGTATCGGCCATAGCCCCCAAGAGCCGGCTTAGCCTGAAAAGATAAACGTGTCTATTGTATTTAGGCTTAACTTGAGAATTGCCATCCATAACCCTCAAGGTCAGACTTATCATGCAAGGATGAGCCGGGTCTTCCATATGTTTTTTAAAAATTCAGATCGTAGCCCTCAAGGGCCGGGTCATCTAATGATGATGAACCGGGCCTCATGCACCGAATTTTTCGAAAGAACATCGTCACACATTAGCCCCCAAGTGCCAAGTATATTGCTTGCAATGTGCTTGGGACTTAAAAAATACTCCTTTTATTCATGCTGAATAGCCCTTATGCCTCTCAATGCTCACTTGCAGGATACCTTAAGCTTGAATGACTTGCAGCTGGGCGAGCTAAGAAAAATGCTCAAACATCAAGAGTTGGAGACACAGAAAGCTGAGACCAAGTTGACACTTAGCTTGGAAGAAAATGAGAAGCTCAAGGCCAATTTCAAAACTGAAAGAGCCACATGGGAGCAAGAAAAAACTTCATTGTTGCAAAGGGCAGAAGCCACTGAGTCTTCCCTGAAGAGTACCACTGCAGAGCTGTCCGGCTTAAAACAACGAATTTCACAGATGACATCTGCTATCTTTGGTAAGCAATACTTAAGTTGTTAACCTTTCAGAAACTTTTTATTCTGACTCACCCAGCCACTCATATGTGTTTTTAACAACAGGCCCCAGGAGCTCCAATCTTGGCCAAGATATGGTCGTAAAGCTGAAAGCCGTGTACGCCCTAGTTGAACAGCTGTATACTGGCACTCAGCGGACCCTTGTGGCTATATCCAATGGTAAACAGCCGCCGACGCTCATCAAGGATGTGCTAGCCAAACTGTCCATAATGCCCAAGAAACTGGAAGAAATAAAACTCTCATCCACCCGCTCTGGCGCCATCACCGCTCTTAGTCGTGCAAAAGCATGGCAAGCAGAATTAGACCCGGAAGAGATGGCCACCGGCTGTCCAGGCTTTAAAGAGGATGGGTCTCCTTTTGATCAAGCGGATTTTGCGAGGTGCGTAAAGGAGATGCGTCCCTTGGCGTGCAAACTAGCTGCAGAAACTGACTTGTCCAGATACCAACCGGCATATAACATGGAAAACGCGAAGGTCAAGGCGCCGACTTATGATGTCGTGGAACTCACTCCTCCAACGCGTAAGCATACTTTTGCCCCTGATGTTGATCCGTCCCCGATTATCAATGATGAAGCTATATTCAAAGCCTTAACTGGCATCGACTGGACGTCATCTGACCTCCAGATGGGAGAAGAAGAAGAGCCGGAGCGGGATGACCCAGAGTCATCAACCCGCCGCGACGAAGATAACTGAGACCAGGTGGCTCACAGATCAGGACATAGACATCCTGTGCTACAAAACATTTTGCTCCGATTATTTAGGTCCATGGTGGCCTTGTAATAGGCTAGGTTTGAAAACAATGATCTGTCATGCCATCATGCATGTTAGCTTTTAACTGCTTAAACCGCCAATCTGATATTTATGATCCGCCGCTGTGCTTTCTCATAATATTATCATCCTTGTGGGTCAGACCAATATTTTCATATTCCCTGCACACAAGTGGAACAACATATGCCCTGGCTGTCTAAAACAGGGCGGGTAATAAACCCCAATATAATAGTCTTTGAAAAATTTATATAAAGAGAATAGAGTGAAGGCTATCTGAGCCGAAACATTCCGGCGACTTAAAGTCTAGAGCCAGGGCGGGTTAGAAAACCCTAAATATTCATATAGTTATTAAAAGACACACCTGTAGATTGATATCATGGTGATGTCGTGATAATTATAATCCAGCATGGGTATTAACCCGTAGGCATGAAATATCATGATTTTGATTGCTCAAGGCAAACTATCCTGGCGACTTAAAGTCTGCTATCAAGGCGGGTTACCAACCCAATATACTCAATTATGAGTCATATAATCAAGGCTACATGGCCTGAATTGTACCAAACACACTTGAGTAGAAAAATTCTTCAATGGATGCAAATCCAAAATATCCAGAAGAAAAGAAATTTAGAAAAAATTCAAGTCCTTTCATAGGCCGCACAACCTTAAAATTCAAGTGCTTTCATGGGCCGCACAACCACTAAGATTCAAGTGCTTTCATAGGCCGCACAGCCTTAGAGTTGTCCTCGCTCACTGTAAGCCGGCCCTCACATGACAAACCGCCGTTTTAACCTTAACAAGTTCAGGGTCTTAGTTAAAAGATTGACTGTTAAGAGTATGACGGGTCATTCAGGATTACCTAGTGGAGTAGCATCATGCAGACAGGCAGGTCGAAACTCAGGATTCGGCATCTAGCCTGGTCACAAGGGTAAGAAAGCTAAACCCGGTGGGTTGGAAGCCCCCAAGTAACCTTATGAACAAATAATAAAGACTCAGATACTTAGAAATGAAACGACAGAGGCCCTGAATTATCGTGCCACGGCGTATCCTTTGATCCCTGAGAAGTTGCCCTTCAAGAACTCGAAACCACCGTGCTCAGGCCCCACGGTGGGCGCCAACTGTCGTGGGTTTATCACGGCAGATGTCCTAGTGAAAGGAATTAGGTGTGGAGCCATCGCAACGTAGGTTAGCTTGGAGGGGTTGAACGGGACAAAGGACACAAAGGGTTTACCCAGGTTCGGCCCCTCACAACGAGGTAAAAGCCTACGTCCTGCTTCTAGTTGTATTGCTTGCGTTTCGATTACAAGGGAGCGAATACGCTTGACCTAGTTCTCGACTTGTTCTTTCTTGCTCTAAGCCGCCGCCGGATCTCACCTTTATATACACAGGTCGAAGCCCGGCGGCTTACAAGAGTCCGAGCCAGATCACACAACGTAACCAACCCGGTTTCTAAATTACCTTATCTTAACAGACAAGTCACCATATGGCAGTTCACACGTCCGGGTCTTGGGCTTTCACCGGGCCTAGTCCTATGAGCTGCCATCTTCACACTTCATCTTCTTAGGCCTACTTGGGCCTTCTTCATGTTAAGCTGCCAACGGTGTAATCCGGCCCCTCCTGGGCGGGTCACACCTCGGAGCTATATCCACAACACCCGGTACCCCCGGAACACTTCCGGACTCCAATACCCTTCGTCCAATATATAAATCTTCACCTCTGGACCATTCCGGAGTTCCACGTCATGTCCGGGATCTCATCCGGGACTCGGAACAACCTTCGGTAACCACCATAATGACTCAACTATACTTATATCGTCACCAAACATTAAGTGTGTAGACCCTGCGGGTTCGAGAACTATGCAGACATGACCGAGAGACCTCTACGGTCAATAAGCAATAGCGGGACCTGGATGCCCATATTGATTCCTACATATTCTACGAAGATCTTATCGGTCGAACATCGATGTCAAGGATTCAGCTAATCCCGTATGCAGTTCCCTTTGTCTATCGGTATGTTACTTGCCCGAGATTCGATCGTCGGTATCTGCATACCTAGTTCAATCTCGTTACCGGCAAGTCTCTTTGGTCACATTGCTTGCAAGCTCATTGTGATGATGTATTACCGAGTGGGCCCTGAGATACCTCTCCGTCATACGGAGTGACAAATCCCAGTCTTGATCCATGCCAACTCAACAGACACCCTCGGAGATACCTGTAGAGAACCTTTATAGTCACCCAGTTACGTTGCGACGTTTGGTACACACAAGGTATTCCTCCGGTGTCAGTGCATTGCATGATCTCATGGTCTTAGGAACATATACTTGACATGCAGAAAACGATAGCAATAAACTTGACACGATCATATGCTACATTTATAGTTTGGGTCTTATCCATCACATCATTCTCCTAATGATGTGATCCCGTTATCAAATGACAACTCATGTCCATGGCTAGGAAACCATAGCCATCTTTGATCAACGAGCTAGTCCTATAGAGGCTTACTAGGGACATGTTGTTGTCTATGTATCCACAAATGTATTTGAGTTTCCGATCAATACAATTCTAGCATGGATAATAAACGATTATCATGAATAGGGAAATATGATAATAACTAATTTATTATTGCCTCTAGGGCATATTTCCAACAGTGGAGGCTTTATCAGTAGCGCGGGTCTACTCTAGGTGCTATTGCTAAGTAACAGTAGCGCGTGTTACACAAAGGCGCTACTGCCACATACTTAGCAGCAGTGCGGCTCCGCACAAATGCGCTACTGCTATGTGGTCCCACAGCATGGTGTCGACGAGCCCATGGGCTTGCCATAGCAGCAGCGCGTAGCAGTAGCGCTTGCATTTGGCCCGCGCTGCTACTATGGCCAGCCCGAGCCCAGGCTGCCTGTCCCCACTTAGCAGTAGCGCTGGACCTGGACCTGGACTCTCCTCAGTGCCACTCACCGCCCGCACCCGACCGTCCTCCTGCTCCTCCCTCGTCGCCGTCGTCGCCGCATTGCGCCCGACCGTCCTCCTCCTCCTCCTTCCTCGTTACCGCCGTCGCCGCATTGCGCCCGACCGCCCTCCTTCTCCTCCCTCGTTGCCCCGTCCTCGGTAAGCCCCTCCTCCCCCTCCCTCCTTCCTCCAGCCACCGCCCTCCTCCCTCCAACCGCCACCCCTCCTCACTCCCCTCCAGTCGCCTCCCTCCTCCTCCTCCAGCCACCGCCCCACCTCCATCCGCCACCCCACCTCCATCCTCCTCCTCCAGCCGCCGCCCCACCTCCACCCTCCTTCCTCCCCCTCCATCTGCCATGTTAGAATAGAGTAGAATTTTTTTAGTAAGTGTTGAATTTTTTTAGTAAGTGTTGAATAGAGCAACTTGTTAGATTATAACTAGTAATAGAATAGAAAATAAATTATAGTAATAGAAATTTTTAGTAAAAAATTAATAATAGAAATTGTTAGGTGTAGAAAATTTTCAATATAGAAATGTATTGGAATGCTATATGAGAAAATTTTAGTTGTTTCATTATAAAAAATGTATTGTTGTTATAGAAAATGTTAGTAGTTTCAAAACTTTACTAATTGGGCCATTTGCATTTCTATCCCTAACTCGAATCACCTACTCAGATTTGCCCCTAATTTCGAAGCCTGCTCAAATTTGCCCCTCTGCCGTTAGGTGCTCTTACAGAAATGCCCTTCTGCGCCGTTACCATCCGGTCAACGGGTTTTGACCATCCTGAAAAAAATAGCAAAAAAAATCTAAAATTTTGTGGGATCAAAGATATTCCTATGCGCAAGGTGCGTGCAAATTTTAGTGCTATTTGGACATTCCAAGAGCTCGTGGTGAGGAAAAGCATTTAATCTGTATACTTGTGAACAGTAAATTTGAAATAAAATAGCAAGAAAATTCAAAAAAATGTGAAATTTTTTGGCATCAAAGAGGCTTGGGTGCACAAGGTGCTTGCAAGTTTTTGTGATCAAATGAAATGCGAGGAGTTCTAGCAAAAAAAACAAAATAGTCATTTTTTTCAAAGTTTTTTCCCGAGACAAATTTTTTTTTTCTCCACGAGCTCCTACAGTGTCGAAACTCAACAAAAACTTGCACGCACCTTGCTGACCCGAGCCTCTTTGATGCCAAATTTTTTCATATTTCTTTGAATTTTCTTGCTATTTTTTTGAATATACTGTTCACAGGCATACATATTTACTGTTTTTTGTTTGCCACAAGCTCCTGGAATGTTCAAACTGCACGAAAATTTGCACGCATCTTGCGAACCTGAGTATCTTTGTTCCCACAAAATTTCAGAATTTTTTAATTTTTTTGCTATTTTTTCAGGACGGTCAAAACCCTTTGACCGGACGATAACGGCACAGAAGGGCATTTCTATAAGTGCATATAACGGCAGAGGGGCAAATTTGAGCAGGCTTCGAAATTATGGGCAAATATGAGTAGTGGATTCCATTTAGGGACACAGATGTAAAAGACCCTTACTAATTTTGTTCATAGGTTTGGATGTAGTTGATGCCTAGTGAATTTTGAGAGAGAGAGAGAGAGAGAAAGAGACCTAATGAAATGAAATGGTTTCGCAAAAAATGAAATGTTATGCTTGCTGTCAAAATTAAACCACTAAAATGCAATGAGCATACCAAGTTTGAAATTTTCTATACAAATGCTCATGTGTTTATGCTCATATGTGGCGCAGGGTATATCACCGACGAGCCGGTCGACGACGCCCAGAAGATCACCGATGACACCCGCATCCTCGACAGCCATCGTCTATAGTGAGTAAACATGTATATCTAGTGTTGTGTACTAGTGTTGCTCAAATATGATGGAGATTTAGACATGTGATATGTAGTGTTGTGTACTACTAGTGCTTGCCCAAGTGGCCTATGTTTGCAGGGAACACCTCTGAGTGGCCTATGTTTTGCCGGAGTGTTGATTAATTTACGCTCCAGCAAATTTTAGGCGCTCGATATGCCCTTTTTAGCAAAGGTTATACCGGATTTTTCCGTGAATTTTGGCATGACTTGTGCTAGATAGTAGGAAATATCGAGTGCCCGTGATTTACCAGAACAGGAATTAAATGAAATTCCGGCAAACCCTAGGTAATTTTTTTATGTCATCACTCGATATATGTAACGGGTTGACTATCATTCTGTCGGGGCTCCTTGTGTGACTTTCGAAAAATCAGTGAAGGAGTGTCCACCATATATGAGAGAGGACGAAGAATCCCGACTGTTGTTGTGTGGGTAGCTTCTTCTTCATTCGAAGGTGCTATACCTTTTGGTGTAATGCACATTCAAATGAAAGTAGGAGCTACCATCACCGATGGTCGCAAATGTTAGAGAGGAAGAATCCCGACAATTGTCGTGGGGGTCGCTTCCTCTTCCTTGTGCTCATGATATACCTTGGTAATGCACGAGAGAAGGAGGGGAAGCGACCATCACCGAAGGTTGAAATAACTGTGAGGGAGTGTCCACCATATACACGACATGAGATGAGAGTTTTCAAGAAAAAGACTTGACTGACCGACAGTCAACCCATGATGAATAATAATGATCTAATTTAGTTTTTCTAGTACATATATTGACTTTCAGAAGTTTACTCTTTAAATTATGAACATAGGAAATGTCTGACGACGATAGTGTTGGGAAACATTGCATGGAAAACAAAAAAAATTCTACGCACGCGCAAGATCTATCCATGGAGATGCATAGCAACGAGAGGGGAGACTATGTCTACGTACCCTCATAGACCTAAGGGGAAGCGTTTGTTAACACGGTTGATGTAGTTGAACTTCTTCGCGATCCAACCGATTGAGTACCGAACATACGGCACCGCCGCGTTCAGCACACGTTCAGCTCGGTGATGTTCTCGCCTTCTTGATCCAGCAAGACGGAAAAGTAGTGGACGATTTCCGGCAGCACGACGGCATGGTGACGGTGATATTGAAGCTATCTCCGTAGGGCTTCGCCTAAGCACTACGAAAATATGACCAAGGGACTAAACTGTGGAAGGGGGCGCCGCACACGGGTAAGCAATTATCGTGGTTATGTGTGGCGCCCCCCTCCCACATATTTAGGTGGGGGGAGAGGGGATAGGCTAAGGGGCGTCCCAAGTAGGGCCGAATCCTACTTGGGCTCCTGCCCTTGGTCGCGCCCCCCTTCCATATTTGCCGGAGGGGGGAAGGAAAGGGGGGAGAGGAAAGGAAGGGGGAGGCCGACTCCCCCACTTTCCTTCTCTCCGCAAGGGCTACGGCCAAGGAGGGGCGCGCCAGCCTCTTGTGGGCTGGTGTGTTCCCCCCTTTGGCCCATATGGCCCATTAACTTCCCGGGGGTGTCCGGAACCCCTTCTGGTGACCCGATTTCTATCCGGTACATCCCGAAACTCTTCCGGTGTCCAAATATCATCGTCCTATATATCAATCTTTACCTCTGAACCATTCCGGAGCTCCTCGTCATGTCCGTGATCTCATCCGGGACTCCGAACAACATTCGGTCACCAAATCATATAACTCATATAACACTATATCATCAACGAACATTAAGCGCGCGGACCCTACGGTTCGAGAACTATGTAGACATGACCGAGACACCTCTCCATTCAATAACCAATAGCGGAACCTGGATGCCCATATTGGCTCCTACATATTCTTTGAAGATCTTTATCGGTCGAACCTTATGACAACATACATAATTCCCTTTGTCCATCGGTATGTTACTTGCCCGAGATTCGATCGTCGGTATCTTCATACCTAGTTCAATCTCGTTACCGGCAAGTCTCTTTACTCGTTCCGTAATACATCATCTCGTAACTAACTCCTTAGTCATTTGCTTGCAAGGCTTATTATGATGTGTATTACCGAGATGGCCCAGAGATACCTCTTTGATACTCGGAGTGACAAATCCTAATCTTGATCTATGCCAACTCAACAAACACCTTCGGAGAGTTGCATAATCTCATAGTCAAAGAATATGTATTTGTCATCAAGAAAGCAATAGCAATAAACTGAATGATCAATATGCTAAGCTAACCGATGGGCCTTATCCATCACATCATTCTCCTAATAATGTGATCCCGTTATCAAATGACAACACATGTCTATGGTTAGGAAACCTTAACCATCTTTGATCAACGAGCTAGTCTAGTAGAGGCTTACTAGGGACATGGTATTTGTTTATGTATCCACACATGTATTTAAGTTTCCGGTCAATATAATTCTAGCATGAATAATAAACCTTTATCATGATTAAGGAAATATAATAATAACCATTTTATTATTGCCTCTAGGGCATATTTCCATCAGTCTCCCACTTGCACTAGAGTCAATAATCTAGTTCACATCGCCATGTGATTAACACCCAAAGAGTTCACTAGAGTCAATAATCTAGTTCACATCACCATGTGATTAACACCCAAAGAGTTCTAAGGTGTGATCATATTTTGCTTGTGAGAGGTTTTTAGTCAACGGGTCTACAACATTCAGATCCGTGTGTACTTTGCAAATATCTATGTCTACAATGCTCTACATAGAGCTACTCTAGCTAATTTCTCCCACGTTCAATACGTATCCAGATTGAGATTCAGAGTCATCCGGATCAGTGTCAAAGCTTGCATCGACGTAACCCTTTACGATGAACTCTTTATCACCTCCATAACCGATAAACATTTCCTTATTCCTCTTTAGGTACCTAAGGATAATTTTGACCGTTGTCCAGTGATCCACTCCTGGATCATGATTGTACCCCCTTGCCAGACTCATGGGAAGGCACACAACAGGTCTGGTACACAGCATGGCATACTTTAGAGAACCTATGGCTGAGGCATAGGGAATGACTTTCATTCTCTCTCTATCTTCTGCTGTGGTCGGGCTTTGAGTCTTACTCAACTTCACACCTTGAATACAGGCAAGAACCCTTTCTTTGACTAATCCATTTTGAACTCCTTCAAAACTTTGTCAAGGTATGTGCTTTGTGAAAGTCCTATTAAGCGTCTTGACCTATCTCTATAGATTTTGATGCCCAATATGTAAGTAGCTGCTACTTCTTGAGCTTGCGTTGGTTTTTCCCTTGAAGAGGAAAGGGTGATGCAGCAAAGTAGAGATAAGTATTTCCCTCAGTTTGAGAACCAAGGTATCAATCCAGTAGGAGACAACGCACAAATCACCGAATACCTGCACAAACAATCAAACAACTTGCACCCAACGCGATAAAGGGGTTGTCAATCCCTTCACGGTTACTTGCAAAAGTGAGATCTGATAGATATAGATGAAACTAAATAAAAGATAAAGTAAATATTTTTGGTATTTTTTGGTTTATAGATCGGAAAGTAAAAGATTGCAAAATAGTAGACCGGAAACTAATATAGTAGATTGGAAACTTATATGACGGAAAATAGACCCGGGGGCCATAGGTTTCACTAGAGGTTTCTCTCAAGATAGCAAATAATACGGTGGGTGAATAAATTACTGCCGAGAAATTGATAGAAAAGCGCAAAGTTATGATGATATCTAAGGCAATGATCATGAATATAGGCATCACATCCGTGCCAAGTAGACCGAAACAATTCTGCATCTACTACTATTACTCCACACATCGACCGACTCCTGCCTGCATCTAGAGTATTAAGTTCATGAAGAACAAAGTAACGCATTAAGTAAGATGACATGATGTAGAGGAATAAACTCAAGCAATATGATGTAAACCCCATCTTTTTATCCTCGATGGCAACAATACAATACGTGCCTTGCTGTCCCTACTGTCACTGGGAAAGGACACCGCAAGATTGAATCCAAAGCTAAGCACTTCTCCCATTGCAAGAAAAACCAATCTAGTTGGCCAACCAAACCGATAGTTCAAAGAGAATTACAAAGATATCAAATCATGCATAAAAGAATTCAGAGAAGATTCAAATAATATTCATAGATAATCTGATCATAAATCCACAATTCATCGGATCTCAGCAAACACACCGCAAAAAAGTATTACATCAAATAGATCTCCAAGAACATCGAGGAGAACATGGTATTGAGAATCAAAGAGAGAGAAGAAGCCATCTAGCTACTAGCTATGGACCGGTCGGTCAGAGGTAAACTACTCACGCTTCATCGGAAGAGCAATAGTGTTGATGTAGAAGCCCTCCATGATCGAATCCCCCTCCGGCAGGGTGCCGGAAAAGGTCCCTAGATGGGATCTCATGGGTACAGAAGGTTGCAGCGGTGGGAAAGTGTTTTTGTGGGTGCTTCTGGTGGTTTGGGAACATATGTGAATATATAGGTGAAAGAATTAGGTCAAGAGGGTCACGGGGGGCCCACAAGGCAGGGGGGCGCGCCCTACCCCCCTGGGCGTGCCCTCCACCCTTGTGGCCGCCTCGTGGCTCCTCCGACTTCATCTCCAAGTCTCCTGGGTGTCTTCTGGTCCAAGAAAAATCATCGCGAAGATTTTATTCCATTTGGACTCCGTTTGGTATTCCTTTTCCACGAAGCTAAAAAACAAGGAAAAAACAGAAACTGGCACTAGCACTGGGCTCTAGGTTAATAGGTTAGTCCAAAAAATAATATAAAATAGCATATTAATGCATATAAAACATCCAAAACAGATAATATAATAGCATGGAACAATAAAAAATTATAGATACGTTGGAGACGTATCAGTAGCTTCACCGAGGTCTTTCATTGAAAAATTCTTATTCAAGTATCCTTTTATGCTATCCAGAAATTCTATGTCATTTCCAATCAGTAATATGTCATCCACATATAGTATCAGAAATGCTACAGAGCTCCCACTCACTTTCTTATAAATACATGCTTCACCATAAGTCTGTATATAACCATCTGCTTTGATCACTTCATCAAAGCGTATATTCTAACTCAGAGATGCTTGCACCAGTCCATAGATGGATCGCTGGAGCTTGCACACTTTGTTAGCACCTTTAGGATCGACAAAAACTTCTGGTTGCATCATATACAACTCTTCCTCGAGAAACCCGTTAAGGAATGCAAGTTTTTGACATCCATTTGCCAAATTTCATAATCATAAAATGCGGCAATTGCTAACATGATTCGGACAGACTTAAGCATCGCTACGGGTGAGAAAGTCTCATCGTAGTCAATCCCTTGAAATTGTCAAAAACCTTTTGCAACAAGTCGAGCTTTGTAGACAGTGATATTACCGTCAGCGTCTGTCTTCCTCTTAAAGATCCATTTATTCTTTATGGCTTGCCGATCATCGGGCAAATCCACCAAAGTCCACACTTTGTTCTCATACATGGAACCTATCTCAGATTTCATGGCCTCAAGCCATTTTTCGGAATCTGGGCTCATCATAGTTTCTTCATAGTTCGTAGGTTCGCTGTTGTCCAACAACATGACTTCCAGGACATGATTGCCATACCACTCTGGTGCGGAACATGTTCTGGTCGACCTACGAGGTTCAGTAGTAACTTGATCTGAAGTTTCATGATCATCATCATTTGCTTCCTCTCTGGTTGGTGTAGGCATCACGGGAACGGCTTTGTCTGATGTAATACTTTCCAATTCGAGAGAAGGTACAACTACCTCATCAAGTTCTACTTTCCTCCCACTCACTTCTTTCGAGAGAAACTCCTTCTCTAGAAAGGACCCATTCTTAGCAACAAAGATTTTGCCTTCGGATCTGTGGTAGAAGGTATACCCAATAGTTTCTTTTAGGTATCCTATGAAGACGCACTTCTCCGCTTTGGGTTCGAGCTTATCAGGCTGAAGCCTTTTGACATAAGCATCGCATCCCCAAACTTTTAAGAAACGACAGCTTAGGTTTCTTGCCAAACCACAGTTCATACGGTGTCATCTCAAAAGATTTAGAATGTGCCCTATTTAACGTGAATGCGGCTGTCTCTAAGGCATATCCCCAAAATGATAGTGGCAAATCGGTAAGAGACATCATAGAATGCACCATATCTAATAAAGTACAGTTAAGACGTCCGGATACACCATTACGCTGTGGTGTTCCAGGTGGCGTGAGTTGTGAAACAATTCCACATTGTTTTAAATGAAGGCCAAACTCGTAACTCAAATATTTGCCTTTGCGATCAGATCATAGAAACTTTATTTTCTTGTTACGATGATTCTCCACTTCACTCTGATTCTTTTTTGAACTTTTCAAATGTTTCAGACTTGAGCTTCATTAAGTAGATATACCCATACCTACTCAAATAATCTGTGAAGGTTAGAAAATAACGATACCCACCGCATGCCTCAACACTCATCGGACCGCATACATCGGTATGTATTATTTCCAATAAGTCATTAGCTCGCTCCATTGTTCCGGAGAACGGAGTTTTAGTCATCTTGCCCATGAGGCATGGTTCGCAAGTATCAAATGATTCATAATCAAGTACCTAACATATTTATCCATGCAATTTTCTTTATTGTGGCATGAATGTTCAGATCCATAAGATTCAAAACAAAAGTTTAATATTGACATAAAAACAATAATACTTCAAGCATACTAACAAGGCAATTATGTCTTCTCAAAATAACATGGCCAAAGTGGGCTTATCCCTACAAAATCATATAGTCTGGCTATGCACCATCTTCATCACACAAAATATTCAAATCATGCACAACCCTGATGACAAGCCAAGCAATTGTTTCATACTTTTGATGTTCTCAAACTTTTTCAACTTTCACGCAATACATGAGCGTGAGCCATGGACATAGCACTATAGGTGGAATAGAATATGGTGGTTGTGGAGAAGACAAAAAGAAGGAGATAGTCTCACATCAACTAGGCATATCAATGGGCTATGGAGATGCCCATCAATAGATATCAGTGTGAGTGAGTAGGAATTGCCATGCAATGGATGCACTAGAGCTATAAGTTTATGAAAGCTCAAAAGAAAACTAAGTGGGTGTGCATCCAACTCACTTGCTCACGAAGACCTATGGCAATTTGAGGAAGCCCACCATTGGAATATACAAGCCAAGTTCTATAATGAAAAATTCCCGCTAGTATATGAAAGTGACAACATAGGAGACTCTCTATCATGAAGATCATGGTGCTACTTTGAAGCACAAGTGTGGTAAAAGGATAGTAACATTGTCCCTTCTCTCTTTTCTCTCATTTTTTTTATTTGGGCCTTCTCATTTTTTTTGCCTCTTTTTTTTCATCCAGAGTCTCATCCCGACTTGTGGGGGAATCATAGTCTCCATCATCCTTTCCTCACATGGGACAATGCTCTAATAATGAAGATCATCACACTTTTATTTACTTACAACTCGATACTTAGGACAAAATATGACTCTATATGAATGCCTCCGGCGGTGTACCGGGATGTGCAATGAATCAAGAGTGACATGTATGAAAGAATTATGAACAGTGGCTTTGCCACAAATACGATGTCAACTACATGATCATGCAAAGCAATATGACAATGATGAAGCGTGTCATAATAAACGGAACGGTGAAAAGTTGCATGGCAATATATCTCGGAATGGCTATGGAAATGCCATAATAGGTAGGTATGGTGGCTGTTTTGAGGAAGTTATATGGTGGGCATATGGTACCGGCGAAAGTTGCACGGCACTAGAGAAGCTAGCAATGGTGGAAGGGTGAGAGTGCGTATAATCCATGGACTCAACATTAGTCATAAAGAACTCACATACTTATTGCAAAAATCTATTAGTTATCGAAACGAAGTACTACGCGCATGCTCCTAGGGGGATAGATTGGTAGGAAAAGACCATCGCTCGTCCCCGACCGCCACTCATAAGGAAGACAATCAATAAATAAATCATGCTCCGACTTCGTCACATAACGGTTCACCATACGTGCATGCTACGGGAATCACAAACTTTAACACAAGTATTTCTCAAATTCACAATTACTCACTAGCATGACCCTAATATTACCATCTCTATATCTCAAAACAATCATAAGGAATCAAACTTCTCATATTATTCAATGCACTTTATATGAAAGTTTTTATTATATCCCTCTTGGATGCCTATCATATTAGGACTAAATTTATAACCAAAGCAAATTACCATGCTGTTTAAAGACTCTCAAAATAATATAAGTGAAGCATGAGAGTTAAACAATTTCTATAAAATAAAACCACCGCCGTGCTCTAAAAAGATATAAGTGAAGCACTAGAGCAAAATTGCCTAGCTCAAAAGATATAAGTGAAGCACATAGAGTATTCTAATAAATCACAATTCATGCGTGTCCCTCTCACAAGGTGTGTACAGCATGGATGATTGTGGAAAAATAAAAAGCAAAGACTCAAATCATACAAGACGCTCCAAGCAAAACACATATCATGTGGTGAATAAAAATATAGCCTCAAGTAAAGTTACCGATAGACGAAGATGAAAGAGGGGATGCCTTCTGGGGCATCCCCAAGCTTAGGATCTTGGTTGTCCTTTAATATTACGTTGGGGTGCCTTGGGCATCCCCAATCTTAGGCTCTTTCCACTCCTTATTCCATAGTCCATCAAATCCGTATCCAAAACTTGAAAACTTCCCAACACAAAACTCAACAGAAAATCTCATAAGCTCCGTTAGTATAAGAAAATAAATCACCACTTTTGGTACTGTTGTGAACTCATTATTTATTTATATTTGTGTAATATCTACTGTATTACAACTTTTCCATGGTTCATACCCCCCGATACTACCCATAGATTCATCAAAATAAGCAAACAACACAAAGAAAACAGAATCTGTCAAAAACAGAACAGTCTGCGAAGATCCGAATTGTTCTAATACTTCTGTAACTCCAAAAATTCTGAAAATTTAAGACAATAGAGACAATTTGTATATACATCTCTTATAAAAAATTAAGGGTCTTTTAACGCTGCAGTGAATTATTAAAATTCTGTGAATGGACGCAAAAGTTTCTATTTTTCAGCAAGATCAAATCAACTATCACCGTAAGCCATCCCAAAGGTTTTACTTGGCACAAACACTAATTAAAACACAAAACCACATCTAACCAGAGGCTAGATGAATTATTCAAAGCAAAACAAGAACAAAAAAGCAAAAACAAAAATGAAATTGGGTTGCCTCCCAACAAGCGCTATTGTTTAACGCCCTTAGCTAGGCATAAAAACACGAATAGATCTAGGTATTGTCATCTTTGGTATGCAATCCATAAGTAGCCCTCATAATAGATTCATATAGCAATTTAGTTTTATTTCTAGGAAAGTGTTCCATGCCCTTCCTTAACGGAAATTGAAATCTAATGTTTCCTTCTTTCATATCAATAATTTCACCAACCGTTCTAAGGAAAGGTCTACCAAGAATAATAGGACATGTAGGATTGCAATCTATATCAAGAACAATGAAATCTACGGGCACATAATTCCTATTTGCAACAATAAGAACATCATTAATCCTTCCCATAGGTTTCTTAATAGTGGAATCCCCAAGATGCAAATTTAAAGAACAATCATCAAATTCACGGAAACCCAACACATCACATAAAGTTTTTGGAATCGTGGAAACACTAGCACCCAAATCACACAAAGCATGGCACTCATAATCTTTAATCTTAATCTTAATAGTAGGTTCCCACTCATCATAAAGTTTTCTAGGGATAGAAACTTCCAATTCAAGCTTTTCTTCAAAAGATTGCATCATAGCATCAACGATATGTTTAGTAAAAGCTTTGTTTTGATTATAAGCATGAGGAGAATTCAACATGGATTGCAACAAGGAAATACAATCTACTAAAGAACAATTATCATAATTAAATTCCTTGAAATCCAAAAGAGTGGGTTCATGGCTACTTAAAGTTTTGACCTCTCCAATCCCACTTTTATCAATTTTTGCATCAAGATCTAGAAACTCCGAATCATTGGGATGCCTTTTAACTAAAGTTGACTCATCTCCAGTCCCATCTTTATCAAGATTTATATTGGAAAACAAAGATTCAATAGGAGTCACATCAATCACTTTAAGATCTTCATCATTATTTTTACGGAAACTAGAAGAACATGTTTTTACAAACCAATCTCGTTTAGCACGCATCTTAGCGGTTCTTTCTTTGCACTCATCAATGGAGGTTCTCATAGCTTTTAGAGTTTCATTAATATCATGCTTGGGTGGAATAGATCTAAGTTTCAAAGAATCAACATCAAGAGAAATTCTATCCACGTTCCTAGCCAAATCATCAATCTTAAGCAATTTTTCTTCAATCAAAGCATTGAAACTATTTTGCGAATTCATAAATTCTTTAACACTATTCTCAAAATCAGAGGACATCTTATTATAATTTCCATAAGAATTGTTGTAGGAATTACCATAATTATTAGAGGAATTACTAGGAAACAGCCTAGGATTAAAATTACCTCTATATGCGTTATTACCAAAATTGTTCCTACCAATAAAAATTCACATCCATAGATTCGTTATTATTCTCAATCAAACTAGACAAAGGCATATCATTAGGATCAAAAGAAGCACTCTTGCTAGCAAACAATTTTATAAGTTCATCCATCTTTCCACTCAAAACATTAATCTCTTCAATTGCATGCACTTTTTTACTAGTGGAAGATCTTTCGGTATGCCATTGAGAATAATTAATCATAATATTATCTAGGAGTTTAGTAGCTTCTCCTCAAGTAATTTCCATAAAAGTGCCTCCTGTGACCGAATCTAAAAGATTTCTATAAGCAAAATTCAATCCGGCATAAAAATTTTGTATAATCATCCACAAATTCAAACCATGAGTAGGGCAATTTCGTATCATCAATTTCATCCTCTACCAAGATTGTGCAACATGCTCATGATCAAGTTGCTTAAAATTCATAATATCGTTCCTAAGGGAGATGATCTTAGCGGGAGGAAAATACTTGGAAATAAAAGCATCTTTACACTTATTCCATGAATCAATACTATTTTTAGGCAAAGATGAAAACCAAGTTTTAGCACGATCTCGAAGTGAGAACGGAAATAGCTTCAATTTAACAATATCATTATCCAAATCTTTTTTCTTTTGCATATCACACAAATCAACGAAATTGTTTAGATGGGATGCGGCATCTTCACTAGGAAGGCCGGAAAATTGATCTTTCTTAACAAGATTCAGCAAAGCGGCATTAATTTCATAAGATTTCGCACTAGTGGAGGGAGCAATCGGAGTACTAATAAAATCATTGTTATTAGTGTTGGAAAAATCACACAATTTGGTATCTCTTGAGCCATCGTGACAAAGCAAGCAATCCAACACACGAGCACACAAAAAGCAAACGAAAAAGACAAACGGAAGAAGGGTGAATAAAAAGGCAAATCTTTTCGAAAATTATTTTAGAAGTGGGGGAGAGGAAAATGAGAGGCAAATGGCGAATAATGTAATGCAAGAGATGAGAGTTTATGATGGGTACTTGGTGTGTCTTGACATGGCGTAGATCTCCCTGGCAACGGCGCCAGAAATTCTTCCTGCTACTTTTTGAGCTTGCGTTGGTTTTTCCCTTGAAGAGGAAAGGGTGATGCAGCAAAGTAGAGATAAGTATTTCCCTCAGTTTGAGAACCAAGGTATCAATCCAGTAGGAGACAACGCACAAATCACCAAATACCTGCACAAACAATCAAACAACTTGCACCCAACGCGATAAAGGGGTTTTCAATCCCTTCACGGTTACTTGCAAAAGTGAGATCTGATAGATATAGATGAAACTAAATAAAAGATAAAGTAAATATTTTTGGTATTTTTTGGTTTATAGATCGGAAAGTAAAAGATTGCAAAATAGTAGATCGGAAACTAATATACTAGATTGGAAACTTATATGATGGAAAATAGACCCGGGGGCCATAGGTTTCATTAGAGGCTTCTCTCAAGATAGCAAATAATACGGTGGGTGAACAAATTACTGCCGAGAAATTGATAGAAAAGCGCAAAGTTATGACGATATCTAAGGCAATGATCATGAATATAGGCATCACGTCCGTGTCAAGTAGACCAAAATGATTCTGCATCTACTACTATTACTCCACACATCGACCGTCTCCTGCCTGCATCTAGAGTATGAAGTTCATGAAGAACAGAGTAACGCATTAAGTAAGATGACATGATGTAGAGGAATAAACTCAAGCAATATGATGTAAACCCCATCTTTTTATCCTCGATGGCAACAATACAATACGTGCCTTGCTGCCCCTACTGTCACTGGGAAAGGACACCGCAAGATTGAACCCAAAGCTAAGCACTTCTCCCATTGCAAGAAAAACCAATCTAGTTGGCCAAACCAAACCGATAGTTCGAAGAGAATTAGAAAGATATCAAATCATGCATAAAAGAATTCAGAGAAGATTCAAATAATATTCATAGATAATCTGATCATAAATCCACAATTCATCGGATCTCGGCAAACACACCGCAAAAAAGTATTACATCGAATAGATCTCCAAGAACATCGAGGAGAACATGGTATTGAGAATCAAAGAGAGAGAAGAAGCCATCTAGCTACTAGCTATGGACCGGTAGGTCTGAGGTAAACTACTCACGCTTCATCGGAAGGGCAATAGGGTTGATGTAGAAGCCCTCCATGATCGAATCCCCCTTCGGCAGGGTGCCGGAAAAGGTCCCTAGATGAGATCTCACGGGTACAGAAGGTTGCGGTGGTGGAAAAGTATTTTCGTGGATGCTTCTGGTGGTTTGGGAACATATGTGAATATATAGGCGAAAGAATTAGGCCAGGAGGGTCACGGGGGGCCCACAAGCCAGGGGCACGCCCTACCCCACTGGGCGCGCTCTCCACCCTTGTGGCCGCCTCATGGCTCCTCTGACTTCATCTCCAAGTCTCCTGGGTGTCTTCTGGTCCAAGAAAAATCATCGCGAAGATTTTATTCCGTTTGGACTCCGTTTGGTATTCCTTTTCCACGAAGCTAAAAAACAAGGAAAAAACAGAAACTGGCACTGAGCTCTAGGTTAATAGGTTAGTCCCAAAAATAATATAAAATAGCATATTATTGCATATAAAACATCCAAAACAGATAATATAATAGCATGGAATAATAAAAATTATAGATACGTTAGAGACGTATCAGTAGTTTCACCGAGGTCTTTCATTGAAAAATTCTTATTCAAGTATCCTTTTATGCTATCCAGAAATTCTATATCATTTCCAATCAGTAATATGTCATCCACATATAATATCAGAAATGCTACAGAGCTCCCACTCACTTTCTTAAAAATACAGGCTTCACCATAAGTCTGTATAAAACCATATGCTTTGATCACCTCATCAAAGCGTATATTCCAACTCCGAGATGCTTGCACCAGTCGATAGATGGATCGCCGGAGCTTGCACAATTTGTTAGCACCTTTAGGATCGACAAAAACTTCTGGTTGCATCATATACAACTCTTCCTCGAGAAACCCGTTAAGGAATGCAAGTTTTTGACATCCATTTGCCAGATTTCATAATCATAAAATGCGGCAATTGCTAACATGATTCGGACAGACTTAAGCATCGCTACGGGTGAGAAAGTCTCATCATAGTCAACCCCTTGAACTTGTCAAAAACCTTTTGCAACAAGTCGAGCTTCGTAGACACTGATATTACCGTCAGCGTCGGTCTTCCTCTTAAAGATCCGTTTATTCTTTATGGCTTGCCGATCATCAGGCAAATCCACCAAAGTCCACACTTTGTTCTCATACATGGAACCTATCTCAGATTTCATGGCCTCAAGCCATTTTTCGGAATCTGGGCTCATAATAGTTTCTTCATAGTTCGTAGGTTCGCTGTTGTCCAACAACATGACTTCCAGGACAGGATTGCCGTACCACTCTGGTGTGGAACGTGTTCTGGTCGACCTACGAGGTTCAATAGTAACTTGATCTAAAGTTTCATGATCATCATCATTTGCTTCCTCTCTGGTTGGTTTAGGCATCATGGGAACGGCTTTGTCTGATGTACTACTTTCCAATTCGAGAGAAGGTACAACTACCTCATCAAGTTCTACTTTCCTCCCACTCACTTCTTTCGAGAGAAACTCCTTCTCTAGAAAGGACCCATTCTTAGCAACAAAGATTTTGCTTTCGGATCTGTGGTAGAAGGTATACCCAGTAGTTTCTTTCGGGTATCCTATGAAGATGCACTTCTCCGCTTTGGGTTCGAGCTTATCAGGCTGAAGCCTTTTGACATAAGCGTCGCATCCCCACACTTTTAAGAAACGACAGCTTAGGTTTCTTGCCAAACCACATTTCATACAGTGTCATCTCAAAAGATTTAGAATGTGCCCTATTTAACGTGAATGCGGCTGTCTCTAATGCATAACCCCAAAACGATAGTGCCAAATCGGTAAGAGACATCATAGAATGCACCATATCTAATAAAGTACGGTTAAGACGTCCGGATACACCATTATTCTGTGGTGTTCCAGGTGGCGTGAGTTGTGAAACAATTCCACATTGTTTTAAATGAAGGCCAAACTCGTAACTCAAATATTCGCCTTCGCGATCAGATCATAGAAACTTTATTTTCTTGTTACGATGGTTCTCCACTTCACTCTGAATTTTTTTTGAACTTTTCAAATGTTTCAGACTTTTTCTTCATTAAGTAGATATACCCATACCTACTCAAATAATCTATGAAGGTTAGAAAATAACGATACCCACCGCGTGCCTCAACACTCATCGGACCGCATACATTGGTATGTATTATTTCCAATAAGTCATTAGCTCGCTCCATTGTTCCGGAGAATGGAGTTTTAGTCATCTTGCCCATGAGGCATGGTTTGCAAGAATCAAATGATTCATAATCAAGTGATTCCAAAAGTCCATCCGCATAGAGTTTCTTTATGCGCTTTACACCAATATGACCTAAACGGCAGTGCCACAAGTATGTTGCACTATCATTATCAACTTTGTATCTTTTGGCATCAATATTATGAATATGTGTATCACTACGATCGAGATTCAATAAACCATTCACATTGGGTGTATGACCATAGAAGGTTTTATTCATGTAAAACGAACAACAATTATTCTCTGAATTAAGTGAATAACCGTATTGTAATAAACACGATCTAATCATGTTCATGCTCAAGGCAAACACCAAATAACATTTATTTAGGCTCAACACTAATCCCGAAGGTAGAGGGAGTGTGCAATGGTGATCATATCAATCTTGGAAACACTTCCAACACACATCGTTACCTCACCCTTAACTAGTCTCCGTTTATTCTGCAACTCCTATTTCGAGCTACTAATCTCAGCAACTGAACCGGTATCAAATACCCAGGGGCTACTACGAGCACCAGTAAGGTACACATCAATAACATGTATATCAAATATACCTTTGTTTACTTTGCCATCCTTCTTATTCGCCAAATATTTGGGAAGTTTCGCTTCCAGTGACCATTACCCTTGCAGTAGAAGCACTCAGTCTCAGGCTTGGGTCCAACTTTGGGCTTCTTCACGGGAGCGGCAACTTGCTTGCCATTCTTCTTGCAGTTCCCTTTTTTTCCCTTGCCATTTTTCTTTAAACTAGTGGTCTTGTTTAACCATCAACACTTGATGCTCTTTCTTGATTTCTACCTTCGCCGATTTCAGCATCGCGAAGAGCTCGGGAATCGTTTTCGTCATCCCTTGCATATTATAGTTCATCACGAAGTTCTAGTGGCTTGGTGATAGTGACTAGAGAACTCTGTCAATCACTATCTTATCTAGAAGATTAACTCCCACTTGATTCAAGCGATTGCAGTACCCAGACATTCTGAGCACATGCTTACTGGCTGAGCTATTCTCCTCCATCTTGTAGGCAAAGTAGAGGTCTCATACCTCTCGACACGCGCATGAGTCTGAAATACCAATTTCAGCTCTTGGAACATCTCATATGCTCCGTGACGTTCAAAACGTTTTTGAAGCCCCGGTTCTAAGCCGTAAAGCATGGCGCACTAAACTATTAAGTAGTCATCATATCGAGCTTGCTAAACATTCATAATGTCTGCATCTGCTCCTGCAATAGGTCTGTCACCTAGCGGTGCATCTAGGACAATTCTTCTGTACAGCAATGAGGATAATCCTCAGATCACGGACCCAGTCTGCATCATTGCTACTATCATCTTTGAACTTAGTTTTCTCTAAGAAGATATCAAAAATAGGGGAGCTATATTGCGAGCTATTGATCTACAACATAGATATGCAAAAACTATTAAGACTAAGTTCATGATAAATTTAAGTTCAATTAATCAAATTACTAATGAACTCCCACTTAAATAAACATCCCTTAAGTTATCTAAGTGATACGTGATCCGAATCAACTAACCCATGTCCGATCATCACGTGAGATGGGGTAGTCATCAATGGTGAACATCTCTATGTTGATCATATCTACTATATGACTCAAGTTCGACCTTTCGGTCTCCAGTGTTCCGAGACCATGTCTGTACATGCTAGGCTCGTCAAGTTTAACCCAAGTATTCTGCATGTGCAAAACTGTCTTACACCCGTTGTATGTGAACGTACAGTCTATCACACCCGATCATCACGAGGTGCTTCGAAACGACGAACTTTGGCAACGGTGCATACTCGGGGAGAACACTTTTATCTTGAAATTTAGTGAAAGGGTCATCTTATAATGCTACCTTCGTTCTAAGCAAAATAAGATGCATAAAAGATAAACATCACATGCAATCAAAATATCTGACATGATATGGCCATCATCATCTTGTGCTTTTGATCTCCATCTCCAAAGCATCGTCATGATCTCCATCGTCACCGGCTCGACACCTTGATCTCCATCGTTGCGTCGGGGTCATCTCGCCAACTATTGCTTCTACAACTATTGCTAACGCATAGCGATAAAGTAAAGCAATTACATGGCGCTTGCATTTCATACAATAATTAAGAGACAACCCTAAGGCTCCTACCGGTTGTCGATATTACAAAACATGAACATCTCATACAACACGTATATGACATCACGTCTTGACCATATCACATCACAACATGCCCTGCAAAAACAAGTTAGACGTCCTCTACTTTGTTGTTGCAAGTTTTATGTGGCTGCTACGGGCTTCTAGCAAGAACCGTTCTTAACTACGCAAAAACCACAACGGTGATTATCAAGTTTGCTGTTTTAACCTTCTTCAAGGACCGGCCGGAGTCAAATTTGATTCAACTAAAGTAGGAGAAACAGACACCCGCCAGCCACCTTTATGCAAAACAAGTTGCATGGCAGTTGGTGGAACCGGTCTCATGTGTGTGGACATGTAAGGTTGGTCCGGGCCGCTTCATCCCACAATACCGCCGAATCAAAATAAGATGTTGGTGGTAAGCAGTATGACTATCACCGCCCACAACTCTTTGTGTTCTACTCGTGCATATCATCTACGCATAGACCTGGTGCAACGCCCGGATAATTAAGCTACAG
The DNA here is from genome assembly GCA_011799875.1 of Thinopyrum elongatum. NCBI lineage: Eukaryota > Viridiplantae > Streptophyta > Magnoliopsida > Poales > Poaceae > Thinopyrum > Thinopyrum elongatum. The sequence goes on from CM022299.1 coordinate 84,388,840, forward strand.
TAACCCTCTGCTAATGTTGCCATGTCACCACGATAACTGTTGACAACCTCGCGATGATTCAAACCCGCTCAAATTCAAAGTTCAAAATCAAGTCAAACGGTAAAAGTTTTCAAACTTTAAAACTAAAATGTTCTAGAGGTGGCAAATAATACATAATAAATATTGGAGGAGAAGCCACATTTTATAATGTGTTTACATGTTCAAAAATAAATAAAACAGTGATTTAAACGTTTAATTAAATGCCTTTTTATTATTATGAAATACTATACTATTTTATTTAGTAGTCAAACTTGTTATTACAGAGGCTTAAATTACAACACTATTTTAGGTGCCAATTGTATATTTTACAAAACAAAAATGAATTGAACAATAAAATAAAATAGAGAAGAAAATAAGTAAAATGGAAAACAAAACTAAAATAAAAACAAAAGGCCAACTCCCTCCCCTGGGCCGTTTGGCCCAACTGGTCGGCCCACCCCTTGGGCTATAACCCCCTCACCCCCACTACGTGACCTAGCCCACACCCCACTACCCCCCTCCCGATCCACTCCTCACCTTGCTCTCCTCCCCCTGCCTGGATCTGGATCAAACGCCGCCCCCGATCCCGTCACCGCCCGTGGGCTTTGCCGGCGTCGCCGGTCGAGGCCACCTCGCCATCGCTGCCGTCCTCTCCGTCACCGACCCGACCCCGACCTCGTCGCCTCGTCCCCGTCGTCGCTCGCGTCGTCCCCGTCCTCCCCCCCAAGCACGCTACATCGAGCCTCGCCTCCCCACTCCCCTTCAACGAGTGTGAGCCCCCGGGCTCCGGCCTCGCTCCCTCTCCCCCCTTGTTCTCTGTCGCCAGCGCCGTCCGCCGCATGCCGACCACAATCGGCCCTGCGCCTCGCCGTGGTCCTCCGCGCCCCCGTACACGCATGCCGCGTCCGCATCGTCGCGCTCCCTGCCTCCGCGTATTCGCGTGCCCCACCTCCGTTGCCGCCTCGCTCCCGCGCCGTGGCCATCCCCGGCTCCTGCTCCTGCGCCGCGCCTCCCCCCTGCATCCCGCTGCGCGCGCGCGCTCGCCCATCTGGCCGCGCCTCCCGCTGTGGTGCCCCTCACCGCCGAACCGCCCCTGGCCGCCTCCCTGGCACCGGCGCCCGCTGCTCCCTGTGGATGTTGTCGCCGCGCCACCGCGCCTCCACCGCTCCACTCGCCGGCGGCTGCGCGTGCCCTGCCGTGCCACGGTGGCCTAGCCCCGTTACCTCTCGGGTGGGCTCGACCCCGTGCGGGTTGCGCCCGCTGCCCGCCTGCCTGCACACCCGCTAAGGCCTTTGGCCAGATGACAGTGGGGCCCCACGCCCCATTACAAAAAAAAGAAAGAAATAAAAATAATAATTAAAAGAAATTAATTAATTAATCCTGTTTATTTAACCTAATCACTTAATTAAACTAATTAATCATGTTTAGTTAGTCTTAGACAATGACAAACGGGACCCACACGTCTGTTGACCCAGTAAACAGACGGTTGACTGATGATATCATGCTGGCATCACGCTGACATCATAATTAAATTTTATAATTAATTTAATTCTGTTAATTATAGAAATTCAATTAAAACTTAAAAAATTAATATAAAATAATCCGTAACTCGGATGAAAATACTTTGTACATGAAAGTTGCTCAGAACGACGAGGCGAATCCGGATACGCACTCTGTTCGTCTGCCACCCGTCCCTAGCATAGCGAACATGCAACCGTCCCCCTCCATTTCATCTGTCCGAAAATGCCAAACACCGGTAACACTATCCCGGATGTTTCCCCCCTTCGCCGGTAGCACCTAGTACTGCGTTAGGTCACCCCTAGCACCGCGTATTACCATGTTATGCTTTGTGATGCTTTGATTGCTCTATTATTTATTGTGTTCCCCCTCCGTTACTTCTTTCCGGTAGACCCCGAGACCGCGGTTGAACCAGTGATCGACTACTTCAGCTTCGAGGGTCCGTTTCTGTCTGCAGAGCAACCAGGCAAGCAAACCCCCTTTGATCAACCAGATATCGCCCACTCTCTTCTCCTTTATTCTTGCATTAGGTTTTCTACTGTTGTTGATTCAATAGCTCCTATTATGTTGCATAGCCTGTCATTGTTGCTACAATTGTTGATACCTTTACCTGCAATCCTACATGCTTAGTATAGGTTGCTAGTTTATCATCAGTGGCCTTGCATTCTTGTCCGTCTGCCATGCTATACTACTGGGCCGTGATCACTTCGGGAGGTGATCACGAGTACATATACTATATACTTTTACATTATTTATGATACTGTTTGGAGATGGGGGCTGAAGGGGCAGGTGGTTCCACCCAGGTAGTGGTGGGCCTGGGTTCCCGACGGCCCCCGAGTGTTACTTTGTGGCGGAGCGACAGGGCAGGTTGTGACCACCTAGGAGACAGGTGGGCCTGGTCCTGGTCGGCGTCCACGGTTACTTCAAAATAACATGCTTAACGAGATCTGGATATTTGATCTATGTCTGGCCACTGGCCTATACACACTAACCAACTACGCGGGAACAGTTATGGGCACTCGACATCGTGGTATCAGCCGAAGCCTTCTTGACGTCAGCGACTGAGTGGCGCGCGCCGGGTTGGACCGCGTAACACAACTTCCTTTGTAATGGAGGTTGCTAGGTCTGCTCATTGGCCGCCCACGCAACGTGTAAGTGTGCAATGGACGATGGGCACAGACCCCTGCGCGCTTAGGATTTAGACCGGCGTGCTGACCTCTCTGTTGTGCCTAGGTAGGGCTGCGACGTGTTGATATTTCGAGACCAGGCATGACCCAGGAAAGTGTGTCCGGCCAGAGTGATCGAGCGTGTTGGGTAATGTGGTGCACCCCTGCAGGGAAGTTTATCTATTCGAATAGCCGTGTCCCTCAGTAAAAGGACGACCCGAAATTGTATTCTGACCTTATAACAACTAGAACCGGATACTTAATAAAACACACCCTTTCAAGTGCCAGATACAACCCGGTGATCGCTCTCTCACAGGGCGACGAGGAGAGGATCGCCGGGTAGGATTATGCTATACGATGATACTTGGTTAACTTACCAGCTACTCTCTTCTACATGCTTCAAGATGGAGGCTGCCAGAAGTGTAGTCTTCGATAGGACTAGCTTTCCCCCTCATATTCTGGCATTCTGCAGTTTAGTCCACACATATTACCCCTTTATACAGATACCAATGCATATGTAGTGTAGATCCTTGCTTGCGAGTACTTTGGATGAGTATTCACGGTTGCTTTGCTACTTCTTTTTCCCCTTTTCCCGGTTATTGCGATCATATGATGGAGTCCAGGAGCCAGAGGATCCCGAGGATGTTTCTACGTGGAGTTCGGCTTCGAGGAGTAGTTAGGAGGATCCCAGGCAGGAGGCCTGCGCCTCTTTCGATCTGTATCCCAGTTTATGCTAGCCATCTTATGGCACCTTGTTTAACTTGATGTCTGTACTCAGATATTGTTGCTTCCGCTGACTTGTTTATGTTCGAGCTTTTGTATTCGAGCCCTCGAGGCCCCTGGCTTGTAATATAAAGCTTGTATTATTTTATTTGTGTCTAGAGTTGTGTTGTGATATCTTCCCGTGAGTCCTTGATCTTTATCGTACACATTTGCGTGCATGATTAGTGTACGATTGAATCGAGGGCGTCACAAGTTGGTATCAGAGCTGACTGGCTGTAGGAATCCCCCTTCCAAACTCCTTTGCCGAAGTTGAGTCTAGTCATTGAAAAGGTTATTACTAACATGGCTGTGCGGCTTACGGGCCCACGTTGTCGTTGGGTGGTATTAGGATCTTTTATTCCTTGACCTATACTCTGGGACTCTGATCTCTCTTCTATTTGGGTTAAAATGAATTTACTAACTCTGACTCTAGGTTCTCGTAACTACTTCCTCTCGGAGAGCCCCATATCACAGATGATCGCCTGCTTCACCAGAAGATTTTGAAGACACTCTTCGAGGATTCCCGAGACCCTTGTGCCCTCTGCCTTTTCAATTCCCTACTACCTATATATCCATATGGATAACGACATACACTTGTCGTTCATACAATTACTCCCAGTTGCTTTTGTTATTACAAGATACATCGAATTGTTCTTCGACTTTTAAGAATCCCTTGTGCCACTCGCTTGTACTTCCTTGCCACAGAAATACCCCTACGGATAATTCCTCACACTTATCGAGTATCCGTTCATCCCCAGTTGATTCATGTATTTCACAAAAGTCTTCGAAATACCATTCGATCTTCCGAAAATCCTCAACAGCCTATTGCTCTTGAAATTCTTGCTTGCTTGCATTATGATTAATCCCATAAGTCTGGTAATCTAATTGGCATCCTTTGTCATTATCATTTTGAGTCCATTGATTCAATATGTTGCGAATGCTCGCAATCCTCAATCAGATCCTAGAATTCATCCTTCCGGCTTAGACGTCATTTTAAACATGAGCTGGATCTCGACCAATCAAATTGCCATCGATTATTCCCCTAAGCCTACTCAACTTATCCATCCTTAATCAGAGCCCTTGCTCCTGATCCCTTGATTTGGAAATCTTAATTCCTTTGCCTTTGAGCTTTGAATTAGTCAGTTGTTTCTATAATCCAATGCCCTTGCATTGTTTCTTCCTCTGGTTGCGTGCCGATGCTCACATCAGCTCCGTTATGGACCGTCAGATCCTTTGTTGAAATATCATCCGACAGTGTCCTTCGAATACAAAACCCTCGAGCAGCTCTTTCCCTGATACATAATGCTATTATTAAATCCTATTCTCCAGTTTGGCCAACCATGCTCTGTTTTTGAGCTGGTGACTTTTACTCTAGAAGCTTATGGTATATGTTTCTAAGATACCCCGATAGGTTGAACCTATGCCTTCCTTAATCTATGTGAACCCGAAAGGTTTTCACGGGGCATACTCCTCTGGTAATTCTCCAGGTAGGTTTTCACACTCAATTCATTTTTAATAAGAGTAGTGGATGAATGGTCATGCATTGGAGAAGTGGGAGTCGACCTTGAACTTTGTGTTCATGCCCATGGACACGATGTAGATCTTATCATGGAAGCTTCTCTTAAATTAATTATTTCCTTGGTATAAGTTCATCTTATATCTGGGATTTGGTCTTATGCAATCGTGGTTCCGACCATATTATTCTTCCTTGGTTCCATTTCTCGGACAAGTTGAAGTACTTGTCTTCTATAGATCAATACACCTATCCAACCTCTATTCTGCTCTAACCTTCGAGTATACCCTCCGGTATCTCGAGAATATCACGGAACTACATAACTTCTTATGAGTTCTTCATCAACTATTATTCTTGCCGATTACAATTTCCCCTGGGTTCTGAGTTATTAGTCACTCGAGAACATCGATAAGAGAATCGATTCCGCATTCCGATTCAATAACTCTAAGTAATTTTCGTTGCTTACGAGTTTAATAATCTTTCAAGTCATTCCTAGCCTGATCGGCTATATCATTATCGTGCTAAATTATAACTGTGCCACCTGGTCCTTCCCGGAGCACAACTTTCGACGGTGAGCTAAGCTTACGTCGATCTTCCTCGTCATATCATTTCACCTTGAACAGCAAGCTTGATTTCGAGTTTTAGTCGTTGTGCCCGTGGTTCCGATAACTTTTCGCTTCACCCTTCCTTTTGCTTGATGCCGTCGATGATCGATTATATCCTCATGAAACCCCTCGACAAATGTGTCATGATCATCATCAACATTCAGAGCTCTTCAAGGATATCGATCGAATTCGTGTTGAGAAATACCATCCTTGCCCCTCGATGGTTTGTGTTATCATCAACAACATTATTGCCTTCCCTCCAACACAAACTTGTTCATGTTATGGAGCCCCTTGCTATCCAGCTTATGTTATGTTCTACCTTGGAGTATTACCATCTTTTATGTCAAGAATGTGGTGAGAATTTCACCACCTCTTAAGAATTCTTGATATAGTGATACTTCTCACCATCACCATTCTTTCTTGGTCCCTGTGTTGATTCTAACTGGGATACCAACAGGTGAACGGTGCTACTTGAATTCTGCACTTCTAGCAACCCTATTGCTTTGAAGTTAATGGACGACCGTTCATTCTTAGACTGTTGGTAATTGAATCACCATTCTAACATAGATCATGCTACCTAAGCCCATATTTCGGGTGCACCTTGCAACCAATTTTTAATTGTGTATTTTTTCGTCGAGCATACATCATTATATCATTTGATCTGTCAAATGTTATCTCCTTGTTCATTTAATTGTGAAAATTTGTGTTTATGGAAATCTTGATGAGTTGTCGCTGAGTCCATCAGCCACCTCCTCATCCTCTCCTTCGTTTAATGATGAACTCTTGTTTCGGAACTCGTTTCCATAGTTCATTTCCCGAGAATCTTACAATGTCATCCCGTCAATTCGAGTTGCACCTTTTCTTCTCAGGCATCCTGAGTCTGAGGTATCTAGACACCAATCAGATCTGAATCTCAGTCAAATACGATGGTTGGAACATATTTCCAAGAGTTATAACATTGGTCTTTATATGACCTAGTAAGGTGATGTCATGCCTAGCACACCTGGCCGGAGGACCTATTGTTATAGTTTTCATTTTTAGCAAGTTTAGCCATTCTTCCATGAGGAAATTGTAAGACTTATTCTATAAGTTGTTCCTGATGGATCCTTGGTGTACCCAAAATCTGACCCTTACTTAATGACCATGTCAATGCTATCTCGAAGCATGTCTGTGGTACTCCGAACATCAATAAGAACATTTGAAGCACAATGCTAAATTTTCTTTATCAATTATTCAAACACCGTTATTTGGGTAATGTCATGAAATTCCTCTCCCCTTACCTAATGGTTTTCTACTTTCTATGCTGTCATGGATATCATGCTCTGCTTGTCCTTGGGAAGGATATACCCCTGAAATATGCGTTTAAACACATTTTCCTTTCCATTGTTCTGTTTAATCTGATAATCACATTTTCCTTTCCATTGTTTTGTTTAACCTTTTTTTTGTGGTCTACATGATCTAAGCAGTAATATTCTCCTGCTTATGTAAACACCTCGTTGTACCACCCTGTCAGTAAGACCCTGTTACTTTTGTTGATGACATTCCAGTAACCATCGCTGGACGAGAACTTTGCCTATTGGTCCGCCTCATTCAACGAGCAGAAAAATGGTTCTCTTCGTCCCTCGCCCTTGGTACCGATGTTGTCGCCGACATAACTGACATGCTATCCTCGGACCTGCCTTGCTTACATGATCGTGCAAGAAGTCAGCGCCCTTTCTACTTTTAACCCACATGGTGGGCCCATAACCCACAGTTCCACACGATCGAAACCTGACTCTCCTGTACACCCCCCTGTTCCCAAAGATATTTCTCGCGCATGGCCTCGTAGGTAATTCATGAGCCACCTTCCGAGAGATCGTCAATTCTGGTATCAGACACAAAACTAATTCCCATTGCTCTGAACCCCTTTCACGCGCTGTTTCAGGCAACGACGATTGTCTATCCGCTTGAAACTTCTTATGGTACCTTCTTACTTTGCTCTTGATGTGTTCCATTTGTTCAACTCGAGAGATACTCATCTGTTCATTCATGGGAAAACCCCAGATGATTACCCCTTATAGCATTCTACCGTTGACGAGCTGCCCCTTGCCTATTCGTAAGTACGATGGAACTCCCGAAGAAAGGATGACTACTTCATCATGATGACCCGAAGAAGGGAAATAAATACTTCAACGAGGAGGATCTACTACTTCGGGAAGAGCAACCAAGACTGAGAACACTCGTTAGAATTTCGTAACCAATTCCTTCCCCTTTACTCAAACTCTTAAATCTCGGGGCGACATTTCTTGTAGTGGAAGAGAATTGTAACGCCCGGATAATTAAGCTACAGTAACCCTCTGCTAATGTTGCCACGTCACCATGATTACTGTTGATAAACTCGCGATGATTCAAACCCGTTCGAATTCAAAGTTCAAAATCAAGTCAAACGGTAAAAGTTTTCAAACGTTAAAACTAAAATGTCCTAGAGGTGGCAAATAATCCATAATAAATATTGGAGGAGAAACCACATTTTATAATGTGTTTACATGTTCAAAAATAAATAAAACAGCGATTTAAATGTTTAATTAAATGCCTTTTTATTATTATGAAATACTAAACTATTTTATTTAGTAGTCAAACTTGTTATGAGAGAGGCTTAAATTACAACGCTATTTTAGGTGCCAATTGTATATTTTACAAAACAAAAATGAATTGAACAATAAAATAAAATAGAGAAGAAAATAAGTAAAACGGAAAACTAAACTAAAATAAAAACAAAAGGCCAACTCCCTCCACTAGGCCGTTAGGCCCAACTGGCCACCCAGCTGGTCGGCCCACCCCTTGGGCTATAACCCCCTCACCCTCACTACATGACCTAGCCCACACCCCACTACCCCCCCCCCCGATCCACTCCTCACCTTGCTCTCCTCCCCCCTGCCTAGATCTGGATCGAACACCGCCCCCGATCCCGTCGCCGCCCATGGGCTTCGCCGGCGTCGCCGGCCGAGGCCACCTCGCCATCGCCGCCGTCCTCTCCGTCGCCGACCCGACCCCGACCTCGTCGCCTCGTCCCCGTCGTCGCTCGCGTCGTCCTCCCCCAAGCACGCTACATCGAGCCTCACCGCCCCACTCCCCTTCAACGAGTGTGAGCCCCCGGGCTCCGGCCTCGCTCCCTCTCTCCCCTCATTCTCTGTCGCCGGTGCCGTCCGCCGCACGCCCACCACGCTCGGCCCTACGCCTCGCCGTGGTCCTCCGTGCCCCCGTACATGCACGCCGCGTCCGCGTCTTCGGGCGCCCCGCCTCCGCATCTTCGCGTGCCCCGCCTCCGTCGCCGCCTCGCTCCCACGTTGTGGCCATCCCTAGCTCCCGCTGCCGCGTCATGCCGCCCCCCTGCATCCCACTGCGCACGCGTGCTTGCCCATCCGGCCATGCCTCCCGCTGCGGCGCCCCTCGCCGCCGAACCACCCCTGGCCGCCTCCCTGGCACCGGCGACCGCTGCTCCCTGTGGCCGTTGTCGCCGCGCCACCGCGCCTCCACCGCGCCATTCGCCGGCGGCTGCGCGTGCCCCGCCGTGCCATGGTGGCCTATCCCTGTTACCGCTCGGGCGGGCTCGACCCCGTGCGGGTTGCGCCCGCTGCCCGCCTGCCTGCACGCCCGCTAAGGCCTCTGGCCAGATGACAGTGGGGCCCCACGCCCCATTACAAAAAAAGAAAGAAAAAACAATAATAAAAATAATAATAATTAAAAGAAATTAATTAATTAATCATGTTTAATTAACCTAATCACTTAATTAAACTAATTAATCATGTTTAGTTAGTCTTAGACAATGACGAACGGGACCCACATATCTGTTGACCCAGTCAACAGACGGTTGACTGATGACATCATGCTGACATCACGCTGACATCATAATTACATTTTATAATTAATTTAATTCTGTTAATTATAGAAATTGAATTAAAACTTTAAAAATTAATATAAAATAATCCGTAACTCGGATGAAAATACTTTGTACATGAAAGTTGCTCAGAACGACGAGGCAAATCTGAATACGCACTCTGTTCGTCTGCCACGCGTCCCTAGCATAGTGAACATGCAACCATCCCCCTCCATTTCATTTGTCCGAAAATGCCAAACACCGGGAACACTTTCCCGGATGTTTCCCCCCTTCGCCGGTAGCACCTAGTACCGCGTTAGGTCACCCCTAGCACCGCGTATTGCCATGTTATGCTTTGTGATGTTTTGATTGCTCTGTTATTTATTGTGTTCCCCCTCCGTTACTTCTTTTCGGTAGACCCCGAGACCGTGGTTGAACCAGTGATCGACTACTTCAGCTTCAAGGGTCCGTTTCTGTCTGCAGAGCAACCAGGCAAGCAAACCCCCTTTGATCAACCAGATATCGCCCACTCTCTTCTCCTTTATTCTTGCATTAGGTTTGCTACTGTTGTTGATTCGATAGCTCCTATTCTGTTGCATAGCCTGTCATTGTTGCTACAATTGTTGATACCTTTACCTGCAATCCTACATGCTTAGTATAGGTTGCTAGTTTATCATCGTGGCCTTGCATTCTTGTCCGTCTGCCATGCTATGCTACTCCGCCGTGATCACTTCAGGAGGTGATCACGGGTACATATACTATATACTTTTACATTATTTATGATACTGTTCGGAGATGGGGGCTTAAGGGGCAGGTGGTTCCACCCAGGTCGTCGTGGGCCTGGGTTCCCGACGGCCCCCGAGTGTTACTTTGTGGCGGAGCGACAAGGCAGGTTGTGACCACCTAGGAGACAGGTCGGCCTGGTCCTGGTCGGCGTCCGTGGTTACTTCAAAATAACACACTTAACGATATCTGGATATTTGATCTGAGTCTGGCCACTGGCCTATACGCACTAACCAACTACGCGGGAACAGTTATGGGCACTCGACGTCGTGGTATCAGCCGAAGCCTTCTTCACGTCAGCGACTGAGCGGCGCGCGCCGGGTTGGACCGCGTAACGCAACTTCCTTTGTAATGGAGGTTGCTAGGTCTGCTCACCGGCCGCCCACGCAACGTGCAGGTGTGCAATGGGTGAAGGGCCCAGACCTCTGCGCGATTAGGATTTAGACCGGCGTGCTGACCTCTCTGTTGTGCCTAGGTAGGGCTGCGATGTGTTGATCTTCCGAGGCCGGGCATGACCCAGGAAAGTGTGTCCGTCCAGAGTGATCGAGCATGTTGGGTAATGTGGTGCACCCCTGCAGGGAAGTTTATCTATTCGAATAGTCGTGTCCCTCGGTAAAAGGACGACCCGGAGTTGTATTTCGACCTTATGACAACTAGAACCGGATACTTAATAAAACACACCCTTTCAAGTGCCAGATACAACCCAGTGAGCGCTCTCTCATAGGGCGACGAGGAGAGGATCGCCGGGTAGGATTATGCTATACGATGATACTTGGTTAACTTACCAGCTACTCTCTTCTACATGCTTCAAGATGGAGGCTGTCAGAAGCGTAGTCTTCGATAGGACTAGCTTTCCCCCTCATATTCTGGCATTCTGCAGTTTAGTCCACACATATTATCCCTTTATATAGATACCAATGCATATGTAGTGTAGATCCTTGCTTGCGAGTACTTTGGATGAGTACTCAAGGTTGCTTTGCTACTTCTTTTTCCCCTTTTCCCGGTTATTGCGATCATATGATGGAGTCCAGGAGCCAGAGGATCCTGAGGATGTTTCTACATGGAGTTCGGCTTCGAGGAGTAGTTAGGAGAATCCCAGGCAAGAGGCCTGCGCCTCTTTCGATCTGTATCCCAGTTTGTGCTAGCCATCTTATGGCACCTTGTTTAACTTGATGTCTGTACTTAGATATTGTTGCTTCCGCGGACTCGTTTATGTTCGAGCTTTTGTATTCGAGCCCTCGAGGCCCCTGGCTTGTAATATAAAGCTTGTATTATTTTATTTGTGTCTAGAGTTATGTTGTGATATCTTCCCGTGAGTCCTTGATCTTGATCGTACATATTTGCGTGTATGATTAGTGTACGATTGAATCGAGGGCGTCACACCTGGCTCGGATGCCACTGTTGGGAAATGTTGCAAGGAAAACAAAAACAAAAATCTACGCACACGCAAGATCTATCCATGGAGATGCACATCAACGAGAGGGGAGAGTGTGTCTACGTACCCTCGTAGACTGTAAGCGGAACATTTGTTAACGCGGTTGATGTAGTCGAACTTCTTCGCGATCCAACGTATCTATAATTTTTTATTATGTGTGGTTATGTGTGGCGCCCCCTGATACGTCTCCAACGTATCTATAATTTTTTATTGTTCCATGCTATTATATTATCTCTTTTGCATGTTTTATATGCATTAATATGCTATTTTATTTTATTTTTTGCACTAACTTATTAACCCAGAGCCCAGTGCGAGTTTCTGTTTTTTCCTTGTTTTTGAGTTTTACAGAAAAGGAATACCAAACGGAGTCCAAACGGAATAAAACTTTCGCGATGATTTTTCTTGGACCAGAAGACATCCACGGAACTTGGAGATGAAGTCAGAAGAGTCCCGAGGGCTCCACAAGCCCTCAGGGCACGCCCTAGGGGGGCGCGCCCCCTGGCTTGTGGGCCCCCCGGGAGTCCACCGACCTCCCTCTCAGCTCTATAAATTCACAAATATTCCCAAACGACCAGAAGCGTGCACAAAAATACTTTTCCGCCGCCGCAACCTTCTGTACCCGTGAGATCCCATCTTGGGGCCTTTTCAGGCATCCTACCGGAGGGGGATTCGATCACGGAGGGCTTCTACATCCTACCGGCGTGAGTAGTTTACCACAGACCTACAGGTCCATAGCTAGTAACTAGATGGCTTCTTCTCTCTGTTTGATCTTCAATACAATGTTCTCCTCGATGTTCTTGGAGATCTATTCAATGTAATATTCTTTTGCGGTGTGTTTGTCGAGATCCGATGAATTGTGGATTTATGATCAGATTATCTATGAATATTATTTGAGTCTTCTCTAAATTCTTATATGCATGATTTGATATCTTTGTATTTCTCTTCGAATTATCGGTTTGGTTTGGCCAACTAGATTGGTTCTTCTTGAAATGGGAGAGGTGCTTAGTTTTGTGTTCAATGTTGTGGTGTCCTCACCCAGTGACAAAGTAGGGGTAGCGAGGCACGTATTGTATAGTTGCCATCAAGGGCAAAAAGATGGGGTTTTCATCATATTGCTTGAGTTTATCCCTCTACAACATGTCATCTTACTTAAGGCGTTACTCCGTTGTTTTGAACTTAATACTCTAGATGCATGCTGGATAGCAGTTGATGTGTGGAGTAATAGTAGTAGATGCAGGCAGGAGTCGGTCTACTTGACACGGACGTGATGCATATATTCATAATCATTGCCTTGGACATCATCATAACTTTACGCTTTTCTATCAATTGCTCGACAGTAATTTGTCACCCACCATATTATTTTCTTTCAAGAGAGAAGCCTCTAGTGAAACCTATGGCCCCCGGATCTATTTTCCATCATATATTTTCAGATCTATAAACCAAAAAACCCAAAAATACCTTGTTGCAATTTATTTGTTTTTACTTTGTTTTATGTTTTAGTAATATTTTATATCTATCTCTATCAGGTCTCATCCTTGCAAGTGACCGTGAAGGGATTGACAACCCCTTTATCGCGTTGGGTGCAAGTGTTTGATTGTTTGTGCAGGTGCATAGATTGGAGACTTGCTTGTACCTCCTACTGGATTGTTACCTTGGTTCTCAAACTGAGAGAAATACTTATCTCTACTTTGCTGCATCACCCTTTCCTCTTCAAGGGAAAAACCAACGCAAGCTCAAGAAGTAGCAGGAAGAATTTCTGGCGCCGTTGCCGGGGAGGTTCTACATCAAGCCTACCAAGTACCCGCCATAAACTCCCATCTCTTGCATTACATTATTTGCCATTTGCCCCTTGTTTTCCTCTCCCCCACTTCTAAAATGATTTCAGAATATCACAAAAAGATTTGCCATTTTATTTACCCTTCTTTCGTTCATCTTTTCGTTTGCTTTTTGGTTGCTTGTGTGCTAGATTGCTTGCTTTGTCACGATGACTCAAGAGAATACAAAGTTGTGTGACTTTTCCAATACTAATAATAATGATTTTATTAGTACTCCGATTGCTCCCGCCACTAGTGCGGAATCTTATGAAATTAATGCTGCTTTGCTGAATCTTGTTATGAAAGATCAATTTTCCGGCCTTCCTAGTGAAGATGCCGCATCCCATCTAAATAATTTCGTTGAGTTGTGTGATATGCAAAAGAAAAAAGATGTGGATAATGATATTGTTAAATTGAAGCTATTTCCGTTCTCTCTACGAGATCATGCTAAAACTTGGTTTTCATCTTTGCCTAAAAATAGTATTAATTCTTGGAATAAGTGTAAAGATGCTTTTATTTCCAAGTATTTTCCTCCCGCTAAGATTATCTCCCTTAGGAACGATATAATGAATTTTAAGCAACTTGATCATGAACATGCTACACAATCTTGGGAGAGGATGAAATTGATGATAAGAAATTGCCCTACTCATGGTTTAAGTTTATGGATGATCATACAAAATTTTTATACCGGATTGAATTTTGCATCTAGAAATCTTTTAGATTCCGCCACGGGAGGTACTGTTATGGAAATTACATTAGGAGAAGCTACTAAACTCCTAGATAATATTATGGCTAAGTACTCTCAATGGCATACCGAAAGATCTTCCACTAGTAAAAAAGTGCATGCAATTGAAGAAATTAATACTTTGAGTGGAAAGATGGATGAACTTATGAAATTGATTGCTAGTAAGAATGCTCCTATTGATCCTAATGATATGCCTTTGTCTACTTTGATTGAGAACAATAATGAATCTATGGATGTGAATTTTGGTGGTAGGAACAATTTTGGTAATAACGCTTATATAGGTAATTTCAACCCTAGGCCGTTTCCTAGTAATTCCTCTAATAATTATGGTAATTCCTACAACAATTCTTATGGAAATTATAATAAGATGCCCTCTGATCTTGAGAACAATATTAAAGATTTTATTAATTCCCAAAAAGCTTTCAGTGCTATGGTTGAAGAAAAATTGCTCAAGATTGATGATTTGGCTAGGAACGTTGATAGAATTTCTTTTGAGATTGATTCTTTGAAAATTAGATCTATGCCACCCAAGCATGATATTAATGAATCTCTAAAAGCTATTAAAATTTCTATTGATGAGTGAAAAGAAAGAACCGCTAGGATGCGTGCTAAGCGAGATTGGTTTGTAAAAGCATGTTCTTCGATTTCTTGTGATAATAATGATGATGATCTTAAAGTGATTGGTGTGACTCCTATTGAATCTTTGTTTTCTAATATAAATCTTGATGAAGATGGGACTGGATATGAGTCAACTTTAGCTAGAAGGCGTCCCAACGATTTGGAGTTTTTAGATATTAATGCAAAAATTGATAAAAGTGGGATTGGAGAGGTCAAAACTTTAAGTAGCGATGAACCCACTCTTTTGGATTTCAAGGACTTTAATTATGATAATTTCTCTTTGATAGATTGTATTTCCATGTTGCAATCCATGTTGAATTCTCCTCATGCTTATAATCAAAATAAAGCTTTTACTAAACATATCGTTGATGCTATGATGAAATCTTTTGAAGAAATACTTGAGTTGGAAGTTTCAATCCCTAGAAAGCTTTATGATGAGTGGGAACCTACTATTAAGATTAAAATTAACGATTATGAGTGCCATGCTTTGTGTGATTTGGGTGCTAGCGTTTCCATGATTCCAAAAACTTTATGTGATGTGCTAGGTTTCCGTGAATTTGATGATTGTTCTTTAAATTTGCATATTGTGGATTCCACTATTAAGAAACCTATGGGAAGAATTAATGATGTTCTTATATTTGCAAATAGGAATTATGTGCCCGTAGATTTCATTGCGCTTGATATAGATTACAATCCTACATGTCCTATTATTCTTGGTAGACCTTTCCTTAGAACGATTGGTGCAATTATTGATATGAAAGACAGAAACATTAGATTTCAATTTCCATTAAGGAAGGCCATGTAATTCCAAGAAATTAAATTAAATTTCCATATGAATCTATTATGAGGGCTACTTATGGATTGCATACCAAAGATGACAATACCTAGATCTATGTTTTATGCCTAGCTTGGGGCGTTAAACAATAGCGCTTGTTGGGAGGTAACCCAATTTTATTTTTATGTTTTTTGTTTTTTGGTTCAATAAATACACATTATTACCTATGTAGTAATTGTGTTTTGGTGTTTCAATTAGTGTTTGAGCAAAGCAAGACCTTTGGGATGGCCTACGGTGATAGTTGATTTGATCTTGCTGAAAAACAGAAACTTTTACATCCAGTAACTGAATTTTTTAAATTCATTGGAGCATGTAAAAACTCTGAATGTTTTACAAAAGATTTATATACAAATTTCCTATGTTTTCCTAATTTTTCAGAATTTTTTAAGTTTCATAAGTATGAGAACAATTCAGATCTTCGTAGACTGTTCTGTTTTTGACAGATTCTGTTTTCTATGTGTTGTTTGCTTATTTTGATTAATCTATGGGTAGTATCGGGGGGTATGAACCATGGAAAAGTTTGAATACAGTAGATATTACACCAATATAAATAAATAATGAGTTCACAACAGTACCAAAAAGTGGTGATTTATTTTCTTATACTAATGGATCTCATGAGTTTTCTGTTGAGTTTTGTGTTGTGAAGTTTTCAAGTTTTGGGTAGAGATTTGATGGACTATGGAATAAGGAGTGGCAAGAGCCTAAGCTTGGGGATGCCCAAGGCACCCCAAGGTAATATTAAAGGACAACCAAGCATCTAAGCTTGGGGATGCCCCGGATGGCATCCCCTCTTTCGTCTTCAATCCATCGGTAAATTTACTTGAGGCTATATTTTTATTCACCACATGATATGTGTTTTGCTTGGAGCGTCTTGTATGATATGAGTCTTTGATTTTTAGTTTGCACAATCATCCTTGCTGTACACATATTTTGAGAGGGACACGCATGAATCGTGAATTTATTAGAATACTCTTTGTGCTTCACTTATATCTCTTGAGCTAGGCAATTTGCTCTAGTGCTTCACTTATATCTTTTTAGAGCACGGCAATGCCTTTATTTTATAGAAATTATTAAACTCTCATGCTTCACTTATATTATTTTGAGAGTCTCTAAACATCATGGTAATTTGCTTAGGTTATGAATTTAGTCCTAATATGATGGGCATCCAAGAAGGCTATAATAAAAACTTTCATATAAAGAGCGTTGAATACTATGAGAAGTTTGATTCCTTGCATTTGTTTTGATATATAAAGATGGTGATATTAGAGTCATGCTAGTGAGTAATTGTGGATTGGTAGAAATACTTGTGTTAAAGTTTGTGATTCCCGTAGCATCCACGTATGGTGAACCGTTATGTGATGAAGTCGGAGCAGGATTTATTTATTGATTGTCTTCCTTATGAGTGGCGGTCGGGGACGAGCGATGGTCTTTTCCTACCAATCTATCCCCCTAGGAGCATGCATGTAGTACTTTGTTTCGATAGCTAATAGACTTTTGGAATAAGTATGTGAGTTCTTTATGACTAATGTTGAGTCCATGGATTATACGCACTCTCACCCTTCCACCATTGCTAGCCTCTCTAGTATCGCGCAACTTTCGCCGGTGCATTAAACCCACCATATACCTTCCTCAAAACAGCCACCATACCTACCTATTATGGCATTTCCATAGCCATTCTGAGATATATTGCCATGCAACTTCTACCGTTCCGTTTATTATGACACGCTTCATCATTGTCATATTGCTTTTCATGATCATGTAGTTGACATAGTATTTGTGGCAAGGCCACCGTTCATTTTTTTTATATATGTCTCTCTTGATCATTTCACATCCCGATACACCGGTGGAGGCATTCATATAGAGTCATATTTTGTTCTAGAATCGAGTTGCAATTCTTGAGTTGTAAGTAAATAAAAGTGTGATGATCATCATTATTAGAGCATTGTCCCATGTGAGGAAAGGATGATGGAAGCTATGATTCCCTCACAAGTTGGGATGAGTCTCTAGACTTTGAAAAAAATAAAAGAGGCCAAAAGAAGCCCAAATAAAAAAGGAGAAAAGAAAAAAATGAGAGAAAAGAGAGAAGGGGCAATGCTACTATCCTTTTACCACACTTGTGCTTCAAAGTAGCACCATGATCTTCATTATAGAGAGTCTCCTATGTTGTCACTTCCATATACTAGTGGGAATTTTTCATTATAAGAACTTGGCTTGTATATTCCAATGATGGGCTTCCTCAAATTACCCTAGGTCTTCATGAGCAAGCAAGTTGGATGCACACCCACTTAGTTTCTTTTTGAGCTTTCATACACTTATAGCTCTAGTGCATCTGTTGCATGGCAATCCCTACTCACTCACATTGATATCTATTGATGGGCATCTCCATAGCCCGTTAATATGCCTAGTTGATGTGAGGCTTTCTCCTTCTTTTTGTCTTCTCCACAACCACCATATTCTATTCCACCTATAGTGCTATATCCCTGGCTCATGCTCATGTATTGCGTGAAAGTTGAAAAGGTTTGAGAACATCAAAAGTATGAAACAATTGCTTGGCTTGTCATCGGGGTTGTGCATGATTTAATACTTTGTGTGATGAAGATGGAGCATAGCCAGACTATATGATTTTGTAGGGATAACTTTCTTTGGCCATGTTATTTTGAGAAGACACGATTGCTTTATTAGTATGCTTGAAGTATTATTGTTTTTATGTCGATATTAAACTTTTGTTTTGAATCTTATGGATCTGAATATTAAAGCCACAATAAAGAAAATTACATGGATAAATATGTTAGATAGCATTCCACATAAAAAATTCTGCTTTTATCATTACCTACTCGAGGACGAGCAGGAATTAAGCTTGGGGATGCTTGATACGTCTCCAACGTATCTATAATTTTTTATTGTTCCATGCTATTATATTATCTGTTTTGCATGTTTTATATCACTAGTAGAAAAATGACCTAATGTTCACCTCATTAGTCCCGGTTCAAATACGGACTGGCACTAATGTGACCATTAATGTCGGTTCCAACGGCTAGGCGGGCGGCACTCATTAGTCCCGGTTCATGTTGGACCTCTAGTACCGGTTCGTGGCACGAACCGGGACTAGAGATGCACCTTTAGTCCCGGTTTGTATAACCAACCAGGACTAAAGATGCCTCTATATAAACCCTTCATCGAGCCCGAGCCCATTTCTCTCTGTTTTCCGCTTTCATTCCTTCCTCTCCTCTGTTCTTCCCCATTGCTCGAGCTCATCCTTAATTTTTGCCAAAATTTGTCAAGATTTGAAGGTCCCCCATCCATCCAAGTGATCACAAAGGTTAGCAACTTTGTCCTTTCATCTCTCATTGCTAGATTAGCTCTTGCAATGCTCTATAAGTATAGTGATTTGCGGGTTTTAGTTTGGGAGTAATTATATGCATGTGGTAGTTTATTTGATTTACATGCAATTTGAGCTCAAATTAACTCTTAGTTTGCATATATAGGTGTGGTTTACTTAGTGCCTTCCCGTCCCCGTTCTAACGACCACCGTCGATCGCTGGCACCACCTTGGTGAGCCTCTTGTTCTTATCTTTTTTATATAAAAAGAATCATGTTTGTGTGATTTCGATATATAGTTACTTGTATAATTTTCTTACCCGTACGTTGTTTGTTATACATAGTTGCATGGTTTTGATATCCGTCCCCGTCGGCCCTCGTCCGGTTTATGATTCGGATGTGGTATATTCTCTTTTATAACTATTTGTTGCATTTCGTGTTTATGACAAATTATGCCCATCAAGTTGACATATATATTTTTATCTAGGAGGTATGTGAACCAGAAATTCCAACCGACCCTCTTGTCGAGAGGTTAAATTTAGTTGAAAAAGAAAACGAGTATTTGAAAGAAAAATTGAAAAGAATGGAAGAAGAGAAGATCAAACTGGAGTTGTATGTTGCCGATGTCGTCGATGATCACAAGATCAAGATGGAGAAAATGCACTTGAAGATTAGAAAGATTAGAAAATATGCCATTGATAGTGAGGCTTGGTATCTTTATGCTGTTGGATCAATTGTTACCTTAGTTGCGATCTTGATCGCATTTGTTTTTGCATTTAAATGCTTTAGCTAGAGAGTTTGTATGTTGTTTTATGAGAATAAGTGTGTATGAACTTTATGTATGAACTTGTATTAATTTGGTCTTTTCGGTGCTGTGTACTGAAGATGAGCCGGCAATGGATGTACGATGAACGATGCTCTCCCCAGTTCGTTAATGGCGTGCGTACTTTTCTACTTGCGGCTGAGGCAAACAAGCGGGCGGATGGTTTTATGTCTTGTCCATGTGCTGGCTGTAAGAATGATCAGAATTACTCTAAGTCAAGAACCATTCACGTCCACCTGTTTGAGTCCGGTTTCATGCCCCACTATAATGTTTGGACCAAGCACGGAGAAAGAGGGGTTATGATGGAAGACAATGAAGAAGAAGAGGACGACGACAGCTATCCTGGCCATGGGTTCCCCTGAATACGATGGTACAACAATGGGGGAAGAAGCTGAGCCGGCAATGCGGGAAGAAGCTGAAGAAGAGGCATCAGATGAGCCCGCTGATGATCTTGGTCGGGCCATTGCCAATGCAAAGAGAAACTACGCAAGTGAAAAGGAGAGGCTGAAGTTGCAGCGCATGTTAGAGGATCACAAGAAATCGTTGTACCCAAATTGCGAAGCTGACAAGAAAAAGCTGGGCACCGCACTGGAATTGCTTCAATGGAAGGCAGAGAATGGTGTACCTGACAAGGGATTTGGAAAGTTGTTGATAATGTTAAAGAAGATGCTTCCAAAGGATAACGAATTGCCCGATAGTACATACGAAGCAAAGAAGGATGTCTATCATCTAGGATTAGAGGTGCAGAAGATACATGCATGCCCTAATGACTGCATCCTCTACCACGGTGAGTACGTGGATTTGAATGCATGCCCTGTATGCAGTTCATTGCGCTATAAGATCAGCCGCGATGACCCTGGTGATGTCGAGGGCGAGTGCCCCAGGAAGAAGATTCCTGCCAAGGTGATGTGGTATGCTCCTATAATACCACGGTAGAAATGTTTGTTCCAAAACAAAGAGCATGCCAAGTTGATGCGATGGCACAAAGAAGACCGTAAGAAAGACGGGAAGTTGAGAGTACCCGCTGACGGGTCGCAGTGGAGAAAAATCGAGAGGAAGTGGAGGGACTTTGCAGATTACGCAAGGAACGTATGGTTTGGTCTAAGCGCAGATGGCATTAATCCTTTTGGGGAGCAGAGCAGCAATCATAGCAGCTGGAATGTGACTCTATGTATGTATAACCTTCCTCCTTGGTTGTGCATGAAGCGGAAGTACATTATGATGCCAGTGCTCATCCAAGGCCCTAAGCAACCCGGCAACGACATTGATGTGTACCTAAGGCCATTAGTTGAAGAACTCTTAAAGCTGTGGAATGAAAAAGGTGTACGTGCGTGGGATGAGGACAATCAGGAAGAATTTGACCTACATGCGTTGCTGTTTGTGACCATCAATGATTGGCCTGCTCTTAGTAACCTTTCAGGACAGACAAACAAGGGATTCCGCGCATGCACGCACTGTTTGGATGATACCGACAGTATATATTTGGATAATTGTAAGAAGAATGTGTACCTGGGACATCATCGATTTCTTCCGAGAAGGCATCCCGTAAGAAAGAAAGGCAAGCATTTCAAAGGTGAGGCAGATCACCGGACGAAGCCTCGCCACCGTACTGGTGATGATGTACATGATATGGTCAAGGATTTAAAGGTAATCTTTGAAAAGGGTCCTGGCGGACAATCTGTTCCGAATGATGCTGATGGAAGCGCACCCATGTGGAAGAAGAAATCTATATTTTGGGACCTACCCTATTGGAAAGACCTAGAGGTCCGCTCTGCAATCGACGTGATGCACGTGACGAAGAATCTTTGTGTGACCCTGCTTGGCTTCTTGGGCGTGTATGGGAAGACAAAAGATACACCGGAGGCACGGGAGGACCAGCAACGTATGCACGGAAAAGACGGCATACATCAGGGTCATGCCAGCTACGCTCTTACCAAAGAAGAGAAGGAAATCTTCTTCGAATGCCTGCTCAGTATGAAGGTCCTGTCTGGCTTCTCGTCGAATATAAAGGGAATAATAAATATGGCAGAGAAAAAGTTCCAGAACCTAAAGTCTCATGACTGCCACGTGATTATGACGCAACTGCTTCTGGTTGCATTGAGGGGACTTCTACCGGAAAACGTTCGATTAGCCATTGTGAAGCTATGTGCATTCCTCAATGCAATCTCTCAGAAGGTAATCGATCTAGAAATCATACCAGGGTTAGAGAATGATTTTGTGCAATGTCTTGTCAGTTTCAAGTTGGTGTTCCCACCATCCTTCTTCAATATCATGACGCACATCCTAGTTCACCTATTCGAAGAGACTGCCGTTCTGGGTCCTGTATTTCTACACAATATGTTCCCCTTTGAGAGGTTCATGGGAGTCTTAAAGAAATATGTTCATAACCGTGCTAGGCCAGAAGGAAGCATCTCCAATGGCCATGAAAATGAGGAGGTCATTGATTTTTGTGTTGACTTTATTCCTGACCTTAAGCCGATTGGTGTTCCTTAATCGCGGCATAAGGGCAGACTGGGTGGAAATGGCACGCTAGGACCGAAAACAATAATATGTACGGACGGGCATTCTCTCACTCAAGCACACTACACAGTTCTACAAAATTCCGCCTTGGTGGCTCCATATATCGAGGAACACAAGAATATTCTATGCTCCAAACACCCGGAGCAGTCTGACGACTGGATTACACGTGAACAAACGGGGACTTTCGCCGGTTGGTTGCAGACACGTGCCATGCATGACGACGCTGTTGAAGATGACCTGTACTTGCTGTCCCAGTTACCATCTTCGAATATAATGACTTTCAAAGGGTACGAGATAAATGGGAATACATTTTACACGATCGCCCAAGATAAAAAGAGCACCAACCAAAACAGTGGTGTCCGCTTTGATGCAGCAACCAAGAGGGGAAAGGACACATATTATGGTTACATAGAGGAGATATGGGAACTTGACTATGGACGTGGTTTGAAGGTCCCTTTGTTTAGGTGCAAATGGGTCAATCTGACATGAGGCGGGGTAAAGGAAGACCCGCAGTACGGAATGACAACAGTGGATCTCAACAATCTTGCGTACGCAGACGAACCATTCGTCCTAGCCAATGATGTGGCGCAGGTTTTCTATGTGAAGGCCATGTCTACCAAGCCGAGAAAAAGAAAAGATAAGGAAGCGAATACATCATACGATGAGCCAAAGCGCCACATAGTTCTTTCAGGGAAAAGAAACATCGTGGGAGTGGATGACAAGACAGACATGTCAGAAGATTATGAAAAGTTTCATGAAATTGCTCCCTTCAAAGTGAATATTGACCCGAGCATCCAGTTAAATGATGAAGATTGTCCATGGTTACGGCGCAAAGGGACACACGCGAAGAAAAAGTTTTACACCCAAAGATCCCACTATGGGATGTGACCGGCTTCACTGTCATCACTTTCTTCTCTAGTGAGTTTTCGGACTTATATATATATATATCTGGAAAGTCCCACTTTGGACAAACCGTAGGGAATCTTTGTAATAGTTAGGGTGCTTATGTGTTTTGGCATTTGAAACGTGTACTTTTGTGCTTCGGACAAACGTCATCAATTTTCAACCCTTTCTGACTTCATTTGATATTTTTCATGCATTTACTGATTTTTTTTGAGCTAAATGACACTGAAATTGAAAAGCACAACAAATGAACTCTGAAAAGGTTGAAAGTTGGCATGGTATCATCATTTCACCCACATAGAATGTGCAAAAAAGTTGAGAGTGTTATGGCAAAAACTGGATGCACTTCGTGTACAAAATGGACAATCTCTTTCGAAGTATCAGGGTTTCGGACGAAAACTCATCTGTTAACAAAAGCATTTCCTTTTTTTAACTTATTTCAACTCCAGACTTTTTGTGCGTTCAGTATGCACCATTCAAAGCCACGTTATCAATTTTCAACCCTTTCTGACTTCATTTGCTATTTTTCATGCATTTACTTATTTTTTTTAGCTAAATGACCCTGAAATTGAAAAGCACTACAAATGAACTCTGAAAAGGTTGAAAGTTGGCATGGTATCATCATTTTACCCACATAGCATGTGCAAAAAATTTGAGAGGGTTACGACAAAAACAGGATGCACTTCGTGTACAAAATGGACAATCTCTTTCGAAGTATCAGGGTTTTGGGCTAAAACTCATCTATTACAAAGGCATTTCATTTTTTTAAACTTATTTCAACTCCAGACTTTCTGTGCGTTCAGTATGCACCATTCAAAGCCACGTCATCAATTTTCAACCCTTTCTGACTTCATTTGCTATTTTTCATGCATTTACTGATTTTTTTTAGCTAAATGACCCTGAAATTGAAAAGCACTACAAATAAACTCTGAAAAGGTTGAAAGTTGGCATGGTATCATCATTTCACCTACATATCATGTGCAAAAAAGTTGAGAGGGTTACGGAAAAAACTGTATGCACTTCGTGTACAAAATGGACAATCTCTTTCGAAGTACCACGGTTTCGGACGAAAACTCATCTGTTACAAAGGCATTTTATTTTTTTTAAATAACCTAAGTATTAACAAATTGAATATAATGATAAAACACACTAATATTAAACAGAAGAAAAAATAATCACTGAAAAATCTATTTTTAAAGTAAAGTTATTCACAAACTAGTGATTCACACAAATTTCAAATAATTCAAATTTAAACTATTCAGAGTTGAAAACTACTTGCACTAACAGCAAGTTTATAATTTTTTTACCTAAAGCAAAAAGATTCACAAAGAAACTCTAAATAAAGCAAAAACAACTTGGTAATAAAAGAAAATAAATAAAGCAGAAAACAAAACAAAAAATGAAAAATAAATAAATTAAAAAAAAAGCCCGCCTACTAGGCCACAACGGCCTGCATACGACTAGAAACCCAACCTATAGTTGGGCTAGGATGCAGGCCCGCAAGGCCCACTAGGCCCACAGGGTAGCGCTGCAGAGGTAGGCCCAGAAGGCCTGCATTAGAGAGGAGCTCAATGCAGTGCCCGCGCCGGGGCTTATAAACAGTTCGAGGCGCTCCTCAACCAGTGAGGTGGGACTAAACATCCACCGCGCCCCTTGCCTGGCAGCAACCTTTAGTCGCGGTTGGTGGCTCCAACCGCGACTAAAGGGGGTCTTTAGTCGCGGTTGGAGCCACCAACCGGGACTAAAGGCCTGGCTTCCCGCCGCTTGGCCTGGCCAAAATTGACCTTTAGTCCCAGTTGGTGGCTCCAACCAGGACTAAAGGCCTCCGCATATATAGACACCACATGAAATTTTTTTAGTTTCCCTCTGTTTCTTCGTCTCTTCGACCACACGAACAGAGAAGATCGCCGCCGCCCCCGATGCACCTCCTGCCCCGACACCGTCGCCGCCCACGCCGTCGCCGCCCCTGACGCGCGGCCCACGCCATTGCCGCCCCCGACGCGCCGCCCCCCGTCGCCGCCCCCGTCGCGTGCCGCCCCCTCCTCGAGCTCGCGCTTCGTCGCCGTCGCAGTCGCCGTCACTCCGCTGTGAGCCCCTGCCTCCATGGCCGCCCTCCCATCGATCGAGCCCGCACACACACACATGCATGAACACACACACGCACACACACACATTTTCTTATTTTCTGTTTTTCTGTTTTTTAGTTTTTTATACTTTTAGTTATAGAAATGTTAGATGAATTAGATATATAAATGTTAGATGAATGTTTTTTTAGTTTTTTATACTTTTAGTTATAGAAATGTTAGATGAATTTAAGATATATAAATGTTAATTAGATGAATTTTGACATTTTTTTTCACTAGATGATTAGATGTATATTGAAAAAAGTTTGAATATTGCATATTTCACGATGCAACATTTGATCCAATGTAATTAGATGCAAGAATTTTGACATATGTCAAAGTTTGATCATATGTCAAAGTTTGAATTTTGACATATATATGCAACATTTGATCATATGTCAAAGTTTGATCTAGTGAAATATGATCAAATATGCAACATTTGATCATATGTCAAAGTTTGAATTTTGACATAGATGCAAGAATGACATAGATGTACATTTGGGAGGAAGTTTGAATTTTGACATCCAATGTAACTAGAATTTTGACATTTGATCCAATGTATAGCAATTAGTATTTGCAAAAGTTGCATATTTTAATGTTGTATTTGTAAAAGTTTGTTATGTATTTGCAATTAATTAGTATATGTATGTATAGTACAATAGATTCTCTTAGTCCTTTAATAAGGGATATCTTCTGAGCTACACTTTAAAATGAAGAACATATCCATGAAGGTGGCGGACGGCGTTGCTTATACAAATCCCCCTGAAGCAACCTTCCATTGCAATCCGATTCCAGCTGGCTATGCTCGTGTCGGGGTTGATGAAGTGGTGGCACAATATTCGAGGCTAGAGCTTGACATTCCTGGAGGTGACGACGAGCGCACACTGGGAGAGGCCGTACATCGTATCATTCTATGGAGAAAGGATTGCATCGTCTTTCCAAGGCCACCGACACCGCGTCAGCCGGCTCCTCCTCCAAGTCCGCCGCCGCCTCAGCAGACTCCCGCTCCTCCAAGTCTGCCACCGCATCAGCAGACTCCTCCTCCTCCAAGCCCGCCACCGCGTCAGCCAACTCCTCCTCCTCCAAGTCCGGCACCGCGTCAACCGACTCCTCCTCCTCCAAGTCTGGCACCATGTCAGCTGACTCCTCCTCCAAGTCAGGCACCGCGTCAGCCGTCTCCACCGCCTCAGCGGGCTCCGCCGCCTAAGCAATAGCGGAAGAGAGGCGCCGTAGCTACGGCGGCTAGCGGTACAACAGGAGGCAAGAAATATAGATTTGGTCCAAGCCTCAAGCCTCTTCCGAGGTTGCCTTACCACCTGACTGACGAGGAAAACGAGATCGAAGTGCAAGCCCAAGTGAAGGCCCATTTTAGACCGAAACCGCCCCCGCCGCCAGAGGAGAAAGTACCTGAGCATGTCATTGACCACTTTATTCGTATGGCTCAACCACCAGCTCCCAAGCATATTGACTCAGACTATGAGCGCCAATTCAAGAAGTCATATGAAGCACAAAAAAAGGAGTCGAGCTCGAGCTCGAGCCAAGCAGCTGCCAAAAAAATGGGAAAACTGTTCCCCAGCTGGGAGAACAGGCGGTGCAATCGACCCCCCCCCCCCCCCCCCCCCCCCCCCCCCCCCCCCCCCCCCGCTCATTGTACCAACACATGTGAGTATCGGTGCCGATCAGCTGGTAATAACCGACGATCATAGAAGGCAGGCTGAAGAGGCCGGTGTCACTGTAGAACAACTCCTAGGCATCGAGCCCATCGAAATGTTTAAAAAGGAGGAACAAAAACGGAAATATGCCCGCGGCGAACCTATGGTCAAGCCTGAGGAGATCAAGCGTCTATCAATGAGAATGTATGAATTGTATCAATGGTACATGAGAGAAGCCAAGACTACCGATAAAGAGTCCCTCATGGTGCAAGTCAAAGAAGAGCATTACTTCCATGAAAAAGCTCTGTGGGTTGAGTTTCAAGAACTGTTTCTGTTATTCCATCAAGACACACTCGACAAATCTATCGTCAGTTGCTATTGTCTGTAAGTGATTTCTTTCTGTAAGTTAAGTCTCTAGCTAGCTGTAGTGCTCGTTCATTAACTGTAATTATCCTCACTATATTCTTTTATGTGGTATTATGCAGAATGAAGATCTATGAAATGAAAAAAACTGGACGCTATGGCATTGGGTTCATTGATCCAAATACCATTAATGAAGAGACATGACCACGTGAATATGATCGACCATCCACAGAGAAAACCTTGCTAGAGTTCTTGGTGCGATTAAATACCCAACCAGAAATACTACTTCCTTACAACTTCGGGTGAGTGACACTGTCTTGTACTACAAATTCTGTTTTTGCTTACTAGATGTTAATAAGTGTAGTTGATGAGTTATGCACATGCTCGCTTAATTATACAAACGTGTGTGCATGCAGTTTCCACTGGATCGTGTTAATCATTGAAGTTGACAAGGGAAAAGTTCAAGTACTGGAGTGACTACTTAAAGATGCTAATGAATACTCAATCATGAGGGGGATGGTCGACAGGTAATTTCAATCAGTATCGCACTATGTCGGCCTCTTTAGTTCGTTTCCTGATATCAACTAATTAATAACTCCTTTATTCATTTTCTTTTCCGGCGGGCAGGGCTTGGGAAAAGTTCATCAAAAAGGTTAAAGGCCAATGGAAACAACAGCTGACATGGGTGCGACCCAAGGTAATTAATTAAGTAGTACTAGCTAGCTAACATCTCTTTAATTCTAGTTTCAATAACATTATCATGCTTGATTAATTATTATCTGATTGAATTCTATTCTCGTAAAGGCCCTGAAGCAGGCGCCGGGGACTAATTTATGTGCATACTACGTTTGCGAGAACATTCGCATGATGGCGTCCGAAAGGAGCAAAGATGATAGAAACAGATGGGTACATTTGCCAGAACTCTATTCACAATTTTTACATCATTATCTAATATATACACACAAAACTAATACATGCATATTGATCTCCTTCTTTAAAGATGAGGGACATGCGGGATAAGCTCCTGCCAGAGAATCGCGTACGAGCGATTCAAGAGGAAATAGCGGGATTTTTGCTCGACCAGGTCATAGATCCCAAAGGAGAATACCATTACACCGTACCTAGCTAGATTAACCTAATGCCTCCATGTAATGATCTGCAAATTGTAGGAGAAATTGTATATACCAAATTGTATATATATATGTATGTGAATGGTCGTGCGAGAAATTCGATGATATATATATATATGATCGGTTCTACGAGAAATTCTATTTATATATATGCACAACGTGTACAATATGTAGTAGCGTAAAATATGTTTGAAATGAAAAAGAATTAAATGCAAAACACAAAACTAAAACGAAAAATAAATCATAAACCCATAAACCCCTAAACCTTTTAGTCCCGGTTGGTGTTACCAACTGGGACTAAATGTCTCCCAGCCCCCGGCGGGCGCTCGTGCCACATGGTGGGCCTTTGGTCCCGGTTCGTGCTGAACCGGGACTAAGGGGGGGGACCTTTAGTCCCCACCCTTTAGTGCCGGTTGCAGAACCGGCACTAAAGGCCCTTATCAACCGGCACTACAGCCTGATTCTGCACTAGTGTATGCATTAATATGCTATTTTATATTATTTTTGAGACTAACTTATTAACCCAGAGCCCAGTGCCAGTTTCTGGTTTTTTTTCTTGTTTTTGAGTTTTACAGAAAAGGAATACCAAACGGAGTCCAAACGGAATAAAACTTTCGCGATGATTTTCTTGGACCAGAAGACATCCACGAAACTTAGAGATGAAGTCAAAAGAGTGCTGAGGGCTCCACAAGCCCTCAGGGCGCGCCCTAGGGGAGGGCTCCCTGACTTGTGGCCCCCCCCGAGAGTCCACCGACCTCCCTCTCAGCTCTATAAATTTACAAATATTCCCAAACGACCTGAAGCGTCCACAAAAATACTTTTCCGCCGCCGCAACCTTCTGTACCCGTGAGATCCCATCTTGGAGCCTTTTCCGGCATCCTGCCGGAGGGGGATTCGATCACGGAGGGCTTCTACATCAACCCTATTACCCTTCCGATGAAGCGTGAGTAGTTTACCACAGACCTACGGGTCCATAGCTAGTAGCTAGATGGCTTCTTCTCTCTCTTTGATCTTCAATACAATGTTCTCCTCGATGTTCTTGGAGATCTATCCGATGTAATATTCTTTTGCGATGTGTTTGTCGAGATCCGACGAATTGTGGATTTATGATCAGATTATCTATGAATATTATTTGAGTCTTCTCTGAATTCTTATATGCATGATTTGATATCTTTGCATTTCTCTTCGAATTATCGGTTTGGTTTGGCCAACTAGATTGGTTCTTCTTGCAATGGGAGAGGTGCTTAGTTTTGGGTTCAATCTTGCGGTGTCCTCACCCAGTGACAAAGTAGGGGTAGCGAGGCACGTATTGTATAGTTGCAATCAAGGGCAAAAAGATGGGGTTTTCATCATATTGCTTGAGTTTATCCCTCTACATCATGTCATCTTACTTAAGGCGTTACTCCGTTCTTTTGAACTTAATACTCTAGATGCATGCTGGATAGGGATCGATGTGTGGAGTAACAGTAGTAGGTGCAGGCAGGAGTCGGTCTACTTGACACAGACGTGATGCCTATATTCATAATCATTGCCTTGGATATCATCATAACTTTGCGCTTTTCTATCAATTGCTTGACAGTAATTTGTTCACCCACCGTATTATCTTCTTTCAAGAGAGAAGCCTCTAGTGAAACCTATGGCCCCCGGGTCTATTTTACATCATATATTTTCAGATCTATAAACCAAAAAACCTAAAAATACCTTGCTGCAATTTATTTATTTTTACTTTGTTTTACGTTTTAGTAATCTTTTATATCAATCTCTATCAGATCTGATCCTTGCAAGTGACCGTGAAGGGATTGACAACCCCTTTATCCCATTGGGTGCAAGTGTTTGATTGTTTGTGCAGGTGCATAGAGTGGAGACTTACTTGTACCTCCTATTGGATTGATACCTTGGTTCTCAAACTGAGGGAAATACTTATCTCTACTTTGCTGCATCACCCTTTCCTCTTCAAGGGGAAAACCAACGCAAGCTCAAGAAGTAGCACCCCCTCCCAAATATATAGGTGGGGGAGAGGGGAGAGGCCAAGGGGCGCCCCAAGTAGGGCCGAATCCTACTTGGGCTCCTGCCCTTGGCCGTGCCCCCCCTTCCATATTAGCCGGAGGGGGGAAGGAAAGGGGGGAGTGGAAAGGAAGGGGGAGGCTGACTCCCCCCTTTCCTTCTCTCCCCAAGGGCTGCGGCCTAGGAGGGGCACGCCAGCCCCTTGTGGGCTAGTGTGTTCCCCCCTTTGGCCCATATGGCCCATTAACTTCCCGGGGGTGTCCGGAACCCCTTCCGGTGACCCGATTTCTATCCGGTACATACCGAAACTCTTCCGGTGTCCAAATATCATCATCCTATATATCAATCTTTACCTTCGGACCATTACGAAGCTCCTAGTCATGTCCGTGATCTCATCCGGGACTCCGAACAACATTCGGTCACCAAATCATATAACTCATATAACACTATATCGTCAACGAACGTTAAGCGTGCGGACCCTACGAGTTCAAGAACTATGTAGACATGACTGAGACACCTCTCTGGTCAATAACCAATAGCGAAACCTGGATGCCCATATTGGCTCCTACATATTCTGTGAAGATCTTTATCGGTCGAACCTTATGACAACATACGTAATTCCCTTTGTCCATCGGTATGTTACTTGCCCAAGATTCGATCGTCGATATCTTCATACCTAGTTCAATCTCGTTACCGGCAAGTCTCTTTACTCATTCCGTACTACATCATCTTATAACTAACTCCTTAGTCATTTGCTTGCAAGGCTTATTATGATGTGTACTACCAACAGGGCCCAGAGATACCTCTCCGATACTCGGAGTGACAAATCCTAATCTCGATATATGCCAACTCAACAAACACCTTCGGAGATACCTGTAGAGCATCTTTATGATCACCCAGTTTTGTTGTGACGTTTGAAAGCACACAAGGTATTCCTCCGGTATCCGGGAGTTGCATAATCTCATAGTCGAAGGAATATGTGTTTGTCATCAAGAAAGCAATAGCAATAAACTAAACGATCAATATGCTAAGCTAACGGATGGGTCTTGTCCATCACATCATTCTCCTAATGATGTGACCCCGTTATCAAATGACAACACATGTCTATGGTTAGGAAACCTTAACCATCTATGATCAACGAGCTAGTCTAGTAGAGGCTTACTAGGGACACGGTATTTGTTTATGTATCCACACATGTATTTAAGTTTCCGGTCAATACAATTCTAGAATGAACAATAAACCTTTATCATGATTAAGGAAATATAATAATAACCATTTTATTATTGCCTCTAGGGCATATTTCCATCTGATAGGATCCCTGAGTGCGACTACTGCAGCGACGACCGGGGTCTGTGCGACAGTCCTCACCTGCAAGACGGTCGGCGCTTCAGTATTAAGCTCGACGAGACCTTCAATGTCTATACGGTACGCAACGACGACAAGTCTTTTTTCGTAATTAAGCATGACTTTTGCTTCTTCAACGTGTAATTTTTGCTTTCTACAATTTGACTAGTGCATCCCCTGCCATGCAAGACGTTATGTCTTGGAGAAGCTGGATTTCAAAGATCATGAGAATATGGAGATAAAGAGAGTTCACCTCAGGACCCATCATGGTTATGCTTTTGACGTAAAGCTATACAATGCGGTGACCTACTCCCATTTTTGTTGCTCGAATTGGCCAGCACTATGCAAGGAGTATGGTTTTAGGATGGTATGCATGTCACCTTCGATCTTGGTGATCCTGAAGATAATATCGACATTTGAGTCGATGTTGATACGCTTCCACTTCTACCTCTATGTGAGTTTCTCAAACATATTTATTAAGTAATTTATATTATTTATTTCAAAATAGTTGACAGCTTATATATTTCCATTGACAGCTTATTTCCATTCTTCAAAAAATGTTCGGAAAGTAGTAGACAAAACCTACTACACTGTTGGCTCTAAACTAACTTACGAGGAGAAAGATCATCTTATCTCATTTATTATTGATGTTGAGACTTTCAATAAGAATTATGAAACTCCTCCACATTATGGTCCATATGTGCCACTGGTCCACGTGTTGAACTACGGCAACTGATAACCCACAAGCATAGGGGATCAGTTGTAGCCTCTTTCGATAAGTAAGAGTGTCAAACCCAACAAGGAGCTAAAGGTAGAACAAATATTCCCTCAAGTTCTATCGACCACCGATACAACTCTACGCACGCTTAACGTTCGCTTTACCTAGAACAAGTATGAAAGTAGAAGTACTTTGTAGGTGTGATAGGATAGGCTTGCAAGATAATAAAGAGCACGTAAATAAAAGATAGGGGCTATTTAGATAAAGAAGTAACTAAGTTAGTTTTAGTAGAGAGCTTTTTGTCACAAGAAAGTTATTTGTCCCTAGGCAATCGATAATGTAACACCCCCTTGTAATAAGCTCTGTGACACTCTGTTAAATTTGCCAAGTCATGATCATTTGCAGTGCCAAGTCATATGGGTTAATGATCCAATTCAAATTCACATCTGAAAATCAACTCAAACTCAAAAGTGAATTATAAAGTTAATCAAACACTGTTGGGAAAATGTTCATTAATTGGCAAATAATTCAGGAACATTTCTAAAATCAATATCAAAATACTTGGAGTTGGACAAGTGACTCTAACTAGATGAAACAGCACCCAAAACAGCAATATTAAATTCATTTCAAATCGTTACTAAATCAAATGGCTTCCAAAACTGTTCAAACCACTTTTGGGTGAGAGCTAATATTGCATTGCAATATTTGGGCCAACTCCCACATTTTTCAAAAGTGCACAAGTGCCCTAAACATTTTGAAACAGAAAAGATTAAAAGAAAAAGAGAAACCAAAACAGAAAAATAAAAACGAGGCACTATGCACTGGGCCTTAGTGCACAGTGCCCCGAACCCCGGCCCAGCCGGCCCACTCACCTCTCTCTCTCGCGCTGTCGTTCTCCCGCTGGTCGAGCGTGCGCTCGCCAGCGCGGCGGCTACCCGACGGAACAGGAGGCGGAGGGGATAAGGGCGAAGTCGAGCCGTCCTCCCTGGCCACCCCGTTCACTCTCCCCTTTCCTCCCTCGCTCGCTCCCTCCCAGATCCGGCCACCGAGCGCCGTCGTCGCCGCACTTCGCCATTTGCCGTGGCCACCGGTGACCCCGTGCTCGTCCACCGTGCCGGCCAGCTCCGCCGTCGTCTTCCTCATCTACTGGAGGCCTCAGCTGGAGCTGGGGAGCACGGAACCACCGGATCCCCTTCGTCCTCAACTACGGTCGCCGCCGTCTTCTTCATCTCCGACGCCGGCCTTCTGCTGCTACAAAACTATCGAGGGCCTACGTGGGTGCCGCACGGTGAGCCTCTCCTCTCCCTGCTGCTCCTTGTTGGTCCCCTAGCGCCTTATAGCCAGCTGCCGTCATTGCCGAGCTCTGCTCGCCGCTATGCACTTCGCCGCTGCGGCCGCAGACGCCGTCGTGGTCGTCTGGACCCAGCATCGAGCTCCTGGAGTTCGTGCGAGTCCAACGCGATCACTAGCGCGCCTCCCCGAGCGTTGTAGCCCTAAATCCACCGATGCCCGATTCTGGCGTCCGCCGGCGATGACCTAGCGCTCGTTTCCGGCCGTTTTAGCTCACGCTCATGCCATAGATCGACGCGGCACCTTTCCCTCGTTCGAACGCGACCAGCCCCGGCCGTTTTGGTGGCCTGTGGGCGAAACCCGACGGCGTCCGAGCCGCGCCGCCGCGATTTTTGGTCGCCGGCGCAACTCCGGCGCCGGCCGCCGACGTGGCTGCCATGTGGGACACCCCTGGGTCACTGCGAGTGGGTCCCACGGGCCCAGTTGACCGCGTTGACCCGAGTCAACGCGGGCACTGTACACCCCTGTAGCTGACATGTGGGCCCCGTTCGATAATTAGACTAATTAAACATTTAATTAAATAAAACTAGATAATTAGCCTAATGTCTCACTGACAAGTGGGGCCCGCCCCCTAATTAACCCTGTGGATTAAGTTAATCCACTGTTAGACTAAGCAGAGACTGACATGTGGGTCCCACTGGACCCACATGTCAGGTTTGACCCTGGTCAACCGCAGTTGACCTGCTGACGTCACTGTGACGCAATGCTGACGTCATAATTCATTTTCTAATAATTAAATAAATTCCAGAAATTCAAATAAACTTTAAAAATTAATAACTTTTAAACCGTAGCTCGGATTGAAAAAGTAAAAACATGAAACTTGCTCAGAACGACGAGCCGAGTCTGATCGTGCCGTCTGCTTCTCCATCGGAACCCCCTACGTAGAAGAACCCGTAACTCCGGACCCGAATCCGGCAGATGAATAGTGCACACACGTCGGATATTAAATCCCAGATTAATTCTAAAAATAACTAAAATGACTTAGATGCATAATTAGGCAACCCTGCACTGCATCATAGCATCACACGCACCGTATTGCCTTTGTTTGCATTATGTTTACCTGTTTCTTCCCCCTCTTCTCTCTCGGTAGACCCCGACGTTGACGTAGCTCCCGAGGCAGACGCAGCTCAAGAGTACGACTACGTCCTCGACGATACCACTGAAGACCTTGCCCTTGCCCCCGAGCAAACAGGCAAGCACCCCCATTTTTGAGCATGCCTATATCGCCTATTCTCTTCTCTCTTATGCTTGCATTAGAACTGCTACTGCTACTGTTTTCCTATATCTGCTGCATAGCCTGATTATTGTACCCTGCCTTGTTACCTTACTGGTTATCCTAGACTGCTTAGTTTAGGCTGGGTAGAGACACGAAAGAGACCCCCACTTGATCCCGACTGCCCTGCTGGACATCAGAAGACCCGATCATCGGGATTGAAGACTAGACCCTGGCACCGCACATCACTTCCCCTTAGTTGCCGACACTGCTGGGTTACCGTCGAGTGCCGAGGGTGATACCTCGTCAGCACTTCTGATGTTAACCTTGTAGATTAGTTACTCGGTCATGGTAAGCGAGGGTGATTCCTCCTACACCACCCCCGATAACGACGTCGTCACGCAACTCCTCAAGTGTGGACCTTGAGGGTGATTCCTCCTTTGTTCACCTTGATGATAACATCAGGTGGGGTTCCATCGAGGGTGATTCCTCAGGGCTCCCCTGGTGTCAGACACACAGTTACTGTTGATGAGTGGACTTGCACTAAACCATGATACTAAAGACGGGTCGGCCCTGAGGGGTACCCGCGCGAGCTTAATGCGAAGTGATGTGGAGTCGGGTTGACCTGGATGGTGCCCACGAGACAACACGAGGCGTGGCCGGGCATTCTTAGCCCTTGCCGCAAGTCCTCGAGACGGGGCGACGGGGTCACATCGATCGTGAGTCTCTGCTCATTTCCGCGCGCTCCTAATCCACTAAGGTTTGGATATTTGATCCGAGGGGCCTCTGGCCCGATAGCACTAACCATCACGTGGGCATAGTATGGGCATTCTGCGTCGTATACATCAGCCAAAGCTCTATTGACGTCAGCGAGGAGCGGCCCGTTTTGGATTGGACTGGGAACGCAACTGTGCTTGTATTAAGGGGTTGCTAGGTCTGCTTCCAAAACGTCCTCGCAACGTGCAGGGTTCCCGGGGCGAAGGCCCAAGACCCCCGGGGGCATAGGTTAGTCCGGCGTGCTGACCTCTCTTTAGAGCCTAGGTCGGGTTGCGACGTGCTGTTTGGCCGAGGCCGGGCATGACCCAGAAAAGTGTGTCTGGCCGGAGTTAAGCGAGCGTGGTGGGTAAGTTGGTGCACCCCTGCAGGGAAGAAACTTCTATCGATAGCCTATCCTATGGTAACGGACACTCGGAGTTGTATCCCAATCGGTACAACTAGAACATGACATGAGATGAGAACTGGATAGTACGGCTCTGGGATTGCTTTCTCGCAGGGAGTCGAGAAAGGATCTCAGGTCGAGATTGATGATACTACTACTACTACTACTACTACTTTACATTATGTTCATCTGATCTCTTCTATTGCTGCAAGACTGTTGAAGATTGTTGAAGATGCTAGTCTTCGATAGGATTAGGCTTCCCCCTCTATTCTGGCATTTCTGCAGCCCAGTCCACATATACAACCCCCTTTGAAAATGATGCATATGTAGTGTAGATCCTTGCTTGCTGAGTACTTCGGATGAGTACTCACGTTTGCTTTATTTTCTTTTTCCCCCATATTCCATTTGATGCCACCAAACGACGGAGCCCCTGAGCCAGACGCCCCAGCCGACGACCAATACTACTACCCGCCTGGCGAGTACTACTACTACGAGGAGCCGACTGACGACAAGGAGTAGGATCGGAGGGTCCAGGGCAGGAGGCCTACGCCTTTCGATCGTAGCTTTTATTTTACCCCGCCTCTGTGAAGGCTTATCTCTCTCTCTTTGTAATATATCTGTACTCAGATATCTGACGCTTCCGCTGACACTTGTATGCCATCGAGCTATGTATTCGAGCCCTCGAGGCCCTGGATTGTAATATTAAGCTTGTATGACTTTATTTATGTTTTAGAGTTGTGTAGTGATATCTTCAAGTGAGTCCTTAGGCTTGATTGTGCGCATTTGCGTGTATGGTTAGTGCACGATTAAGCCGGGGTCGTCATAGATAACTAGACCGGTAATCATTAGGGCAATTTTATATGAGAGAGAGGCATAAGCTAACATACTTTCTCTTCTTGGATCATATGCACTTATGATTGGAACTCTAGCAAGCATCCGCAACTACTAAAGATCATAAAGGTAAAACCGAACCATAGCATTATAAGGTATCAAGTCCTCTTTACTCCCATATGCAAACGACCTACTTACTCGGGTCTGTGCTTCTATCACTCACGCCACCCACCATAAGCAAATCATGAACATATTGCAAACCCTACAGCGGGGATCCCTCACGCTTGCGCGACATGGAGAGCACCATAGGACAGCACCAATAATAAAACATGCAACTCAAACCAATCACGATCATCAATCAACCCATAGGACAAAACGGATCTACTCAAACATCATAGCATAGCCATACATCATTGGGAAATAATATATAGCGTTGAGCACCATGTTTAAGTAGAGATTACAGCGGGGAGAAGGGGTGTTACACCGCTGCATAGAGGGGGAGAGAGTTGGTGATGACGGCGGCGAAGTTGTTGGTGTAGATCGCCGTCACGATGATGGCCCCAGCGGCGTTCCGGTGCCACCGGGAGAGAGGGGGAGAGAGCCCCCCTCCTTATTCTTCTTCCTTGGCCTCCCCCTAGATGGGAGAAGGGTTTCCCCTCTGGTCCATGGCCTCCATGACGGCGGAGGGGCAAGAGCCCCTCCGAGATTGGATCTCTCTCTCTGTTTCCTTGTGTTTCTGCGTTCCCAGATTCTGGCCTTTCACCATTTCTTAAATTGCCGGAGATCCATAACTCCGATTGGGCTGAAATTTTAACATGATTTTTATCTAGATATTAGCATTCTTGCGGCCGAAGAAGGGCGCCAACTGCCTTACGGGGTGACCACAAGGGTCCAGGGCGCGCCCTACCCACTGGGGCGCGCCCCCCTGCCTTGTGGCCCCCTCGGACATCGTCTCGCATTGATTCTTTTTCCCAAAAATCACATATATTCCAAAAAAAATCTCCGTAAGTTTTTATCGCGTTTGGACTCGGTTTGATTTGGATTTTCTGCGAAACAAAAAACATGCAACAAACAGGAACTGGCACTGGGCACTGGATCAATATGTTAGTCCCAAAAATAATATAAAAAGTTGACAAAAGTGTATAAAAGTTGTAGAATATTGGCATGGAACAATCAAAAATTATAGATACGACGGAGACGTATCAGCATCCCCAAGCTTAATTCCTGCTCGTCCTCGAGTAGGTAAATGATAAAAAAGATAATTTTTGATGTGGAATGCTACCTAGCATAATCTTGATCACATAATCTAATCATGGCATGAGTATTAAGACACGAGTGATTCAAAGCAATAGTCTATCATTTGACATTAAGACACAATACTTCAAGCATACTAATAAAGCAATCATGTCTTTCTCAAAATAACATGGCCAAAGAAAGTTATCCCTACAAAATCATATAGTCTGGCTATGCTCCATCTTCATCACACAAAGTATTTCATCATGCATAACCCCGATGACAAGCCAAGCAATTATTTCATACTTTTAATGTTATCAAACCTTTTCAACTTTCACGCAATACATGAGCATGAGCCATGGATATAGCACTATAGGTGGAATAGAATATGATGGTGGAGGTTGTGTGGAGAAGACAAAAAGGAAGAAAGTCTCACATCGACGCGGCTAATCAACGGGCTATGGAGATGCCCATCAATTGATGTCAATGCGAGGAGTAGGGATTGTCATGCAACAGATGCACTAGAGCTATAAGTGTATGAAAGCTCACAAATGAAACTAAGTGGGTGTGCATCCAACTTGCTTGCTCATGAAGACCTCGGGCATTTGAGGAAGCCCATCATCGGAATATACAAGCCAAGTTCTATAATGAAAAATTTCCACTAGTATATGAAAGTGACAACATAGGAGACTCTCTATATGAAGAACATGGTGCTACTATGAAGCCCAAGTGTGGTAAAAGGATAGTAGCATTGCCCCTTCTATCTTTTTCTCTCTCTCTCTCTTTTGGCTCTCTCTTTTTTTGGCCTTTTTTTATTTTTATTTTATTTTTTTTATTTTTTTCGTCCAAAGTCTCATCCCGACTTGTGGGGGAATCATAGTCTCCATCATCCTTTCCTCACTTGGGACAATGCTCTAATAATGATGATCATCACACTTTTATTTACTTACAACTCGATACTGGAACAAAATATGACTCTATATGAATGCCTCTGGCAGTGTACCAGGATGTGCAATGATCTAGCGTAGCAATAACATCAAAAAACAGAAAAGCCATGAAAACATCATGCTAGCTATCTTACGATCATGCAAAGCAATATGACAATGAGTGCTCAAGTCATGTATATGATGATGATGGAAGTTGCATGGAAATATATCTCGGAATGGCTATGGAAATGCCATGATAGGTAGGTATGGTGGCTGTTTTGAGGAAGATATAAGGAGGCTTATTTGTGACAGAGCGTATCATATCATGGGGTTTGGATGCATCGGCGAAGTTTGCACCGACTCTCGAGGTGAGAAAGGGCAATGCACGGTAACGAAGAGGCTAGCAATGATGGAAGGGTGAGAGTGCGTATAATCCATGGACTCAACATTAGTCATAAAGAACTCACATACTTATTGCAAAAGTCTATTAGCTATCGAAACAAAGTACTACGTGTATGCTCCTAGGGGGATAGATTGGTAGGAAAAGACCATCGCTCATCCCCGACCGCCACTGATAAGGAAGGCAATAAAAAATAAATCATGCTCCGACTTCGTTACATAATGGTTCACCATACGTGCATGCTACGGGAATCACAAACTTTAACACAAGTATTTCTACCAATCCACAATTACTCACTAGCATGACTCTAATATCACCATCTTTATATCGCAAAGCTATTGCAAGGAATCAAACATATCATATTCAGTGATCTACAAGTTTTATGTAGGATTTTATGACTAACCATGTGAATGACCAATTCCTGATGACTCTCTAAATAGATATAAGTGAAGCATGAGAGTTTAATTCTTTCTACAAAAGATATGTCCATGCTCTAATAAATATAAGTGAAGCAAAAGAGCATTCTACAAATGGCGGTTTTCTATGTGTAGGGAAACAGGCAATCCAAACTTCAAATGATATAAGTGAAGCACATGAAGCATTCTATAAAGCCATACTCAAAAGATATAAGTGAAGTGCAAAGAGCATTCTATGAATCAACCAAGGACTATCTCATACCAGCATGGTGCATTACTAAAAGAAAAATAAAAAGCACATGATGCTCCAAGATTTACGCATATCATGTGACGAATAAAAATATAGCTCCAAGTAAAATTACCGATGATCGTTAGAAGAAAGAGGGGATGCCTTCCGGGGCATCCCCAAGCTTAGATGCTTGGGAGTCCTTGAATATTACCTTGGGGTGCCTCAGGCATCCCCAAGTTTAGGCTCTTGCCACTCCTTATTCCTTCATCCATCATGATCTCACCCAAAACTTGAAAACTTCAATCACACAAAACTTAACAAAACCCTCGTGAGATCCGTTAGTATAATAAAGCAAATCACCACTTTAAGTACTGTTGAAAACTCATTCATATTTTGTTTTTGAATTGTATCTACTGTATTATAACTTCTCCATGGCTTATACCACCGATAAAATCGATAGTTTCATCAACACTAGCAAAACAATGCATCAAAAACAGAATCTGTCTTAAACAGGACAGGCTGTAGCAATCTGAACATCTACCATACTTCTATAACTCCAAAAATTCTGAAAAATTAGGACAAAATAACCAATTTGTATAGAAGTACTGTCCAAAAAGTTTCAGAAGCGTTTGACTTTCCAGTAAAAAAATTAAAATCATGCACTACAGCCAAAGTTTCTGTTTTTGCACCGCACAAACCAAACAAGCAATCTAATCATCCTAAAGGCAAATCCTAGCACATTATTTTTATAATACAATGGATTTATACAAGGGGATAATTATTTTTGTTGAAATTTTTCTGTAATTAAGATTCACAAAGTTTCCATGGGCATGAACAAAGTTCAAGGCATCCTCCCACTTTAACAATGCTCGTCTCTCTCACTTTCACTTTTCTTTTTGAAAAAGTTTTAGGTTCCCTCTTTATTTTTTTGTTTTTAAACTTTATAAAAGCACTCAACAGAAATAAATGACTCTCTAAAACTCCCGGGTTGTCTCCCTGGCAGCGCTTTCTTTAAAGCCATTAAGCTAGGCATATAGTGCTCAAGTAATGGATCCACCTGAATCCCAAGGTATATCAAAGCCAATTTTAATTAACAATGATTTGTAATTTAGTAGTGAGCACAAAGTTACATATATCATGTAATGACGAAGTCTAACTCTCTTCCTATGCATCGGCATGTCATAAAAGAATAATTCATGCACATGAAGTAAAGTCCAATGCATAGTATAAACAGTTTCTTGCAATTTTATCATATTGGAAACATAGAGAGGCGGAGATGTAGTTCCTCTCTCATAATAATTGCAAGTAGGAGCAGCAATCACATGCATATTATATCTACAAAATCATCATGTGCAATAGTAGAATGCAACCCATCAATATAGTCCTTAATAAGCGCAAACTTCTCCGATATAGTATAGTTGGGAGAATTCAAAAAGATAATAGGACTATCATGCGTGGGTGCAATAGAAACAATTTCATTCTTAACATAAGGAACTATAGCAAGTTCATCTCCATAAGCATAATTCATATTGGCATCATGGCCACAAGCATAGCAAGCATCAAGTTCATCAAAAAGAGATATTTCAAACGAATCAAAGGGATCATAGCAATTATCATAGCAGTCATCCTTCGGTAAGCACGGAGGGAAATTAAACAATGTATGCGTTGAAGAGTTACTCTCATTAGAAGGTGGGCACGGGTGATCAATCCGCTCTTCCTCCTTTTGTTCTTCGCTCTACTTGTCATCTTTTTCATCTAATGAGCTCACAGTTTCAGCAATTCCTTCTTCCATAGATTCCTGCAAAATATTAGTCTCTTCTTGGACAGCGGAGACTTTCTCAATAAATGCATCAATATCGGCATTGTATTCATAATTCTCATAGCAATATTTAAGTATAGCAAAATTTTCAGGCCTATAAACATCATCATCAAAAGCTTCATACTTTTCAAACAAAGATTCAATTTCATAAGCACCCTTAAAAGCAACAAATTCTTCTATTCGTTCCACATCATAGTAATCATATCTACCATTAGCATAAGAAGCTAAGGTTTCATTATCATTAAATTTACATGAAAAGGGAAGGTGTGGAACCTTCAACCTTCATCCTAGAGCAACAAGTATAATCATATCTCAAGCATAGTTCCCGAGCATACCAATGCAACATATGAATTTGATCCCATAATAGTTTTCCTTTTTGAGTCAAGCGATAATCCCTAAAGTATTCACATTGAATGGGGTTGAACTACGGCAACTGATAACCCACAAGTATAGGGGATCAGTTGTAGCCTCTTTCGATAAGTAAGAGTGTCGAACCCAACGAGGAGCTAAAGGTAGAACAAATATTCCCTCAAGTTCTATCGACCACCGATACAACTCTACGCACGCTTAACGTTCGCTTTACCTAGAACAAGTATGAAACTAGAACTACTTTGTAGGTGTGATAGGATAGGCTTGTAAGATAATAAAGAGCACATAAACAAAAGATAGGGGCTATTTAGATAAAGAAGTAACTAAGTTAGTTTTAGTAGAGAGCTTTTTGTCACAAGAAAGTTATTTGTCCCTAGGCAATCGATAACTAGACCGGTAATCATTATGGCAATTTTATATGAGAGAGAGGCATAAGCTAACATACTTTCTTTTCTTGGATCATATGCACTTACGATTGGAACTCTAGCAAGCATCCGCAACTACTAAAGATCATTAAGGTAAAACCCAACCATAGCATTATAAGGTATCAAGTCCTCTTTACACCCATATGCAAACAACCTACTTACTCGAGTCTATGCTTCTGTCACTCACGCCACCCACCATAAGCAAATCATGAACATATTGCAAACCCTACAGCGGGGATCCCTAATGCTTGCGCGACACGGAGAGCACCATAGGAAAGCACCAATAATAAAACATGCAACTCAAACCAATCACGATCATCAATCAACCCATAGGACAAAACGGATCTACTCAAACATCATAGCATAGCCATAGCATAACGAAGTTGTTGGTGTAGATCACCGTCACGATGATGGCCCCGGCGGCGTTCCGGCGCCACCGGGAGAGAGGGGGAGAGAGCCCCCCTCCTTCTTCTTCCTTGGCCTCCCCCTAGATGGGAGAAGGGTTTCCCCTCTGGTCCATGGCCTCCATGGTGGCGGAGGGGCGAGAGCCCCTCTGA
This sequence comes from Thinopyrum elongatum, assembly GCA_011799875.1. Taxonomy (NCBI): domain Eukaryota; kingdom Viridiplantae; phylum Streptophyta; class Magnoliopsida; order Poales; family Poaceae; genus Thinopyrum; species Thinopyrum elongatum. The sequence continues at coordinate 84,432,333 of CM022299.1, forward strand.
GATTGGATCTCTCTCTCTGTTTCCTTCTGTTTCTGCGTTCCCAGACTCTGGCCTTTCACCGTTTCTTAAATTCCCGGAGATGCATAACTCCGATTGGGCTGAAATTTTAACACGATTTTTATCTGGATATTAGCTTTCTTGCGGCTGAAGAAGGGCACCAACTACCTTACGGGGTGACCACAAGGGTCCAGGGCGCGCCCTACCCCCTGGGGCGCGCCCCCTGCCTTGTGGCCCCCTCGGGCATCGTCTCGCATTGATTCTTTTTCCCAAAAATCACATATATTCCAAAAAAAATCTCCGTAAGTTTTTATCGCGTTTGGACTTCGTTTGATATGGATTTTCGGTGAAACAAAAAACATGCAACAAACAGGAACTGGTACTGGGCACTGGATCAATATGTTAGTCCCAAAAATAATATAAAAAGTTGCCAAAAGTGTATAAAAGTTGTAGAAAATTGGCATGGAATAATAAAAAATTATAGATACGACGGAGACGTATCATCAACATCCATGGAAATGGCATGGTAAGATTTTTTTTACTATTACAACACCAGTGCATCTTTTGCCTACATTCTTCTAAAGCTAAACTACATTGCTAACTACGTTACTATTACGCTCTCCAACAGAAAATTCCGAAGGATTGTGTGCCTCATCTAATGCATAAGAAAGGTCACATTGATGTTATTAGCTTACGGCCAAGTCTTCCTACGGGTCAGCACTGTTCATATAAGATTTCTCAAACAGATGAAGACCTAACAATCAAAGAATGGAAAAAAAGTTATGAATAATCGTAGGGAGCTACTTGGAAGCAACATTGTGCGAAGCCCACGAATTGGAGATAGGATAATCTCCATTCTCCATAATGGAGAGTCAGGGGCTATGTTGTTTTATGCTATTTTCCGTAGAGAGGGTAGCAGGTCCTAGCTAATACTCATGATCATGTGCTAAGAACAATTAACTAGGGTTGGTTAGATGACTATGATGATGATGAGTATGAATTGTTATTATGATAACGAGTAGAAGTTGATAGATGACTATGATGATGATGAGTATGACTTGTTATTATGATAACGAGTAGAAGGTTTTAGATGACTATGATGATGATGAGTATGACTTGTTATTATGATAACGATGATGAGTTATTATTATGATGATGATGCTGAGTTGTTATAGCATTATGTGCATGATGAGTTATTATATATATCAGTGGGTGAAATAAACATGGATTAGATTCAAGTGAAGGCAACATGATGCAGATCAAAATACTACTAATCCAAACTAAAGTGATCAAGTTTGGATTAGTAGTACTTTGAATCTACACCATGTTGCCTCCACTTGAATCTAATCCACGTATCTTTCACCCACTGATATAATAACTCATCATGATCATAAAATCATAAGATGACACTACTATATAAAACCTATACAAACACAGCGTCAATATGCTGCAGAAAAAAAATACAGAAAAATTTAGCAGTAGCGCGGGGCATGCACGTAGCAGCAACGTTTGTATAGCAGCAGCGCGCACTGAATAGAGGCACTACTGCTATTAGCAGCAGCTTGCTTTTGCAAGCACGCTACTGCTATGTACGGTTAGCAGTAGCGCGGGTAAACCCATGCTACTGCTAAATTTTAGTTGTAGCGCCTTAGCAGTAGCGTAGGTGCCCGCGCTACTGCTAAGGTAAAACCCCGTGCTACTGCTAGCCTTTTCCCTAGTAGTGAATGGTCGCGCCAGGCCCCACGCAGCCTGGGCGGTGGCCTAGGGCTTGAGGTAGAACAAATATTCCCTCAAGTTCTATCGACCACTGATACAACTCTACGCACGCTTAACGTTCGCTTTACCTAGAACAAGTATAAAACTAGAAGTACTTTGTAGGTGTGATAGGATAGGCTTGCAAGATAATAAAGACACATAAATAAAAGATAGGGGCTATTTAGATAAAGAAGTAACTAAGTTAGTTTTAGTAGAGAGCTTTTTGTGACAAGAAAGTTATTTGTCCCTAGGCAATCGATAACTAGACCGGTAATCATTAGGGCAATTTTATATGAGAGAGAGGCATAAGCTAACATACTTTCTTTTCTTGGATCAAATGCACTTACGATTGGAACTCTAGCAAGCATCCACAACTACTAAAGATCATTAAGGTAAAACCCAACCATAGCATTATAAGGTATCAAGTCCTCTTTACTCCCATACGCAAACAACCTACTTACTCAGGTCTGTACTTCTGTCACTCATGCCACCCACCATAAGCAAATCATGAACATATTGCAAACCCTACAGTGGGGATCCCTCACGCTTGTGCGACACGGAGAGCACCATAGGACAGCACCAATAATAAAACATGCAACTCAAACCAATCACGATCATCAATCAACCCATAGGACAAAACGGATCTACTCAAACATCATAGCATAGCCATACATCATTGGGAAATAATATATAGCGTTGAGCACCATGTTTAAGTAGAGATTACAGTGGGGAGAAGGGGTGTTACACCGCTGCATAGAGGGGGAGAGAGTTGGTGATGACGGCGGCGAAGTTGTTGGTGTAGATCGCCGTCACGATGATGGCCCCGGCGGCGTTCTGGCGCCACCGGGAGAGAGGGGGAGAGAGCCCCCTCCTTCTTCTTCCTTGGCCTCCCCCTAGATGGGAGAAGGGTTTCCCCTCTGGTCCATGGCCTCCATGGCAGCGGAGGGGCGAGAGCCCCTCCGAGATTGGATCTCTCTCTCTGTTTCCTTCTGTTTCTGTGTTCCCAGACTCTGGCCTTTCACCGTTTCTTAAATTCCCGGAGATGCGTAACGCCGATTGGGCTGAAATTTTAACATGATTTTTATCTGGATATTAGCTTTCTTGCGGCCGAAGAAGGGCACCAACCACCTTACGGGGTGACCACAAGGGTCCAGGGCGCGCCCTACCCCCTGGGGCGCGCCCCCTGCCTTGTGGCCCCCTCGGGCATCGTCTCGCATTGATTCTTTTTCCCAAAAATCAAATATATTCCAAAAAAAATCTCCGTAAGTTTTTATCGCATTTGGACTCCGTTTGATATGGATTTTCTGCGAAACAAAAAACATGCAACAAACAGGAACTGACATTGGGCACTGGATCAATATGTTAGTCCCAAAAATAATATAAAAAGTTGCCAAAAGTGTATAAATGTTATAGAAAATTGGCATGGAATAATAAAAAATTATAGCTACGACGGAGACGTATCAGCAACATCCATGGAAATGGCATGGTAAGATTTTTTTTACTATTACAACACCAGTGCATCTTTTGCATACATTCTTCTAAAGCTAAACTACATTGCTAACTACGTTACTATTACGCTCTCCAACAGAAAATTCCGAAGGATTGTGTGCCTCATCTAATGCATACGAAAGGTCACATTGATGTTATTAGCTTACGGCCAAATCTGCCTACGGGTCAGCACTATTCATATAAGATTTCTCAAACAGATGAAGACCTAACAATCAAAGAATGGAAAAAAAGTTATGAATAATCGTAGGGAGCTACTTGGAAGTAACATTGTGCGAAGCCCACGAATTGGAGATAGGATAATCTCCATTCTCCATAATGGAGAGTCAGGAGCTATGTTGTTTTATGCTATTTTACCCTAGAGAGGGTAGCAGGTCCTAGCTAATACTCATGATCATGTGCTAAGAACAATTAACTAGGGTTGGTTAGATGACTATGATGATGATGAGTATGACTTGTTATTATGATAACGAGTAGAAGTTGTTAGATGACTATGATGATGATGAGTATGACTTGTTATTATGATAACGAGTAGAAGTTGTTAGATGACTATGATGATGATGAGTATGACTTGTTATTATGATAACGATGATGAGTTATTATTATGATGATGATGATGATGCTGAGTTGTTATATCATTATGTGCATGATGAGTTATTATATATATCAGTGGGTGAAATAAACATGGATTAGATTCAAGTGAAGGCAACATGATGCAGATCAAAAGTACTACTAATCCAAACTAAAGTGATCAAGTTTGGATTAGTAGCACTTTGAATCTACACCATGTTGCCTCCACTTGAATCTAATCCACGTATCTTTCACCCACTGATATAATAACTCATCATGATCATAAAATCATAAGATGAGACTACTGTATAAAACCTGTACAAACACAGCGTCAATATGCTGCAGAAAAAAAATATAGAAAAATTTAGCAGTAGCGCGGGGCATGCACGTAGCAGCAATGTTTGTTTAGCAGCAGCGCGCACTGAATAGAGGCGCTACTGCTATTAGCAGCAGCGTGCTTTTGCAAGCACTCTACTGCTATGTACGGTTAGCAGTAGCGCGGGTAAACCCATGCTACTGCTAAAGTTTAGCTGTAGCGCCTTAGCAGTAGCGCGGGTGCCCGCGCTACTGCTAAGGTAAAACCCCGTGCTACTGCTAGCCTTTTCCCTAGTAGTGAATGGTCGCGCCAGGCCCCACGCTGCCCAGGCGGTGGTCTAGGGCTTGAGGCCCAATCCTTTTGTTAACTGTAGCTAGAGTTCTCGAAGGCTGCATGAGACCTTGTGCAATCTTGGCGCCGCTACTACATGCAACGTCTCATTATCCATCCTCATACATACACCTATGATAACTGTTTCTCTCTTTCAGATACTTATTTTTGGAAACTATTGGGTATTGCTACTTTTGTTACTCTACTGCAATCAAACAACCAACACTTCATCACATTTGCTACTAATAACTTCTCTCGAGCAAGTACTTTGTTTACACATGTGGTTGAATTGACAATGCAACTACTAAAGTTATAAGTACATTTTTTAATTTTCGTTGTGTCGAATCAATAAATTTGGGTTATGATAGTTCATATTGAAGGTTATTGTTATCCTCTACACCTATTGGTTATCACAACGCCACCAGCTAGGGTGAGGAATCGTCACCAACGTTTGGGTGTGCGCCATCGGCGAGGGGACCATGTGTGACGACCCCGGCTTAATCGTGCACTAACCATACATGCAAATGCACATGATCAAGCCTAAGGACTCACTTGAAGATATCACAACACAACTCTAAAACATGAATAAGGTCATACAAGCTTTATATTACAAGCTAGGGCCTCGAGGGCTCGAATACATAGCTCGATGGCATACAAGTGTCAGCGGAAGCATCAGATATCTGGGTACAGATATAGTAGAATTACAGATAGGCCTCTAGAAAGGCGGGGCAAAATAAAATACTACGATTGAAAGGCGTAGGCCTCCTGCCTAGGACCCTCCGAATCCTACTCCTGGTCGTCGGTCGGCTCCTCGTAGTAGTACTCGCCGGGAGGGTAGTAGTAGTAGCCGTAGTCATCGACAGGGGCAGCTATCTCAGGGGCTCCGTCATCTGGCGGCGACATATGGATATGGGGAGAAAAATAAAGAAAAGCAAACGTGAGTACTCATCCGAAGTACTCAGCAAGCAAGGATCTACACTACATATGCAACATTTTCAAAGGAGGGCTGTATATGTGGTCTGGGCTGCAGAAATGCCAGAATAGATGGGAGAGCCTAGTCCTATCGAAGACTAGCATCTTCAAGCATCTTCACCAGTCTTGCAGCATTAGAAGAGTGCAGATTAACATAATGTAAAGTAGTAGTAATGTCATCAACCTCGCCCAGAGATCCTTTCTCGACTCCCTGTGAGAAAGCAATCCCAGAGCCATACTATTCAGTATCATCTCAAGTCACCAGTTCTAGTTGTACCGATCGGGATACAACTCTGAGTGTCCGTTACCGTAGGATAGGCTATCGATAGATTGTTTCTTCCCCGTAGGGGTGCACCAACTTACCCACCACGCTCGCTTAACTCCGGCCGGACACACTTTTCTGGGTCATGCCCGGCCTCGGCCAAACGACACGCCGCAACCCGACCTAGGCTTAAAAGAGAGGTCAGCACGCCGGACTAAACCTATGCCCCCAGGGGTCTTGGGCCTTCACCCAGGGAACTCCTGCACGTTACGGGGCCACCGAGAGCAGACCTAGCAACCCCTTATACAAGCGCAGTTACATTCCCAGTCCAACTCGGCGTGCGCCGCTCCTTACTGACGTCAAATAAGCTTCGGCTGATGTATACGACGCAGAACGCCCATACTATGCCCACGTGATGGTTAGTGCTATCAGGCCAGAGGCCCCTCGGATCAAATATCCAAACCGTTAGTGTGTTGGTAGTGCGGTAACGAGCAGAGACTCACGAAAGATGTGACCCCGTCGCCCCGTCTCGAGGACTTGCGGCAAGGGCTAGGAATGCCCGGCCACGCCTCGTGTTCGACTCTCAGGCACCATCCAGGTCCACCCGTTTCCATATCACTCTCATCATAAACTCGTGCGGGTACCCCTCAGGGCCGACCCGTCTTTATCCAGAACAAACATTATCATCAATAATGTAAAGGCATCCGTGTGGCTACCATATCAAGAAGGAATCCGAGGAATCACCCTCGTTGGATTCCCACCTGACGTAAACATCAAGGTGAACTAAAGAGGCATCACCCTCGAGGTCCACACTTGAGCAGTTGCTCGACAATGTCGTTATCGGGGGTGCTGTAGGAGGAATCACCCTCACTTACCATGACCGATTAACTAACCTACAAGGTTATCATCAGAAGTGCTGACGAGGTATCACGCTCGGCACTCGATATTAACCCAGTAGTGTCGAGCAGTTAAGGGGGAAGTGACGTGCAATGTCGGGGCCTGGTCTTTGATCCCGTTGATTGGGTCTTCTGAGAATCCAGCGGGGTAGTCGGGATAAAGTGGGGTCTCTGATAGGTCTCTACCCAGCCTATACTAAACAGTTTAGGATAACAGGTAGGTATCAACAGCAGGTTACAATTAAACAGGCTATGCAGCAGATATAGGATAACAGTAGCAGCAGCAACTTCTAATGCAAGCATAAGAGAGAGAAGAGTAGGCGATATCGGAATGCTCAAAAAGGGGGTGCTTTCCTGGAAGCTCTATGGCAAGGGTCTGATCGTCAAGAGCGTAGTCGACCTCCGGAGCTGCGTCGGTCTCGGGAGCTACGTCGATGTCGGGGTCTACCGAGAGAGAAGAGGGGGAAGAAACATATAAATACATAGCAACAATGCAATACAAGGCATGCCATGCCTAGGATGCAGTGCAGGGTTGCCTAAAGATGCATCTAGGTCATTTTAGTTATTATAGGATTAACGCGGGATTTATTATCCGGTGATTATGCTCTATTCATATACCGGATACGGACGGAAAGTTATGGGTTCTCCTACGTAGGGGGTTTCGACATGGAAACAGACGACACGATCAAATTTGTCTCGTCGTTCTGAGCAACTTTCATGTTTTAAGTTTTTCGATCTGAGCTACGGTTTAAAAGTTACGGATTTTCGAAGATTTAAACATTTTCTTGAATTATTTATTTAACAGAGGAAAAGGATTTATGACATCAGCATGATGCAATGCTGACGTCAGCTGTCAACTGGTCAGCCGACCAGGTCAACCTGACATGTGGGTTCAGTGGGGCCCACATGTCAGTCTCTGTTAGTTTAACAGTGAATTAAACTATCTAAATGGGTTAATTAGGGGTGTGGTCCCCAGGTGTCAGTGAGTGATTAGGTTAATCTAATTATTTTTATTTATAAAACATTTTAATTAAATTAAATAACAGAGGGGGCCCACATGTCAGTGGCTGGAGCTGCCCAGTCAGCACGTTGACTGGGTCAACCCAGTCAACGGGGCCCCCCGGACCCACTGGTCAGCGACGCAGGGGCGGGGCCCACCTTGCCACGTCGGCCGGCCGGCGACTGAACGCCGGCGAGCTCAAAAACGTGGCGGAGGTCCTCGGGCCTCGTCGGGTTTCGCCTACAGGTGGCCAAATCGAGCGCCGTTGGGCGCGTTCGAACGAGCAGAGAGTGCCGCGTCAAACTAGACTAGCGCGAGGTGTCAGGATTGACCGGAACGGCGCCGGCGACGAGCAAAGGCGGCGCCGGAGTTCGGGCAACAACGGAATCGGAGCAAGGGGGCACAGGGAGGCAAGTTCGCATGCTCGTTGGACTCGCAGGAGCTCCAGGAACTCGATGCGGGGCCCAGACAAGCACGACGACGACTGTGGCCACGGCGGTGAAGTGCAAAGCGGCGACCAGAGCTCGGGCTCCACGGTGAGCTAGCTACGGGTTGCTAGAGGGGCAACGAGGAGCAGCAAATGGCGGAGAGGCTCACCATGCGGCACTCACGTAGGCCCTCGAAAGATTAGTAGCAGCAGGAGCTCGTCGGGGAGGAAGGGGATCACCGGCATCCCGAGGAAGAAGACGGCGCATCTGGGCGTTGCCGAGCTCCTCTGCTCCTTCCAATGGCTCCAGAAGACGTGGCGGAGCTTGGTGAACCCCGCGGACAGCTCGGAGGGAGGAGCGGACGCCAGTTGCGTGATTTCGTCGGAGGTGCGGCGACGGTGGCGCTCGGCCTCCACGAATCTGGAGGAGAAGAGGGAAAAGCGAGCGAGGGAGAGAGGGGAGAATGACGGAGGAGGCCAGGGGGGATGCTTTGGCTTCGGCCTTATCCCCTCCTGGACGGCCGTGGCGTCGCGGTGTCACTGCCGCGCCGGCGCACGCGCGGCAACCACGAGCGCGCTGACACGCAAGGGAGAAGAGGGAGATGGGCCCAGTGGGCTGTGGTCGGGGCACTGTGCACTTAGGCCCAGTGCATAGTGCCTCTTTGCATTTTATTTTCTGTTTTTGAATTTTCCTTTTTACAGAGATAGTTTAGAATTATTTTGAGTATTCAAATGATCTAGTAAAAATGTGAAACTTGCTCACACATGTGCATGGCAATTTCCTACACTGCCACAAAAAGTTTGGGCACTTTTGGAAATCATTTGAATTTATTCAAAAATAATTTGGGAATGATAAATGTTGATTTGGCTCTGTTCCTTACTGTTTGAGTCACTAAACTAATTTAGTAAATGTTGACTTTAATTTTAGAAATGTCCCTGGATTATTTGCTATTTAATGAACATTTTCCCAACAGTGTTTGAGCAACTTCATATTTCACTTTTGAGTTTTGAGTTGATTTTCAGAATATAATTTGAATTGAATACTTAACCAAAGTGATTAGGCACTGCAAATGGAGATGACTCGGCATACTTAACAGAGTGTCACAGTGGCTATTACATGGGGGTGTTACAAATTCTCCTCCTCTAAAAGAAATTCTCGTCCCGAGAATTTAGGAGGTAGAAGGAAAGAGGTCGGGATATTCTTCCCAAAGATGATCCTCATGTTCCCAAGTGGCTTCATCTTCAGTGTGATTCGACCACTGCACTTTAAGGAACTTGGTTGTCTTCTGACAAGTTCAACGTTCAGCTTCGTCGAGAATGCGGATGGGATGCTCCTTATAAGAAAGATCATCTTGCAATTCGAGCATTTCATGATCCACTGCGCGATGTGGAGATTCCTTGAAGCATTTACAAAGTTGTGACACATGGAAGACGCCGTGGATATGAGAGAATTGCGGTGGCAACTCCAATTTATAAGCCACCTGTCCACGTCTGGCAACAATGCGAAAGGGGCCGATATAGCGTGGAGCTAGATTGCCCTTGATTCCGAAACGACGGGTGCCCTTCATAGGGGTGACACAAAGATAAGCTTGATCACCTTGTTGATAAGTCAGACCCCATCATTTGCGATCATAGTTGCTCTTCTGACGGTCTTGAGCCGCCTTGAGATTTTGTCGAACAATTCTGACTTGTTCTTCGGCGTGTTGAATAATGTCCGGTCCCACGAGAGGTCGTTCCCCAGTTTCTGACCAATTCAGATGGGTTCGACACTTACGTCCGTAAAGCACTTCGAAGGGGGCCATTTTCAAGCTGGCATGATAACTGTTATTATAAGAGAATTCGGCAAATGGGAGAGATTCTTCCCACTTCTTACCGAATGATATAACACAAGCCCGAAGCATATCTTCAAGCACTTGATTAACTCGCTCGACTAGGCCTTGGGATTGGGGATGATAAGCTGAACTCCAGGTAATGTGAGTTCCCATAGCTTCTTGGAAACTTTCCCAGAACTTGGACATGAAAATACCGCCATAGTCCAAACTGATCTCCTTCGGAATACCGTGGAGTGAAATGATTCTGGAGATATACAATTCTACTAACTAGCTAGCAGTGATAGTCTCCTTGACAGGCAGAAAATGTGCAACTTTGGAAAGTTGGTCGACGATGACAAGAATAGCATCGTGACCCTTCTGAGACTTGGGTAGACCAGTTATGAAATCCATTTGCACTTTATCCCATTTCCACAAAGGAATTGGAAGTTGTTGAAGAATTCCAGCAGGCTTCTGATGTTCTGCTTTCATGCGACGACAAACATCACATTCAGCAACATATCGAGCAATGTCCTGCTTCAATCTGGACCACCAGTACCTTTGACGAAGATCGCGATACATCTTGGTGCTACCCGGATGAATAGACAGAGGTGTATCATGAGCCTCCTTCATGACTTTGTCAGTCATAAGTTCGAAGCGAGGTACCACAATGCGGTCTCTGAAATACAAGGTTCCATCTTCAGCAATCGAGAAATCCCTGTACTTATCAAGGTAAAGTTCTTTCTTCATCAGATCTACTTCGGCATCTTTGGCTTGCGCAATCTTTACAGCTTTCTCAAGATCTGGCTGTACCACAAGGTTATTAAGAGAACCCTGCGGAATGATACAGACGTTCAACTTGCGCAGTTCTTCATATAGCTGGGGTTGAGCTTGCTTAACCATGAGGTTATTGCAATAGGACTTGCGGCTCAAGGCATTAGCCATCACATTAGCCTTGCCAGGAGTATAATAAATACCACAGTCATAGTCCGTAATTGTTTCCAACCATCACTGTTGACGAAGATTAAGATCCGGTTGGGTGAACAAGTACTTCAGACTCTGATGATCGGTATAAATCTCACACCGATTACCAAGAAGGTAGTGTCGCCACTGCTTCAAAGCATAGATCACAGCAGCGAGTTCGAGATCATGCACTGGATAGTTTTATTCATGTGGACGCAATTGTCGCGAGGCATATGCAATTACCTTTCGTTCTTGCATTAGGACACAACCTAATCCCTGACGAGAGGCGTCACAATATATCACAAAGTCCTTGCGAGAATCTGGAGGAGCAAGCACTGGAGCAGAAGTAAGCTTGTCCTTGAGGGTCTGAAAACTCTCCTGGCATTTGTCTGTCCACTCAAAATTAACACCTTTGTGAAGAAGATTAGTCAGGGGTTTGGCAATCTTGGAAAAGTTCTCGACGAATCGACGGCAATAGCTTGCAAGGCCGAGAAAACTTCTGACTTGCTTGGCATTCTTCGGAGGAGTCCAATCAAGAATAGCCTGAACACGCTCCGGGTTAACGGTGATACCGTCCTTGGAAATCACATGTCCAAGGTAGGTCACTTCAGAAAGCCAGAATTCACACTTGGAGTACTTGGCATACAACTTGTGTTCTCATAGCCTTTCTAGAACAAGGCGAAGATGTTCGGCATGTTCTTCCTTATTCTTCAAATACACTAAAATTTCATCCAGATATACCACGACGAACTTGTCGAGGTAATCCATGAATATATAATTCATCAGACGGGAGAACATAGCTGGAGCATTCGTTAGGCCAAATGACATGACAGTGTATTCATAGGAGCCATAACGAGTAACGAAGGCGGTCTTCGGAATATTCTCTTAACGGACACGGATCTGTTGATAACCCAACCTCAAGTCGAGTTTAGAGAACACCGAAGATCCAGCAAGTTGATCATATAAATCATTGATCCAAGGAAGTGGATATTTATTCTGAATGGTTGCCTCGTTGATAGGACGGTAATCTTGAACCAACCTATTCGTACCATCTTTCTTCTTGACAAAGAGAGATGGTGCTCCCCAGGCAGAGGAACTGGGACGGATGAAGCCCTTCTTAAGTGATTTATCGATTTCTTCCTTAAGCTCGAGAAGATGGTGCGGAGGCATCTTGTAAGGACGCTTCGCAATAGGAGTGGTGCCAGGCTTTAAGTCGATGACGAACTCGATAGCTCTAGCAGGGGGTATTCCTGGAAGTTCTTCTGGAAATACATCCTGGAATTCGCAGACAACTGGAACGTTCTCGATCCCCTCAAGCGGAGAAGTGTTCAACGCATTCAAGGCATAAATCTGAGCCTCGGCATTCTGAGTGAGGTGAGCATGGTAATTCACTAACTCATCTGATGGATGAAGGAGGTGTACAACTTTACTGGCATAATTGATTGAGGCGTAATGAGCCTTCAACCAATCCATTCCCAATAAAAAGGTCAATTTTTGAAGACTTCAGGATAATGGGAGAAGCGCGGAACTCCAATCCTTCGATTTCAATGGGAACATTATAACTAACCACGGAGGTTCGACATCCGCCCGCGGGAGTATGTACCACTAAAGGTGTGTTCATGTACTCACACTTAACATCATGCATCCGTGCAAAATGCTCTGACATGAATGAATGAGATGCTCCTGAATCAAATAAAACAGAAGTTGGTGCTGAATTAACAAGTAGTGTACCCATGACTGTAGCTGGTTGGTCTGGGTCTTCACTCATGTTGACATGATAGGCCTGCCCACGACCATAGAAGGCCTGGCATTGTTGTTACGCTGCTGAGGAATTCCACGGCCATTACCACGGCCAGCAGAAGGAAGAGCTAGCTGATTCTGATTCTGAGAACAATCTCTGGCACGGTGACCTGGCTGGCCACACTTGAAGCAAAGTCCACTGTCTGGACGTGGTGCAGGAGCTTGAGGTGGTGCAGCTCGAAGAGGCTGCCTCGGCGGTGGAGGAGGTAGACGAGGTGCAGCATATGCAGGTCTGTACACTGGAGCTGTTGGACGATACATGCTTTGTGGAATCCAGATGCGGCGCTTCTACGAAGACGAGCCCGAAGATGAGCCCGCTTCGTGGGTGCGTCTGGTCGCTTCCTTGTGCTTCTTCAGACCAGTCTCGACCATGATAGCCTTGTTCACCAAAGTGGCGAAGTCAGGAAAATCTTGGATGAGCAGGGCTAGCTGAATGTCATGGTGTAGCCCTTCACAGAACTTCTCCTGCCTATGAGCATCAGTGGGAATGTCTTCTTCAGCATAGCGAGACAAGTCATGGAACTCTCACTGATAGACTTCTACAGTCTTGTTTCCCTGAACGAGGCTGCAGAACTCGGCCTTCTTTCGATCTATAACCCCTTGAGGAATGTACCGGGCACGAAAAGCAGCCTTGAATTCCACCCAGGTGACGACAGCTCCAGGAGGTAGGATCTGTCGGTGAGTCACCCACCATTGTGCTGCGTGTCCCTTCAAGAAGTATGTCGCGAATGTGACATAGCTGAAAGGGGGAACATCAGCTGACTCCATCTCATAGAAGATGTCACACAGCCAATCATCGGCATCCAGCGGATTAACTCTGTTGCGGAATACCGAGGGGTTGAGGCGCACAAATTCTGGCAGTGTGATTGAAGCTGGCTGATGGTTGGCATTGGGACAAGGGAACTGATCCATAATTCCCGTCATGAACTGTCGGTTGAGTTCAAACTGTTGCATCATAGCAGCCATATAGTTAGGCGGTGGCGGCGGAGGTGGATTGTTATCACCCATCCTGCTAAATTCAACAGGGGTAGTTTAGCAGAAGCCATTGCGAGTGATTAGCAACCAGCATGATGTAACACGATGGAATTTGAGTAGTACAAAAGATGCTTAATAGTAGTCATTAAGTCATACAAATCCATACAAAGTCGGTTACAAACGGGCAGCACAACGGCGCAAATTCAAAAGCTAGACATGCTAGGCGGCACGCAGGCACGCGGTAAGGAAGTACACAACGAGACATAGCAAAGGCTACATCAACGTCGGAGAAAACCACTGAAACAGGGTAGCTGCAAGTGCGGACGACGGATGTTCGTCACAGAAGGATCCTGCGCTCCATGTGCACTCTGATGCAGAACCCGGTCTCGAGCTGAAAGAAGAGGTCCACGTGCAGGTGTGTGACCTCCCACAGCAAGCTAATCGATCCCTGGTGGCATCTCGGTCCTGCGCGGGTAAAGGATGTGCTCCGTATGTATCCCTGCACGAACAGCTGGTAGCAACTGCGTCATAGCCTCGTAGAGTCGTACTCGAGTGGCAAACAACTCGACGGCCAGAGCCCGAACAGTGCGGTCCAGAGCTTGAGTACACTGAATCAGAACTCATGGATCGTAGCGACGAGGCTCGTACGGGGCACAGATAGCCGTGTAGTATCTAGTAGCATCCCCAGCAGGGGCATACGGAATGTATCGAAACTTAGAAGCATCCAAGCTAGCGTTGTGCTCTCCTCGGAGACGTGCGACAGCAGAGTAGGCGGCATCATGGACTGCCATCTCTATCGTCACGCCGATACCGTGCAAAAGGTACAGCTTAGTGTCTGAGTCATCCTGCTGATCATAGATGTGAACATCAGCATAGTACTGCTCCTGGTTGAACTCGCGGTAAACCTCGTAGACCATGTACTCGGGGTACCAGCGGTAACCCAGTCTGGTCAAGAGAGCGATCAGAACAGCTGGAAACCCAGGGGCATCACGAGCCCAAGTGTGAAGCACAAGCTGCGTCGTAGGGCGCGGTGGAAACAGACGATCCATCTGAAATAAAGGAAATTCAGGATTCTCATTTGACGATGAGAAGTATAACAGATCTTGAAGAGAAAGGTTAAACAAAACAATGGAAAGGAAAATGATTTACGATATCCTAAGTGTCGGCGTTAGTAAATTTATTAAACCCGAATAGAAGAGAGATCAGAGTCCCAGAGTATAGACGAGGAATAAAAGATCCTAATACCACCCAATTGGCGACGTGGGCCCGTAAGCCACACAGCCAAGTTAGTAAAATAGTTTTTCAGATACTAGACTCAACTTCGGCCAAGGAGTTGGAAAGGGGGATTCCTAGAGGCAGTCGGCTCTGATACCAACCTGTGATGACCCCGGCTTAATCGTGCACTAACCATACACGCAAATGCACACGATCAAGCCTAAGGACTCACTTGAAGATATCACAACACAACTCTAAAACATAAATAAAGTCATACAAGCTTTATATTACAAGCCAGGGCCTCGAGGGCTCGAATACATAGCTCGATGGCATACAAGTGTCAGCGGAAGCATCAGATATCTGGGTACAGATATAGCAGAATTACAGATAGGCCTCTAGAAAGGCGGGGCAAAATAAAATACTACGATCGAAAGGCGTAGGCCTCCTGCCTAGGACCCTCCGAATCCTACTCTTGGTCGTCAGTCGGCTCCTCGTAGTAGTACTCGCCGGGAGGGTAGTAGTAGTAGCCGTAGTCATCGACAGGGGCAGCTATCTCAGGGGCTCCGTCATCTGGCGGCGACATATGGATATGGGGAGAAAAAGAAAGAAAAGCAAACGTGAGTACTCATCCGAAGTACTCAGTAAGCAAGGATCTACACTACATATGCAACATTTTCAAAGGAGGGCTGTATATGTGGTCTGGGCTGCAGAAATGCCAGAATAGATGGGAGAGCCTAGTCCTATCGAAGACTAGCATCTTCACCAGTCTTGCAGCATTAGAAGAGTGCAGATTAACATAATGTAAAGTAGTAGTAATGTCATCAACCTCGCCCAGAGATCCTTTCTCGACTCCCTGCGAGAAAGCAATCCCAGAGCCATACTATTCAGTATCATCTCAAGTCACCAGTTCTAGTTGTACCGATCGGGATACAACTCCGAGTGTCCGTTACCGTAGGACAGGCTATCGATAGATTGTTTCTCCCCTGCAGGGGTGCACCAACTTACCCACCACGCTCGCTTAACTCCGGCCGGACACACTTTTCTGTGTCATGCCCGGCCTCGGCCAAACGACACGCCGCAACCCGACCTAGGCTTAAAAGAGAGGTCAGCATGCCGGACTAAACCTATGCCCCCAGGGGTCTTCGGACATCGCCCCGGTAACTCCTGCACGTTACGGGGCCACCGAGAGCAGACCTAGCAACCCCTTATACAAGCGTGGCTGCGTTCCCAGTCCAACTCGGCGTGCGCCGCTCCTTACTGACGTCAAATAAGCTTCGGCTGATGTATACGACGCAGAACGCCCATACTATGCCCACGTGATGGTTAGTGCTATCAGGCCAGAGGCCCCTCGGATCAAATATCCAAACCATTAGTGTGTTGGTATTGCGGTAACGAGCAGAGACTCACGAAAGATGTGACCCCGTCGCCCTGTCTCGAGGACTTGCGGCAAGGGCTAGGAATGCCCGGCCTCGCCTCGTGTTCAACTCTCGGGCACCATCCAGGTCCACCCGTTTCCATATCACTCTCATCATAAACTCGTGCGGGTACCCCTCAGGGCCGACCCGTCTTTATCCAGAACAAACAGTATCATCAATAATGTAAAGGCATCCGTGTGGCTACCATATCAAGAAGGAATCCGAGGCATCACCCTCGTTGGATTCCCACCTGATGTAAACATCAAGGTGAACTAAAGAGGCATCACGCTCGAGGTCCACACTTAAGCAGTTGCTCAACGATGTCGTTATCGGGGGTGGTGTAGGAGGAATCACCCTCGCTTACCACGACCGAATAACTAACCTACAAGGTTATCATCAGAAGTGCTGACGAGGTATCACCCTCGGCACTCGATATTAACCCAGTAGTGTCGAGCAGTTAAGGGGGAAGTGATGTGCAATGTAGGGGCCTGGTCTTCAATCCCGTTGATCGGGTCTTCTGAGAATCCAGCGGGGCATTGCAGGTTACAATTAAACAGGCTATGCAGCAGATATAGGATAACAGTAGCAGCAGCAACTTCTAATGCAAGCATAAGAGAGAGAAGAGTAGGCGATATCAGAATGCTCAAAAAGGCGGTGCTTGACTGGAAGCTCTGTGGCAACGGTCTGATCGTCAAGAGCGTAGTCGACCTCCGCCGCGGCTCATCACCGACGAGGACCGCCGCATCTAGCGTAGGCGGGAGCGCCGCCTCCTCATTGCCGAGGCGGACGAGTACGCCATGGCGGAGTGGCACCAGTGCTTCTCAGAGGATGTCGCCGCCGAGAACGACTTCTAGGCGGAGAGGAGTACGCTGCGAGCCGCGGATCGGGCGGACAGGCGCGCGCGGAAGGCACTGGCGATAGCTCAGTGCGAACTGGGATATGTGTCGATCTTCGAAGACAATGATCCTTGGTGGGATGACGTCTTTCTGTCGTCGGACTACACCACCGAGGACGAGGACGACAACAACGAGGAGTAGTTTGTATCGTATGGACTAGTATATTTGCGTCGTAGTATTGTTTTTATCTATTTTTATTTGTATCATATGGACTAGTTTGTGGTGTTGGGCTTGAACTATGCTATTTGAAATTTATCTATATGTTATTTCATAGTTGTCATATATGTTGCATCATAGTACCGCTTGCTCGCGCGCGCCGTTTGTTGTAGCGCCTGCTGGAGCTGCTCACGCGCGCCATATTTTACCGCGGCCACCGGAACCAACGCTCTACTGAGCGCAAAAAAATTGTTATTTCAACGTTGTAAAAATTATTTAGCACGCGTCTGTTGAAGATGCTCTTACTACTATTCGTGTGTGCATGCACGATTAGGGTTTCGCCCGGAGTGTGTGTGACACGTCCATTGCCCAACTTGTCGAAATGAAGCCAACACGTGATCAAATTATTGGATTGTACTTGCTAGTACAATTTTACATCATGCATGCCCGCCTCAGTTGGTTGATTATATATACTCCCTTCATTTCTTTATACAAGGCTATTATTAAAAATACATTTTGCATCTATACAAGGCCATCAACAGTAATTGAGATAAAAATTAATGATGTTTCCTTGTACTAATAACTTGTTTAATACTTGCATGCATGTAATCATAATGGCACTCAGCTACAGCTTACTTATTTCTTCCTTACATGCATATGGCGTATTAATGATCCCGGTTAACAAAAATAAAAGATGTCTTGCGAAGTACTCATTAAATTTTACATGGTAACTTTAATTTGAATTTGTGGCCTTGTATAAGGGAATGGAGAAAGTACAATTTTATTTATTTCAAAAAATTGGAGGTTCCCATCAAAATATCTACTCCTCCTTCCATCTATATCGGGCATAATGCGTTTTTCAAGACCGCCTTTGATTATTGACAAGATTAATAGATCATGAAAGGTATAATGTGAAAATTATATCGTTGGAAGCTCCTTTCACATCCGAATTTGATGGTCAGCTTTGTCTAAGTTGCATGTCATATATTATTCCTTTAATATTTGGTCAAAGTTGGCGTCGAAAAACGCATTAGGCCCTATATAGATGGAAGGAGGAAGTAAGCATACTGTAAAGAAAAGAATAAGAAAAGTGCATTACTTTGAGCTGCATCGTCAGGAATGCTCCGGTGAGGCCGCCGTCGCCGTCGCTGGTGCTCATCGCCACCAGGCTGACGTCGTCTTCCCCCATTTGATTAGTGAGGCACTGCAGCGTCCTGAGCACCACGTCCATCGTGTTGCCATGCACCGCCCTCGCCGCAATCTTCACCGTGCAAACCTCACTTGTAGTCGTCCCATCTTCCCGATCCGCCGCCGCTCTGGTTATTTGGATTTCAACCTTCTCGGCGTCGTCTTCTTCGACCCCGGCGGCGAGGGCGCACTCGGCCAGCTGCGCCTGGAGCGCCTTGTTCTTCTCCTCGAGATCGCAGACCTTGGACTTGAGGGAGTTCACGTACTCCCTCGTGGTGATCAGTATCGACGTCTTGTCTTTCTGTAAAGCGAGAGACAAATGATCATTAGCTAGCTGGTCAAAGAACATGCTACTGCTTTCGGAGAAATTAATACAGTTTTGCTAAAGCACATCTAGATGTGCCATAAGTATTGCACATCTAAGTTCTATATCACTGATCTTACACGGAGATTTGTGTGTGCATTTTCTTTTTCCTTTTTCTTTTTCTTTGTATGCTTGATTAAGTCTCTTATATGTGCAATAACTATGGCACATCTAGATGTGCCCTAGACACACTCAAATTAATATGCATGCTTTTAAGTTATGTTTATATGTACCTTGGAGCCAGGAGGAAGGACGGTCTTGAGAGCCTGGAAGCTGTCGTTGAGCTTCTCCCGGCGCTTGCGCTCGGAGATCATGTGCTGCATGTAGAGAATGATTTGATGCATCGATATCTCATTGATCGTGCACTAGGCACATATATATAGGTACAAGGGGTGCGACCGGTATCGTGTCTCCTAAGATACACGTACATACAGAGAGAGACCGACACAACAGGTACTGCATACAAGACCCAGACCTACGTACATGTACACATGTTCAACACCCCCCCGCAGTCGAAGCGTCGCCGGTGACGCAGAGACTAGACCGAAAACCCTCGAACGTCGAGGTGGGTAGTCCCTTCGTCATAACATCGGCGAACTGCTGATCGGTGGGCACATGTAGAACTCGAACACGACCAAGTGCGACGTGCTCCCTGACGAAGTGAATGTTGAGCTCAATATGCTTCGTCCGTCGGTGATGGACAGGGTTGGCAGCGAGGTACACCGCGGAGACATTGTCACAGTAGACAAGCGTCGCCTTGGTAACCTCACATAGCAACTCCTGAAGTAGCTATCGTAGCCAAGAGCACTCCGCGACGGCGTTGGCCACAACCCTGTACTCAGCCTCAGCGCTCGATCGTGAGATCGTGGGTTGTCGTTTAGACGACCACGAAATCAGAGAGGGCCCGAGGTAGATGCAGTAGCCGGAAGTGGAGCGTCGAGTGTCGGGACACCCAGCCCAGTCGGCGCCGGAGTAGGCGACAAGGCTGGTGTCAGGTGATGCCATCAGGGTGAGACCCATAGCTGTGGTGCCATGTAGGTACCGGAGAATACGTTTCACCAAAGCCCAATGAGTATCACGAGGAGCATGCATGTGAAGGCACACCTGCTGGACAGCGTACTGAATGTCCGGACGCGTCAGCGTGAGGTACTGAAGAGCACCGACGATGGAGCGGTAGAAGGGAGCGTCAGACGCCGGAGAACCCTCGACGGCGGACACCTTAGCCTTCGTGTCGACAGGCGTAGAAGCAGGCTTGCAGTTAAGCATGCCGGCTCGCTCCAGAAGCTCGTAGGCATACTTCTGCTGATGCAACAAGAAGCCAGTGGCCCGGCGAACAACCTTGATGCCGAGGAAGTAGTGGAGAGCCCCCAAGTCCTTGAGGGCGAACTCGGTGCCGAGGCGAGCTGTGATCTGCTGAAGTAGCGCTGGCGAGGACGCAGTCAGGATGATGTCATCGACGTAGAGAAGAAGGTACGCGATGGTGGTGCCCTGGTGATAAACAAACAGGGAGGCATCGGACCGTGTGGACCGGAACCCCTGCTGCTGAAGGAAGGCCGCGATCCGCTGGTACCAGGCCGGAGGCGCTTGCTTCAACCCGTAGAGAGAACGGGAGAGCAAGCACACGTGGTCCGGATAGTCGGTGTCGACGAAACCAGTAGGTTGCTGACAGAACACCTGCTCGTCGAGGTGGCCATGCAGAAAAGCATTGGACACGTCGAGCTGGTGAACAGGCCAGGCGCGAGAAACAGCGAGCTGGAGAACAGCGCGAATCGTGCCCGGTTTGACAACCGGGGCGAAGGTGTCGGGGAAGTCCACACCGGCGCGCTGGCGAAAGCCGCGCACAACCCAACGCGCCTTGTAGCGCTCAAGGGAACCGTCGGGGCGAGTCTTGTGGCGGTAGACCCACTTGCCAGTGATGATGTTGGCACGGGGAGGCCGCGGGACAAGCTGCCATGTATGGTTGCGCTGCAGGGTGTCGAACTCCTCACGCATCGCAGCAAGCCAGTTCGGATCCCGAAGGGCTGCGCGGACGGAGCTGGGGAGCGGGGACGGGTCCGAGGTGGACGCGGCGCACGCGTACTCGTCGGAGGTGTAGCGCGTGCTGGGACGAAACGTCCCAGTCCGAGCCCGAGCGACCACACCGGTGAGAGGTGCGGCAGCAGCCGGCGGAGCCGAGATGGGATCGGAAAGGATGAGCTCGAGCCGGTCTCCGGAACGGCCGAAGGGGCCGTGGCGTCGGGGGCGGCCAGCGGGGCCACGGCGCCGGGGGCGCCCTAGGGGGCGGCAGGGGCCGCGGCGGCGGCGGGGGCGCCAGGGGCCACGGCGGCGGGGGCGCCCGAGGGGACAGCCACACCCGAGGCGCCGCGGGAGGGCGTAGCCGGTGCTGGAAACGCGGGCAGGGCCGAGCCCAGCGCTCGGCGCGGCGTAGAGGGCGACTCGCCAGGGGTGGGAGCAGGGGCGAGTCGCACCGCGGGAGGCGCCGATGGTACCTGCTGAAACGGGAACACCAGCTCATCAAAGTACACATGCCGCAAAGTGATAACGCGGTGGGACACTGGATCATAGCACCGGTAACCTTTGGTGTTGGGAGGATAACCAAGGAAGATGCAAGGAAGCGACCGGGGAGCGAGTTTATGAGGAGTGGTGGACGCGGTGCTAGGATAACAGAGACACCCGAAAATGCGAAGACCATCATAAGATGGAGCTGCACCGAAGAGGAGCTGGTTGGGGGAGTAGTTCCAGAGGGGACGACATGGGCGAATGTTAATAAGAAGGCTGGCGGTCGCGAGGGCATCCAGCCAGAACCGAGGAGGCACGTTGGAGTGGAAGAGCAACGTGCGGACACAGTCATTAAGAGTGCGGAGGACGCGCTCAGCGCGGCCATTCTGCTGTGACGTGTAGGGGCAAGTGAGCCGGAAGATAGTATCGTGCGACGCAAGGAGATTGCGGACGGCGACGTTGTCGAACTCTTTTTCGTTGTCAGTTTGCAAGGCAAGAATAGGACGACCAAATTGTGTGGTGACATATGAATAAAAAGCGGTGAGTGTGGAAAGAGCGTCGGACGTGCGACAGAGAGGGAGCGTCCGCACATAATGGAAAAAATCATCCAATATCACCAAATAGTATAAATAACTCGTGTTGCTTGCAACCGGGGACGTCCAAACATCACTATGCAATAACTGAAATGGAAAGGTAGAAATGTGTGTAGACTCGCTAAAGGGGAGACGAACGTGCTTGCCAAGACAGCAGGCCTCACAGGAGTGGTCGTCAACCTTATTACATGAGAATGAAAAACTCTGAAGAATCTGACGCAAAATGGAGGAGTTGGGGTGACCGAGGCGGGCGTGCCAAAGATCGACACTAGCGGCGAGGGCGGCAGGACGGGTGGTGGTGGTGGCACCGGAAGGATGCACTGGGTAAAGCTCGTCCGGGCTGTCACATCGGTGGAGTACCATCCGTGTACAGGCGTCCTTCACAGAAAAGCCAAGGTCGTCAAATTCAACAGTGATAGGATTCTCACGAGCAAGGCGACGAACAGAGACAAGGTTGGTAACTAGGTTAGGGGAAACAAGAACATTAGACATGTTAATGGGAGTAGAAGTAGAAGGAAACGACATTTGACCGACATGTGTAATGGGTAGAGAGGAACCGTTACCAACGATGATGCGAGTGGGAGTATGAACGGGAGTGGAAGACGTAAGATTACCGGGATGAGCAGTCATGTGAGCGGTGGCGCCCGAGTCCATGTACCAGTCACCTCCACCACCGTAGGTACTTGGTGACGGAGCCGAGTGCAGAGCAGCGAGGAGGGCCGGGTCCCATGGCGGCGGCACCTGGGGAGGGAAAAACCCTCCGTAGGCCGGCGCGGGAGCGGCGCCGTAGGCACCGTAGGCGGGCGCGGCGCCGTAGCCGCTGTAGGGAGTGGCGTTCTGCGCGGTGAAGAGCGCCTGGTGGCTCGCCGGACGAGGCCCAAGGATGCCCGGAGCGGGAGCCCGAGGGACCGGCATCGAGTACGCGTGGACGACACCCATCCACGGGTTGGTGCCATACGTCCAGGGTGGGGTGGCCTGCTGCTGCTGCTGACGAGGGGCCCCCCTGGCGCCTGCTTGCTTCCGCCCCGCGGCGGTTGCCGCGGCGCCTGCCACCCTGCTGCGGCTGCTGGGGGCAGCGGGAGGGGCAGGGGGCGTGGGCGGGAGGGGGAAGAACACCGGAGGCGCGGGGGGTGGCGGCTGGTGGCGAGGCACGGGCGGGGCTGCCGGTGGTGGAGCGCCACGCGAGGTGCCGGCGGCGAGGGCATGGTGCTGCACGCGCTTCTTAACCCCCTTCATCCGGCGCTCCTCCAACCTCAAGTATGCCACAAACTTGGGGAAGGAGGGGTCCGGTATGAGGGAGAGATTGGAGGCGGCGTTACCAAACTCCTCGTTGAGGCCGGCAGTGAGCGTGCTGAGGAGGAGGTCGTCATCAACCTTGGCGCCGATGTCACGGAGCTCATCCGCCAACGTCTTCAGGCAGCGGCAGTAGTCATCGATAGACTGATCATCCTGATGGCAGTCAAAAAATTCCTGCTGCAAAAAAACGCGGCGCTGAAGCTGGTTGTCGGTGAAGAGGCCGTTGAGCTTGACCCACACGGCGCGGGCGTCATCACCATCGCTCACGACCGTGTGAAACAGGTCCTTCGAGATGGTGGTGAAGAACCACCGGATGAGCGTGGCGTCGATGGCGGTCCACTCGGAGTCGCCCACCATGGCGCGGGAGTCGACGGTGCCGTCAACGTGATCCACGAGATTGTTCTCGCGGAAGAGCAGCGAGAAGTATGTCTTCCACGCGAAGTACGTGGCGTCGGTGGCGTCGAGGATGACGGGGACGCGGTCGTGGATGTTGATGTCGCGGATGACAGCGGTGTCCGGCCCGGAGAAGGGGTTGAAGTAGGAGGAGGCGGAGGAAGACATGGCGGCTCGGCGGTGATGCGGCGCGGCGGAGGTGCGGCGCGGCGGGGGAGGGGGGCGCGGCGCGGGAGGAGAGGCGCGGCGCGGCGCGGGGAGGCGGCGGCGGCGGCAGATCGCGGCGGCGGCGGCGGCCCGAGGCGGCGGCGGCTAGGGTTAGGCAGAAGCGGGAGAGAATCGACTTGCGATAGATACCATGTAGAGAATGATTTGGTGCATCGATATTTCATTGATCGTGCACTAGGCACATATATATAGGTACAAGGGGTGTGACCGGTATCGTGTCTCCTAAGATACACGTACATACAGAGAAAGACCGACACAACAGGTACTGCACACAAGACCCAGACCTAGTTACATGTACACATGTTCAACACTGCAGCTGGTTCACCGACGACAGCTCGGCCTCCGCCGACGCTTGCTGGAAGTGGTGCTGCTGGTGGCTGTACCTCATCACCGTCTGCATCTTGACTGGTACGGACATGGATTTCTTGAACATCTTCTGCCCGCATGTCGGCTTCGGCCTCCGCCTCGCGCCGAGGTGCCGCGCGTAGCGGCTGAACGCGCTTGCCGGCACCACACCAGGCTCCATTGCGGCCATGTCGTGGAAGTTCAGGACGTACTGGTGGTAGTCGTCGTCACATGGGAGCACCACCGGCGGTACATGCGAGGAGACCTCGGGGAACTGCAGGCCGGCGGCGGGCGTCCCGAGGGCGTGCGCCGAGGAGTTCTCCGGGCTGCAAGAGAGCGAGGCGGGACTGAACGAGGAGGAGGTGGAGGACGAGGAGGGGAAGCTGCAGCCACCGTCGTGGTCCGAGAGGAGGAAATCGAATTCGTCTAGGACAGACTGCTGCATGCCCACGGCGGCCCCATCGCCGGCAGGGACGATGTACGCAGTTGGCTCGTCCTCATTGTTCATCTGCATGCTGATCTGCACGTGCCATATTTGTTGGAAATAATAGCACATTTTCGACTAATCTAATCCACGAGTAAACAGTAAATATGATAAATACGGTATGCATCTCATATCGATACCTAAGCATGTGAGCATGTACAGTACATAGAACCAAAATATTTATGAACAGCATATATGCGGCTAGCACATGTACGAGTAAACGAGGAATGCACAGATCATACCCTTCGGTTGGCCAGGCCAACGCGGCGGCGGCAACAGCAGCCTTGGCGTCGTCTGTGGCCTTCTTCTTGGCGGCGGCGTCTTCGACCATGGTGTCGATGCAGGGGAAGTAATGGAAGCAGAGGCGGACGAAGACGGAGATGGATGGGGTGCAGTCGCATCGATACGCTCCCAAAAACCTCGGTCCAACGTTAATTGAGGTAAGGAGGACGACGGAGAAGGAGGAGCGCGTGTGCGGCTCTTATTCTCAAGCTCCCAATAGCAAGTGGTAGAGCAGCCGTTATAAAAAGATCTTACTCATTTTATTGTAGCAGTATGGTACTAAACTTTCCATCAAACTTTCCACAACTTGCCGTGCACATTCATAGGCCTTAAAGATTAACCAGGGATTATTGTCTTATACGAGCCTATGTGGCTCATCTTTCTCCTTCTTGCTCTGCAGCCCTTCAGGGACGACTTAGCTGCATACAAAGAGATCCATCAGACAGATATCCCAGTGGCTAGTAATTGTCTATGCACCTAAGTAACTAGAACCTCAGCTAAACATGGATTGTTCCAACAAATTTGCACCAGTGATGCTAATTAATCAAAGGATCGCCATGAGATCCATCAAGTTTTTTTCCGAAAAGGAGGATAATCTCCCGTGTGTCTGCATGAAGCGATGCACACAACCATCAAACATTCACCAACTGGTAGATGAATACCTGTGCGTGATGACCGAAACCGATCGAGGTAGGACGCATCATGCACACACTTCGCAGTGTAACCACACATGAAGCCACTAGAACCGACCAAAACTTAGTGGAGTAAATATACTCCACTAAGGTTTACTCGACCGTATCTTACTCTATTTTTTAGGGATTTGTTAGAAATGCTACATTCGAGATAGTAAAATAAAGAAAATCAAGTCAGAAATATTTAGGCTGTGAATTCTACTGTTAATTGACGCCTGATTTCCTCGTGCGTACAACCTGCGACATACTTCATCCGTTAGGCAGTTGTAGCCTGTAGGGCGGAATAACAACTATCTGTGTTGGTAGAGTTGATCAGTTCTGTAAAAAAAAGAGTTTTTCTTTTACGGAAAAAAAAAGTTGATCAGTTGAACCTGGGCAGTTATTCATAAATGAGAGAAGGAAAACGATTGTAATCACCTGACTGATTTCTACGTTTACATCAGCCGCTAGCTATATCGTCCGATTGGCACTCGCTGGTTCCTTGATGGATGGTTATGCATGCTATCACGTGGGTGGTCCCTACTACTCCCTCCGTCTCAAAATATGTGTCACAACTTTATACTCAAAGTTATACTAAAGTTAAGATACTTATTTTGAAACGGAGAAAGTATTATCTAGTAGAGTTAATTACTCCCTCTGCCCGGAAAAACTTGTCCCAAGCTTGTCCCTTAACACTAGTAGAAAAACGACTTTACGTGAGCCCCATTAGTCCCAGTTTGGAAACGGACCGTTTTTAATGTGACCATTAGTCCTGGTTCCAACGGCTAGGGGGCGGGCATCATTAGTCCCGGTTCGTGTTGAACCTCTAGTACCGGTTCGTGACACGAACCGGTACTAAATATGCTCGTGGGGCCCCAGCCTGACACCAGGGTGGTATTTAGTACCGATTCGTGTCACGAACCGGTACTAGAGGTGAATCTTTAATCCCGGTTCGTATAACCAACCGAGACTAAAGATAACTCTATATATAGTGCTTCGTCTAGCCCGAGCCGAAGCTTTCTGTTTTCGTCCCCTCATGCTCGAGCTCACCTCCATTTTCCCAAAATTTATCAAGATTTGAAGGCACCCCATCCATCCAAGTGTTCACAAAGGTTAGCAACTTTGTTCTTTCATCTCTCATTGCTAGATTAGCTCTTGCAATGCTCTATAAGTATAGTGATTTGTGGGTTTTAATTTGGGAGTAATTATATGTGGTAGTTTATTTGATTTATATGCAATTTGAGATCAAATTAACTTCTTACTTTGAATATGTATGTGTGGTTTACTTAGTGTCTTCATGTCCCCGTCCTAACCACCGTCGATCGCCCGCACCGTCCCGTCGCCGGCAATACCTTGGTGAGCCTCTTGTTCTTATCCCTTTTACAAAAAAAAAATCATGTTTGTGTGATTTAGATAGTTACTTGTATAATCTGCTTACCCGTACGTTGTTTGTTATACATAGTGGCATGGTTTTGATATCCGTCCCAGTCGGCCCTCGTCCGGTTTATGATTCGGATGCGGTATATTCTCTTTTATAAATATTTGTTGCATTTCGTGTTTATGACAAATTATGCCCATCAAGTTGACATAGATATTTTTATCTAGGAGGTATGTTGTCGGGGATATCGTGCGACATATGCCAGGGGGTGGCTTATCATGGATGGGGACAAGAGTACGTCGCCGCGCTCTAGAAGCGGGAGTGAGCGAGACCGCATACGCCTGCGAATCTTACCCAGGTTCGGGGCTCTCCTCAGAGATAACACCCCTAGTCCTGCTCTGCGGGGTCTCCGCATGATGACTATGATCAACAAGGTAGCTACAACTTGCTCCTTGAGCTGTTTCGGCTAGAGGAGGGAGAAGGGAGAGGCTAGCTCTGCTCCTCGCTCTACGTGTGTGTGCCAATGGCGTGGGTGCTGAACCCTTTGCATGGGTGAGCCTGGGGGGTTTATATAGGCCTACCCCCCAGGGGTACAATGGTAATCCGGCCGGGTGTAGGACCCGGCCGTCAGCGGCTCTAGCTGCCGACTTCACCGCCGACCGCTGGGGCCCGCCACCTGGTGGGCCATGTTGACTGCTTTATACTATGGCCTCGCCCTCGATGACGAAGGTCTGGTCGAGGGGAACGTGGTTACAGTCCCGCCGCCTGACGGGCGCTCACTATAGCCATACCCCATCTCATCTGGTTAATGGTGCACAGACTCCAAGGGGGAGAAGGGCCGCCTGCTAGGAGTCGGCCCTCCCTTGTTGCCGCCTGCTGGAGGTTTGCCGCCTTCTGGTGGCTCGCGTCGCGGACAGGTAGGGCCCGCCGCCTGCGGGCCATACCGACCGCCCGTCGTGGGGGCATGGCCCCCTCTGGCGCTAGTGATGTCGCGGACTCCGTGGCAATAGCGTCGTGCTGGGCGAGGGGTGTCCGCCCGGTACACAGCTCTGTGGCCACGTCCCATCCTGGATTCGGGGGTGGCAGGCTGCACTGCAGCCATGCCTTGTCGTGTCGTGGTGATGTGGTGCTGACTTCAAGGGGACGAGGGCCCGTCTGCCAGGAGTCGGCCCCCTCACGGCCGCCTTCCATGGTCTTGCCGCCTTCTAGCAGCCGGTCTCTTGGACCAGCCGGCACAAGAAGGCGATCGTCCTTCCGGAAGGTGTGAGGGGCGCAGCCAGCCCCGATGTCTCAAAATAACATGGGGGACTGATGTGGCTACCCGTGGTCATTTACTCCGACAGTAGTCCCCGAAGCTGGTAGGGCACCGCGGCTGAAAAATGAGGAGCCTCAGCAGCTTCCTACTCTGAGTGGTCTGGTAGTTGGGCTTCGTCCGTCTTCTGGAGAGGCCGATTGCCAGGAGCCGGCCAAGGCCAGGCCGGCCGCCTGGCGAGTTCGAATTGTCGTGGCGGAGGCCGGGTAGAGTGCCAGCCGGACGACAGGCTTGCCGCCCGTTGCTCGCTCGCCACGCGGCGCCAGCAGGCCAGGCCGGCCTGCCAGCCTGCGTGCGCGACAAGACGTCGCCGCAGGCCTGGGCCCGCCACTACAGGGCCTCGGCACACGTGCGGATCCGCTGCGGCCGAGGCGGGCGGTTGTGCTCCCCAGGTGCGATTAATACACGCCATTACGGCGCTGTAACTGCGGGGTCGTGGGGGGAGTGGGCACAATTAATCTTGCGCCCCCCACGTCTCGCCCCCTCGACTCCGCCGCCAGAGGGCTATAAGTAGGGGGAGGAGAGGGGCGACAGAACATACGCGCGCCCTCCTCTCCCCTCTCTTTGCTTTTCTTCTTCCTCTTCTTCTTGCTGTTGCCGCGGCCTCTCCTCTCGCCGGAGTGCTGCCGCAGCCCGCCGTTGCCGGACCTCCTCGCGCCGCAGCCACCTTGCGTCGTCGCCGAGCACGGAGCCCATGGCGCAAAGCGGCCGTGCGGGCAACTGGGACGGCTCCAATGTCCACGACGGGCACTTGGAGTTCCTCCGCCAGACGCGGCGGCTCCCCCATGCATCGAACGTTAAGGTGCGGTCCCCCCCCCCCCGAAAGGGAGATCTCGCCGGCGCCGGAAGGCGGCGAGCGCGTCATCTTCCAGTCGCATTTCCTCCGCGGCTTCGGCCTTCCGGCGAGCGGATTCCTTCGCTCGTTTTTGGATTTCTACGGAGTGCAACCCCACCACCTCACTCCGAATACGGTGGTGCTGCTCTCCGCCTTCGTCACCCTGTGCGAGGGCTACCTCGGCACGCTCCCCACACTCGAGTTGTGAGGAGAGCTCTTCTACCTCAAGCTTGGCACCGCCGCCAAGAACGAGGTGGCCCAGTGCGGAGCCTGCGTCACGGTGCGGCGCACGAGATCTGGAGTCCGCTTCCCAGCTCTCGCCCTGCTGCAGTCAGCCAAAGTGTGGCAGAAGTCATACTTCTACGTCGAGAATATCCACTCGACGCGGGACTACGTCAACCTGCCGGCCTACGCAGCCGGCCCGCCTGTTGGGCCTCGCACCAACTGGAAGTTCCGGCCGAGAACCCTGTCGGCCGCGTGTTCCACCACGCTCCTCCGGCTCCAGGAGATGACGGCGTCGGAGGGCCTCAAGGCCTCGGACCTGCTGGCCGCGTTCGTGAAGCGCCGAGTGCTGCCCCTCCAAGCCCGGCCTCACTTGATCAGCGACATGAGCGGGCGCCGGGACTCGTGCTGGCTGTCCACCAAGGTGATGCCGGACATGGAGGTGGTCCGCATGGTGAACTTCTTCTCCGACTGCAAGCTGTCGGAGACGGAGTGGCAATTCGGCAAGCCGCCGTACAGCCGAGCCAACCCACCGCCTCCGGTACGTCTCCTTATTCTTTTTTTTCTTTGTTCGTCTGGGTTCTTTCTTGCCGCCTGACCAGTCGGCCTTGATGTAGCGCTTCCCGGGCTAGATGGCCACTGACACGCCGGCCCCGGGACACCAGTACATGGCGGACCGGTCGGTGAGCGACGTGGACGACCCCGACTTGGGGGCGGCCGCTCAGGAGGAGGACGACGCCACAGGCGGGGGCGGTGAGGGAGCAGGCGGCTCCTTAGGAGGCGGCCTCGGGGATTGGCCGGATGACGACGAGGAGGACGAAGAGCCGCGCCGTGCCCATGGCGCTGACAGGGCGGGCGCCAGCTCCTCGGCCGCGCCGACTGCAGCAGCCGGCGCGCCGAAGCGCCGGGCCGACGTCGGGTTGTTCGGCAGCCGGCCCAAGAAGGCCAGGACCTCGACCGCCACAACCAAGCTGCAAGAGGCTGCCGCGAAGGCCTCCCTCTTCCAAAAAGCCCCAAAGCGGCTCCCGCTGGTGTCCGCGTAAGTGCCTTGTCCTTTCTTGCATCTTGCTTTGCGTTTGCTTTTCTTCTATCTTTGCGATCCTTTTATTCTCTTCCTCCTTTGGTGCGCAGCGCCCCACTTTCCTTGTCGTGAGCCCCATCTAGCTCGGTGATCGGGGCAACAGACGACTTCGTGGGCCCCCGCCATGTGGATCCGCTCGGCGCCCTCCAGGAGGCGATGGAGAAGAACGCGCGGGAGGCGCGAGAGGAGCGGGAAGCTGTGGCCCGGGAGAAGGCAGAGGCCGACGCGGCGGCCGAGGCACAAGCCGACACCGCGGCCAAGGAGCAGGCGGATGTGGCCGCCAAGGTGCAGGCGGAGGAGGCGTCCCGCGGCCGGGCTCCGGAGTCCACCGGTCCGCAATCTGCGGAGCCTGTGGTGCTGGAGGTCCCGGCTACGACTGGAGGGGCCGGCGATGACCAGCCGGTCCAAGAGAGGGGAGGGGACCCTGTTATCCCGGAGGCGGAGGTGCCCCTGCGCACGCCGGCTACCGACGCCCAAGGCAGTCGGCCTGACGCGCCGCTGGTGCCGCCAGCCAGCGGCGAGTTGGTGGTGGGTCCGACTCCTGCAATCCGTATCCCGGTGCGTCGGCGTGCGGGGAGGGCGGCCTCAGCACCGCGGCCGTTGGAGGTCGGGGCCACTAGCTCATCGGCCCCCGACGCCGAGGCTACCAGTGCCGCCCCACCGGATTGGACGTCTGGGGGTGGTACGGGTGTTTTGAACACGGCCTCGCTGGAAGTCCTGGCCCGGTTCAACGCCCAAGGCGCCGCTCTCCAGCAGTACACGCAGGAGTTCCTGGCGATGCGGGCGGCCGTTCGGGTACGTTTCTTGTTTTCGTTTCTTTGTAATATTCCGTGGGGGCGCGCCAGCGCACCCACTGGGTGTAGCCCCCGAGTTCCGGGCCGGCTGCTGAGCAGGCGGCTCGAAACTTCAGGTCGCGCTCCGAGTACTGACTCGTTACCTTCTTCTGTTGTCTTTGTTGCAGGATTACCACAACATCCGTGCGGCCGCCTATAACTCTCAGCTCCAGGAGCTGACCAAGCGGACCGCCGATCTGACGGAGAGCCGAAGTAAGTACTTGGTCTTCTTCCTTGCGGGGACGCGCCAGCGCACCCGCTGGGTGTAGTCCCCGAGATTCGGGCCGACTGCTGAGCAGTCGGGCCGGATCTCCCGGCAACTACTTTCCATTGGTGTTGATGGTTTTCTTTTTTCTCCGTTTTGGCAGAGGCCGCCGCAGATCTGCGGCAGCGCCTGGGCGAGGCCGAGTCCGCGCTCCATACCAAGGAGCAGGAGCGCAACCAGGCGGCCCAGGAATGCGACTGCCTGGCCAAGGAGCTGGCGGACCAGGCGGAGCGGCACAAGGCGGAGCTCCAGAAGCTGAAGGAGGAGGAAGACTCCCTCAAGGCCGATTTTGAGACTCAACGCTCGAACTGGGCCGAGAAGGAGAGACTCCTGACCGACGGCTACAGCGAAATCGAGGACATGATTGATGGTAAGTTCCTTGTTCTTTTGAACAGTCGTAGACTACAGCAGGAGTCGGCCTCTGGCTTCTAATCTTTGATCTTCTTCTTGTGCAGAATACTTTCCCGGTCACTCCGTCGCCGTCAGCCAGGCCATCGAGGTGCGTCGCGACATGCGGAGGAAGGCAGGCGCGGACATTGCGCCCAACGCGCCCTGGAATCTCGGCGAGTAGCTTCTAGCCGTCAAGACGTGCCTGCAGCCGGCTCACAGGAAGCTTCGTCACCTGTAGCGCTCCGGGGCTCAGGTGTTGGCCGCCTTTTGGCCCGACGCTCAAATTCCACGCACCCGCAGTTGGACTGCCGACTGACTGGAGGTAGCGGTCGGCTGCTTCGAGGCTTGGAAGGGCACCGCGGCTCGGGCGGGTGCGCGGACGGCCTTGGAGTTCGCCAAGGCGTTGTATCCTGGGCTGGACCTGGCCCAGCTGGCCACCTTCCGGCAGGAGGCCGGACCGGAGCTGGCGGCAGTGGGCCCTGCGCTTACTCAACGTGCGGCGGCGATCGCCGAGTACACCAACACCACCGTTTTCATCCCCGAGCTGGACGAGGAAGGCGCTGAGGTGCCGCCCAGCTGGTTTGGGCTGAACCCGGGGGATGCGGGGGACTCGGCGGAAGAGATCGCCTCCAGCGACGAGGGCGAGGACGAAGAGGACAAGGACGGCAAAGACGACGCACCGGACGACGGAGCGGACAGCCGGCCTCAGCCCGACCAAGCCTCGACCAACGAGCCGCGTGCTACCGCACCGACTGCTGCCGGGGGCGATCAGGCCGAGACCCTTCAGTCGGTCGCTCCAACATCCGGCGCCGCTGCCTCTGCCAACCCGTCGGACCCGCCTGCTGCTCCCCTGGCCTAGATGGCCACGTCATCTTATCTTTTCCTGTTCTTGTAATCTTTTGAACAAGCAAGTAAATTCGCGCAATTCCACCCGCTGGGGGTGTATTCAAACTTTGTTGAATGCTGGCTAAGAGCTTTTGCTATGTAAATTAATTTTATTCGCACAAGTTGTACTCTGTCGGGTTCTGACTTGGTCTTGCTTTTCTGCTCTTTTTAGGCTTTTTCCTTTGCCGCTTTCCTTTGGCTACTGTACTGCCAGCCGGACAGCCGCTATGTGGTCTGTGGCTGAGTCTGGTACTTGGCCGTTTAGAACGTAGCAAGTCAAGTGAGAAGCCGGCCGGCCGGCTGCTCAGCAGCCGGATGGCGAGGCGAGGAGCCTGGCTTAGCCTATGTTGATGCTTTTTTCCTTAGTCATTTTTTGTGTGGACACCGTTTCCTGCCTTTAGCTCTTGCCAGCCGGACAGTCGCTCTGCGAGCTGTGGCTTAGGGCAAGAGAGGGCTTAGATGTCGGCACAGTACTTGTCCGACTGCAGGTGGCGCCAACATAGGACAAGGAGGCGAGCCCCCGGGCCGACTGGTCGGACCCGGTGCCAGGCGGAGGAATGAAACAACACACTCTCAGGCATAAGCTTATCGTACAGAGAAAAAGGGTAGCCCCCGAGTGCTCCTCGAGGGACCCGATGCCTTCACTCTTAATACGAAAGGTAGCATGATACATACTGCATTAACTGTAAAATCTTCGGAGGAGATTTGCGTTCCACGGGCGCTCTGTTTCCTTGCCGGAATCTTCCCTCTTATGTGCCCTGGGCTTCTGCGCGTCGATGAGGTAGTAGGAGTCGTTGCCCAAGGCTTTGCTAATGACGAAGGGTCCTTCCCAAGGGGCCGAGAGCTTGTGCTGGCCGGCTGTTCGCTGGATCAGCCGGAGCACAAGGTCCCCCTCTTGGAAAGATCGTGGCTTGACCTTCCGGCTGTGGTAGCGGCGTAGGGCCTGCTGGTAGATGGCGAACCGGCTGAGTGCCAGCAGCCGGCCTTCTTCCAGCAGGTCGACGCCGTCTTCTCATGCCTCCTTTGCCTCCGCCTCTGTGTACATGGTGACGCGAGGCGAGTCAAACTCGATGTCGGTTGGGATGATGGCCTCGGCCCCGTACACGAGGAAGAAGGGAGTGAAGCCAGTCGATTTGTTCGGCGTGGTCCGGAGACTCCAGAGGACGGCCGGTAGCTCCTCGATCCAGCAGCCGGCCGAGCGCTCCAGCGGCTCGACCAGTCGGGGCTTGATGCCGGACAAGATGAGGCCGTTTGCTAGCTCGACTTGGCCGTTTGACTGCGGATGGGCAACGGACGCTAAGTCCAGTCGGGTGCCCTACGTCAGGCAGAAACGGGCCAAGGCCCCTTTGGCAAAGTTTGTACCATTGTCGCTGATGATGTTGTGCGGTATGCCGTACCGGACGGTGATATCTGTGATGAAGGTCACCGCAGTCAGACCGTTCAGCTTCTTAATTGGCTTTGCTTCAATCCACTTGGTGAATTTATCCACGGTGACCAGCAGATGAGTCATGCCGCCGCGTGCTGTTTTGAACGGGCCCACCATGTCCAGCCCCCAGACGGCAAATGGCCAAGTGAGGGGGATGGTCTTGAGTGCAGAAGCCGGCAGGTGTTGCTTGGAGCCAAATTTCTAGCACCCTTTGCACTTCTTGACCAAGTCATTGGCGTCGTCCAAAGCAGTCGTCCAGAAGAATCCATGGCGGAAAGCTTTGGCGACGAGGGATCTGGAGGCCGCGTGGTGGCCGCATTTGCCTTGATGGATGTCTCTGAGGATTGCCTTGGCTTTTTCTGGCTCAACGCACCGCTGGAAGACACCAGTCACGCTGCGTCTGACAAGCTCTCTGTTCACTATCGTGCATGCTGCTGCCCGGCATTACACTTGCCGGGCCAAGGTCTCGTCGGTTGGTAGCTCTCCGTTTACCAGGAAGTTGAGGATGGGCTGCGCCCATGATGGTGCTTCGACCACTGTCATCATGGCCACTGGGACCAGGGCGGTTGGGTTGGGAGGAGGCGGGTTGGAGTCGGCCGCCGCTTGTTGTGTCGTTGAAGTTCTCGGGCCGACTGTTGTAGCCCCCGGGCCGGGTTCTGAAGTCCCCGTGCCGGGTGCGACTGCTGCAGTCCCCGAGCGCCTGCCGACGTCCCAGGGCCGACTGCCGCAGCCCCTGGGCCAGGTTCTGAAGTCCCCGGGCCGGGTGCGACTGCTGCAGTCCCCGTATCGGATCCGACTGTTTCAGGAGTAGTTGGCACGAAGATGGACTCTGACTCCAGCGATGGTTTGATAGACGGCTTGCGGAGGTATTGGAGGGAGACGCCGGCTGGTATCGCTTGGCGGGTGGAGCCAATCCGTGCCAGGGCATCAGCTTGCTCGTTCTCGGCTCGTGGCACGTGAAGGAACTCGCACCCGTCAAAGTATCCACTGATCTGCTGGACGAGGAAACGGAAGCTCGCCATGTTTGCATCCTTGGCGTCCCAGTCGCCAGACGACTGCTGGACTACCAAGTCTGAGTCACCGTAGCATAGAATCCGGCGAATGCCAATTGCTTTGGCCAGTCGGAGCCCGTGGACGAGTGCCTCGTATTCGGCCACGTTGTTGGAGGCGGCGAATTGAATTTGTAATGTGTACTTGAGCTTGTCGCCTTTGGGAGAGCTGAGGACGATGCCAGCTCCTAGACCGGTGCGCATCTTTGAGCCATCAAAGTGCATTCGCCAATGGGTAGAATCCGGCGCCGGCGGCAGGTACTGGGTCTCGGCCCAGTCGATGAGGAAGTCGGCCAGCGCTTGGGACTTGATGGCGGTGCGGGGCTGGTAGAGGATGGTGTGGGGAGCTAGCTCGATGGCCCACTTGGCCACCCGGCCTGATGCATCTATGTTGCCTATAGTCTCGGCAAGTGGGGCGGTGCAGACAACCGTGATGGAGTGCTCTTGAAAGTACTGCTTGAGCTTCTTGGCGGCAAAGTATACGCCATAGCACATCTTCTGGTAGTGGGGGTAATTTTGCTTGGAGGCCGACAGCACTTCACTCAGGTAGTAGACGGGCCTCTGGACCGGCTGTGCCTTGCCGTCTTCCGGGCGCTCGACCACGATGACAGTGCTGACCACCCGGCTGGTGGCGGCGATGTAGAGGAACATGGGCTCCTTAGCAGCCGGAGCCGCCAGGACAGGCGGCGTAGTCAGCATTTTCTTGAGCTGGAGGAAGGCCTCGTCCGCCTTGTCGTTCCACTTCAAGTGAGTGGTTTTCTTCATTAGCTGGTACAGGGGAAGAGCCTTCTTGCCCAGCCGACTGATGAAACGGCTGAGGGATGCCAAGCACCCGGTGAACTTCTGGATGTCTCGCAGCCGGGTGGGCCTCTCCATCCACTCAATGGCCTTGATCTTCACAGGGTTGCACTCGATGCCGCGTTCTGAGACAAGGAAACCAAGGAGCTGGCCGGCTGGGACTCCGAAGACACACTTTTCTGGGTTTAGCTTGATTTGAAAACAGCGTAGATTATCGAAGGTCTCCTTGAGATCCTCCAGGAGGGTGCCACACTTCTCCGTCTTCACCACAATGTCGTCTACATAGACGTGGGCATTTCTGCCGAGTTGCTTGAGGAGGCACTTCTGCATGCAACGCTGAAACTTGGCACCGGCATTTCTCAGGCCGAATGTCATGGTTAGGTAGCAGAAGGCTCCGAATGGTGTGATGAAGGCGGTCTTCAGCCGATCGGCCGGGTTCAGCTTGATCTGGTGGTAGCCAGAGTAGGCATCCAAAAAACTCAACAGCTCGCATCCGGCTATGGAGTCAATCACTTGGTCTATCCGAGGTAGAGCAAACGGATCTTTGGGGCAGGCTTTGTTGAGGCTGGTGTAATCAATGCACATGCGCCACTTGTTGTTCTTCTTCAGTACAAGGACTGGGTTGGTAAGCCATTCTGGAAAGAACACTTCCATGATGAAGCCGACCGCCAGAAGCCGGGCGATCTCTTCACCAACAATTCTTCTCTTCTCTTCTGACAGGCGGCGGAGGGGTTCCTTAACTGGTTTTGCATCTGATCTGACGTGTAGTTTGTGCTCGGCGAAATCCGTCGGAACACCCGGCATGTCCTTGGGAGACCATGAGAAGATGTCCCGATTCTCACGGAGGAAATCGACGAGCTCGCTTTCCTATTTGCTATCGAGATGGGCCCCTACGACAGCGAACCTCTCGGGGTTGCTCAGGGTCCAAGGGAATCTTTTTGGTTTCTTTGGCCAGCTGGAAGGAACCCTGGGCCTCTGACTCCTTGGGATCTGGTGACAGGTCCGGCTGCTTGCTGGCCATGGCCACAACCCGGTCAAGGAGCCGCCTTTCTGCAGCGACGACGAGGGACTCGGCCAGCCGACTGCTGGCATTAGCACATGTGGCCGACTTCTGGTAGTCGCCGGCTATGGTGATAATGCCCTTGGTGTCCGGCATCTTCATCTTGAGGTAAGCGTAGTGTGGCACCGCCATGAACTTGGCCAGAACAGGACGGCCAAGGAGCGCATGGTAGGGGCTCTCCAGGTCCACCACCTCGAACCAGATTGGCTCGCGACGGAAGTGCTCTTTGTCTCCGAAGAGGACATCTATCTTGATCTTGCCGATTGGAGAGCAGGAAAGGCCAGGTACAATGCCATGGAAGACAGTCCGGCTGGGCTGGAGCTGCTTCTCCTTAACGCATAGCTTCTCCAGGGTGTCACGGTAGAGGATGTTGATGCTGCTACCACCGTCTATCAGAACTCGGGAGAAGCGACAGGCTCGCCGCTTTGTTGAAAAGGTGGCATCCAGCACCAGGGCGTAGGAACCCGGAGAAGGCATCACCTCCGGGTGGTCAGCGCGGCTCCAGCTGATGGGACTCTCGGACCAGTGCATGAACTCTGGGACCTCAGAAGCGACCGCGTTCACCTCACGGTGCTGCTGACACCGGCTGTGCCTGTCATCGGCCACACTGGTGAAGACGACGTAGGCTCCGTGTTCTTCGGGGAATTCATCTTGGATTGCGCCGACGGGGCGGGCCGCCGGCTGCTGAGGAGGCGGAGCCGGCGGGCCAGCAGGCGGAGTGGGCAGTCCTTCGCCTTTGGCAATGCGGGTGAGCCAGTGGCACTTCCGGGTGGTGTGATTGGACGGCTTCGCGCCGCTGTGGAACTTGCAGGGAGCATCAAGGGTTTGCTCGAAGGAGAAGGCGGGCAACCAAGCAGGCTTGCCGCCTTTTTGATGCTTGGGGCCGGGCTGCCCTTCCGGCTGTTGGTCTTCAACTGCTGCCACCTGCCGGCTGGTGGAAGCCGGCTGCTGGGCCTTGCGTTTGTTGTCGTTCGACTGCTGGCGCCGACTAGAGTCGCTAGCAGGCGTCTGAAGGGCCGGAGGGAGCATCTTTCCAGACACGTCCACTCGGAGCTCCAACTTCATGGAGGAGTCGGCGGTGGCGTACTTGTCCGCTATGATTAGCAACTCGTCGAGTGTGGCTGGCTCGTTGCAGAGGAGTCGGTGCTTGAGTAAGGTGCCCTATCGGCACCCGGTAGTGAAGTACTCTATGGCTTGCACCTCATGCACCCCTTCGCAGGAGTTGCGCAGTTCGGCCCACCGCGTCAAGTACTCGCGGGTGGACTCAGTTGGGCCTTGGATGCACAGGGAGAGCTGGCGAGGCTTGGGCGGCCGCTTGTAGGTGCTGGTGAAGTTGCGGATGAAAACTTCGGTAAAGTCCAGCCAGCTGTTGACGCTGTAGGGCTTGAGGCTGTTCAGCCATGTCCGGGTCGTGCCCTGGAGCATGAGTGGAACGTACTTCACGACAACGCGCTTGTTGCCATTTGCTATGCTGACGACGGTGGAGTAGTCAACCAGCCAATCCTCCGGCTTCACGAAACCGTTGTACTTGGGAGTGTCTCGAGGAAGCGAGAACCCTTTGGGGAAGGGCTCGTCGCGAATGCAGGGGCCGAAACAAGGCGGGCCGATCGCATCTTCTTCTTCTAACGCCAGGGATCAAGCCAAGCGGTCGAGCCGGTAGCGGGCGTCGTTCTCTCCGACTCCTTCATGGGGACCCAGCCGGCCTCCGAGAGTCGGATGCTCAACGGGCGGCGGGGAGGCGCGCCTCTCCTTGCGCGGGGGAGGCGGACGATCGTCCCGCCGTTCTACTGCTCGTGGGCGGCCGTCTTGGTCGCGCTCGATGGTGATGCGTGTGCAGCTGCGGCTACCAGCCAGCTCTTGGTCTCCTCGGTCGCAGGCGCCGCCCGTCGGCGTCCGGGAGGTCGCGCCGTGCTCTCGGCGAGGGGGAAGGTTCCCGGCCTGCAAGCCGGGTTCAGCCGTGCGGCGGCCGGCTTCTTGCTGCGCGGCGGCCGCGTCGATGAAATGCTGGACGCGCTCCATCATGCAGCGACGCTCGTCGCCCTCCAGGCGGTCCAGCTCGTCTGCTGCCGCCTGGGCGGCGCGTAAGTTCTCCATTGGCGTGGCGTAGACTGGGCGATCGGCCCCCAGCATGCTGGCGATGGTCGCGCTGCGCTGCCGGACCGTGCCCGCGCGGCTGGGTTCGCCAGCAGCTGGCGTGCCGCAGACGGCGCGGTCGATCTCGCGCTGGTAGGCCTCGGTGAGGCGTCTCATGGCTGCCAACTTGTTGGCGCTATCGAGGAGTGCGACGCGGCACGCCTCCAGCGTATCACCGTTCGCACCGGGAGCCACGGGTGCGGACAGGTCTTGCATTGCCGCCCGCAACGGGTCCCGCTCGGCCTCGTCGGGGGCTCCATCGTGGCTGATGACCAGCACCTCGGCGACGGTGCTGGTGCCGGTGCTACTGTCAGCAGTAGGGAGCGGGTCATCGAAGATCACTATGCACCGGGGAAGGTATCAGAAGGCGCGGCGTCGGCGTCGATGACCATGTCGACGGGT
Source organism: Thinopyrum elongatum (assembly GCA_011799875.1). Taxonomy (NCBI): domain Eukaryota; kingdom Viridiplantae; phylum Streptophyta; class Magnoliopsida; order Poales; family Poaceae; genus Thinopyrum; species Thinopyrum elongatum. Next base: position 84,472,004 of record CM022299.1, read on the forward strand.
GGGTCGGTGGAGCCGACAGACTCCAGGTCGGAGGCCGACTCATTGACGATGTGAAGCTTGCCGAGGGGGTCGAGAAGGCAGCTCTCGGAGCTGGCTGCGCCCGCATTGGGTGCGGGCTCGTCGGAGAGGCGGATCCTGCCGACGAGGTCAGCGAGGTAGCTCACGGCGCAGGCGGCATCCACGCCACGCAGTGTGTCGGCGCGAACGCCGTCGGGCGTGCCGGGCTGGCTGTGCTCGCCAGGAAGGAAGAGGGTTCCCGTCCAGAACGTGCTTCCGGGCGACGGTGCACCTTGCCCCGCGGTGGGCGCCAAATGTCGGGGATATCGTGCGACATATGCCAGGGGGTGGCTTATCATGGATGGGGACAAGAGTACGTCGCCGGGCTCTAGAAGCGGGAGTGAGCGAGACCGCATACGCCTGCGAATCTTACCCAGGTTCGGGGCTCTCCTCGGAGATAACACCCCTAGTCCTGCTCTGCGGGGTCTCCGCATGATGACTATGATCAACAAGGTAGCTACAACTTGCTCCTTGAGCTGTTTCGGCTAGAGGAGGGAGAAGGGCAAGGCTAGCTCTGCTCCTCGCTCTACGTGTGTGTGCCAATGGCGTGGGTGCTGAACCCTTTGCATGGGTGAGCCTGGGAGGTTTATATAGGCCTACCCCCCAGGGGTACAATGGTAATCCGGCCGGGTGTAGGACCCGGCCGTCAGCGGCTCTGGCTGCCGGCTTCACCGCCGACCGCTGGGGCCCGCCGCCTGGTGGGCCATGTTGACTGCTTTATACTGTGGCCTCGCCCTCGATGACGAAGGTCTGGTCGAGGGGAACATGGTTACAGTCCCACCGCCTGACGGGCGCTCACTGTAGCCATACCCCGTCTCATTTGGTTAATGGTGCACAGACTCCAAGGGGAAGGAGGGCCACCTACTAGGAGTTGGCCCTCCCTTGTTGCCGCCTGCTGGAGGTTTGCCGCCTTCTGGTGGCTCGCGGACAGGTAGGGCCCGCCGCCTGCGGGCCGTACCGACCGCCCGTCATGGGGGCGTGGCCCTCTCTGGCGCTAGTGATGTCACGGACTGCGTGGCAATAGCGCCGTGCTGGGCGAGGGGTGTCCGCCCGGTACACAGCTCTGTGGCCACGTCCCATCCTGGATTCGGGGGTGGCAGGCTGCACTGCGGCCATGGCTTGTCTTGTCGTGGTCATGTGGTGCTGACTTCGAGGGGATGAGGGGCCGTCTGCCAGGAGTCGGGCAACTCGTCGATGTGGCTGGCTCGTTGCAGAGGAGTCGGTGCTTGAGTAAGGTGCCCTATCGGCACCCGGTAGTGAAGTACTCTATGGCTTGCACCTCATGCCACCCTTCGCAGGAGTTGCCAGTTCGCCCACCCGCGTCAAGTCTCTCGCGGGTGGACTCAGTTGGGCCTTGGATGCACAGGGAGAGCTGGCGAGGCTTGGCGGGCCGCTTGTAGGTGCTGTGAAGTTGCGGATGAAAACTTCGGTAAAGTCCCGCCAGCTGTTGACGCTGTAGGGCTTGAGGCTCACTCAGGTAGTAGACGGGCCTCTGGACCGGCTGTGCCTTGCCGTCTTCCGGGCGCTCGACCACGATGACAGTGCTGACCACCCGGCTGGTGGCGGCGATGTAGAGGAACATGGGCTCCTTAGCAGCCGGAGCCGCCAGGACAGGCGGCGTAGTCAGCATTTTCTTGAGCTGGAGGAAGGCCTCGTCCGCCTTGTCGTTCCACTTCAAGTGAGTGGTTTTCTTCATTAGCTGGTACAGGGGAAGAGCCTTCTTGCCCAGCCGACTGATGAAACGGCTGAGGGATGCCAAGCACCCGGTGAACTTCTGGATGTCTCGCAGCCGGGTGGGCCTCTCCATCCACTCAATGGCCTTGATCTTCACAGGGTTGCACTCGATGCCGCGTTCTGAGACAAGGAAACCAAGGAGCTGGCCGGCTGGGACTCCGAAGACACACTTTTCTGGGTTTAGCTTGATTTGAAAACAGCGTAGATTATCGAAGGTCTCCTTGAGATCCTCCAGGAGGGTGCCACACTTCTCCGTCTTCACCACAATGTCGTCTACATAGACGTGGGCATTTCTGCCGAGTTGCTTGAGGAGGCACTTCTGCATGCAACGCTGAAACTTGGCACCGGCATTTCTCAGGCCGAATGTCATGGTTAGGTAGCAGAAGGCTCCGAATGGTGTGATGAAGGCGGTCTTCAGCCGATCGGCCGGGTTCAGCTTGATCTGGTGGTAGCCAGAGTAGGCATCCAAAAAACTCAACAGCTCGCATCCGGCTATGGAGTCAATCACTTGGTCTATCCGAGGTAGAGCAAACGGATCTTTGGGGCAGGCTTTGTTGAGGCTGGTGTAATCAATGCACATGCGCCACTTGTTGTTCTTCTTCAGTACAAGGACTGGGTTGGTAAGCCATTCTGGAAAGAACACTTCCATGATGAAGCCGACCGCCAGAAGCCGGGCGATCTCTTCACCAACAATTCTTCTCTTCTCTTCTGACAGGCGGCGGAGGGGTTCCTTAACTGGTTTTGCATCTGATCTGACGTGTAGTTTGTGCTCGGCGAAATCCGTCGGAACACCCGGCATGTCCTTGGGAGACCATGAGAAGATGTCCCGATTCTCACGGAGGAAATCGACGAGCTCGCTTTCCTATTTGCTATCGAGATGGGCCCCTACGACAGCGAACCTCTCGGGGTTGCTCAGGGTCCAAGGGAATCTTTTTGGTTTCTTTGGCCAGCTGGAAGGAACCCTGGGCCTCTGACTCCTTGGGATCTGGTGACAGGTCCGGCTGCTTGCTGGCCATGGCCACAACCCGGTCAAGGAGCCGCCTTTCTGCAGCGACGACGAGGGACTCGGCCAGCCGACTGCTGGCATTAGCACATGTGGCCGACTTCTGGTAGTCGCCGGCTATGGTGATAATGCCCTTGGTGTCCGGCATCTTCATCTTGAGGTAAGCGTAGTGTGGCACCGCCATGAACTTGGCCAGAACAGGACGGCCAAGGAGCGCATGGTAGGGGCTCTCCAGGTCCACCACCTCGAACCAGATTGGCTCGCGACGGAAGTGCTCTTTGTCTCCGAAGAGGACATCTATCTTGATCTTGCCGATTGGAGAGCAGGAAAGGCCAGGTACAATGCCATGGAAGACAGTCCGGCTGGGCTGGAGCTGCTTCTCCTTAACGCATAGCTTCTCCAGGGTGTCACGGTAGAGGATGTTGATGCTGCTACCACCGTCTATCAGAACTCGGGAGAAGCGACAGGCTCGCCGCTTTGTTGAAAAGGTGGCATCCAGCACCAGGGCGTAGGAACCCGGAGAAGGCATCACCTCCGGGTGGTCAGCGCGGCTCCAGCTGATGGGACTCTCGGACCAGTGCATGAACTCTGGGACCTCAGAAGCGACCGCGTTCACCTCACGGTGCTGCTGACACCGGCTGTGCCTGTCATCGGCCACACTGGTGAAGACGACGTAGGCTCCGTGTTCTTCGGGGAATTCATCTTGGATTGCGCCGACGGGGCGGGCCGCCGGCTGCTGAGGAGGCGGAGCCGGCGGGCCAGCAGGCGGAGTGGGCAGTCCTTCGCCTTTGGCAATGCGGGTGAGCCAGTGGCACTTCCGGGTGGTGTGATTGGACGGCTTCGCGCCGCTGTGGAACTTGCAGGGAGCATCAAGGGTTTGCTCGAAGGAGAAGGCGGGCAACCAAGCAGGCTTGCCGCCTTTTTGATGCTTGGGGCCGGGCTGCCCTTCCGGCTGTTGGTCTTCAACTGCTGCCACCTGCCGGCTGGTGGAAGCCGGCTGCTGGGCCTTGCGTTTGTTGTCGTTCGACTGCTGGCGCCGACTAGAGTCGCTAGCAGGCGTCTGAAGGGCCGGAGGGAGCATCTTTCCAGACACGTCCACTCGGAGCTCCAACTTCATGGAGGAGTCGGCGGTGGCGTACTTGTCCGCTATGATTAGCAACTCGTCGAGTGTGGCTGGCTCGTTGCAGAGGAGTCGGTGCTTGAGTAAGGTGCCCTATCGGCACCCGGTAGTGAAGTACTCTATGGCTTGCACCTCATGCACCCCTTCGCAGGAGTTGCGCAGTTCGGCCCACCGCGTCAAGTACTCGCGGGTGGACTCAGTTGGGCCTTGGATGCACAGGGAGAGCTGGCGAGGCTTGGGCGGCCGCTTGTAGGTGCTGGTGAAGTTGCGGATGAAAACTTCGGTAAAGTCCAGCCAGCTGTTGACGCTGTAGGGCTTGAGGCTGTTCAGCCATGTCCGGGTCGTGCCCTGGAGCATGAGTGGAACGTACTTCACGACAACGCGCTTGTTGCCGTTTGCTATGCTGACGACGGTGGAGTAGTCAACCAGCCAATCCTCCGGCTTCACGAAACCGTTGTACTTGGGAGTGTCTCGAGGAAGCGAGAACCCTTTGGGGAAGGGCTCGTCGCGAATGCAGGGGCCGAAACAAGGCGGGCCGATCGCATCTTCTTCTTCTAACGCCAGGGATCAAGCCAAGCGGTCGAGCCGGTAGCGGGCGTCGTTCTCTCCGACTCCTTCATGGGGACCCAGCCGGCCTCCGAGAGTCGGATGCTCAACGGGCGGCGGGGAGGCGCGCCTCTCCTTGCGCGGGGGAGGCGGACGATCGTCCCGCCGTTCTACTGCTCGTGGGCGGCCGTCTTGGTCGCGCTCGATGGTGATGCGTGTGCAGCTGCGGCTACCAGCCAGCTCTTGGTCTCCTCGGTCGCAGGCGCCGCCCGTCGGCGTCCGGGAGGTCGCGCCGTGCTCTCGGCGAGGGGGAAGGTTCCCGGCCTGCAAGCCGGGTTCAGCCGTGCGGCGGCCGGCTTCTTGCTGCGCGGCGGCCGCGTCGATGAAATGCTGGACGCGCTCCATCATGCAGCGACGCTCGTCGCCCTCCAGGCGGTCCAGCTCGTCTGCTGCCGCCTGGGCGGCGCGTAAGTTCTCCATTGGCGTGGCGTAGACTGGGCGATCGGCCCCCAGCATGCTGGCGATGGTCGCGCTGCGCTGCCGGACCGTGCCCGCGCGGCTGGGTTCGCCAGCAGCTGGCGTGCCGCAGACGGCGCGGTCGATCTCGCGCTGGTAGGCCTCGGTGAGGCGTCTCATGGCTGCCAACTTGTTGGCGCTATCGAGGAGTGCAACGCGGCACGCCTCCAGCGTATCACCGTTCGCACCGGGAGCCACGGGTGCGGACAGGTCTCGCATTGCCGCCCGCAACGGGTCCCGCTCGGCCTCGTCGGGGGCTCCATCGTGGCTGATGACCAGCACCTCGGCGACGGTGCTGGTGCCGGTGCTACTGTCAGCAGTAGGGAGCGGGTCATCGAAGATCACTATGCACCGGGGAAGGTATCAGAAGGCGCGGCGTCGGCGTCGATGACCATGTCGACGGGTGGGTCGGTGGAGCCGACAGACTCCAGGTCGGAGGCCGACTCATTGACGATGTGAAGCTTGCCGAGGGGGTCGAGAAGGCAGCTCTCGGAGCTGGCTGCGCCCGCATTGGGTGCGGGCTCGTCGGAGAGGCGGATCCTGCCGACGAGGTCAGCGAGGTAGCTCACGGCGCAGGCGGCATCCACGCCACGCAGTGTGTCGGCGCGAACGCCGTCGGGCGTGCCGGGCTGGCTGTGCTCGCCAGGAAGGAAGAGGGTTCCCGTCCAGAACGTGCTTCCGGGCGACGGTGCACCTTGCCCCGCGGTGGGCGCCAAATGTCGGGGATATCGTGCGACATATGCCAGGGGGTGGCTTATCATGGATGGGGACAAGAGTACGTCGCCGGGCTCTAGAAGCGGGAGTGAGCGAGACCGCATACGCCTGCGAATCTTACCCAGGTTCGGGGCTCTCCTCGGAGATAACACCCCTAGTCCTGCTCTGCGGGGTCTCCGCATGATGACTATGATCAACAAGGTAGCTACAACTTGCTCCTTGAGCTGTTTCGGCTAGAGGAGGGAGAAGGGCAAGGCTAGCTCTGCTCCTCGCTCTACGTGTGTGTGCCAATGGCGTGGGTGCTGAACCCTTTGCATGGGTGAGCCTGGGAGGTTTATATAGGCCTACCCCCCAGGGGTACAATGGTAATCCGGCCGGGTGTAGGACCCGGCCGTCAGCGGCTCTGGCTGCCGGCTTCACCGCCGACCGCTGGGGCCCGCCGCCTGGTGGGCCATGTTGACTGCTTTATACTGTGGCCTCGCCCTCGATGACGAAGGTCTGGTCGAGGGGAACATGGTTACAGTCCCACCGCCTGACGGGCGCTCACTGTAGCCATACCCCGTCTCATTTGGTTAATGGTGCACAGACTCCAAGGGGAAGGAGGGCCACCTACTAGGAGTTGGCCCTCCCTTGTTGCCGCCTGCTGGAGGTTTGCCGCCTTCTGGTGGCTCGCGGACAGGTAGGGCCCGCCGCCTGCGGGCCGTACCGACCGCCCGTCATGGGGGCGTGGCCCTCTCTGGCGCTAGTGATGTCACGGACTGCGTGGCAATAGCGCCGTGCTGGGCGAGGGGTGTCCGCCCGGTACACAGCTCTGTGGCCACGTCCCATCCTGGATTCGGGGGTGGCAGGCTGCACTGCGGCCATGGCTTGTCTTGTCGTGGTCATGTGGTGCTGACTTCGAGGGGATGAGGGGCCGTCTGCCAGGAGTCGGCCCCCTCGCGGCGGCCTTCCATGTTCTTGCCGCCTTCTAGCAGCCGGTCTCTTGGACCAGCAGGCCCAAGAAGGCGGTCGTCCTTCCGGAAGGTGTGAGGCGTCATCTTCCGAATTGCGGTACAACAATTTCTTTGATCCTCTAACATGCGCTGCAACTTTAGCTTCTCCTTTTCACTTGGCAGTTTCTCTTTGCATCGGAAATGGCCGACCAAAATAATCAGAGGGCTCATCTGATGCCTCTTCTTCAGCTTCTCCCGCATGCCGCTCAGCTTCTTCCCCTATGTTGTACCATCGTATTAGGGACAACCTATGGCCCAGGAAACTGTCGTCATCCTCTTCTTCTTCATTCTTTCCATTAGGACCCCTATTTCTCCGTGCTTGGTCCAACAGTTCTAGCCGGACATGAAACCGGACCCAAACAGGGGGCGCTGAATGGTTCTGAGTTAGGGAGTAATTGTGATCATTCTTACAGACAGACATGGACAAACATAAAACCATCCGCTCGATTTTTGCCTCAGTCGCAAGCAGAAAAAGTATGGCCACGCCATGTAATGAAACTGGGGAGGAGCATCGGTCATCGTACATCCATGCCAGCTCATCTTCATTACAAAACAACGAAAAAGACCAAATTAATACAAGGTCATACACACTTATTCTCATTAAAACAACATACCACTCTCTAGCTAAAGCATTTATGCAACAAACAAATGCGATCAAGATCGCAACTAGGTAACAATTGATCCAACAGCATAATGATACCAAGCCTCACTATCATTGGATTATTTTCTAATCTTTCTAATCTTCAAGCGCATGGCATCCATCTTGATCTTGTGCATCATCGACGGACATCGGCAACATACAACTCCAGTTTCCATGCTTCTCTCCTCAATTCTTTCAATGTTCTTTCAAATACTCATTTTCTTTTTCAACTAAATTTACTTCTCAACCAGAGGGTCGGTTGTAATTCCGGGTCACATTGTCGGGAGTAAATGACCACGGGTAGGCCACATCAGTCCCCATGGTATTTTGAGACATCGGGCTGGCTGCGCGCCTCACACCTTCGGAAGGACGACGCTTCTTGGGCCTGCTGGTCCAAGAGACCGGCTGCTAGACGGCGGCAAGAACAGGAAGGCCGCGGAGGGGGACGGACTCCGGCAGACGGCCCCTCATCCCCGCGAAGTCAGCACCACATGACCACGACAAGGACACGCCATGGCCGCAGTGCAGCATGCCCACCCCCGAATCCAGATGGGAGTGGCCACAGCGATGTGTACCGGGCGGACACACCTCGCCCAGCACGGCGCTATGCCACGCAGTACGTGACATCACTGCGCCAGAGAGGGCCACGCCCCATGGACGGGCGGTCGGTACGGCCCGCAGGCGGCGGCCCGACATGCGCTAGTGATGTCACGGACTGCGTGGCAATGCGCAGTTGCTGGGCGAGGGTGTCCGCCCGTACACAGCTCTGTGGCCCACGTCCCATCCTGGATTCGGGGGGTGGCAGGCTGCACTGAGCCATGGCTTGTTTTCGTGGTCATGTGGGGTGCTGACTTCGGGGGAGGGATGAGGGCCGTCTGCCAGGTCGGCCCCTCGCTGGCGGCTTCCATGTTCTTGCCGCTTCTAGCAGACGGTCTCTGGACCAGCAGGCCCAAGAAGCGCGGTCGTCCTTCCGGACAGTGTGTGAGGCGAGCAGCCAGCACGATTGTTCTCAAACTAACATGGGGATGATGTGGCCTACCGTGCGTACATTTTTACTCCGACATATGTGAAACGGGAAAGTAACCAACGACCCTCTTGTTGAGAAGTTAAATTAGTTGAAAAAGAAAAAAAAAGAAATGAGTATTGAAGAAAAATTGAAAAGAATGGGAGAGAGAAGATGAATGGAGTTGTCTGTGCCGATGTCGTTCGATGATCACAAGATCAAGATGGATGCAAATGACGCTTGAAGATTAAGAAAGATTTAGAAAATAGTGCCAATGGATAGTGAGGCTTGGTATCATTATGCTGTGGATCCATTGTTACCTAGTTGCATCTTGATGCATTTGGTTGTTGCATTAAATGCTTTGAGCTAGATGGTGTTGTATGTTGTTTTTGAGAATCAGTGTGTATGAACTTGTAGTAATATTTGGTCTTTTCGTGTTTTGTAATGAAAGATGAGCTGGGAATGTGTATGTACGATGACGAGCTCTCCCAGTTACATTATGGCGTGGCATTTACTTTTCTGCTTTGCGACTGAGGCAAACAACAATGACGCGGATGGTTATTATGTGTTGTACCATGTGAGCTGTCTGTAAGAATGATGCACAATTACTCAACTCAAGAAACCATTCACGCCCACCTGTTGAGTCGGTTCAGTGTCCGGCTATAAACTGTGGCCCAAGCACGGAGGAAAGAGGGGGGGTCCTAATGGAAGAGAATGAAGAAGAAGGGATGACGACAGTATCCCTGGCATAGGTTCCCTGAATACGATGGTACAACAAATAGGGGAAGAGCTGAGCCGGAAATGCGGAAGAAGAAGCTGTGAAGAAAGAGAGGCATCAGATGAGCCCGCTTGTGATTTTGGTTCGGGCCCATTGCCGATGCAAAGAGAAAAACTGCCGCAAGTGAAAAAGGAGAAAGAGCTAAAGTGGCAGCGCATGTTAGAGGATCCAGAAAAATGTTGTACCCAAAATTACGGAGATGACAGAAAAAAATGGGCACACCACTGCGAATGGCGCAATGGCAAGGCAGGGAGAATGGTTTGTATCTGGACAAGGGATTTGAAAAGTTGCTTATAAAGTAAGCAAGAGCTTCAAAGGACAACGAATTGCCGAACAGTATGTACGATGCAAGAAGGTTGTCTGCCCCTCTAGGAGTAGAGGTGCAGAACGATACATGCATTGTCTAATGACGGCATCCTCTACCGCGGGTGAGTGACGAGGATTGAATTGCATTGGCCCGGTATGCGGTGCATTGCGCTTATAAGATCAAGCGCGATGACCATGGTAATGTTGAGGGCGAGTGCCCCAGAAGAAGATTCTGCAAAGGTGATGTGGTATGCTCCATAATACCACGGTATGAAACATTTGTTCCAAAACAAAGAGCATGCCAAGTTGTGCGATGGCCACAAAGAAACCGTAATAGAACGACAGGAGAAGTTGGAGTACCCACTGAGGGTTCGCAAGCAGTGGAGAAGAAAAATCGAGAGAAAGTGGGAGGACTTGCGATGACGCAAGGAACGTATTGTTTGGTTTAAGTGCAGATGGAAATAATCCTTTTGGGAGCATAGCGCAATCATAGCCACCTGGCCTATGGACTTCTATGTACCCTAAACCTGTCCTCCTGGTTGTGCATGAAGAGGTCAAAAAAGTGATCATATGATGCCCAGTGCTCATCCAAGGCCCTAAGCACACGGCCAACGGACATTGATGTGTCCTAAGGCCATAGTTGAAGAACTCTTAAACAACTTGTTGGAATGAAAAAAAGGTGTACGTGGCGTGGGTGAGCACAAACGAGGAATGTGACCTACATGCGTTGCTGTTGTAACCATCAATGATTGTCCTGCTCTCAGTAACCTTTTCAGCAACAGACAAACAAGGGATACACACGGCATGCACGCCATATTTAGAGTGATACCGCAGTATTATATTTGAAAATGTAAGAAGAATGTGTACGTGGGACATCGTTCGATTATTCCGAGCAGGCATTCCCGTAGAAAGAAAGGCAAGCATTTGAAAGGTGGCAGGCAAGATCAACGTAAGAAAGCCACGCCACCGTACTGGGATGAGTACTTGATATGTCAAGGATTTTAAAGTAATCTTTGGAAAGGCCTGAGGACAATCTGTTCCGAATGGAGGCTGACGGAACGCAGCACCATTGTGGAAAGAGAAATCTAATTTTGAGACCTACCCTATTTGAAAAAGACCTAGAGGTTTCCGCACGTCTGCAAATCGAACGTGATGATTGCACGCTGTGACGAAGAAGACTTTGTCTTTGGGTGAACATGCTTAGGGCTTTCTTGGGCGTGTAGGGGACGACAAAAGATACACCGGAGGCACCGGGAGGAGGACCAAGCAGCGCACATATGCACAGAAAAAAAAAAAAGACGGAATGCAATCAGCAAGTTCAGGCGTATCAGGGTCATGCCAGCTACGGCTCTTTACACCAAAGAAGAGAAGGAAATCTTCTTGTTTTGAATGTCTGCTTCAGTATGAAGGCTCCGTGTCTGGCTTCTCAGCGAAATATAAAGGGAATAATAAATTTTATGGCAGGACAAAAAAGAATGAAAAGAAAAGTTCAGAACTAAAGTCTCGATGCCTTGCCACGTGATTATGACGCAAACTATCGGTTCCCCCCTTTCGGTTGCATTGAGGGGGCTTCCTTAGAAGTCAATTTTAGAGGCATTGAGAAGAAAGCATTCTCAGTTCGATTATTAGCCAGTGTGTGAAGCTATGTGCATTTCCTCATGTGCAATTCTCTCAGAAGGTGGATGGGATCGATATCAGAAATTCTTAACCAAGCGTTAGAGAATGATTTGGTTGCAATGTCTGTCAGTTTCGCGTTGGTGTTCCCACCATCCTTCTTCAATATCATGAAGCACGTCCGAGTTCACCTAGTCGAAGAGATTGTCATTCTGGGCCTGTATTTCGACACAATATGTTCCCCTTGAGAGGTTCAGGGAAGGTCTTAAAAAATATGTTATAACCGTGCTAGGCCAGAGAAGATCTCCAAGGGCCATGCAAACAGAGGGAGGTCATTGAGTTTTGTGTTGGACTTTTCATGACCTTAAGCCGATTGGTGTTCCTGAATCGCGCCTGAGGGCAAACTGGGTGGAAAAAGCATGATAATAAGGGACAAGTAATATAATGGACGGGCATTCGTGGGCACAGCACACTACACAGTTTACAAAATTCCACCTTGCGGGATCCATATATAGAGGAACACAGGGAATATTTCTATGCTCCAAACACAGGAGCAGTCTTGATGAATGGATCCACGTGGGAACAAACGGGGATTTTCGCCGGTTGGTTGCAGACACGTCTCATGATGACGACACTGTTGCAGAGAGCTGTACTTGCTGTCAAGTTACCATCTTTGAATATGTGACTTTCCAAGGGTACGAGATAAACGGGAAGACATTTTACACGCATCGAACCAAGATTTAAAAAGAGCACCAACCTTAAAATAGTGTGTCCGCTTTGATGAAGGCAAACACCAATAGGCCAAAGGAAACAAGATTAATGGTTACATAGAGGAGATATGGGAACTTGGAACTATGGAAGTGGTTGAGGTCCCTTGTTGTTTTGATGCAATGGGTAATCTGACAGGAGGCGGGGTAAAGGAGACCCGCAGTACGGAATGACAATAGTGGATTCTCAACAATATTGGGTACGCAGACGAAACCATTCGTCCTACCAATGATTGTGGCGCAGGGTTTTCTATGTGAAGGACATGTCTACCAAGCCAGAAAAAGAAAAAGATAAGGAAAGCGGAAGCGAATACATCATACGATGACGCCAAAGAGACACGTAGTTCTTTCAGGGAAAAGAAACATTGTGGGAGTGGAGGACCAAGACAGACATGTTTCAGAAGATTATGAAAAGTTTTCATGAAATTGCTCCCTTCACAGCGAATATTGACCCGAGAATCCAGTTAAATGACGAGATTGTCCATGGTTAGCGAAAAGGGCAAACGTCGAAGAAAAAGTTTTATACAAAGATCCTACTCTGGGATTGTGACCGGCTTCACTGTCATCACTTCCTCTCTCTAGTGAGTTTCCGGACTTATAGATCTGAAAAGTCACACTTCGCGACAAACCGCGGAGGAGGGAATCTTCCTGGAAAGTTAACCAACGACCCTCTTGTTGAGAAGTTAAATTAGGTGAAAAAGAAAAAAATGAGTATTGAAGAAAAATTGAAAAGGAATTGAGGAAGAGAGAAGATGAATGGAGTTGTCTGTGCCGATGTCGCTCGATGATCACACAGATCAAGATGGACTGCAATGACGCTTGAGATTAGAAAGATTTTAAGAAAATATGCCAATGATAGTGAGGCTTGGTATATTATGCTGTTGGATCCATTGTTACCTTAGTTGCATCTTGATCGCATTTGTGTTGCATTTAAATGCTTTAGCTAGAGGGTGTTGTATGTTGTTTTGAGAATAAGTGTGTATGAACTTGTAGTAATATTTGGTCTTTCGTGTTTTGTAAGAAAGATGAACGGCAGGATGATGTACGATGACGATGTCTCTCCCAGTTCATTAATGGCGTGCATGACTTTCTGCTTTGCGACTGAGGCAAACAAGCTTGACGCGGATGGTTTTTATGTGTTGTCCATGTGGTCTGTAAGAATGAGTCACATTACTCTAACTCAAGAAACCAGTCACGCCCAACCTGTGAGGTCGGTTTCATGTCCGCTAAAACTGTTGGCCAAGCACGGAGGAAAGAGGGGGTCCTAATGGAAGAGAATGAAGAAGAAGCAGGATGACGACAGTTATCCCTTGGCCATAGGTTCCCTGAATACGATGGTACAACAAATAGGGGAAGAGCTGACCAGGAATGCGGGGAAGAAGCTGTGAAGAGAGAATGGCATCAGAGAGCCCGCTGGTGATTTTGGTCGGGCCATTGCCGATGCAAAGAGAAAACTGCCCAAGTGAAAAAGGAGAAGAATAAAGTGGCAGCGACTGTAGAGGACAAAGAAAGTGTGTACCCAAATTACGGAGATGACAGAAAAAATGGGCAACCACACTGAATGCTGCAAATGGAAGGCAGAGAATGGTATGTATCTGGCACAAGGGATTTGAAAAGTTGCTTACTAAAGTAAGCAAGAGCTTTCAAAGGACAACGAATTGCCGAACAGTATGTACGATTGCACAAGAAGGTTGTCTGCCCCTCTAGGATTAGAGGTGAGAAGATAATGCATTGTCTAAGACGGATCCCTCTACCGCGGTGAGTGACGAGGATTGAATTGCATGGGCCCGGGTATGCGGTGCATTGCGCTATAAGATACAGCGCGATGACCATGGTAATGTTGAGGGCGAGTGCCCCAGAAGAAGATTCCTGCAAAGGTGGATGTGGTATGCTCCTATAATACCACGGTTGACTAACATTGTTCCAAAACAAAGAGCATAGCAGTTGAGCGATGGCACAAAGAAGACCGTATAGAACAGACGGGAAGTTGAGAGTGACCCACTGAGGGTTCGCAAGCAGTGGAGAAAGAAAAATCGAGAGAAAGTGGGAGGACTTGCGCTTGCGCAAGGAACGTATGGTTTGGTTAAGTGCAGATGGAAATATCCTTTGGGAGCCATGCAGCAATCATAGCCACCTGCCTATGGACTCTATGTACCCTATAACCTGTCCTCCCTGGTGTGCATGAAGAGTAACATGGAAGTCATATGATCCAGTGCTCATCCAAGGCCCTAAGCACCCGGCAACGGACAATTGATGTGTACCCTAAGGCCATAGTTGAAGAACTCTTAAACCTGTGGAATGAAAAAAAGTGTGTACGGTGCGTGGGTGAGCACAAACAGGAGGAATTGTGACTACATGCGTTGCTTGTTGTAACCATCAATGATTGTCCTGCTCTCAGTAACCTTTTCGAGACAGACAAACAAGGGATACCACGCATGCACGCATATTTAGAGTGATACCGACAGTATATATTTGATAAATGTAAGAAGAATGTGTACGGGGACATCGTCGATTTCTCCGAGCAGCATTCCCCGTAAGAAAGAAGGCAAGCATTTGAAAGGTGGGAGGCAGATCAACGTGAAGAAAGCACGCCACCGTATGGTGATGAGTACTTGATATGTCAAGGATTTTTACAAGTAATCTTTGGAAAGGGCCTGACGGACAATCTGTTCCGAATGGAGGCTGACGGAACGCAGCACCCATTGTGGAAAGAAGAAATCTAATTTTTGAGACCTTACCCTATTTGAAAAAAAAGGACCTAGAGGTCCCACCTCTGCAAATCGAACGTGTGATGCACCGGTGACGAAGAAACTTTTTTTTCTGTGGTGAACTGCTTAGGCTTTCTTGGGCGTGTATGGGGACGACAAAAGATACCACCGAAGGCACGGGAGGACCAGAGCCCAGCAACATATGCACAGAAAAAAAGACGGAAGCAATCAAACAGAGCAGGGCGTATCAGGGGTCATGCCAGCTACGGCTCCTTTCACCAAAGAAGAGAAGGAATCTTCTTGAATGTCTGCTTCAGTATGAAGGTCCGTGTCTGGCTTCTATCGAAATATAAAGGGAATAATAAATTTATGGAGAGGCAAAAAAGATGAAAAAGAAAAGTTCCAAGAACCTAAAGTCTCTATGGCCTTGCCACGTGATTATGACCAACTATTCGGTTCCCCACTTTGCGGTTTTGCATTGAGGGGGCTTTTCCTACCGGAAAATGTCGATTATTAATTTTTAGATATTAGAGTAGACATTGTGAAGAATGATAAGCTATGTTCTTCTACGGAAAAGAGTTTCGATTATTAGCCAGTGGGAAGCTATGTGCATTTTCCTCATGCTGCAATTCTCTCAGAAGGTTGGTGGTGATCGATATTCAGAAATTCTTACCACCAAGGTTAGAGAATGATTTGCGTTTTTTTTTGAGCTAAATGACCCTGAAATTGAAAAGCACTACAAATGAACTCTGAAAAGGCTGAAAGTTGGCATGGTATCATCATTTCACCCACATAGCATGTGCTAAAAATTTGAGAGGGTTACGGCAAAACCTGGATGCACTTCGTGTACAAAATGGGCAATCTCTTTCGAAGTATCAGAGTTTCGGACGAAAACTCATCTGTTACAAAGACATTTCATTTTTTATAACTTATTTCAACTCCAGACTTTTTGTGCGTTCAGTATGCACCATTCAAAGCCATGTCATCAATTTTCAACCCTTGCTAACTTCATTTGTTTTTTTCATGCATTTACTGATTTTTTTTAGCTAAATGACCCTGAAATTGAAAAGCACTACAAATGAACTCTGAAAAGGTTGAAAGTTGGCATGGTATCATCATTTCACCCACATAGCATGTGCTAAAATGTTGAGAGGGTTACGGCAAAAACTACATGCACTTTGTGTACAAAATGGACAATCTCTTTCGAAGTATAAGAGTTTCGGACGAAAACTCATCTGTTACAAAGGCATTTCATTTTTTATAACTTATTTCAACTCCAGACTTTTTGTGCGTTCAGTATGCACCATTCGAAGCCACGTCATCAATTTTCAACCCTTTCTGACTTCATTTGCTATTTTTCATGCATTTACTATTTTTTTAGCTAAATGACCCTGAAATTAAAAAGCACTACAAATGAACTCTGAAAAGGTTGAAAGTTGGCATGGTATCATCATTTCACCCACATAGCATGTGCTAAAAAGTTAAGAGGGTTACGGCAAAAACTGGATGCACTTCGTGTACAAAATGGACAATCTCTTTCGAAGTATCAGGTTTCGGACGAAAACTCATCTGTTACAAAGGCAGTTCATTTTTTTAAATACATAAGAATTACCAAATTCAATATAATGATAAAACACACTAATATTAAATAGTAGAAAAAATAATCACTGAAAAATCTATTTTTAAAATAAAGTTATTCACAAACTAGTGATTCACATAAATTTCAAACTATTCAAATTTAAAAACTACTGGCACTAACAGAAAGTTTATAATTTTTTTTGACCTAAAGCAAAAAGATTCACTCAGAAACTCTAAATAAAGCAAAAAACAACTCAGAAATGAAAGAAAATAAATAAAGCAGAAAACAAAAAAAACTGAAAGTAAATTAAAAAAAGCCAGCCTACTGGGCCGCCACGTCCTGCATACGACTAGGAACCCAACCTCTAGTTGGGCCAGGATGCAAGCCCGCACGGCCTAGTAAGCCCCACACGGCGACACGTGTTAAATAGGCCCACAAAGTCCTGCTTAGAGAGGAGCTCGAAAGAGCTACCGCGCCGGGGCTTATAAAACAGTGCGGACGCCCTTCGCTGGGCGAGGTGGGACTAAACATCCACCGTAGTGCGCCGTGCCAGGAATAGGTCTTTAGTCCCGGTTGGAGCCACCATCCGGGACTAAAGGCCTGGCTTCCCGCCGCTTGGCCTGGCCAAAATTCACCCTTTAGTCCCGGTTGGTGGCTCCAACCGGGACTAAAGGTGCCTCCTATATATACAACACTTACGAATTTTCACTTCATTCCCATCGACGCGCCGAACCAACGCCGCCAGGCTGCCGCCTCCGCCCGCGCCGACGACGCCGCCAGGCTGCCCCCGAGCCCGTCCTCGTCCTCGCCGATGCCGCCGCGCCTCTCCGATCCGATCCGCCGCCGCCCCCGCCGCCGGCGCCGCCCCGCGCCGCCCACGCCGCCCGCGCCCACCTGCCCCGACGCCGCCGTCGATCGCCGCCCCCGACGCGCCGCCCACGCCGCCCGCGCCCACCGGCCTCGACCTCGCCCACTGTGAGCTCGCGCCGCCCCGGCCCTCCGGCGATTTTTTTTTCACTAGATATGCATGCATGTTTTAGATTCTTATTAATTAGTATACAATGTATGTATATATGCATGTATGTTTTGATGTTTTAGATGTTTTAGATGATTATTTTTTCACTATATGTATGTATATTTTAGTTTTTTTTTCACTAGTTATTTTATACAATGTCTGTATTAGATTATATATTAATGTAGAATGAACGGTGGAATTTGCCATAGATTTTCTTTTTTGAGTTTTTATTACTTATAGAAAAAAGTTGCCTAGAAAAAAGTGACATGTCTTAATAATATTTTAATGTTTAATATATATCTTAATGTTGTATTTGCGAAAGGTTGTCATGTATTTGCAAAATCAAGTGAAAAAGAATTACAAAAAATCCAATCAAGCATTTAAAAATGTTTTTTAATTTGCAGAGAATTTGTTCTCGACGTCTACGATCCCAGCCCGCATCATCGTAGTCGACGCGTTCGCGCGACTCTACTTCAGAAGGCGCCATGTCAGGACTGGGCTCCGCCGGGAATGGCACTGGGGGTGCTACCTCCGGGGCCCGCAACTTGGTGAGGAGGACGGGCTCCCTTCGTCGATCCGGCGCTTCTTTGTGGTGGCGGTCGCGTGGGCCACTTTCGGTTGGTTGCGGAGGCAAGCGGCCCCCGCGGCGGTGGTACGTCGCCGTGTCAGAGGAGGGAGGACGAGCACGCCCGTCGCTACATGATTGCGTTGGACGTCAGGGTTCTCCAGTACCTGACAGGTTCTTCAGGGATCCTCACCGAGCTGGGATCTTGTGAGGTTCCTTCTCTTTGGGTGTCCACACCGAACCTCAGGAACCGCGAGGTGAACGAGATTATCGATAATATTCGATGGTATAGTAGATGTATCGAGATAATATTCGGACAATGGTATTCGAGATTATATAGTCAATAATATTCGAGACGGTGTATCGAGATTATATTCGATGATGCATATTATCTGGAATCGAGATGTATATATTAGTGAATTATTCGAGATGGCAATTATTATTACTATTGATTCAGGTTTTCCGTATTTATTGCATGCATTCTAATTTGAATACTAAATTGTTTTATCTTTCTTCTGGATTAGTTAAATAAAAGCTATGGGGACCCAATACCGGCCACGAGAGGAGAAGAGACTTATTCGACAATTCATACGCTCCCCGAGCCCAGATGAGAATGAACCTGAAGATGACGGCGCGCAAATCTGAACAATACCGGTGAGGGTATGATAATATTGATTGAAGACGAACGAAGACTGAAGGCCACAACAATGATGACGAAGGAACATGTTCGTCCAAATAACAAAGGACCGGCGAGGTATATTTATATAAGGCATCTGGTGATCATCACATGTTTTAATTGATTTGTATATATATTAACGAATCGATTTTTCTTCTTTTAGCCCTCCGGATCAAGCAAATCTTCTACAAGCAGCAGGGCAGTACGAGGCCCGGCCAAAAAGTTGCAGGATGGCGTAAAGTACAGCATCGATGCCATCAAACTAAATGGAGAACCGCTTAAACCTAAGAAGAATGCAAACAAGTTCACTAGTCAATGCGGAGTTATTGTCAGGGACCAAATCTCGATCTCCGTTCAAGAATGGAAAAAGCCAGCAAAGGGAGATCCAGGAGTTACTTTTGTCTCCGAAAGAGCAAAAGATCTGCTTTGGGAATCGCTCATGTCACATTTCACCCTACCAGATCATTTGACAGATGCAGATCTGGAGAAAGTCAAGAAGAGTGCTCTTAAGAAGATGGCGATAGAATTCAACAACCACAAAAAAAAATGGGTTGGGTATGTCAAAGTAGGAAAGCTGACTCCCGAATTCAAGGGAGCACTGATGCAGGCAAGAGATCACTGGGATAGTTTCATGAAGTTCAAGGAATCAGAAATAGCTCAGGAACGGTCGAGAATAAACAAGATTAATGCTGCAAAAAAGAAGTGGCGCCATATTCTGGGGTCAGGTGGCCCGGCCTAAGTGGGATATCGCTGAGCAAGAGATGATTACTGCAGGGGCCACTCTAGTTACATTGAGATGGCTCGGAAGGTGCAGGACTTAGTTTTATGCACATGGGGGGAAGTTGGACCCAAAGACAAAGCTGGTTTAGGAGTGGGCAAGTCTTAAAGAAACTTCGGACGAAAACTCATCTGTTACAAAGGCAGTTCATTTTTTTAAATACATAAGAATTACCAAATTCAATATAATGATAAAACACACTAATATTAAATAGTAGAAAAAATAATCACTGAAAAATCTATTTTTAAAATAAAGTTATTCACAAACTAGTGATTCACATAAATTTCAAACTATTCAAATTTAAAAACTACTGGCACTAACAGAAAGTTTATAATTTTTTTTGACCTAAAGCAAAAAGATTCACTCAGAAACTCTAAATAAAGCAAAAAACAACTCAGAAATGAAAGAAAATAAATAAAGCAGAAAACAAAAAAAACTGAAAGTAAATTAAAAAAAGCCAGCCTACTGGGCCGCCACGTCCTGCATACGACTAGGAACCCAACCTCTAGTTGGGCCAGGATGCAAGCCCGCACGGCCTAGTAAGCCCCACACGGCGACACGTGTTAAATAGGCCCACAAAGTCCTGCTTAGAGAGGAGCTCGAAAGAGCTACCGCGCCGGGGCTTATAAAACAGTGCGGACGCCCTTCGCTGGGCGAGGTGGGACTAAACATCCACCGTAGTGCGCCGTGCCAGGAATAGGTCTTTAGTCCCGGTTGGAGCCACCATCCGGGACTAAAGGCCTGGCTTCCCGCCGCTTGGCCTGGCCAAAATTCACCCTTTAGTCCCGGTTGGTGGCTCCAACCGGGACTAAAGGTGCCTCCTATATATACAACACTTACGAATTTTCACTTCATTCCCATCGACGCGCCGAACCAACGCCGCCAGGCTGCCGCCTCCGCCCGCGCCGACGACGCCGCCAGGCTGCCCCCGAGCCCGTCCTCGTCCTCGCCGATGCCGCCGCGCCTCTCCGATCCGATCCGCCGCCGCCCCCGCCGCCGGCGCCGCCCCGCGCCGCCCACGCCGCCCGCGCCCACCTGCCCCGACGCCGCCGTCGATCGCCGCCCCCGACGCGCCGCCCACGCCGCCCGCGCCCACCGGCCTCGACCTCGCCCACTGTGAGCTCGCGCCGCCCCGGCCCTCCGGCGATTTTTTTTTCACTAGATATGCATGCATGTTTTAGATTCTTATTAATTAGTATACAATGTATGTATATATGCATGTATGTTTTGATGTTTTAGATGTTTTAGATGATTATTTTTTCACTATATGTATGTATATTTTAGTTTTTTTTTCACTAGTTATTTTATACAATGTATGTATATATATATATATTAATTGTAGATGAACGGTGGAATTTGCATAGATTTTCTTTTTTTAGTTTTTTATACTTATAGAAAAAAGTTGCATAGAAAAAAGTTGACCATGTATTAATAATATTTTAATGTTAATATATATCTTAATGTTGTATTTGCGAAAGTTTGTCATGTATTTGCAAAATCAAGTGAAAAAGAATTACAAAAATCACAATCAAGCATTTAAAAATGTTAAATTTGCATAGAATTTGTTCTCGACGTCTACGATGCCCAGCCCGCATCCTCGTCGTCGACTCGTTCGCGACGACGTCCTACTTCAGAGGCGCCATGTCCAGGACTGGGCTCCGCCGGGCTGGCACTGGGAGGTGCTACCTTCCGGGGCGCGCAACTTGGTGAGGAACCGGGCTCCCTTCGTCGATCCGGAGCTTCTTTGGTGGCGGTCGCGTGGGCCACTTTCGGTGCGGAGGCAGCCGGCCCCCGCGGAGGTGGTACGTCGCCGTGTCAGGGAGGAGGACGAGCACGCCCGTCGCTACATGATTGCGTTGGACGTCAGGTTCTCCAGTACCTGACAGGTTCTTCAGGGATCTCACCCGAGCTGTGATCTTGTGATGGTTCCTTCTCTTTGGGTGTCCACCACCCGCACCTCAGGAACCGCGAGTGAACTAGATTATTCGATAATATTCGATTTGTATTAGCTAGTGATGTATTCGAGATAATATTCGAGACAATGTATTCGAGATTATATTATTCAATAATATTCGAGACGATGTATTCGAGATTATATTCGATGATGCATATTATCTGGATTATTCGAGATGTATATATTAGTGATATTATTCGAGATGCATATTATCTACTATGATTCAGTTTTTCCTTATTTATTGCATGCATTCTAATTTGAATACTAAATTGTTTTATCTTTCTTCTGGATTAGTTAAATAAAAGCTATGGACAATACCGGCAGAGAAGGAGAAGAGACTCTATTCGACATCATACGCTCCCCGAGCCCAGATGAGAATGAACCTGAAGATGACGGCTCGCAATATCTGAACAATACCGGTGAGGGTATGATATTTGATGAAGACGAACGAATAGATGAAGGCCACAACAATGATGACGAAGGAAATGTTCTTCAAATAACAAAGACCGGCGAGGTATATTTATATAAGGCATCTGGTGATCATCACATGTTTTAATTGATTTGTATATATATTAACGAATCGATTTTTCTTCTTTTAGCCCTCCGGATCAAGCAAATCTTCTACAAGCAGCAGGGCAGTACGAGGCCCGGCCAAAAAGTTGCAGGATGGCGTAAAGTACAGCATCGATGCCATCAAACTAAATGGAGAACCGCTTAAACCTAAGAAGAATGCAAACAAGTTCACTAGTCAATGCGGAGTTATTGTCAGGGACCAAATCTCGATCTCCGTTCAAGAATGGAAAAAGCCAGCAAAGGGAGATCCAGGAGTTACTTTTGTCTCCGAAAGAGCAAAAGATCTGCTTTGGGAATCGCTCATGTCACATTTCACCCTACCAGATCATTTGACAGATGCAGATCTGGAGAAAGTCAAGAAGAGTGCTCTTAAGAAGATGGCGATAGAATTCAACAACCACAAAAAAAAATGGGTTGGGTATGTCAAAGTAGGAAAGCTGACTCCCGAATTCAAGGGAGCACTGATGCAGGCAAGAGATCACTGGGATAGTTTCATGAAGTTCAAGGAATCAGAAATAGCTCAGGAACGGTCGAGAATAAACAAGATTAATGCTGCAAAAAAGAAGTGGCGCCATATTCTGGGGTCAGGTGGCCCGGCCTAAGTGGGATATCGCTGAGCAAGAGATGATTACTGCAGGGGCCACTCTAGTTACATTGAGATGGCTCGGAAGGTGCAGGACTTAGTTTTATGCACATGGGGGGAAGTTGGACCCAAAGACAAAGCTGGTTTAGGAGTGGGCAAGTCTTAAAGAAGCCTCCGACGGTTTACTTGTTGCAATAGAAGAGGCTCGAACGGGGGCGTTCACGCCCAACAGAGAGCACGACGAGCTTACACGCGCCCTGAAGAATCCTGAACACCCGGGAAGAACACGAGGCAAAGGCATTGTTCCGTGGTTTGAGGGGTTTGCGGATTGGAACGACACTTATAGAAGCCGTGCGAGAAAGAGGCAGTAGGAGGAGGAGAAGAGGAAGCTGGAGGAGGAGAAGAGGAAGGAGGAAGCAGACCGCCTTCAACTGGTAGAATCAAAGCACGCGGAGTTGGAACGCGCTTTCAGGTGGCAGCAGGAGCAGATCGACTCACTTAGCCAGGAAAGGGCGTGTCAGCGGCAGCAGCAAGCAGATCCAGCATTGGATAGGAACATCCCATCTATGCTAAGAAGCAGCGTGGGTTCCACCCCGGCCAATGATGCACTGCTGGCTAGATACCCTGTGGATGATATCAAAGATAGGACTACTTGTGAGCTACACATGAAAGTGAAGAACATATCCATGAAGGTGGCGGACAGCTATGCTTTAACAAATCCCCCTGAAGCAACCTTCCATTGCAATCTGATTCCAGCTGGCTATGCTCGTGTCGGGGTTGATGAAGTGATGTCAGGATATTACGAGCTAGAGCTTGACATTCCTAGAGGTGACGAGGAGTGCACACTGGGAGAGGCCATACATCGTATCATTCTATGGAGAAAGGATTGCATCGTCTTCAAGGCCAACCGACTCCTGCTGCAACAAGTCCGCACGCGTCGCCGACCTTTCCTCCAAGCATCGGGCACCGTGTAGCCGACTCCTCCTCCTCCAAGTCCAGCACCGCGTCAGCCGACTCCTCCTCCTCAAGTTCAGCCACCGCGTCAGCCGAATCCTCCTCCTCCAAGTCCGGCACCGCGTCATCGTCTCCGCCCGCTCAGCAACAGTGGAAGAGAGGCGCCGCAGCTATGGCGGCTAGCGGTACAACAGGCAAGAAATTCAGATATGGTCAAGCCTAAGCCTCTCCGAAGTTGCCTTACGACTTGATTGGCGAGGAAAACATGGCCGTAGTGGATACCCAAGTGAAGGTCCATTTTGCACCGACCCCCCCCCCCCCCCCCCCCCCCCCCCCCGCCCCAAAGGAGAAAGTACCTGAGAAAGTCGTTACAACACTTTATTGATATGTCAAACGGCTATGAAAAAAGGAAATCAGACTATGAGCGCTCTATCAAGAAGTTATATCGTGCACAAAAAGAGAAGGAGTCGAGCTCGAGCTCGAGCCAGCAGTTGGTAAAAGAACGGGAAACAGTTCCCCAGCTGGGAGAACAGGCAGTGCAATCGATCCCCCCGCTCATTGTACAACCACATGTGAGTACCGCCGATCAGCTGGTAGTAACCAACGATCATAGAAGGCAGGCTGAAGAGGTCGGTGTCACTGTTGAACAACTCCTAGGCATCGAGGAACTCCCCGGGTTTACAGAGGAGGAAATAACATGGAAATTTGTCCTCGGGCAACCTCTGGTCAAGCCTGAGGAGATCCCGCTTCTATCAACGAGAATGTGCACATTGCATGAGTGGTACCTGAGAGAAGTAAACAACGGGCGAGAGTCCCTCATGGTGAAAGTCAAGGAAGAGCATTACTTCCATGCAAAAGATTTGTGGGTTGAGTTTCAAGAAATATTTCAGTTATTCAATCAAGACGCACTCGACAAATCTATCGTCAGTTGCTATTGTCTGTAAGTGATTTCTTTCTGTAATTTAAGTCTCTAGCTAGCTGTTCTCGTTCATTACTTGTAATTATCCTCACTATATTCTTTTCTGTGGTATTATGCAGAATGAACATGTATGAAATGAAAAGAGATGGACGCTATGACATTGGGTTCATTGACCCAAATACCATTAATCAAGAGACATGGTCAATTGAATGGTCGAGAAAAGACACAGAGAGAAGCTTGCTAGAGTTTTTGAAGTGACTAAATACCCAACCAGAAATACTACTTCCTTACAACTTCGGGTGAATGACACTGTCTTGTACTACAAATTCTGTTTTTGCTTACTAGATGTTAATAAGTGTAGTTGATGAGTTATGCACATGCCCGCTTAATTATACAAATGTGTGCGCATGCAGTTTCCACTGGATCCTGCTAATTATTGAAGTTGACGAGGGAGAAGTTCAAGTACTGGACTCACTACTGAAAGACGTTAATGACTACGCAATCATGAGGGGGATGGTCCACAGGTAATTTCAATCATTATCGCACTATGTCGGCCTCTTTAGTTCATTTCCTGATATCAACTAATTAATAACTTCTTTATTCATTTTCTTTGCCGGCGGGCAGGGTTCGGCAAAAGTTTATCAAACAGGTTAAAGGCGCATGGAAACAACAGCTGAAATGGGTGCGACCCAAGGTAATTAATAAAGTAGTACTAGCTAGCTACGTCCATGCATCTCTTTAATTCTAGTTTCAATACCATTATCATGTTCGATTAATTATTATCTGATTGAATTCTATTCTCGTAAAGGCCATAAGGCAGGCGGCAGGGAATAATTTATATGCATACTACGTTTGCAAGAACATTCGCATGATGACGTCCGAAAGGACCAAAGATGATAGACAACTTTGGGTACGTTTGCCAGAACACTATTCCCAATTTTTACATCATTATCTAATATATATACACACAACTAATACATTCATATTGATCTCCTTCTTTAAAGATGATGGAGATGCGGGATAAGCTCCTACCAACGAATCGCGTACGAGCAATTCAAGAGGAAATAGCGGAATTTTTGCTCGACCAGGTCATACATCCCAAAGGAGAATACCATTACACCTAATGCCTCCATGTAATGATCTGCAAATTGTAGGAGAAATTGTATATATATGTGTGTGTATGTGAATGGTCGTACGAGAAATTCGATGATATATATATGATCGGTTCTATGAGAAATTCTATTTATATATATGCATAACATGTACAGTATGTACTAGCGTAAAATATGTTTGAAATAAAAAAGAATTAAATGAAAAACACAAAATTAAAAAGAAAAATAAATAATAAACAATAAACCCATAAACCCCTAAACCTTTTAGGTGTAGGCCCCCAGCCCCCCGGCGCGGACTCATGCCACGTGGTGGGCCTTTGGTCCCGGGTCATGACGAACCGGCACTTGGGGGGGTTTTAGTCCCCACCCTTTAGTGCCGGTTGGTGAACCGGGACTAAAGGTCCTTACGAACCGGGACTAAAGCCCGATTCTCCACTAGTGTAAATGGATGAAACTAGCACTAACTTGGTGTTAGATACATTCATTTGAGGGACAAGCTTTTTCGGACGATCTATCGAGGGAGTACATCTACAATACAAAAACTTAGAGCGAACTAACAAAATCATACATAAACTAAATAACCCCAGAAAAATGGTACACTAACTTGGCTAACTGCACATTTTGATACAATTTCCGTTAATCATAACGATGCACCATCGTCGCTCTACGTCACCTTTCGCTCTCCCTCTACCCTGTGTGGGTCCCAATCATCAGTGGGACAGATAAATAAAAGCAACAAAAAATAATGGGACCCTGCTAAATTCGAACCGCAGACAAACCAATGTTCCGAGCTCTGGCTGATGACCACACCACTCTACCCTTCACGTCAAGTAAAAGGCAGACAATTCTATATATGCTAAGATTCGGACACGTGCTCGCCTTTTTTAAACTGTTTTCATTTTCATATGTGTTCTTTGTGGTTTGTTTTTTTTTCTTTTATCTTTTTTCGGATCTTGGGTATTCTTCATTTTTCCCTTTTTTTAATTTTTACATATTTATTTTTTATACCTTTTGCAATATATGGTGAACTTTTTTTTAATATGGTTGAATTTTTTTAATATACGGTGCACATCTTTTTCCATTACACACTGGACTTTTAATATAAGATATTTTTTTGGTAAATACACACTGATCATTATTGTATAAATACACACTGATCATTATTAATATACGATGAATAATTTCTTATATACATTGAACATTTTTTAATATACAGTGATCTTTCTTAATTATATGATGAACATTTTTTAAATAAACACTAAACATTTTGAATATATCATGAATTTATTAATATATGTTGAACTTTTTTATTGAACACATACTAGACAATTTTCTAAAATATATTTTTCTACTGTATCAGAATTTTTTTATAGAACACATACGAAAAAAGAACACACATATTTCCTAGAGCAACTCCAATATCTCACGTAATTTTCAAAAACTTCATGAAATATAGAGCCTGAACAAAACCTTGAAACTTTTGTCTCTTTCAGTAAGATTAACTCCAACGCGGCGACCCAACTGTCCGCTCGTATCCGTTTGAGTCCAAACGGACAAAAACGCCGGCCACACGCTGACCCAAACCCAAAAGCCATCCGTTCGCTGCCCAAGTCCAAGGCTGATCCTGAGCTCACGCCCACGGCGCGCACGGAGCCTGAGCCGGAGATGTACGCGTGGACCGGCATCCTACGCGAGTGGGTGTGCGCGCCGGCTATCGCGCTAGGCACGACGCTGGAGCAAGAGGCTACCTGAAGGAAATATGCCCTAGAGGCAATAATAAAGTTATTATTTTATATTTCCTTATTCATGATAAAGATTTATTATTCATGCTAGAATTGTATTGATCGGAAACTTAAATACATGTGTGAATACATAAGCAAATACCGTGTCCCTAGTAAGCCTCTACTAGACTAGCTCGTTGATCAAAGATGGTTAAGGTTTCCTAACCATAGACATGTGTTATCATTTGATAATGGGATCACATCATTACGAGAATGATGTGATGGACAAGACCTATCCGTTTGCTTAGCATATTGATCGTCCAGTTTATTGCTATTGCTTTCTTAATGTCAAATACATATTCCTTCGACTATGAGATTATGCAACTCCCGGATACCGGAGGAATACCTTGTGTGCTATCAAACGTCACAACGTAACTGGATGATCATAAAGATGCTCTGCAGGTATCTCCGAAGGTGTTTGTTGAGTTGACATAGATCAAGATTAGGGTTTGTCACTCCGAGTATCGGAGAGGTATCTCTGGGCCCTCTCGGTAATACACATCATAATAAGCCTTGCAAGAAATGACTAAGGAGTTAGTTACGAGATGATGTATTACAGAACGAGTAAAGAGACTTGCCGGTCACGAGATTGAACTAGGTATGAAGATACCGACGATCGAATCTCGGGCAAGTAACATACCGATGGACAAAGGGAATTACGTATGATGTCATAAGGTTCAATCGATAAAAATCTTTGTAGAATATGTAGGAGCCAATATGGGCATCCAGGTTCTGCTATTGGTTATTAACCGGAGAGGTGTCTCGGTCATGTCTACATAGTTCTCGAACCCGTAGGGTCCACACTCTTAACGTTCGTTGACGATATAGTGTTATATGAGTTATATGATTTGGTGACCAAATATTGTTCGGAGTCCCGGATGAGATCACGACCATGACGAGAAGCTCCAGAATGGTCCGGAGGTAAAGATTGATATATAGGACGATGATATTTGGACACCGGAAGAGTTTCGGGATGTACCGGGTAGAAATCGGGTCACCGGAAGGGGTTCCGGACACCCCGGAAGGTATGTAACACCCCCATGTAATAGCCACTGTGACACTCTGTTAAGTATGCCTAGTCATCTCCATTTGCAGTGCCTGATCACTTTGGTTAAGTATTCAATTCAAATTCAACTCTGAAAATCAACTCAAAATTCAAAAGTGAAATATGAAGTTGCTCAAACACTGTTGGGAAAATGTTCAATAAATAGCAAATAATCCAGGGACAATTCTAAAATTAAAGGCAACATTTACTAAATTAGTTTAGTGACTCAAACAGTAAGGAACAAAGCCAAATCAGCATTTATCATGCACAAATTATTTTTGAATAAATTCAAATGATTTCCAAAAGTGCCCAAACTTATTATGGCAGTGTGGGAAATTGCCAAGCACATGTGTGAGCAAGTTTCACATTTTTGCTAGCTCATTTGAATACTCAAAATAATTCTAAACTATCTCTGTAAAAAGGAAAATTCAAAAACAGAAAATAAAATGCAAAGAGGCACTGTGCACTGGGCCTAAGTGCACAGTGCCCCGAACCGGCCCAGCTGGCCCATCTCCTTCTCTCTCCCTCGCCGTGTCATCCCCTCCATGGTTGCGCCGGTCGAACGTCGACAGCGCGACGCCACCGACGCCGCCGACAGCCCAAGGGATAAGCTCCCCCTCGTCCACTCCCCCTGGACCTCCTCGTCACCTTTCCCCCCCCCCCCCCCCCTCTCTCCCACGCTCCGCTGAGCTCTTCCCCCTCTCCAGTGCGCTGCTACGGCCTCGCCAGCGTAGATCCCGCGGCGCCGTCGACCTCCGCGCTGTTGCAACCGTGTCCCTTGTCTCCGCCGTGGTCATCCACCTCGTCCTCGTCCACAACCGCAAGCCGGAGAGCACCGGAGGCAGTGGATCGAGCGCGACGCCGATCTCTCTAGCTCCGGCGATCTTCCTCCACGCCGGCCAACCCTGCAGCTACTAAACCCATCAAGGGCTTTTCATAGCCACAAGGTGAGCCGCAGATCCTCCCCACGCTCTTCTTCATGCTCCAGCGCGCCCGTAGCTGCTAATCCACGCGAGCCCGAGCCCGTCGCCGCGGACCTCGTCGCCGGCAAGGTTCCGGTGACCTTTTGGTCACGCACCTGCGTCCAACAGCTTCGCTCGCACGCGTAGGGCACGACCAACCCACTAGCTCGAGCTACTGCGCACTGCTTCACCATTTCCATCTTCACCCGAACACCGGCGTCCACCGCGTCGCTCGCCGTCGTCGCCACACGCCGTTCTAGGCCACGGCGCCACCACCACTCGACGCGGCATCGACAGCCCGTTCGAACGCGCCTAGCCGCACCTTTTTCCGTGCACCGTAGCGGATTTCCGGCCACGTACAGAGCGCGCCGCCGTGGAAATTGGTCGCCGGAGTAACTCCGGTGACGTCGCCGTCGTGGCGTGACAGGTGGGGCCCTTGAGACACTGACGCTGGGCCCCACAAGCCCCGTTGACTGGGCAACCTGCTGACTGGGCAACTCCAGCCGCTGACATGTGGGCCCCCTCTGGTAATTAGGCTAATTAAATGATTTGATAAATAAAAATAATTAGATTAGTCTAATGTCTCATTGACAGGCTGGGCCCACTCCCCTAATTAGTCTGTTAATTAGATTAAACCACAGTTAGTCTAACAGAGGCTGACATGTGGGTCCCTGGACCCACATGTCAGGTTTGACCCTGGTCAGCGTCCTCTTGACTGCTGATGCAATGGTGACCTCATGATGACATCATAATTCCTTTTCTGTTAAAAAATAAATTCCAGAAAATGCAAAAAATCTTTGAAAATTCGTAGAAAATAAACCGTAGCTCAGATTGAAAAACTTAAAACATGAAAGTTGCTCAGAACGACGAGACAAATCTGATCGTGTTGTCTGTTTCAATGTCGGAACCCCCTACGTAGGTGAACCCGCAACTTCGAGGCCGTATTCGGTAGATGAATAGTGCTTATACACTGGTTAATAAATCCAACTCTAACCCTATAATAACTAAAATGACCTAGATGCATCTTTAGGCAACCCTGCACTGCATCCTAGGCATGACATGCTTGTGTTGCATCGATTGCTGTCTATTTACCTGTTTCTTCCCCCTCTTCTCTCTCGGTAGACCCCGACATCGACGTAGCTCCCGAGGCCGACGCCGCTCAGGAGCCCGACGACGCAGTTGACGATCTTGCCCTTGCCGCTGAGCAAACAAGCAAGCACCCCCCTTTTGAGCATTCCGATATCACCCACTCTCTTCTCTCTTATGCTTGCATTAGAAGTTACTGCTGCTGTTGTTATCCTATTTTTGCTGCATAGCCTTATTATTGTAACCTGCTATTGTTACCTGCATGTTTATCCTAAACTGTTTAGTATAGTTTGGGTAGAGACCCAGCAGAGACCCCACATTATCCCGACTGCCTCGTTGGATCATCAGAAGACCCGATCAACGGGATCGAAGACCAGGCCCCGACACCGCACGTCACTTCCCCTTAGTTGCTCAACACTACTGGGTTACTATCGAGTGCCGAGGGTGATACCTCGTCAGCACTTCTGATGATAACCTTGTAGGTTAGTTAATCGGGCGTGGTCAGCGAGGGTGATTCCTCCTACACCACCCCCGATATCGACGTCGTCGTGCAACCTCTCAAGTGTGGACCTCGAGGGTGATTCCTCCTTCGTTCACCTTGACGGTAACATCATAGGGAATTCCATCGAGGGTGATTCCTCAGGGTTCCCCTTGGTGTTAGACACACGGTTACCATTGTTACTATGACTTTACATTGAAACTTGTTACTAAAGACGGGTCGGCCCTGAGGGGTACCTGCGCGAGCTTAATTGCGAGTGATGTGGAATCGGGTGGACCTGGATGGTGCCCGAGAGTTGAACACGAGGCGTGCCGGGCATTCTTAGCCCTTGCCGCAAGTCCTCGAGACGGGGCAACGGGGTCACATCTTTCGTGAGTCTCTGCTCGTTACCGCGCACTCCTAATCCACTAACGGTTTGGATATTTGATCCGAGAGGCCTCTGGCCTGATAGCACTAACCATCACGTGAGCATAGTATGGGCGTTCTGCGTCGTATACTTCAGCCGGAGCTTAATGGACGTCAGCGACTGAGCGACGCGCGCCAAATTGGACTGGTTAAGCCTGCGCTTGTATTAAGGGGGTTAGGTCTGCTTTCGGCCGCGTTCGCAACGTGCAGGAGTTCCCGGGGCGATGGCCCAAGACCCCTGGGGGCATATGGTTAGTCCGGCGTGCTGACCTCTCTGTTAGGTATTTGGTCGGGTTGCGGCGTATCGTTTGGCCGAGGCCGGGCATGACCCAGAAAAGTGTGTCCGGCCGGAGTTAATCGAGCGTGGTGGGTAAGTTGGTGCACCCCTGCAGGGAAGAACTAATCTATCGATAGCCTGTCCTACGATAACGGACACTCGGAGTTGTATCCCGATCGGTACAACTAGAACTTGAGATTATAACTGGATAGTATGGCTCTGGGATTGCTTTCTCGCAGGGAGTCGAGGAAGGATCTCTAGGCGAGGTTGATATCACTGCTACTACTTTACTTTATGCTAATCTGCACTCTTCTAATGCTGCAAGACTGCTGAAGCTGTTGAAGATGCTAGTCTTCGATAGGACTAGGCTTTCCCCTCTATTCTGGCATTTCTGCAGCCCAGTCCACATATACAGCCTCCTTTGATAATGTTGCATATGTAGTGTAGATCCTTGCTTGCTGAGTACTTCGGATGAGTATTCATGTTTGCTTTGCTTTCTTTTTCTCCCATATCCATTTGATGCCACCAGACGACGGAGCCCCTGAGTTAGTTGCCCCCGCCGACGGTTACTACTACTACCCTCCCGGCGAGTACTACTACGAGGAGCCGACCGACGACCAGGAGTAGGTTCGG
This sequence comes from Thinopyrum elongatum, assembly GCA_011799875.1. Lineage (NCBI taxonomy): Eukaryota > Viridiplantae > Streptophyta > Magnoliopsida > Poales > Poaceae > Thinopyrum > Thinopyrum elongatum. Next base: position 84,503,898 of record CM022299.1, read on the forward strand.
AGGATCCTAGGCAGGAGGCCTACGCCTTTCGATCGTAGTATTTTATTTTGCGCCGCCTTCCTAAAGGCTTAACTCTATTTCTTTAATATATCTGTACCCAGATATCTGATGCTTCCGCTGACGCTTGTATGCCATCGAGCTATGTATTCGAGCCCTCGAGGCCCCTGGCTTGTAATATAAAGCTTGTATGACTTTATTTATGTTTTAGAGTTGTGTTGTGATATCTTCAAGTGAGTCCTTAGGCTTGATCGTGTGCATTTGCGTGTATGGTTAGTACACGATTAAGCCGGGGTCGTCGCAGGTTAATGGGCCATATGGGCCAAAGGGGGGAACACACCAGCCCACAAGGGGCTGGCGCGCCCCTCCTAAGGCCACAACCCTTGGGGAGAGAAGGAAAGGAGGGAGTCGGCCTGCCCCTTCCTTCCCTCTTCTCCCCTTTCCTTTCCCCTCCGGCAAATATGGTAAGGGGGGCGGCTAGGGAAAGACCCCAAGTAGGATTTGGCCCTACTTGGGGCGCCCCTTGGCCTCTCCCCTCTCCCCCCACCTATATATATGTGGGAGGGGGCGCCACACATAACCAGGACAATTGCTTAGCCGTGTGCGGCGCCCCCCTCCACAGTTTAGTCCCTCGGTCATATTTTCGTAGTGCTTAGGCGAAGCCCTGCGGAGATAGCTTCACCATCACCGTCACCACACCGTCGTGATGCCGGAACTCATCCACTACTTCGCCGTCTTGCTGGATCAAGAAGGCGAGGACGTCACCGAGCTGACCGTGTGCTGAACGCGGAGGTGTCGTACGTTCGATACTCGATCGGTTGGATCGCGAAGAAGTTCGACTACATCAACTGCGTTAACAAACGCTTCCGCTTACGGTCTACGAGGGTACGTAGACACACTCTCCCCTCTCGTTGCTATGCATCTCCTTGATAAATCTTGCGTGTGATTTTTTTTGTTTTCCATGCAACGTTTCCCAACAGTGGCATCCGAGCCAGGTCTATGCATAGATGATATGCACGAGTAGAACACAAAGAGTTGTGGGCGGTGATACTCATACTGCTTACCACCAACGTCTTATTTTGATTCGGTGGTATTGTGGGATGAAGCGGCCCGGACCAACCTTACATGTCCACGCACATGAGACCGGTTCCACCGATTGACATGCAACTAGTTTTGTATAAAGGTGGCTGGCGGGTGTCTGTTTCTCATACTTTAGTTGAATCGAATTTGACTACGGCCGGTCCTTGAAGAAGGTTAAAACAGCAAACTTTATGAATCACCGTTGTGGTTTTTTGCGTAGGTAAGAACAGTTCTTGCTAGAAGCCCGTAGCAGCCACATAAAACTTGCAACACCAAAGTAGAGGACGTCTAACTTATTTTTGCAGGGCATGTTGTGATGTGATATGGTCAAGACGTGATGTGATATATGAGATGATCATGTTTTGTAATATCAACAACCAGCAGGAGCCTTAGGGTTGACTCTTTATTGTATGAAATGCAAACGCCATGTAATTGTTTTACTTTATCGCTATGCATTAGCAATAGTTGTAGAAGCAATAGTTGGCGAGACAACCCCGACGCAACGATGGAGATCAAGTGTTGAGCCGGTGACGATGGAGATCATGACGATGCTTTGGAGATGGATATCAAAAGCACAAGATGATGATGGCCATATCATGTCACATATTTTGATTGCATGTGATGTTTATCTTTTATGCATATTATTTTGCTTAGAAGGAAGGTAGCATTATAAAATGATCCCTTCACTAAATTTCAAGCTAAAAGTGTTCTCCCCGAGTATGCACCGTTGCCAAAGTTCGTCGCTTCGAAGCACCTGGTGATGATCAGGTGTGATAGACTCTACGTTCACATACAACGGGTGTATGACAGTTTTGCATATGCAGAATACTTGGGTTAAACTTGACGAGCCTAGCATGTACAGACATGGTCTCGGAACACTGGAGACCGAAAGGTCGAACATGAGTCATATAGTAGATATGATCAACATAGAGATGTTCACCATTGATGACTACCCCATTTCACTTGATGATCGAACATGTGTTAGTTGATTTGGATCATGCATCACTTAGATAAACTTGAGGGATGTTTATTTAAGTGGGAGTTCATTAGTAATTTGATTAATTGAACTTAATTTATCATGAACTTAGTCTTATAGTTTTGCATATCTATGTTGTAGATCAATGGCCCGAGCTACCGTTCCCTTGAATTTTAATGCGTTCCTAGAGAAAACTAAGTTGGAAGATGATGATAGCAACTACACGAACTGGATCCGTAACTTGAGGATTATCCTCATTGCTGCACAGAAGAATTATGTTCTTGATGCACCGCTAGGTGACAGACCTGCTGCAGGAGCTACTGCAGATGTTATGAATGTCTGGCAGGCTCGATCTGATGACTACTCGATAGTTCAGTGTGCCATGCTTTACGGCCTAGAACCGAGACTTCAAAGACGTTTTGAACGTCATGGAGCATATGATATGTTCCAAGAGTTGAAGTTAATATTTCAAGCAAATGCCCGGGTTGGGAGATATGAAGTCTCCAACAAGTTCTATAGCTACAAGATGGAGGAGAACAGTTCTGTCAGTGAACACATACTCAAAATGTCTGGGTACCATAACCACTTGACTTAGCTGGGAGTTGTTCTTCTAGTTGATAGTGTTATTGACAGAGTTCTTCAGTCACTGCCACCAAGCTACAAAGGCTTCGTGATGAACTATAATATGCAAGGGATGAATAAAACGATTCCTGAGCTCTTCGCGATGCTTAAGGCCTCGGAGGTAGAAATCAAGAAGGAGCATCAAGTGTTGATGGTTAACAAGACCACTAGTTTCAAAAAAAAGGGCAAGGGTAAGAAAGGGAACTTCAAGAAGAAGGCAAGCAAGTTTCCACTCCCGGGAAGAAGCCCAAAGCTGGACCCAAGCCTGAAACTGAGTGCTTCTACTGCAAAGGGAATGGTCACTGGAAGCGGAACTGCCCCAAATACTTGGCGGATAAGAAGGATGGCAAAATGAACAAAGATATATTTGATATACATGTTATTGATGTGTACCTTACTAATGCTCGTAGAAGCGCCTGGGTATTTGATACTGGTTCGGTTGCTCATATTTGTAACTCGAAACAGGAGCTGCAGAATAAACGAAGATTGGCTAAGGACGAGGTGACAATGCGCGTCGGGAATGGTTTCAAGGTCGATGTAATCGCCTCGGCACGCTACCTCTACATCTACCTTCGGGATTAGTTTTAGACCTCAATAATTGTTATTTGGTGCCCGCGTTGAGCATGAACATTATATCTGGATCTTATTTATTGCGAGACGGTTATTCATTTAAATCAGAGAATAATGGTTGTTCTATTTATATGAGTAATATCGTTTATGGTCATGCAACCTTGATGAATGATCTATTGTTGTTGAATCTCGATCGTAGTGATACACATATTCATAATATTGATGCCAAAAGATGCAAAGTTGATAATGATAGTGCAACATACTTGATGCACAAGGAGGACTCGGCCACCCTTGGGGGCGCCTCCTTGGCTGCCTCCTCTCCCCCCACCTATATATATGAGGGAGGGGGCGCCACACAATGGCCACGACAATCTCTTAGCCGTGTGCGGCGCCCCTCTCCACAGTTTCGTCCCTCGGTCATATTTTTGTAGTGCTTGGGCGAAGCCCTGCGGAGATAGCTTCAACATCACCGTCACCATGTCGTCGTGCTGCCGAAACTCATCCACTACTTCGTCGTCTTGCTGGATCAAGAAGGCGAGGACGTCACCGAGCTGAACGTGTGCTGAACGCGGAGGTGCCATACGTTTGGTACTCGATCGGTTGGATCACGAAGAAGTTCGACTACATCAACCGCGTTAACAAACGCTTCCGCTTACGGTCTACGAGGGTACGTAGACACACTCTCCCCTCTCATTGCTATGCATCTCCTTGATAGATCTTGCATGTGCGTAGAATTTTTTTTGTTTTCCATGCAACGTTTCCCAACAAGACCAACCTGGAGCACTAGCTGTGGCGCCACCTGACAGAGGAGCGCTTCGACAGTGAGCGCCAGATGCAGGCCGAGCGTGAGGAGGCAGAGCGCCGCGCACGCTGCGCACGAGAGAAGGAGGAAGAGCATCGTAAGTAGCAGGAGGAGGAGCGAGCCCGCTGCACAGCAATGCTGCCGCCGGAGCAGACGTGGGAGAAGTCAACATGGGCAAAGTGGGAGACCGCATTCCCGTGGATGGGCCGCCGCCAGCCTTTGTCGCAGGTGAAACCGGCGACGACGACAACGATGGTGACACCTAAGGCAGCTTGCTGGGGTGGCTGGAAGGCGCTTTTTTTATGTTCTATTAATGTTTAAGTGAATTTTGGCCGGCGGTTGACCGGTCATTTAATGTTTAATTATGTTAAATTCAGGCGCTTGTTTCTGAAATTGTTTTTTATGTGGACGCGGAAAAAAATGCGTCGACCACCGTTGGGCGACGCGGCCGGCCCAAACGGAAAAATGGACAATCCCGTCCGCTCGGCCGTTCCAAATGGGCAAAAAGCAGAGAAAATCCGCGTTATTTTGGGTCGGAGCGTTGGAGTTGCTCTAAGGGTACGATATCCGGTGAATGAAGTACATTGTGGATTCGTCATATGGGATGAAATATCATCTTCAAGATGGGGCAGACTGGACCTGTACAGTATCTGTCTAATACGCCACATATTTGCAAAAGATAAATGTGCAAAAAAGAAAAGAAAAACCCAAAAATCCCAAGATCTGAAAAAAGATAAAACAAAAAATGAAACAAAAAGAACACATAAAAAGAACGAAAGCAATCGAAAAAGGCCAGCACGTGTCTATAGCTGTGAGTATAGAGATGTGTCTGCCTCAAAACCTGACGAATTGGTGGTGTAGTGGTGGGCAAGCGCGCGGTATTTACGTCGGTCCGCGGTTCGGCGCTTTCTTTTTCGTTGCTTTATTTCACACACGACTGGGACCCACACAGGGTAGAGGAAGAGCAAAAGGGCCACGTAGTGGCAGTTAACAGCCACAGACAGTGCACCGTTATGGTTGACGGAAATTGTACGAAAACGTGCTGTTAGTTAAGTTAGTGTACCATTTTTCTGGGGTTTTTTAGTTTGTGTATGATTATGTTATTTCGCTGCAAGTTTTTGTACTACATGTTAGGAATTAATTAATTAGTTTAATTAAAGAGTTAATCCTTGCTTATATCGGTTCCATTATTGACAACCGCTCTTTGTAACCGTCTTTGTAACTGAGTATATATACCTCAAACTTCATCAATGAAAGAGACTGTTCATTCCATTATTTGCTCTCCTCCCTTTCGTTTTTACTTTCACACGTTATAAGCACGACTCTACCGAGAGCGAGTTCATCCGAGATAGGAAGAGAAACGGCGCGGCGGCTTCTGCCTTCTGAAGGTGCGCAGCAGCCAACGCAGTGGCGGCGCTCTTCACCGCGGCTTCTCCCGCTCCAAGCGGCGTCCTCGCCGCGCGCTACGGAAGGGCCGAACGACGTCGCCCCCGGCCATCGGCCCGGCTTCCCGGCGAAAAGGCGCAGCATCCCGCGGCGTTCTCAGACGCACATCACTGCATCCGCGACTACAATCCCCGGCCAAGTACAGAAGAAGAGAGAAGGTGATCACAAGAAAAATAACGAAGATCTAGGCCACTTTTTCTGCAGGACGATGAAGCATTAAATTATGCGAATAGCAATCTCGTGATCTCAATTGCTACTACGACCAAGAACAGAGAAGGGGTTCCAAGTAGTACATCATCAGGTGACCATATTCCTATTTTTGTTTTTGCACACAAGAAGCACTAACCTCGACGGCAAAGTTTTCAACGCCGTTCCAACGCTGCTTCCCCTGTGTGGCTCCTCGCGGCATGAGGGCACCCGGGGCTAGAAGCGCTCGGCCTTCCTGGCGGCGTCCTCCAGTGCTCGTCCGAGCGAACTGCCACCCGGACCTGGAGGTCATCAGCACTCGAGATGCGGCGACGACCAACGTCCTCCGGTGCCGCGCGGCTCCTGCGCATGGCAGCATCTTCAGGAGCTCTCCGATACAGCCTCGCTTCCCAAGCGGCGCGGTGGCGTAACCTCCGGCCGGCTCGCACTGCACGGCGGCTGTTACCAGTGGCCACTACGCACGCACGGGAGAAGAAATTGGGGAATTTATCCTCTTGGCCATTATTCGATTAAGTCCTCAGATTTTATCTTGACTACGTATAAGTCCTTGGAAATTATGATTCAGCCCTCAGGCTTATCCAAACTATCCAGTCCAGCCCTCTGTATTACTGGATATACTGTTAAGCCAACTGGCTCTTCGGAATTTGTAGTTAGCCCTCAGGTTACTGTTTCAGCACTTCAACCATCTGGTTATTACCTTTTGCATTCTAAGCCCTCGGCTTGAGAAAAATATATGTGGGAGAACTTGAGTTCATCCTAATTTACATACAACATAATTACACACCATTTTACCTTGTGAAGCCTCATGTCTTCATATATTTATATTTGTATGTAATTCCCTTTTCATCCATATGTATTACCTCAGTAATGCTATTGCAAAATAATGGTCTGCTTGCAACTATATTCCTTTGAATTAAAGACATCATCGATGTCTTACCGCAAATATTCCCTATGACATGCGTTTTGGGACAACAACTATAAGTTTGCAATAGAAACATATTTTTTCTTGCAAACGCTGACATAAATTCAAATGAGAATTATGAAGTATCATACTTAATATGACCACCTCGAATTTTATTTGTGAATCACAAGGTATTGGTGGCATCTACTGCATAATTTGCAGATTATCCATTACTACTGCGAGGTCTACGTCTTGTCATTTTGATAAGATGACTACCTTCACGTGCTATTCCAAATTAATATTAGATGTGACTACCTCAAGATATCATAAGGTAATATTGGCATCTCCTACAAAATTTTGCAGACTATCCACTATTACTGCAAGGTCTACATCATGTCACTTTAACAGATGATTACCTTCAAAGTGATTTTTCTTAAATATAGCATAACATAAGGTAATAGAGATATGAACATCTACTGACAAAAGTCAGACTATGTTTTCTATTACTGCGAGATCTACACCGCATCCGGTGATTATCTTCAGAGTGTTATCCTATATAAATTGAGGTCTACACATATGGATATAGGGCATCAGCTGTTCCAAAATTTGCTCCTCTGAAGCAATAGTTGTTGTTCACTAAAATAATTTACTATCATAGTAAATTCATACATGATCATTACATGTTGAATGGTATTATCTACCAATATCGATTATTCAAGCCTCATTTTGCTTGTATAAGTCATAGAGAATTACACAAATATATGCATACCCCGGTAATTACCTTCTATTACATTGGTTAAATACATGGCAGTGGAGCATATGTCACTATTTCTAATTATAGTGTCGTCCATCCATCAAGATGGATATCGTAATTTATAGCAAGTGTCTCAAACACTGTTGCAATATACACATCACATTGTGGTTATACTTTCATAGTGACTAACCAATGTTACACATGCAACGTCTATGTTTTTGGCAATGACTCTAAAGTTGCAACGTTCATATGCATTTTATATGTCAACAACTTCATTTAGTTCTCAAACTAAGTACATAATGGATGAATATTTATTTACCTTGAATATTTCCCTTAAGAGATACATGTTGTCGTGAGCACATCACGAATGATGACCCATTCATTTTCCAAGACCTTGAGTCTATCATATCTCACAATTCTGTCATTTAATCAACTTCAAGTTGAGATCTCGTGATCAAATATTTTCATATGCCCTTAATACACTTTACATCCTCTTATGATGGTACTTCAATTTTCCATGTTGAAGAAACATAGTGTTTCTTAAAACCATCAGATTCATCGAACGGGTGTATACCATTGTTTGAAATTCTTGCTTGTACCGAGAATACTATACAAGTTAGTGGTCACAAAATAGAACCATGAGGGATTCGAAGTAAAGTGGAGGCTAATAGACAACCAAAGACAGAATTGTCTCTTAATAGGAATCGGTTGTTTTCAAATGATCAAAAGACAACTCTCAAGTTTGTCAGATGTGTGGTTATATAAATATTGTACCTATGATTACCAAACCCTCAAACATATGGTCGAACCACACCACAAATTTATTAAAAGGCCAATAAGTTCAATGGGATAAATTTGAAAATTTGCAAATAACAACCAGATTCTGGCAAAGGATTGTTCTCAGAATCTTCATTAGAAGGAGGACCAAAATCTAGTGCAGAAAATGGAGGATGAACTCATTTGCACTCAATAATATCGGAGACCTCAGGTAATCTCCTAATTGTCCCAACATATTATTAGCCTATACTTGTACTACTACATGTAGTAAAATATCCAATATCATATCCCTTGGATACAATATTCGATAAATTTTGAATGTATGTTTCAATTCATACTCAATATTGTTGCGTACACAATGATTTTCTAAGTATTAATAAATTAAATATTAGGCTTGATAGCCTTAGCCATCCTGGTTTGGGGATGATTAGAAAATTGTTGACAATTCGGTTGGTCACAACTTAACAAGTTGCAAAATATTCCCCATATTATGATATTATATGTGCACCACATGTGCCATAGGGGAAATCTGTTTTAAGGAACTCTCACCTTAAAATTCTAAATGGGCCACTTATTCATTCTTGAACACATTCAAAAGATATATGTGGAATATTGAACCATTATCTGGGGTAATTTAGACACTTCATGGTACTCATATACACATTCATAAAATGTTTTTAAGTGTGTCTCTTATCACACACAATCATGATCTTACCCAATAAATTGCTTAACTTATCAAAGTAGGAGCAAATTCTCCTGAACAAAGGATAAGCCCTTTCGAATGGACAATGTCGTTGAACTTATTTCACGAGGATTTTCTGATTACATTCAGTACCCTATGTACAAACCCAGAATGGTTTAACTAAATTTCTTATCAAAGATAGTCAAATGAATTACATGACCATTTTTAAAGAATTGTAAATTTACCAGCCTCTTGCTGGACACATACGGCCTTACACACCGTAAGTATGATCTAAATCATACCAACTGCATATCATACTACTTTCCCCTTGTAGTAACTACGTGGAAATCAACAAAGTATTTCCCATCTACGATAATTCGGTTACATACCGATATCACCACTCCAGCGTACATCAATGGGCACTCACAGAAAATTAGGGATCTATATGAGGAATAACAATTTATTCGTCAATCAAAATTATTCATAGCCCGTATGCTGATTCCATCAGCAATAAGGGTATTTTCCGGCATTAGGGGGAGATAAGTACTACAAAGAATGCCGAGAAATAAATTAGAAATGTTATTGACATTCAATCCTTATATCCACGTACTCAAAGAATCTGAACTAGAAGTTTATAGAATCATATATTTGCAACACATTGCAAATCTGCCACATACATTTACTGATGACAAGGTGTTACTAAATTCTATATTCCCGCAGTAAAGTGTCAGAAAGAGTGGAGGTACCTGATAAACCACTCTTCTCACCAAATGAGAGCAAGAGGGGGAGAAAATCTGACAACACGAGATATAACTTCTCATATGCTTCCGTGGAAACAAAGGAAATCAAATCCTCAACCAGTAAATGTAATTCAACATCAAGTTGAAATACACCTCACTGGATGCTCATCATCCAAAGCCCAGCATAAATGTGCACAGATGTTTTGGTGCCGGGACATCGAAACACCTTGACTCCATTTGTTGTAGGAAATCACAAGGAGTTAAAAAGGAATCAATATATTATCCACAAACTTCAATGATTCCATCGGAATCATATAAACTAAAGACTACATTTGTCGACATATATTTTTCTCAATTGCTAAAGCCTTTTGGGCCCTTAACCAAAATCCATGGTAGAGTGCCTCTTGCACTCATATTGGTTCACATAAAAGGAAGCAAGTAAATGAAGAATAGCACCCGCTCTGCAAACGAGTGGTATTTACCACAGTAATACCTACTCCTCATAAGTATCTTTCAGATGGAATACTAAAAACTTCTCATTCATAGACAAAGTCAATGAGGTGGTGAGAAAGCGAGGCTTGTAGCAAAAGGGTTCACGCAGAGACCCGACATCGATTATGATGTAAGATACCCTCTTGGTATGAGTGGAATTATGTTTCGATAATAAATATCATTGGTAGTACAAATAATATTATCCATGCAGTTAATGGATGCAGTGACTACATACTCATATGGGTTACTCATTTCGGAAATCTATACTAAAGTCCCTGAAGGGCTTATACTTCCGAATCCAAAAGCAAATCGCAACAAGTTTTGTGTAAAACTTCATAATTCACTCTATGACTTGAAATAGTCGGAAATCATATGGTACTACTGACTAAATGAGTTTCTTCTCCAAAAGGATTACTCGAATAATGATGATTGTTTATGTGTTTTAATAAAGAAATATCAAATTTGATTTCCTTATATTAGCTCAGTATATATTGATGATTTCGTCATCAATGTCTCTACAAAACCTAAAAATACATAAAATTATCTCAAGACGGAAAATTTGGATTCAACCAAATTTAGCTTAAGTTTACAACTTGAGCATTCTCTCAAGAATACATATCAGTCTACATATATCCAATACATATACGAGAAGTTCAATGTGGATATATATCATACCAATAAAAGACATGTAATATGGTCATACTACCCCTGATATGGTACAAATTTATTCATACCTATGGGTGATAATGAAGTGATATCAGGACCTGAAGTTCTATATCTCACTAATGTCAAAGCACTCATATTAATTACAACTTATATCTCAAGCTCACAACAAATCTTGGGCAATTCCATCAGGAAAATCAAGATATGACCATGATATGATGAAATGATAATTGTTCTTTATTTGATCCCAACAATGCCATATCAATGACTGAATTCACTAGAATAGTCTTCTCATGGAAGTCATCTAAATAGACTTTAATGGCTACTTCCACTAATCATTCTAACATAATTGCTTAATCTAAAAGCATTGCCAAATATACATGGCTCAGCAGAATGATTAACCACACTCAAAATCATGTGGTTGAAATTCATCAGAATCACATAACTTGATTTATCAAGATGCTTCCACTTGTGTTACTCAATACCTGCAGGTTATATGAAGAGCAATATCATAAAAACACATTGCTCGAAATTACTTATCCTCACGAACTATAGAAAAGTGAGGAAATAATCCTATATATTATTCACAATGTTAGGATCGTGTCAATGGAATTGGTATGACACATCTTTCAGATTTGCAAAGTTCAGGGGGAGTAATCTCCCAAACTATAACCTGTTTACAATCATCAGATTGCATATATTGTACTCTTTTCCCCTTGATGAGTTTTCCCTAATGGTTTCTCATAAAAGGTTTTTAACGAGACAATATAAACACAAGTGTATGTATATGCCATATCATTTTCTCCTTATATTTTTTCCCACTGGGTTTTAAGGGAGTTTTCAATGGCATATCAGATTACACTCTTTTCCCTTATGAGTTTTCTCTCAAAGTTTCTCATAACGGTTTTTAATGAGGCAATATCTTTTTAAGATCATATGCTATACTTTCAAGTTTTTTTCCCATCTGGTTTTTAAAGGAAAGTATACAAAGCATATTTATTGTTCTCTAAACTCACCAACGAGTTTTATCATTCCTCAAAGGTTTTTCTCATATGAGTTATCAAGAGACAATAATCATTATATGTTGCATCATTTTTCTCCTTATTATTTTTTTCCCACAATGGGTTTAAAGGAGTTTTAGCAACATATCTACACTATTCTCCTCATATTTTTCCCACAGGGTTTTTGGAGGAGACTTTAAGGATTATACAAGTCTTTTTCAAGATGAAGATGATGAACATTCTCAAAGGCAAACACTTACAAGGAGGGTTCTTTATCAAGATGGTGTATATTCACAAAGACAAGCACTGATTAGGGGGAGTGTTAGGAATTAATTAATTAGTTTAATTAAAGGGTTAATCCTTGCTTATGTCGGTTCCACTATTGGCAACCGCTCTTTGTAACCGCCTTTGTAACTGGGTATATATACCCCAAACTTCATCAATGAAAGAGACTGTTCATTCCATCATTTGCTCTCCTCCCTTTCGTTTTTACTTTCACACTACAGATGTAATTGACTCTATCTAGTAGTACTGGTCCACAATTCGCTTTTTACTTCAACACAAGAGCCACACTCGTCGGTGCTGTTTCTGCCTCGCGCCGGTGTCTACACTCTACAGCCACCCTGCCTCGCCATTGCTGCTCACCGGCCAGCGTCTCATCTGCCGATTTGCTTGATGGTTATTTTGCCACGTTGGAATGTGTGCTTCACTTACGAAGCACGAGCAAACTTGTTGTGATGGTGTCTGCTGCAATGTTTGGCTTTATGCTGCAACATTTTTTTTTCAATGCCGTAAGTGTTGGCTATGCTGCAATGTCAGGTAGACCTCCTGCAAGTCGGCCGACATTGTTATTTTGTTGTTGCGATGCAGGTACGACATGTTTGTAAAATCAGTCCTATGATGTTGTAAGGGCGGCCAATGATGCTACAAAGAATCGTTTTCCAAAAGCACATGTACTGCTCGACATGCTACTAGCTTAGTGTTGCAAAGTGATTTCACCGTTTTGAAATTTAAACGCTTCCCGTCAACTGGCCAATCCATGAAAAACATTAGCCGCACGCGCTGCCGTTGGATCTACATCGATCGCATGGTGCGGCACTCTCGAAGCATCCACACAATCTAGGCCATCCTTATCCAGACGGAGGCGATGCCCACGGCACCGCTCGCTCGCCTCCATCCCCAATCCTCCATGGTGACCCCCCCCCCCTCTCTCTCATCCCTCTCTTTCTCTCTCCTCCCTCTCTCTTCTCCCCTCCCTCTCTCCCCCCTCTCTCTCTCTCTTCCTCCCTCCCTCCGGCTCCCTGCTCTCTTCTCTCCTCTCATTCCTCTTCACTCTCTCTCTCTCTCTCTCTCTCTCTCCGATCCCCAGCAATGGTGGACCTTGCATACCCTCGACGCAACATCTGCGCCGTTGCAATCGTCGGCGTTGCTTCAAAGTTGAGGGCGCCGACCGCGACGTTGTGTTGCTGACGTCGCGGCGATGGCGAGGCGGTGCTTTTGCAACGGCGATGCTCCGTAACAAGGGTGATGTTGCAATGCTTGTCGCAACAAGGATTGTGTTGCAATGCTTTCACAACAGGGGGGTGTTGCAAACAGGGAGGACGACCACGACGATGGTCTGCAACAAGGGCAGTGTTGCAATGCTTTCGCGACAAGGATGATGTTGCAATGCTTCCGCAACAAGGGTGTTGTTGCAAATAGGGACGACGACCACAGCGATGCTCCGTAACAAGGGTGATGTTGCAATGCTTCTGCAACAAGGATGGTGTTGCAATTCTACCACAACTAGGATGGTGTTGCAATGCTTCTGCAACATGGATGTTGTTGCAAACAGGGACGTGCTTTAAAAGGTTGATCTAACGGTCCCAGGTCGCATGATCCAACAGTCGGGGTCCCGGCCGATAACTCTTAGTTATCAGCTGGCCGACGAGTAGCACGCCCCTAATTTTTATGCTTGTAAATATGCATGTATTTTGCCATCAATTTTTTTAACATTTTTTGTTGCAACTAATAAGAATTGCAAAATATATACGCTCAAATATTTACACTATTTTTTACGGTCTTTCACACATAAAGAACGTAAAAGAATGAGGGACGATTTTACATATGCATACAATTTGTTGTTATTTTCTTGGTGGGTGGATGTAGCACTTAGCAGCAGGAGAAACTAGTATGTACTTTGGGATTTTTCGTCAAAAGAGACCACATGTCGAGCGTTATTGCCAAAAGAGACCCCCTTCGGATAAAATAGACAAAAAGGACCCCCTCGCCGTGGCGGCAGGCACGCCGGGCGACACGTGGCCCCTGCCGCCACGGCGGCAGGGGCTGCCTGTGGATAACGGGAATCGGCTGGCGCGACGGAACGGCCTGACGTGGTGGGCCCCTGCCGCCTCACGTGGTGGCGGCAGGACTGTCCGGCCGCCTGAGGGGCTGGCGGCAGGCTGTGCGCTCACTGACCGCTGCGGCACTGATTCCCGTACGTGTGCATGCAAGCTGAGATTGATTCCCGGACATGTGCATGCAGGCCGTCCTTTTCTTTTGCTGATTGGTATGCCTCACTCATTCCCATGCAAAAGTCTGTTTCCCGCTCACGGGCCGGCAGCATCTCTGTCTTTCGTCGTTTTTACATCGCGTGCAGGCCGTCCTTTTCTTTTGCTGATTGGTATGCCTCACTCATTCCCATGCAAAAGTCTGTTTCCCGCTCACGGGCCGGCAGCATCTCTGTCTTTCGTCGTTTTTACATCGCGTGAGAGGCTTGCATGCATGCACATGTCCGGGAATCAATCTCAGCTTGCATGCACACGTACGGGAGGGAATCAGTGCCGCAGCGGCCAGCGAGCGCACAGCCTGCCGCCAGCCCCTCAGGCGGCCGGGTCCGGATGCTACAGTCCTGCCGTCACCGCGTGAGGCGGCAGGGGCCCACCACGTCAGGCCGTTCCGTCGCGCCAGCCGATTCCCGTTATCCACAGGCTGCCGCCTGGGGTCGTGGCGGTAGGGGCTGCCGCCTGGCACCGTGGCGGCAGGGGCCACGTGTCGCCCGGCGCGCCTGCCGCCACGGGCGAGGGGGTCTTTTTTGTCTATTTTATCCGAAGGGAGTCTTTTTTAGCAATAACGCTCGACAGGTGGTCTCTTTGGACCAAAAATCTGTACCTGGTGGGTAGCTGCCGCACGTGGGAGGTCACGAGAGACGTGTCTCCATGAGTTTGGGTGGGCTCCATCCATGTGGTTGGGAAAACTGTTGCAGCGCAGCCCGCAGATCGAAGCGCAGGAAGCGCTCCATCCAACGGCCGTCGACCCGGCTGATCCGCTTGCGGGATCAACCGGATGACGCCTAGTGCGCCACATGAGAGAAATGAGAGAAAGGGATAGGGAAGATAATAAATTCCACAAGTTTCTGTTCCTTACTTTAAGCAACAAACACGACATCATCCATCAGGGAATTATTGAGCAAAAGGACATGGACGTATGGTGTGGTTGCTTAAGGTCACCGGCGGCTAAGCAAGCAATATTCTCTTCCTTCTTAATCATTATCTGTGTAGCGTTGGTATAATGGCCCTCCATGAGAGTGACAAGAAAATAGTCAAATCTTTGTATGGAAGAGTAGTATAATTAGCAACTACTCCCTCTGTTAAGAAATATAAGAGCATTTAGATCACTACTTTAATGATCTAAATGTTCTTATATTTCTTTACAAAGGGAGTATTTAGTGAATCAATTTAAGTTTTTAATGATAGCAGCCTTGTATACCCTTACTCGCAAAAAGAAGACGTGTATACTCTTGTTTGAATCAATCATAACATCCTGCTGAGGAATTATTGTGATTTTACTACACCCGTTCAACAGGCGCTTATGGAATCAAAGATTTGTTCCAGACAAGTGACGCTAATTGTCTTGATCTTATTCATTGAAGTAACCTAGTCTAGTTGCTTGTTGACTGAAACAAGCGGGAGTACAAGTACAACTCGAAACAAATATTTTCAGGGGCAAAACGTGAAAACAATGCCTTATCTTACTATTCTTAGTAAGCAGCACCCTACTATATTCAATCGGTCCCTGCGTGGACTTGTGAGGGCACGGTATCTTTCCCTTTAAGATCTTTGCTACTGGTTCTTGTTCTGCACTTGAGGGCTTCATTACCAAGCCGGGCACCTTCCTTAATCCTTCTGAAAAATCAGCACCTTGCATTGCAATGCATATTTGTTTGTTTATATGTGAGACTTCTTCCTGGCAGCTACCGTCCAAGTAAGCTAGGGACGACGCGGATTGATATTTGACATTCATTATTTGTATCACAGCTTGTTCTCGAGTGTGTCGTAAGAAAAACTGGCGTTAATTCGCTCTTACTTCTCTTTGATCAAAGATGATTGCCTCCCATTAGTAGTATGAAGCAAGGTGTAGAGATTTAAGAGGTCGTTGGATACCACATTTTCTTCTTCTTAATTCCAAAGTTTCAATAGAAGAAGGCCTGGGGATTCTAAGTTTCTCCTAGTGAGAACGATGAGAATCTGTTAGAACTGGCTAAGATCTTTTCAAGAGATCAAATAGATTGTGATGCTGCCTTGGGATTACATCATGGATGTGCAATAAGATTTAGTTATTGGAACTGGTCACCATGTTGCAGCCAATATTGAAGTACATTTACTGACTTCGTCCCTTTCAATTTCTTTTCCAGTGTCACACTCACATGCTTACCAATATTACTAGAAATAGAAGTTTGCAAAATATTGATATGCGCCTGAAGCCTCTAGTTAGATTGGTGCTCTTGGCAACAATTACCTTTGTGATGCATCTCTAGCTGATATTCCCAGTTTTGTTTTCCTTTTTCTGTAATAACTTGTCTGTCGGTGTTTCTCCTAGCCACCGGTTGAAGGATTTATCATGTTAAAGCTGGGCTCGCTTCAAACCTTCCGTCTAAAATATGGGTCTACCGAAACTAAAATATACTCCCAGAATCTACGGGAGAGATGAAGACTTAGGAGGCTCACCATAAGTGGTTCATTCGTTTCTTTTGTCATAGATGCATCGTAATTGACTAGTGTAATAATAGACTCATTCTCGTTCCAATAAATGAAATACTCATTTGTTCTGCTGACTTCCATGAGTTTATTCTACGTTTCCTCCTTTTTCAGAGTGGAAGAGGGGAGGGTGTCCTCATCATCCGAAAAGAAAAGAGGCAGAAACAGATTTCATTCCACATTTGAAGCTTCGTTGTCCTGGCTGGATTGCTCATTTTATGCTATTTGATATCTTTTGTTTTCCTGACCTATTCAATTTAATGGGCACAGAGCCTAGAGAAAACTGCATTGCATGTCGTGGTCATGAGATGATTTTCTTACTTCAGTTGCTCAGAAAGTAATTAATTCGACCATTCTACTCATTTTAATTGAACACACGCTACATGGAAAATGGGTATAATCCACTGAGTTATCACTATGATTTTTTTTAGAAAGGAGGCGCTTGCTCGACTTTAGCAAACTGAAGCCCTTCTAGTGTTTACAATCATAGTACCACAAAATAAATAAAATAAAAGGTTCAATACAAGCCACAAAGGGTCCAGGCACAAGGCCGAATCATGTTATAGTCAACTGACAAATAGTAAAGGTAAACAACAACACGCTAGGCGCAGGCTTAGTTTCCTTGAAGATCAGTGGCCTCCCCGTGACGCCGCAGCCTTGAAGCTAGCGTTCTTACTTTGCTCAGAAGCTCCTCAATGATGGACGCATCCATCGGCTTGCTCAAGATTTTCCATAGTTGCAAGAAAATTGTCATTTTGTACACGGCGTCAGCAGGATGTTTGATGAATTTCCCTTTGATTAAAGCTTTCTTTCTAATATGCCAAAGGGCCCAGGACATGGCCGTGAAGATCAACCACGTGATACGAAGGGAACGTCCGGGCAATCTAGAAGTTAAAGTATGTAGTGCCCCAAACCATGTTGGTGCCCAGCTGCACCTTGTGACATCGCAGATACAACCCCACATAAATTGTGCAAGAATGCACTTAAAGAAGATGTGGTCATTATCCTCTACTGTTCCACAGAGGGGACACCGACCGTCCCCTGGGCCGTGACATTTTTGGATTTGTACCCTGGTCGGTAGCCTATCTCTCACTAACTGCCACAGGAAGATTTTAACTTTTGTTGGAATACGTGCCTTCCAAATATCCATTGCTTGGAAAGGAGCCACGCCATTATGTAAGGTGCAGTATAGGGAGATACTTCGTAATAGATTTAATAGCTGATCCCATTCCGCAGCCTCTAGTGGTCCAAGAGAGCGTCTGAATTATGACACCACTGTTCATTCCTCCAATTCTCACAGACCAGTGCGTTCAGGGAAGTGGTGATGGCAAACAACCTGGGAAAAATTGTGGCCATCGGGACTTGCCTGAGCCAAACGTCTAACCAAAAGACGGTTGACCTGCGGTTACCAATATAGTGTACGGCCCCCACACGCAGAAGGTGCCTAATCTTCACTATCGATTTCCAAAACTAGGATCCATTCCTACAAGAAGCCGTTGAGACCGGGGCATGCAGCAGGTACTTGTGTCGGGTAATATCCAATCACAATCCCCCTTGTCCCGTAACATTTTCCAAGCCCACTTAGTCATTAAGCACCAGTTCATGTGTTTGGTATTCACAGTACTGAGGCCCCCAACCTCCTTTGGCGTGCAGATGGTACTCCAATGGACCATGTGGTACTTCTGCTTCCCGAGTTCGTTACCCCAAAAGAACCGAGATCGAACCGTGTCAAATTTCGCATGTACTCCATCTTATAGTAAGAAGAAACCCATTTTGAACATTGGAAGAGTTGACAAACACGAGTTGATCAGGGTTGTTTTCCCGCCAGTTGACTGATATTTCCCTGCCCACGGTTCCACTCGCTTGGCCACGCGATCAGTAATAAAGAGGAAGTCCTCAATGGTTAGGTGCTTGTTTGTTAACGGCATTCCTAAATACTAGATCGTAAGAGTTCCAAGCTTGCAATTCATAATATGTGCAGCCCTAAGGAGGTCCTCCAGGCTACCTCTGGTGATAAGTTCCTCACTTTTGTCATAGTTAATTTTCAGCCCCGAGATAGATACGAAGCACATGAGGAGGAATTTCAAATTGACCAAGCTAACTGGGTCATTTCTAATGATGATCAGTTTGTCGTCGGCATATTGTAAGTGAGTGATTCCCCCTTCACTAAGTTCTGGGAACACTCCTTGAATGTGGCCAACCGACCTAGCCCCCTCTTGGATGACTGCCAATGCCTCGACGACGATATTAAAGCGCAGTGGTGAGATAGGGTCACCTTGTCTGACCCCTCTTGAGTTTCTAAAGTAGGGACTCTGCTCCCCATTGATACTAATGGCCATTTGGCCGCCACGCAGCATCTGCATAATCCAGCTCACCCATAGGGTTTGAAAAACCTTTCCTTCTCATAACTTCCTCCAAGAACTCCCAATTGACCCGATCGTATGCTTTCTCAAAGTCTAATTTGATGATGAAATAGTTCTCCTTCTGCTGAGAAACTGTGTGTAGCACCTCATGCAACACAGATATTCCTTCGAGGATGCTTCTTCCTTGAATAAATGTTGACTGGCTCTAACTGATGACCTGGTTTGCTACTGATACGTATCCGTCGTATCTACTTTTCCTAATGCTTTTTCTCTTGTTTTGGACTCTAATTTGCATGATTTGAATGAAACTAACCCGGACTGACGCTGTTTTCAGCAGAACTACCATGGTGTTGTTTTTGTGCAGAAATAAAAGTTCTTGAAATGAAACGAAATTTTTTGGAGAATTTTTATGGAATAGAATAAAAATACCGGAGCCAAGAACCACCGGAGGGGGCCCCTGGGTGAGCACAACCCACCAGGGCGCGGCCCCCCTCCAGGCACGCCCAGGTGGGTTGTGCCCACCTGGTGGCCCCGCTGACTCTATCTCCGACGCTATAAAATCCTATTTTCGGAGAAAAAAATCAGAGAGGAAGAATTATCGCGTTTCATGAGACGGAGCCGCCGCCGCCTCCTTAAATACCTAAATTTGGAGAGAAAAATCAGGGAGAAAGAATTATCGCGTTTCACGACACGGAGTCGCCGCCACCTCCTGTTCTTTGTTGGGAGGCCAGATCTGGAGCCCGTTTGGGGCTCCGAAGAGGGGGATCTTCGGTCTTCGTCATCACCAACCCTTCTCCATCGCCAATTCCACGATGCTCCCCACCGGGAGTGAGTAATTCCTTCGTAGGCTCGCTGGTCGGTGAGGGAGTTGGATGAGATTCATCATGTAATCGAGTTAGTTTTGTTAGGGCTTGATCCCTAGTATCCATTATGTTCTGAGATTGATGTTGCTATGACTTTCACATGCTTAATGCTTGTCACTTTGGACCCGGGTGCCATGATTTCAGATCTGAATCGTTTATGTTATCACCATTATATCTATGTTCTAGATCCGATCTTGCAAGTTATAGTCACCTATTACGTGTTATGATCCGTAAACCCCGGAGTGACAGTATTCGGGATACTTTCTGGTGATGACCGTAGTTTGAGGAGTTCATGTATTCACTATGTGCTAATGCTTTGTTCCGGTTCTCTATTAAAAGGAGGCCTTAATATCCCTTAGTTTCCTTATGGACCCCGCTGCCACGGGAGGATAGGATAAAAGATGTCATGCAAGTTCTTTCCATAAGCACGTATGACTATTTACGGAATACATGCTACATTATATTTATGAACTGGAGCTAGTCCCGTATCGCCCTAGGTTATGACTGTTATATGATGAATATCATCCAACAAATTCACCGATCCAATGCCTACGACTTTTCCATATATTGTTTCTACTAAGTTACTATTGCTATTACTGGTGTTACACCTGCTACAAAACCATTGCTATCATTGTTACCGTTACCGTTACTGTTACCACTGCTATCAAAACTATCATATTACTGTGCTACTAATCATATTGATGTAGATAATTAATCTCCAGGTGTGGTTGAATTGACAACTCAGCTGCTAATACTTGCAAATATTCTTTGGCTCCCCTTGTGTCGAATCTATAAATTTGGGTTGAATACTCTACCCTTGAAAATTGTTGTGATCCCCTATACTTGTGGGTTATCAAGACCTTTTTCTGGCGCCGTTGCCGGGGAGCATAGCTATATTTGTTGAGTCACTTGGGATTATTATCAATTTATCACTATGAAGAATCTAAAGCATACAAAAACCAAGATCGTTCCCTCTAGGACGAGGGGAGGTAAGGAACTGGCATCACACTCTGCACTTGATTCACCTTCTATTTTGAGTAGACTTGCACCACCACCACATGCTATTAATCCTGATATGTCGCAAGTTATTGATGATTCTACTTCTTCTATGAATGCTACTCATGATGATGCTAGTACCTTGCTTGATGATAATATGCCACTAGGTGAATTTCTTGATGAACAAATTGCTAGAGCTAAAGATTTTGAGAATGTTGAAACTGATGAAGTACTTGAAACTGAAAATATTGAAACACCTATTAGACCTAGCTCTCCTAGATATGAATTGCCTAAAATACCTGAAGATTATGTTATGGATGAGGAGACAACTAGATACTTTCTTGCTTGCAATGATAGGAATGATCTTAAGAAATTACTATGCAAACTGAAGAAAAAATCTTTGAATGCTAGAATGAAATGTGATCCTAAGTTTGCTACTTCACCTATCTTTGTTGATGATAAGGATCATGAATTCTCTGTCGACCCAGAGTTAATTACTTTGGTTGAATCTGATCCTTTCCATGGCTATGAAACTGAAACTGTTATGGCACATCTCACTAAATTAAATGATATAGCCACCCTCTTTGCTCATGACGAGAAGATTCGCTACTATTATATTCTCAAGTTATTTCCATTCTCATTAAAGGGTGATGCTAAGATATGGTATAATACTCTTGCTCCTGGTTATGTGCGTAGTCCCCAGGATATGATTTACTACTTCTCTGAAAAATATTTTCCTGCTCATAAGAAACAAACTGCCTTACAGGAAATATTTAGTTTTGTGCAAATTGAAGAAGAGAGTCTCCCACAATCTTGGGGGAGGCTTCTCCAATTGCTTAATGCTTTGCCTGATCATCCTCTTAAGAAAAATGAAATATTTGATATCTTCTATAATGGACTAACCGATGCTTCTAGGGACTTCCTAGATAGTTGTGTTGGTTGTGTTTTCAGGGAACGAACTGTTGGACAAGCTGAGGAATTATTGAATAATATATTGAAAAATTATGATGATTGGACTCTTCCTGAACCACCGCATAAACCCACTCCAAAGAAGAGGGGTATCTTATATCTCAGTCCGGAAGATATGCAAGAGGCAAAGAAATCTATGAAGGAAAAAGGTATTAAAGCAGAGGATGTTAAAATTTTACCTCCTATTGAAGAGATACATGGACTTGACACACCACCACCCAAGGTGGTAGAAGTAAATTCTTTAATGAAATTTGATGAAAGGGACAATCCTTATAATATGCTGATACGTCTCCAACGTATCTATAATTTTTTATTGTTCCATGCTATTATATTATCTGTTTTGGATGTTTTATATGCATTAATATGCTATTTTATATTATTTTTGGGACTAACCTATTAACCTAGAGCCGAGTGCCAGTTTCTGTTTTTATTCTTATTTTTGAGCCTCGCAGAAAAGGAATACCAAACGGAGTCCAAACGGAATAAAACTTCATGATGACTTTTCTTGGACCATAAGACACCCAGGGGACTTGGAGTCCAAGTCAGAACATCCACGAGGCGGCGACAAGGGTGGAGGGCGCGCCCTAGGGGGGGCGCCCCCCTACCTTGTGGGCCCCTTGGTGACTTCCTGACCTAGGTCTTCCTCCTATATATTCACAAATATTCCAGAACCACCAGAGGCATCCATGAAAACACTTTTCCACTGCCACAACCTTCTGTTTCCGTGAGATCCCATCTTGGGGCCTTTTCCGGCATCCTATCGAAGGGGGAATCGATCACGGAGGGCTTCTACATCAACTCCATTGCCCTTCCGATGATGCGTGAGTAGTTTACCTCAGACCTACGGGTCCATAGCTAGTAGCTAGATGGCTTCTTCTCTCTCTTTGATTCTCAATACAACGTTCTCCTTGATGTTCTTGGAGATCTATCCGATGTAATCTTATTTTGCGGTGTGTTTGTCGAGATCCGATGAATTATGGATTTATGATCAGCTTATCTATGAATATTATTTGAATCTTCTCTGAATTCTTTTATGCATGATTTAATATCTTTGTATTTCTCTTCAAATTATCGGTTTGGTTTGGCCAACTAGATTGGTTTTTCTTACAATGGGAGAGGTGCTTAGCTTTGGGTTCAATCTTGCATGATTTCACCCAGTGACAAAGTAGGGGTAGCGAGACACGTATTGCATTGTTGCCATCGAGGATAAAAAGATGGGGTTTTCATCATATTGCTTGAGTTAATTCCTCTACATCATGTCATCTTACTTAAAGCGTTACTCCGTTCTTTATGAACTTAATACTCTAGATGCATGCTGGATAGCGGTCGATGTGTGGAGTAATAGTAGTAGATGCAGGCAGGAGTCGGTCTACTTGACACGGACGTGATGCCTATATGCATAATCATTGCCTTGGATATCGTCATAACTTTGCGCTTTTCTATCAATTGCTCGACAGTAATTTGTTCATCCACCGTATTATTTGCCTTCATGAGAGAAGCCTCTAGTGAAACCTATGGCCCCCGGGTCTATTTTCCATTATATTACTTTCCGATCTACTATTTTGCAATCTTTTATTTTCAGATCTATATACCAAAAAACCCAAAAATATTTTATCTTTTGTTTATCTATTTCTATCATATCTCACCTTTGCAAGTGACCGTGAAGGGATTGACAATCCCTTTATCGTGTTGGGTGCAAGTGTTTGATTGTTTGTGCATGTTTTGGTGATTTGTGTGTTCTTCTCCTACTGGATTGATACCTTGGTTCTTAACTGAGGGAAATACTTACCTCTACTGTGCTGCATCACCCTTTCCTCTTCAAGGGAAAAACCAACGCAAGCTCAAGAAGTAGCATATGCATCCTAGTCAATGCTAATATTTTTAAGAGATCCAATTATGATGAACCAATTTCTAGTGATTTGAGTGCACTAGATTATCTTTATGAAGTTTTGCTTGAAATTCGTGAATCTGAAAATTGTGATGAAGTGTTAAAAGAAGAAATCTATGAAGTGATTCACGATAGCAACTTGGATGAAAAGTATGATTGCAATGGTTCTACTATAAATTCTATTGATGTTAATTGTGCTAATGATATGCAAAACCCTAAGCTTGGGGATGCTAATTTTGCTATGTCCACTACTTGTTGCAATGATCATGATTGGGGTGATTTTTCTTATGATCTTGAAAATTTATTTAAGCCTCATGATGAATATGTTTGCAATAATATTGAAAGTGGGTTTGGAAGAGTGTCAACTCTAGGTAATAATGATCCCACTACTTTGGAGTATGATCAATCTTATGAAATTTTTGATAAAAGTGGATTTGGAGAGGTCATGACTTTAGTTAATGTTAATCCCACTATCTTGGAAGAGTGTCAACTTTGCATGCATGTGGATCATGTAGAGAATATGTTATGTGATAGCTATATTGTTGAATTTGATTATGATCCTACATGTAATTATTATGAGAGAGGAAAATATGGTTGTAGAAATTTTCATGTTACTAAATTACCTCTCGTTATGTTGAGATTGCTATTGTTTCTTTATTCTTCCTTGCATATACTAGTTTTTGCTTTCCTTGATAATTTGTTTGCCTATAAGATGCCTATGCATAGGAAGTATGTTAGACTTAGATGTGTTTTTCACATGCTATATGATGCTCTCTTTGTGCTTCAATTCTTGTCTTTCATGTGAGCATCATCGAAATTATCAAAGCCTAGCTAAGGGCGTTAAACAATAGCGCTTGTTGGGAGGCAACCCAATTTTATTTTTGTTCTTGTTTTTTTGGTTCTGTTTTTCAATAAATTTTTCATCTAGCCTCTGGTTAGATGTATTTTGGTGTTTTAATTAGTGTTTGTGCCAAGTAAGACCTTTGGGATGGCTTACGGTGATAGTTGATTTGATCTTGCTGAAAAACAGAAAATTTTGCGTCCAGTCACAGAATTTTAATAATTCACTGAAGAGTGTAAAAACACTGAATGTTTTACACAGGATTTATATATAAATTGTATCTTTTTTCCTAATTTTTCAGAATTTTTGGAGTTACAGAAGTATTAGAACAATTCGGATCTTTGCAGACTGTTCTGTTTTTGCCAGATTCTGTTTTCTTTGTGTTGTTTGCTTATTTTGATGAATCTATGGTTAGTATCGGGGGGTATGAACCATGGAGAAGTTGGAATACAGTAGATATTACACCAATATATATAAATAATGAGTTCACAACAGTACCAAAAGTGGTGATTTTATTTTCTTGTACTAACGGATCTCACGAGTTTTCTGTTGAGTTTTGTGTTGTGAAGTTTTCAAGTTTTGGGTAAAGATTTGATGGACTATGGAATAAGGAGTGGCAAGAGCCTAAGCTTGGGGATTCCCAAGGCACCCCAAGGTAATATTCAAGGACAACCAAGAGCCTAAGCTTGGGGATGCCCCGGAAGGCATCCCCTCTTTCGTCTTCGTCTACCGGTAATTTACTTGAGGCTATATTTTTATTCACCACATGATATGTGTTTTGCTTGGAGCGTCTTGTATGATATGAGTCTTTAATTTTTAGTTTGCCACAATCATCCTTGCTGTACACACATTTTGAGAGGTACACGCATGAATCGTGATTTATTAGAATACTCTATGTGCTTCACTTATATCTTTTGAGCTAGGCAATTTTGCTCTAGTGCTTCACTTATATCTTTTTAGAGCACGGCGGTGGTTTTATTTTATAGAAATTTTTGAACTCTCATGCTTCACTTATATTATTTTGAGAGTCTTTCTAAAAAGCATGGTAATTTGCTTTGGTTATAAATTTAGTCCTAATATGATAGGCATCCAAGAGGGATATAATAAAAACTTTCATATAAAGTGCATTGAATACTATGTGAAGTTTGATTCCTTATGATTGTTTTGAGATATAGAGATGGTGATATTAGAGTCATGCTAGTGAGTAATTGTGGATTGTAGAAATACTTGTGTTAAAGTTTGTGATTCCCGTAGCATGCACGTATGGTGAATCGTTATGTGATGAAGTCAGAGCATGATTTATTTATTGATTGTCTTCCTTATAAGTGGCGGTCGGGGACGAGCGATGGTCTCTTCCTACCAATCTATCCCCCTAGGAGCATGCGTGTAGTACTTCGTTTCGATGACTAATAGATTTTTGCAATAAGTATGTGAGTTCTTTATGACTAATGTTGAGTCCATGGATTATACGCACTCTCACCCTTCCACCATTGGTAGCCTCTCTAGTACCGCGCAACTTTCGCCGGTGCCATACACCTACCCCTTTACCTTCCTCAAAACAGCCACCATACCTACCTATTATGGTATTCACATAGCCATTCCGAGATATATTGCCATGCAACTTTCCACCGTTCTGTTTTATTATGACACGTTCCATCATTGTCATATTGCTTTGCATGATCATGTAGTTGACATCGTGTTTGTGGCAAGGCCACCTTTTCATATTTATACATGTCACTCTTGAGTCCTTGCACATCCCGGTACACCACCGGAGGCATTCATATAGAGTCATATTTTGTTCTAAGTATCAAGTTGTAATTCTTGAGTTGTAAGTAAATAAAAGTGTGATGATCTTCATTATTAGAGCATTGTCTCATGTGAGGAAAAAAAAAGAGGCCAACGAAGCCTACAAATAAAAAAAAAGAGGCCAAAGAAGCCCACCAAAATAAAAAAATGAGAGAAAAGAGAGAAGGGGCAATGTTACTATCCTTTTTCCACACTTGTGCTTCAAAGTAGCACCATGATCTTCATGATAGAGAGTCTCATATGTTGTCACTTTCATATACTAGTGGGAATTTTTCATTATAGAACTTGGCTTGTATATTCCAATGATGGGCTTCCTCAAATTGCCCTAGGTCTTCGTGAGCAAGCGACTTGGATGCACACCCACCTAGTTTATTTTTGAGCTTTCATAAACTTATAGCTCTAGTGCATCCGTTGCATGGCAATCCCTACTCACTCACCTTGATATCTATTGATGGGCATCCCCATAGACCGTCGATACGCCTAGTTGATGTGAGACTATCTCCTTCTTTTTGTCTTCTCCACAACCACCATATTCTATTCCACCTATAGTGCTATGTCCATGGCTCACGCTCATGTATTACGTGAAAGTTGAAAAGGTTTGAGAACATCAAAAGTATGAAACAATTGCTTGGCTTGTCATCGGGGTTGTGCATGATTTGAATACTTTATGTGATGAAGATGGAGCATAGCCAGACTATATGATTTTGTAGGGATAGCTTTCTTTGGCCATATTATTTTTGAGAAGACATGATTGCTTTATTAGTATGCTTGAAGTATTATTGTTTTTGTGTCAATATTAAACTTTTGTTTTGAATCTTATGGATCTGAACATTCATGCCACAATAAAGAAAATTACATGGATAAGTATGTTAGGTAGCATTCCACATCAAAAATTCTATTTTTATCATTTACCTACTCGAGGATGAGCAGGAATTAAGCTTGGGGATGCTTGATACGTCTCCAATGTATCTATAATTTTTTATTGTTCCATGCTATTATATTATCTGTTTTGGATGTTTTATATGCATTAATATGCTATTTTATATTATTTTTGGGACTAACCTATTAACCTAGAGCCGAGTGCCAGTTTCTGTTTTTATTCTTATTTTTGAGCCTCGCAGAAAAGGAATACCAAACGGAGTCCAAACAGAATAAAACTTCATGATGATTTTTCTTGGACCAGAAGACACCCAGGGGACTTGGAGTCCAAGTCAGAAGAGCCACGAGGCGGCGACAAGGGTGGAGGGCGCGCCCTGGGGGGGCGCACCCCTACCTTGTGGGCCCCTCGGTGACTTCCTGACCTAGGTCTTCTTCCTATATATTCACAAATATTCCAGAACCACCAGAGGCATCCACGAAAACACTTTTCCACCGCCGCAACCTTCTGTTCCCGTGAGATCCCATCTTGGGGCCTTTTCCGGCATCCTGCTGGAGGGGGGATCGATCACGGAGGGCTTCTACATCAACTCCATTGCCCTTCCGATGACGCGTGAGTAGTTTACCTCAGACCTACGGGTCCATAGCTAGTAGCTAGATGGCTTCTTCTCTCTCTTTGATTCTCAATACAACGTTCTCCTTGATGTTCTTGGAGATCTATCCGATGTAATCTTCTTTTGCGGTGTGTTTGTCAAGATCCGATGAATTGTGGATTTATGATCAGCTTATCTATGAATATTATTTGAATCTTCTCTGAATTCTTTTATGCATGATTTAATATCTTTGTATTTCTCTTTGAATTATCGGTTTGGTTTGGCCAACTAGATTGGTTTTTCTTGCAATGGGAGAGGTGCTTAGCTTTGGATTCAATCTTGCATGATTTCACCCAGTGACAAAGTAGGGGTAGCGACACACGTATTGCATTGTTGCCATCGAGGATAAAAAGATGGGGTTTTCATCATATTGCTTGAGTTAATTCCTCTACATCATGTCATCTTGCTTAAAGTGTTACTCCATTCTTTATGAACTTAATACTCTAGATGCATGCTGGATAGCGGTCGATGTGTGGAGTAATAGTAGTAGATGCAGGCAGGAGTCGGTCTACTTGAAACGGACGTGATGCCTTTATGCATAATCATTGCCTTGGATATCGTCATAACTTTGCGCTTTTCTATCAATTGCTCGACAGTAATTTGTTCAGCCACCGTATTATTTGCCTTCATGAGAGAAGCCTCTAGTGAAACCTATGGCCCCCGAGTCTATTTTCCATCATATTACTTTCCGATCTACTATTTTGCAATATTTTATTTTCAGATCTATATACCAAAAAACCCAAAAATATTTTATCTTTTGTTTATCTATCTCTATCAGATCTCACCTTTGCAAGTGATCGTGAAGGGATTGACAACCCCTTTATCACGTTGGGTGCAAGTGTTTGATTGTTTGTGCAGGTGTTGGTGATTTGTGTGTTCTTCTCCTACTAGATTGATACCTTGGTTCTTAACTGAGGGAAATACTTACCTCTACTGTGCTGCATCCCCCTTTCCTCTTCAAGGGAAAAACCAACGCAAGCTCAAGAAGTAGCATATGCATCCTAGTCAATGCCTTTATGAGTTTGATAATTACATTAGAAAGTAAGATCATTTCAATGAAAATGTTATGAAATAATTGAAATATAATTCTGATATGATTTCTCGCTTGAGTGACTTGTTATTTAGAATCTCCAATGATGTTAGAGGTGTAGGAAAACATGCCTCTATGGTGCAAACTCAACTAGAACAAGTTGCTAAATCTCAAAGAGAGTTGCTAGACGAAATGAATAATAATATAAATGACGTTGCTGTTAGAGTAGCAACTAGAGGAGGTAAAATGACTCGGGAACCACTTTATCCTGAGGGACATCCTAAAAGAATTGAATAAGACTCTCAAAGAATTAACACGGATGCACCTAGTCCTTCTAAAAAGAAGAAGAAAAAGAAAAATGATAGGACTTTGCATGCCTCTAGTGAACCTGAAGTAGAAAAACCTCCTGATAATGACAATGATGTTTCTATCTCTGATGCTAAAACTCAATCTGGTAATGAACATTCACCTAGTGATAATGAAAAAGATAATGACGATGTCCATGAAGATACTCAACCAGACCATGATAAACAAACAGATAATGAGATAGAACCAGCTGTTGATCTTGATAACCCAGAACCTAAATATAAAAGATATGATAAAAGAGACTTCGTTGCTAGAAAACATGGAAAAGAAAGAGAACCATGGGTTCAAAAACCCATGCCCTTTCCACCTAAATCAACTAAGAAGAAAGATGATGAAGAATTTGAACGCTTTGCTGAAATGCTTAGGCTAGTCTTTTTGCGCACTCGTTTGACTGATATATTAAAAATGGCCCCTTATGCAAAATATATGAAAGCCATCATCTCTAATAAAATAAAAATACCAGAAGCTGAAATCTCCACCATGCTTGCTAATTATTCTTTTAAGGATGGAGTACCTAAAAAACTTGGAGATCCAGGAATACCAAGTATACCTTGCTCCATAAAAAAAAATTATGTCAAAACTGCTTTGTGTGATTTAGGAGCTGGTGTTAGTGTTATGCCCTTCTCTTTATATAAAAGACTTGATTTGAATAAACTCACACCTACTGAAATATCTTTGCAAATGGTTGATAAATCAACTGCCATACCTATCGGTATTTGTGAGGATGTGCCCGTTGTTTTTGCAAATGTTACTATCTTAACTGACTTTGTTATACTTGAGATGCCCGAGGACGACAACATGTCGATTATCCTTGGTAGACCCTTACTGCAGGGGATGTTATTGATTGCAATAAAAGCAAGGTCACTTTTCATATGAATGGCAATGAGCATATGGTGCACTTTCCGAAGAAACGATTCCAAGTGAATGGTATTAATGTTATTGAAAAATCTCTGACACTCACTATTGGAAGTTTTCAACTAACTCTACCTACTGCCAAAAATAAATATGAAATGCTTATTGTTGGGGACATGCATATCCCCGTTGAGGTAACTTAGTGTTTCACAAAAGTTCATCGGTTTCATGCTAATCGAAAGTGGTTGTTAATAAGAGCTAATCAACCTTATTAATGGATCATTTTTTAGAGGTATGAAGTTGATGAATTTAGTAAGCACAACTTTCTGTTTCCAATGTTTGTTTTCTATTTTTCTTAGTTAAATAAAATAAAATGCCATGTCTTATCTGTTTTCTGAATTTCCCGTGCAATAAAAAAATGACCCAAAAATAAAAGTTCTCAGAATGCCCTGAAAATTTAATACGATTTTTTCTGAATATTTAAGAATTTTTTATGCAAATAATATCAGAGGGGGTGCACCACGTGGGCACAACCCACCTGGGTGCGCCAGCAGCCCCAGGCGCGCCCGGTGGGTTGTGGTCCCCACGTGGCCCCCCTCACTTATCTATTTAGCCCATGTCATCACCTACCTCCAGAAAAAAATCACCGTTGCTCTCTCTCTCTCTCTCGTGTTCTTGCTCTCAAACCCGCGGATTTCGATCTCTTTGCTCGAAGCTCCGTTTCCGAAACTGTTTTGGGGGATTGCTACTTGGTATGTGACCCCTCCATTTGTCCAATTAGTTTTTGCTTTAGTGGATTATATTTTGAATAAGTAGCTACTCTTGATGCTGCTGTAGGTGAGCTTGCATGTTGAATTCTTAGAGTTCTAAGTAGTTTGAACACTCAATATGGCCTCTATACATCTCTATGAGTAGTTGCCATCAATCTTGTGAAGTTTCGTTGACAAAAATTTTGTGGACTAAAATTTTCAGAATTTTGTTCATAGCAATAAGATGAGTTTCTTTAGGAAGTTTGCTTCCAAGAAGAGCTCCAAGGGAGTCATTGGGGAGTCATCGGACAATGATCTCCGCACCCGGAGAATGGCGGAGGTGCGGCCGTGCGAGTGGCTGCACAACCCCTTCATGGATGAAGCCGGGATCCGTCAAGAGTTCGCACAATTTGCTGCTAATGCTGGTCTCACCGACTTCATCGCAGCTGAGTATGAACAATACCATCTCCTTACAAATTCCTTTGTGCAAAGCTTTCATTTTCTAAGTAGGAATAACCCTCTTGAGGTGCAGTTTAATTTATATGCTGAAACCCGTCAGATACCACTCACAGAATTTTGTGATATTTGCTTGATCCCTTTTGACAGGGAAATAAGAGAGCCTAGGCCTGCAGAGTTTGAGGACTTTTATCGCACTCTGTCAGTGGGAGATGAGAGAGGGGTATAGAGTGTCACCACCACTAGCTTGCAGTTTCCTTCTGTGCATTATTTTGCTCTATTCGTTGCGAAGTGTTTGCTTGCTAGAGAGAAGGTTGGTGCACTTAGTGCCCCCGATTTCGTTGTTTTACGCCATGCACTTTACGGCGATAATGGCTACAGCCTTGGGGCTATCATTGCACGTCGCCTGCACCTTAACAGAACCAAGGGTAAAATTCATGGCGGTATTTATGCGACTCGTTTAGCGAGTCATTTTAACATTCAGATTCGCCAGCATGATTACCGTTTAACCAAGGTTTATTTAGATCGCCAGGCTATGGCAGCTCATCAATTTATTGATGGCGTGAACACCACTATTCATATTCCTTACAACCTGGTTTTCAGTGAGAATACCCGTGATATTATCCCATTGCCTGCACCTGCTTTGTTTGACTCTATTGCCAGGAGAGGATACGGGATCATGCTAGAGGACATCGTCGCCTACCGGAACAACCAGGCAGCGCCTGAGGAGGAGCCTCAGGAGTGGGACCCTCGGGTACCTGCTCCACAACACTTCAACGTGGGACCCGAGGGTTACTACGAGTGGTGATTACCAAGCTAGGCCAAAAGCCTAAGCTTGTGGGAGTACGTATTTCCACCGACATTACATTCATGTTCACACATTTCATTCCAGTTGTCGGTGTTCACACTTTTTCATTGTATTATCCATGCTTGATTTATTTTCTCGCTTTCTTCTTGTGTGTTTGAAAAACTTTGAGAAAATCACAAAAAATGTTGTTTGCTTCCTTTCGGTTTTTCTTTCTAGTGTAGTTAGTTGTAGTATTTAAAAGAAAACCCAAAAAGATTTCCTTGTTCTTCTTTTGCTTGTTGGGAGCTCTCCCGTGTAAATAGTTTTTCTTGTTTTTGTTTTTCTCTTTAATTTGCTTTGTTCAAGAAAAAAACTAAAAACTCCAAAAATATTTCAGTGTGTTTCTCTGAAATTCTTTTCCTTTTATTGAGTCATACCGAGGAGAAGACCACGATGAAAATGTTGAGTGGCTCTCATATGCATTATTGTTGATCTAACAAAGAGCTCAAATTGCCTTGTCTTCTTCTCTTGAATAAAATGTTTGCAGATTCCAGCTTAGTCCACGGCACTCTTGCACTATTATTATTTTCATATCATTCGGTCGTGCAAGTGAAAGGCAATAATGACGATATTTGATGAACTGGTTGTGGCAGAGAGAAACGGGTATGAACTCAACTTGTTCTATTTTTGTAAATATGTTTAACCTAGTATCCATGATTCATCCTATTATGATCAAACATGTTTGCAATGACAATTAGAGATTATAGTTTCTCATGCCATGCTTAAGTAGCTAGGAGTGGATAATGATTTATCTTGGATGTCAACATGCATTAAAATGATTGTGATGTGGTATGATGATATGGTATCCTCCTTCGAATGTTCGAGTGGCTTGACTTGGCACATGTTCATGCATGTAGTTGAATCAAAACCAACATAGCCTCTATGATATTTATGTTCATGGTGTTCATATCCTACTCATGCTAGTATCCAATGTTACTAATGCATAATGCATGTTCATGACCGTTTTCACTCTCTAGCTGGCCGCTTCTCAACCTATTTGCTAGCCTTCACCTGTACTAAGCGGGAAAACTGCTTGTGCATCGAAATCCTTAAACCCAAGTTATTCTAGATGAGTCCACCATATATCTACCTATATGTGGTATTACCCTGCCGTTCTAAGTAAATTTGCATGTGCCACCTCTAAAAACTTCAAATAAACATTCGTTTTGTGTGCCTGGATTGTTCATGGAGTGACAGGAGGTAGTCAATATCTTCCATGCTAAGCGGGTTATTCTCATGATGAGTGTTTATTCACTCATCCTCGCACAAGAGGGGCGGTAATAGGGATTCCCAGTCCCGAATTCAAAAATTGCAAATAATTAAACAAAACTCCCCCAGGACTGATGTTGGTATGGACGATACCCGTGGATTTGGCTAGCCGTGGAGTGTGTTTGTTGGTGGAGGGGGAGTAAACCTTTACTTTTATCGCTTGGGAACCGCCACTAATGTGTTTAGCATGGAAGATATCGATAACTAATGGTCACAAACTAAACAGGAAGGGTGCATTTCTCAAAATTTCATTTATCTCTGTTTTAAAAATCAGAGCTCTGGCACCGCTGCAAATCACTGCTTCCCTCTGCCAAGGGACTGTCTATTTAATTTTATGTTGTGTCATCACCTTCTCAAATAAGCGCCAGACCTGAGAGCACTATTGTCATCCTCATGCATTGTGTATAGCTAATGTTGGATGCATCATGATTGGATCTTTTCTACCATGAATTACAATGTTTAGTCGCTGCTTGAACTTTGGAGGTGCTCTGCATTTATGTTTTGCGGTCTCAGAAAGGGCTAGCGAGATACCACTGTTGTCGTATTATATCATGATTGTTTTGACA
This sequence comes from Thinopyrum elongatum, assembly GCA_011799875.1. Classification (NCBI taxonomy): domain Eukaryota; kingdom Viridiplantae; phylum Streptophyta; class Magnoliopsida; order Poales; family Poaceae; genus Thinopyrum; species Thinopyrum elongatum. The sequence continues at coordinate 84,538,012 of CM022299.1, forward strand.
AAGTGTTGCCATTCGAGATATCTTATTATTGCTCGCTAGTTGCTTATGCCATTGATATGAGTTAATATAATTTCTAAGAGTTATTGTTGACATGGTTAATTATAATCTTTGCAGAAAACCTAGGTGCTACTTAAGCTTATTTATGTAAACAAGAGCAAAAGAGTTCATAAAAGTTTTTCTTTCTCACTTTCAATTTATCAACTGAATTGCTTGAGGACAAGCAAAGGTTTAAGCTTGGGGGAATTGATACGTCTCCGTCGTATCTAGTTTTCCTAACGCTTTTACTCTCGTTTTGGACTCTAATTTGCATGATTTGAATGAAACTAATCCGGACTAACGCTGATTTCAGCAGAACTACCATGGTGTTGTTTTTGTGCAGAAATAAAAGTTCTCGGAATGGAACAAAACTTTTTGGAGAATTTTTATGGAACAAAAGAAAAATATTGGAGCCAAGAACCACCATAGGGGGCCCCTGGATGAGCACAACCCACCAGGGCGCCCCCCTCCTGGCGTGCCCAAGTGGGTTGTGCCCACCTGGTGGCCCCGCTGACCCTATCTCCGATGCTATAAAATCCTATTTTCGGAGAAAAAATCAGGGAGAAAGAATTATCGCGTTTCACGAGATGGAGCCGCCGCCACCTCCTGTTCTTCATCAAGAGGCCAGATCTGGAGTCCGTTTGGGGCTCCAGAGAGGGGAATCTTCTATCTTCGTCATCACCAACCCATCTACATCGCCAATTCCACGATGCTCCCCACCGGGAGTGAGTAATTCCTTCGTAGGCTCGTTGGTCGGTGAGGGAGTTGGATGAGATTCATCATGTAATCAAGTTAGTTTTGTTAGGGCTTGATCCCTAGTATCCATTATGTTCTGAGATTGATGTTGCTATGACTTTGCCATGCTTAACTCTTGTCACTTTGGGCCCGGGTACCATGATTTCAGATCTGAACCATTTATGTTATCACCATTATATCTATTTTCTAGATCCGATCTTGCAAGTTATAGTCACCTATTACGTGTTATGATCCGTAAACCCCGGAGTGACAGTATTCATGATACTTACCGGTGATGACCGTAGTTTGAGGAGTTCATATATTCACTATGTGCTAATGCTTTGTTCCGGTTCTCTATTCAAAGGAGGCCCTAATATCCCTTAGTTTCCTTATGGACCCCGCTGCCACGGGAGGGTAGGACAAAAGATGTCATGCAAGTTCTTTCCATAAGCACATATGACTATTTACGGAATACATGCCTTCATTATATTTATGAACTGGAGCTAGTCCCGTATCGCCCTAGGTTATGACTGTTATATGATGGATATCATCCAACGAATTCACCGATCCAATGCCTACGAATTTTCCATATATTGTTTCTACTAAGGTACTATTGCTATTACTGCTGTTACACCTGCTACAAAATCATTGCTATCATTGTTACCGTTACCGTTACTGTTACCACTGCTATCAAAACTGTCATATTACTGTGCTACTCATCATATTGCTGTAGATAATTAATCTCTAGGTGTGGTTGAATTGACAACTCAACTGCTAATACTTGCAAATATTCTTTGGCTCCCCTTGTGTTGAATCTATAAATTTGGGTTGAATACTTTACCCTCGAAAACTGTTGCGATCCCCTATACTTGTGGGTTACCAGCTACCGAAAACAACCGCGTGGCAAACCCCTTTACCAGAAGGCAGAAGCCAACGTTAATCAAGCCGATGGGTCGGAACTACTTGATAAGATCCGCCCCTTGAATCTTAGGAAGCAAAGTGCGTGATTGAGCTGCTTGATATCAATTTTCCCTCTTGTGAAATCATCAAGTAACTCAAACATCTGACGGCCCACCTGTCTGTACTAAAACTGGTAGACCTCAGGTAGGGGGCCCCGAGATGTGGATCTCGGATCTATGGGTAACATGAGACAAAGGGGACAATATCAGGTTCGAGCCCTCTCGAAGAGGTAATACCCTACGTCTTGCTTTGATTGTATTGATTATGATGTATCGAGTACAAGCATGATCTACCTCGAGATCGTAAGTTGCGTTCTAACCCTAAGGCTAGATGGTTGTAATTGTGACTGTGGTCTCTATAGACTAAACCCCTCAGTTTATATAGACACTAGGGGTATCTAGGGTTACACATGGTCGGTTACCAATTTAGGGATTCACACGCCGACGGCCAACATAGTCCTTGGAGTACACATCAAGTCTTCGGCAGAGTCCACCTTAATCACGCCGAAGTGCGAGGCCTTCGGAGTCCTTCCTTGTAAGAACGGTGGGCCGTAAGCTCGGCCCATGTACTGTGGGCCAACTAGGTTGGTACCACCTAGTCCAGGACAGCGTCAGTAGCCCCTGAACTAGTCTTCGACGCCGGGGACGGCAATCTTCCTTGGACACATGACTTCAACTTGACAGGCGAGTTCCTCTCTTCAAATGATTATCCTTGTATCCCGAGATCCTCTTACATTCACATCCTTTACCAAGTTTGTCCTTAAAGGGACTGCTTGCCAACCATGTGTTTCCCCAACCCAGGTTCTAAATATCCGAAGACTGGGGATAACTTAGCCTCTAAGGTCAACCGTGTAGGTGGGAATAGTGCCCCCTAGCCTGACAACTTTACCGAAGCGTCACCACTTATAACTGGGCGGGGCAGTTCTGTTATTCGAATCACGGCCCGAGGCAGTTTTCTCATTGGCACGTCTCACCAAGGCAGGGATCATGCGCTGTATTTTAGGGGATATCATCAAGATTTCGTTTCACCCCATGCGCATAATGACATCTTTTGTTGGGTCATGGCAATTTTTACAGCGCAGGAAGGGGGGACTCTTGGCCTTTCATAGGCCTATAAGAGCAAATGGCAGCAACAACATTTCCTACGCTTCCCATTCGCCCTTGCTCACAGCCTCCTGAGCTCCAGCACCTAGATCCAATCTCGAATTCGCCCATTTTCCCCAACACTCACAGCTCCAACATTCGGCAATGGCTGACGCCACCCTGAAGGGTCATTGGGCGGGCTCCTTCGTCACGGAGGGTGTGATCTAAGAGCTCCAGAACGCGGGATACATCCCCGCCAACGTCGCTTGCCGGCCTCCACAGCTGTAACGCCCGGATAATTAAGCTACAGTAATCCCCTGTTAATGATACAATGTCATCGCTTTTACTGTTGCTAAATCCCACATTGATTCAAACCGATTCAAATTCAATTTTAAAATAAAGTCAAAATTTAAAGTTTTCAATATGTCAAAACTAAAATGCTCATAACGTTGCAAATATTCCATAACTAATTATGGTGGTGAACCAACATTTTGTCAAAGTGGTTTAATGCCCTATAATAATTAAAACAGTGGCTTAAACAATTATTTAAATGCCTTTTAAATAATAAAAATATGCAAGGTATTTTGTTATTGCACCAAACTTTTAGTGGCAGTGGTATATCTAGTAACACTAATTTAGGTGTTGTTTGGATATTTTATAAAACTATTTTTGTTTTAAAAAGAATTAAAAAACAAATAACAAATAAAAGAAAAACAAACTAAAAATAAAAAGGCCACAACCACCTGCCCCCTGGGCCTTAGCCCACCAGGGCAGGTCGGCCCACCCAAACACCTCGCCCCTCTTCCCTGTACCCCCTCGCCGGTGATGGCCGGGAGGATAAGGTCGCCAGCAACCCCCGCCTCCTCGGGGCACCTCCCCACTTGCCCCCTCGCGCTCCTCACTCCTCCCCTCGCCCTCTCCTCGCCCAGATCCCCTTCCCCCTCCTCACCCGACGCGGTCGCCGCCGTTCACCCGGCTCCACCGCGGCCACCAACGCCCCCGCGTCCATCCGTCAAGTCCACGAGCTGCGCCCGTGTCCGCTACCCCAACTCCGACCACGAGCGCGGGCCGGGAGCGACCGGAGCGCCCGCATCACCGTCTTCTTCCTCCTTTGCCTCGCCTCCCTGAGCCCACTACCCTCCACGACTGGCTCCTCGGTGAGCACGCGCTCCTCCTCCTCCTCACCGTTAGCTCGCCCACGCCCCGTAGCTAACCCCGCCGCCATAGCCGTAGGTCGCCGCCGCCCTGCTCCATCGCCGCAGTGGCCACCGCTGCCGCAACCCGTGATCGAGCCCACCGTCATGCTCCTGGTGCTCCCAGGAGCACAACGCACACACGCACGCCCTCTCCCATGCCCCCTAGCACCAACCCCGTCGAGGCCCGAACGCCGGCGTCCACCACGGCGATCAGCACCGTCAACTCCGGCAGCCCCAGCTCCGCCCAGTGCCACCGCTCGACGCGCCTTGATGGCCGTGATCGAACGTGACCAGCCACGGCCAATTTGGCGCCCCGTAGGCATTTCTCGATGCGCTCCAGAACGCCGCTGGTGCCGTCTCCGGCCGTCAATTACCATATCAAATTTCTACAAGTATTTCTACCAAACCATTACAACTCATTTTTTCAGATGTTTGGGGTCCTGCCCCCTCCTCTGTTGGTAGACATACGTATTATGTGAGTTTCATTGATGACTACAGCAAATACTCATGAATCTATCTTCTTAAGAAACGATCCGATGTGTTTCAAGTGTTTCAAAATTTCCAAGCTCTCGTCGAACGAAAATTTGATAGTAAAATAATTGTTGTTCAATCTGATTGAGGAGGGGAGTATGAAAAGTTGAACTCCTTCTTCCAAAAACTTGGTGTTTCTCACCATGTGTCTTACCCACATGCCCACCAGCAAAATGGGTCTGCTGAACGCAAGCACAGACATATTGTAGAGGTAGGGCTTGCCCTTCTTGCACGAGCATCCATGCCACTTAAGTTTTGGGATGAAGCTTTTCTCACTGTCGTGCACCTCATCAATATGCTCCCTAGTAGAGTCATCAACTATGAAACTCCCACCAAACGACTTCTTCACGTCAAACCAGAGTACAAGTCGCTTCGTGTCTTTGGTTGTGCGTGTTGGCCAAACCTTAGACCCTATAACAGCCGCAAACTCATGTTCCAATCGACCCAATGTGTCTTCATTGGTTATAGTGCTCAACACAAAGGTGTCAAATGCCTCGATGTTTCCACCAGTCGTGTGTACATCTCTCGGGATGTCATCTTTGATGAAACCAAATTTCCCTTTGTTGATCTTCATCCTAATGCCGGAGCACTCCTTCGCAAAAAAATTCTCCTATTGCCCTCTCATCTTACCGGTGGTGATATAGGGGAAAATAATTGCAGTGCACCAATGTTGACTAACCCTCATAACAGTATGCATGAGCTTTGTGGTGATACAGGTGAAAATACAGAAGAAAACGCTGAAGAAATCACACAAAATGGTGTGGAGCATGCGTCACATTTTATGTGTCCACTGTCAGGGAGCAAATCCCCCTCTGGATCACAACAGTCTGTCAGCACACCTTCCATGGGATCCGTACCACAGGCATGGGCCAGCGCGCCGGGATCCGGCCTGCTCCACCCACCCGCGACAGCGACGGCGCCAGCCATCCAGGTGTGGACGCGCGGTTGTCTCCAACTCGCCCCGCGCCCGGCCCGGCGTCGGGCGAACCCGCAACTGCCACGCGCCCTCCTCTGGCTCGGTGGCCGACCAATGCGAGCTGGTGCTACGCTCGGCGCCCCGTGCAGCCTGCACCTGACCCAGGTGCGGTGTCAGGCGCGCGTCCTGCCCCAGATACGGTCTGACCGGAGCCATCAGCGCGTCATGATGGCGCGGCGGCTGGGACTGGCTCGGGATCTTATGTGCCGACTTCATCACCCATGCGATTGCGATAAACCATAGAAAATCCTCCAGCGCGCCGATCGGTGGCTGACATATCAGCCTCGGGATATGTTGCTGCAAGGGGTGATCCTGGATCCTCTGTGGCCATACCTGCTGCTGTACCTCCTACACCTCGAACACGGCTACAAAAAGGGGTACTCCAACCTGTCAATTACAAAAATATTACCAAATTTGGCTTGGCTTGTTCCACAGGTGAACTTGGTACACTTCACAAGGCACTAGGTGATGCAACATGGAAAAAGGCTATGGAAGAAGAATATATGGCCCTGTAGAAAAACAAGACCTGACACCTAGTTCCTCCACGGCAAGGTAAAAACTTGATTGATTGCAAGTGGGTCTTCAGGATTAAAAGAAAATCTGATGGAACTATAGATCGCTACAAAGCTAGGCTTGTTGCAAAAGGTTTTAAGCAAAGGTATGGTCTGGACTATGAGGATACCTTTAGTCCAGTAGTAAAAGTTGCCATCATTCGCCTTATTTTGTCTATTGCTGTTTCCAGGGGATGGAGCCTTAGACAGCTAGATGTGCAGAATGCGTTCCTTCATGGTGTTCTGGAAGAGGACGTCTACATGAAACAACCTCCTGGGTTTGAAGACAAACAGTTTCCCCTACATGTGTGCAAACTTGATAAAGTCATATATGGTCTGAAACAGGCCCCCAGAGCATGGTACTCATGTCCCAGTCTTAAACTGCAAGCACTTGGTTTTACTCCTTCCAAGGCTGACACCCCACTGTTCATTTACAACAAGTCAAATACTTCTATATTTGTACTTATCTATGTTGATGATATTATTGTTACTAGTTCATCCAATGAGGCAGTGGCAGGATTGTTGAAAGATCTGAGTGCTGAGTTTGCTCTAAAGGATCTAGGAGATTTGCATTTCTTCCTAGGCATTGAGGTGCAGAAACATGGAGATGACCTTCACCTCACTCAGGAAAAATATGCAACTGATCTGGTAAAGAGGGTTGGCTTGCAAGGGTGTAAATCATCACCAACTCCATTGTCAAGTTCTGAAAAACTGTCTCTTACAGAAGGAGACCTCTTGAACCAAGAGGACAGCACCAACTACAGAAGCTTGGTAGGTGCACTCCAGTACTTGACTCTTACAAGGCCAGATGTATCTTTTGCTGTTAACAAAGTATGTCAGTTTCTTCATGCACCCACCACTGTTCACTGGACTGCAGCTAAACGTATTGTCAGATATGTTAAAAGTACTTTGAACACTGGTCTTACCTTCAGCAAGTCACCATCTACTCTTGTTAGTGCATTCTCTGATTCTGACTGTGCAGGATGTTTAGATGACAGACGCTTAATAGGTGGCTTTGCTGTGTTTTTTGGACCTAATCTCATATCATGGTGTGCAAAGAAACAAGCTACTTTATCCGGATCAAGTACAGAAGCAGAATACAAGGCCCTAGCAAATGCCACAATAGAAATTATCTGGGTTCAATCCTTGTTAAGGGAACTTGGTATTAAACGCACTCCAGCTCCATGTCTATGGTGTGACAACCTTGGTGCCACATACTTGTCAGCTAATCTAGTCTTTCATGCTAGAACAAAGCACATTGAAATAGATTTTCACTTTGTCAGAGAAAGAGTTGCTAGCAAGCAATTAGACATTCGGTTCATACATTCCAGGGATCAGGTGGCGGATGGCTTTACAAAGGCATTGCCCACAAAGAGCTTTGAAGAATTCAAGCGTAATCTCAACTTATGTAAGTTGTGATTAAGGGGGGGTGTTAAACATAATATGCGTGTCCTGTTACATGCACAGAGGATATCTTCTAGTTAGGTAGAGATATATTGGCTGTATCTTATCTTATGTAACCGGTTGTATCTCTCCTCTATCTCTTGCCTCCCAAGTATGTAATCTCAACAACTCTGTACGCATATCCCAGGGTTCAACTCCTGGCTATATTAACACGTATCCGTCGCCCTTGGTAGGGTACGACATTTCCCTAAACTTTCCACATGGTATACAGAGCTATCCTTGCTATCCTTTTCCATCACATCTAGCTTTCAATCCCCACCACCAAGCCGCCATGTCATCCTCCTCGAGCTTCGCCCAGGCCACCCTCACCGGCCAGATCACCGAGAAGCTCACACGCATGAATTACTATATTCGCTCAGTCCCTGCGTGGACTTGAGTGGCATGGTATCTTTCCCTTTCAGATCTTTACTACTGGTTATTGTTCTGCACTTGCGGGCTTCATTACCAAGCCGGGCAGCTTCCATAACCCTTCTAAAAAATCAGCACCTTGCATTGCGGTCCATATTTTTTTGTTTATATGTGAGACTTGTTCCTCGCAGCTGCCGTTCAAGTAAGCGGGACGACGCGGGTTGATATTTGACATTCATTATTTGCATCACAGCTTGTTCTCCAGTGTATCATAAGAAAAACTCGCGTTGATTCGCTCTTACCTCTCTTTGATTGAATGTGATCGGCTCCCACTAGCATGAAGCAAGGTGTAGAGATTTAAGAGGTCATTGGATACCACATTTTTTTCTTAATTTCGAAGTTTCCATAAAAGAAGGCCCGGGAATTCTAAGTTTCCCCTAGAAAGAACGATGGGAATCTGTTAGAATCAGCTGAGATCTTTTCAAGAGATTAAATATATGCTCGTGATGCTTCCTTTCTAGGGTTTACATCATGGATGTGCAATAAGATTTAGTTATTCGACCTGGTCACCATGTTGCAGCCAATATTGAAGTACATTTACTGACTTCATCCCATTCATTTCGTTTCCAGTTTCACATTCACATGCTTACCAGTATTACTTAGAAATACAAGTTTGCAAAATATTGATATGTGCCTAAAGCCACTAGCAAGATTGGTGCTCTTGGCAACGATTACCTTTGTGCTGCATCTCTAGCTGATATCCCCAGTTTTGTTTTCTTTTTTTCTGTTATAACTTGTCTGTTGGTGTTTCTCCTAGCTGCAGGTTGAAAGATTTATATCAAGTTAAAGCTAGGCTCACTTCAAACCTTATGTCTAAAATATGGGTCTACCGAGACTAAAATATACCCCCAGAATCTATGGGAGATATGAAGACTTAGGAGGCTCACCACAATCTGTTCATTCATTTCTTTTGTCGTATATGCGTCGTAATTGACTAGTGCAATAGCAGACTCATTCTCGTTCTGATAAATGAAATACTCATTTGATCCGCTGACTTCCACAAGTTTGTTCAACGTTTCCTCCTTTTTCAGAGTGGAAGAGGGGAGGGCGTCCTCATAATCCGAAAATAAAACAGATTTCATTCCACATTTGAAACTTTGTTATCCTGGCTGGATTGCTCATTTTATGCCTTTTGATATCTTTTCTTTTCCTGGCCTATTCAATTTAATGAGCACAAAGCCTAGAGAAAACTGCATTACATATCGTGGTCATGAGATGATTTTCTTACTTCAGTCGCTCAGAAAGTAATTAATTCAACCACTCTACTCATTTTCATTGAACACACGCTACATGGAAAATGGGTATAATTCGCTGAGTTATTACTATGATTTTATTTTTACCAGGCTAGTGCAACAAGCACTTCACAATAAAGAATTCAGAGAAGTCACATTGAATTGTCCTGATCCTAGGGGATGTAAGTTAGTCTAGTCGCTTGTTGACTGGCAAAAGTGCGGTGAAAAATATCGTAAGGCGAGTAAATCATGAAGACATTACTATTCTTGGTGAGCCACACCTTCTGCATATCCCCTTTTTTATGTGAGACTTTAGCGGCGTGGAAATGTGGGAGCCCTGATATTTTCGCTGCAGTTGCCATCTCAACTATGGATGGATGACTTCAGTTGATATTTTACAATTACTATTAATATTTGCATTACAGCTTTGTTCTCTAATGTGCGGTAAAGAGAAAACTGGCATTGACGTGTAGTGTGGATTTTTGGAGCATGTGTGCATTGGAGCACTTTATTTCGAATAGTTCAGAAATTGCATTTAAAAGTTTCAATAAAAAATTCTACATGTTCATATAAATGTATAATTACACATGTGTGAATTTTGGTGACGAAATAAGTAAATATGTGAGCTACACAATGATTTCTATGTAGTCAACTGTTCATGCTCTGTTCCTCTTCCAATATCACAATACTAGGGATGCAAATTTGAAATCTTGAAGGTACCCTCTGACCTTACTTAGTTCAACCAAATAAGCTAAAGTTTCAAAAATGAAGGGGATTTTGAAATTTTAGTTCATTTAGTTGAACTAAAGAGGGTCGGAGGGTACCCTCAAGGTTCCAAATTTACATGCCTACACAATTTTATCATTTTTGTGCAGCTCACATAGTTTTTTTTTTTTTGGCGGGGAAGCTCACATACTTATTCACACGTGTAGCATACACCCACATGAACATGTAGAATTTTTTAAATCTTAAAAAATATCATTTTGGCACTATTTAAAATATTCTGCTCACTGGATCTTGTGCATCATAGTGACTTTTTGCATTGACGCGCTGTTACTTACTTTCCTGTGGTGAAAGGTGATTAGCGTCGTCCACTACTTGCAGTTACTGCTTATTAGTCTCTGCATTCTCTTGGCCGGCCAGTCGACGTGGACAGGTCCATATTCCATATCCTACACAGAATGGATGTATGTAAATGTGATGAAGAGTCTTGGTCAAGCCTAACCTATCCTATCCATCCCTGTGCACGTGCTCTTCCTAGAGAAAGGCTAATTGGAAGGAGTAATTATTAGTGCAGGAGAAAAGTATTTTCCACCGAGCTGAGAATGTAAGATTTCCAGTCCCAGACATGAACTTTTCTTTTCCTCTCGAAAGATAAATAAAATAAAAGGTATCCATTCACTTCCTTTGATCGTTCGGTTGTAGTAGTACTACGTACTTGTCAGTTGACGCTTTTTTTAAACAGATGTTGGTGATCTCGTGGTCAGTTCTTGCAGGCTGCGTCGAGTGGAAGACACTCTCAGTTGTCATTGTCAGGGTAGATTTTATCCAGCTGACGTTGGATGGTTCACGGGTATGTTCCTTTTCTTCAGTTTGTTTCTATCGTTGGAAGATGACGGAAGTTTTTACTAAGCAAGTCAAAACTCCATAGGTATTTAGGTAGGTCGATGTATGCTTATGTGTATACGTTGGAGCAACTCTAGCGGTCGTCAAAAGCCGTATGGAGCGTCCTCCATAATTTTTTCAAGGCTGTCAGAGCTTGTGCGTGGAAAATAGTGGTCAAACCGCAGCCTACACAATTTTTTTTGTTAACATTTTTTTTGAAATGTTTTGTTTCAAACTGTGAATAAAAGTATAGCAAACATCAAAAAATTAATTTAAAAATAGTTAGTTCTTATAATAGGGGTCAAGCTTTGGTGCATTTACACAAAATTTGTGACTTAAAATATCATGGAATGACATTTTCCTATTCGACATTGTCTGGACAAATCCTTAATGACCGAGGTAACCACGCAAGACAGTAAGGGTCAGCGGTTGGATAACTGACTCTCGATGCAGATCGATAACTGGTCATGACATATTTTGAACACATCCTCCACTTCATCGCGTTGTGAGCACATTGTAACTGGTGTCGATCAGAATCATGTTGTAAATCAAGATGAGATCCCAGACAAGTATAAGATTGTAAAAGGTCCAGATTTCTTTTATATTATAGTTTACACCAAAAAAATTGTTATTTAAAAGGTCCAGAAAACTATAACATTTTACAAGAAGAATAATTTGCTTCAATATTTTTCATAGAGCACATCCTCCCATGAGTTTGATACCTAGGGTCACTCCCTGGTGAAAAGGAAAGGGACTATCTGCAATTCGAAACCATATCATAAAGGTAATCAACTGCCTATATATAATCTTACACATCCATCAATCTTTTATGAGAATGAGAAATTTCATGATACACGTTTTCACATGATAGTGTTACTTACCACACTTTTTGCTTTGGAGAGTATGTTTGATGAACCTATTAATCCTAGTACAATTTTTACCATAAGAATCACCTTCCAACAACTTCTACACGATGTTTATTTTCAGTTTTGTTTTATTTCAAAAATATCAAAAATATTTATCCCACATTATCGTTTAATAGCCTTGTACGACTAGTAAGAATATTAAGGATTGACAGACTTGTTAGAACTATAAAGGATACAAGCGAAGTTTTATTTGTGTTATAGAACATTCAACCAACCGTTACAGGGTAACGGTATCTCAGCGGATTGATACCTTGGTTGCTCACTGATGGGAAAATGTACATTGCAAACTCCTACACTGGGGAGCCCAACAAGTGAAGTAGGAAGAAGAGTGGTTGGGAAAAGCTATTGTACAGCGTCACTTCAATTATTGCGATCTCATGAGTGGCGGGCGGCTAGTGTCACCCGTCACTGGTAACTTTTGACAAATCTGAGCTTGCGGGGCGGAATATATTTTTGATAGGCCACGGCCGCCACAGGTACCTCATACATCAATGGCGGGCACCACATCATGGCCCGCCATTGGCGCATTTACCCCAGGGCTACTCCTATAATAATATAGTAGTGGTGGGCACAATTTAATACCCGCCACTGGTTCTTGGCTAGATTAGTAGTGGCAGGTCCCATGACCCAACCGCCTCTAATCTGACCCCACCTATAAGCAATTTTCTAGTAGTGCAAATTCTCACTTAGATTAAGATGTAATCATGTTATGACATTTCCAACAGCAGTAAGGAAATGAAATGTACTCTTTGTTATATTTGTAACATGCATAAACACTTGCTTAAGACAACAAATGCTAGATTACATTGTTCTAGAAGCAAAGCAATCAAATTATTATTTTGACCCGAAACTGTAGGAATTTCCTCCCACGGTATATTTTTATATATTTTTTCTCATAAAGCCAAGTCTACGTACAACAAAGTGGAAGAAAATTAAATGAAATCTAAGTAACCAGCTAAAGCCTAAAAGCTAGAACTATAAAAGAGTTACAACAACAAAGACAAAGATTGCGGAGGGTAGCAGGTTTAAGTATATTGCTTATTTAAAATGTTGCACCCAGTCTGAAAGGGATCCATATGATTTTCGTTTGGCCCGTAGCACTAGCCATTGCAACTCTTCTTTGAAGCAACTTCTGCAAGCATAAAGGCTCGAAGCAATTGCTCTAAAAATGAAGGCATTCCTAGTAGTCTAGATGGCCCAGGAAACCAAAATGATGATGTCCATAGAAAATGTCAGATTCAGTAAATGTGTGAGATGCAAACGTCAGATTCAGTAAATGTGTGAGATTGCCAACTTGATCTTGAATCCCAACTGATAAGTCTGACCAACTGGGGCAGATATTCCTCCAGCAAATTGAGCAAGGGCGTGTTTGGTTGCCGTAGCAATTTTTGCCTGCATTTCATGCTTCACCCAGCTGAGCCCGACTGAGGGAAAATAGGCTAAAACCAACATTTGCATGTTGTGTGGTTGCCTGCATACATCTAGCCTGTTTGGGGCGAAACGATAGGTGGGTTGTTTGGTTGCCGGTTGGTTTAGGAGAAAACACAAGGCATGGTGTTTGGTTACATGCAACGCATGTTGTCTGATAACCTCTTCGTCTAGGTGGTGACGTTACCCAGGCAACCAAAATGATGATGTCCATAGCAAACTCGGATTCAATAAATGCGTGAGATTGTCAACTTGATCTTGAATCCCAACTGATAAGGCTGACGAAGTGGGGCAGATATTCGTCCAGCAAATTGAGCAAATGAACAGTGGAAGAAGAGATGATCCCTTGACTGCACAATAAATTGGTCACACATGAGACAAGTGTAGACATGAATGAAGAAATTCTTCCAATGTAGAACCTTCTTGACTTTCAATTAATCATTCAGAAGTAGCCATTTTTCTTGCTTGAGCTAAATACAGGTTTTCCAAAGGCGGGAAATAGAAGGAATTGGTGTGGAATATCCAAGTAGGAGTTTATAAGTCTAGTCCACCTTGAAATGTTAAGCATGTGATGCAAAATGCCAAGAGTCAGGGTCATCACCAAGGATGATGTCATCAAATAGAATTTCCATTTGTCAAAACTTAGCAAATGCCTCTACTCAAAAAAGGTAGATGGAAGAGTGAAGCCACATCTTCAACTGGCTAAACTTGATGGATAGGCAAAAGTTGGTTGTTTGGAAAACAAAAAAGTTGTGGTCGGACAAGTTATAAACTCTGTCCCTGCTAGGGGTCCCTCCAAAAGGACACATCATTTCCATGTCCGTGTAAACATGTAGCTGTAACACCCCCTTGTAATAAACTCTGTGACACTCTGTTAAAACTGCCAAGTCATGATCATTTGCAGTGCCAAGTCATGAGGGTTAATGATCCAATTCAAATCCACATCTGAAAATCAACTCAAATTCAAAGGTGAATTATAAAGTTGATCAAACACTGTTGGGAAAATGTTCATTAAATGGCAAATAATTCAGGAACATTTCTAAAATCAAAATCAAAATATTTGGAGTTGGGCAAGTGACTCAAACAAGATGAAACAGCACCCAAAACAGCAATATTAATTCATTTAAAATCATTACAGATTCAAATGAACTCCAAATCTGCCCAAACCACTTTTTGATGAGAGATGATATTGCATTGCAATATTTGGGCCAACATCCACATTTTTCAAAAAAACACAAGTGGCCTAAACATTTTGAAACAAAAAAAAGGAATAAAAGAAAAGGTAGAAGAGAAATAAGGAAAAAGAAGAAAGCCACTGTTGGCTGGGCCTAATTGCACAGTGTGCAGGCCCAGTCCAACAGCAGCCCACGCCGTCTCCCTCCTCCCCGTGTCGCCTTCGCCGTGGCCGCGCCCGCGCGCGCCAGTCGGCCGGCGACACCGTGGCGCCACCGACGATACAGGAGCCCGGGAGGATAAGGGCGAGCCCCGTCCAGCTCCCCTGGCCCCTCCTATCCACTCGCCGCTCCTCCCTCACCCCTCCCCTGCTCGCGCTCGCCTCTGCTCTCTCTGGTCCGAGCGCCACCGCCGCCGTTCTCGTTCGTCCCCGCGGCCACCGAGCCCTGCCTGCCGCTCTGCCATGTCCTGCGCCATCGCCATGGACTGCCACGGCCTTGGGCGCCGTTGATTGGGGCCGAGGAGCTCCACGTTGCGCGGATCGAGCCGCGCCCCTCTTCTGCATCTCCGGCGCGGTTCCGGCGACCTCGACCCCTGCAGCTCCTAATCCTCACACGGGCCACCTTGCGCCGCTCGGTGAGCACTCTTCCTCTCTCTCTGGCCTCTCTGGTAGCCCGTCTGCACGCTGTAGCCGCGGCACCTCGGAGACCCGAATGTCACCGCCGCCATTGCCGCTGCAGCCAAGCTCCCGAGCTGTTGCTAGCTCGTTTGACTCCTCCGGCGAGCTCCCTGTGAGCCGTAGGCCCCGCACAGCTAGCTAGTTAGGTCGCCCGCGCGCTAGAACGTCGAACCCGACGAGCTCGAGCTTCGGACGTCCGCCTCGCTCAACGCCGGCGACGTTCCGGCCACCTCCGAGCCCGGCTGTTGGCTCAGCTAGATGCGCGAGGACGCCAGCTTTCGAACGCACCCAAGCCCGGCTCGAACCGAGCCCTATAGCTCGATTCCGGCCAACTCCGGCGACACGCCGCCGTGCGATTTGGTCGCCGGCGACCAGCCGCCGGCCCCGCTGATGTGGCACAGGCGGGGCCCACCCCTGGGTCACTGACCCGTGGGTCCCAGGGGCCCGGCCGGCCAGTTGACCAGTCAGCCTTGCTGACTGGACCGGCCCAGCCGCTGACAGGCGGGCCCCACCTCCCTGATTAATTAATTAAAACATTTTAGAAATAAAAATAAACTAATTAACCTAATGTCTCACTGACATGTGGGGTCCACCCCCTAATTAATCCTGGTAATTAAACTGAATCACTGATTAAAGAAATAGAGGCTGACATGTGGGTCCCACTGGACCCACATGTCAGGTTTGACTGGTCAACCGTCCTGTTGACTTGCTGACGTCAGCAGCACGTCATGCTGACGTCATAATTCATTTTCTGATAAATAAAATAATTCCAGAAATTCAAATAATCTTTAAAAATTAATAACTTTTAAACCGTAGCTCGGATCGAAAAAGTTAAAACATGAAAGTTGCTCAGAACGACGAGACGAGTCTGATCGTGCCGTCTGTTTCTCCATCGGAACCTCCTACGTAGAAGAACTCGAAACTCCGGACCCGAATCCGACAGATGAATAGTGCACACACGTCGGATATTAAATCCCAGAATAATTCTAAAAATAACTAAAATGACTTAGATGCATATTTAGGCAACCCTACACTGCATCATAGCATCACACGCACCGTGTTGCATTTGTTTGCATTATGTTTACCTGTTTCTTCCCCCTCTTCTCTCTCGGTAGACCCCGACGTTGACGTAGCTCCCGAGGCAGACGCCGCACAGGAGTACGACTACGTCCCCGACGATACTACTGAAGACCTTGCCCTTGCCCCATAGCAAACAGGCAAGCACCCCCATTTTGAGCATGCCTATATCGCCTATTCTCTTCTCTCTTATGCTTGCATTAGAACTGCTACTGCTACTGTTTTCCTATATCTGCTGCATAGCCTGATTATGGTACCCTGCTTTGTTACCTTACTGGTTATCCTAGACTGATTATTATAGGCTGGATAGAGACACGACAGAGACCTCCACTTGATCCTGACTGCCCTGCTGGATATCAGAAGACCCGATCATCGGGATTGAGGACCAGACCCTGGCACCGCACATCACTACCCCTTAGTTGCCGACACTGCTGGGTTACCGTCGAGTGCCGAGGGTGATACCTCGTTAGCACTTCTGATGTTAACCTTGTAGGTTAGTTACTCGGTCGTGGTAAGCGAGGGTGATTCCTCCTACACCACCCCCGATAACGACATCGTCGCGCAACCTCTCAAGTGTGGACCTCGAGGGTGATTCCTCCTTCGTTCACCTTGATGATAACATCGAGCGGGAATTCCATCGAGGGTGATTCCTCAGGGTTCCCTTCGGTGTCAGACACACAGTTACCTTGGATATTATGACTTGCACTAAACTATGATACTAAAGACGGGTCGGCCCTGAGGGGTACCCGCGCGAGCTTAACGCGAAGTGATGTGGAGTCGGGTTGACCTGGATGGTGCCCGCGAGATAACTACGAGGCGTGGCCGGGCATTATTAGCCCTTGCCGCAAGTCCTCGAGACGGGGCGACGGGGTCACATCGATCGTGAGTCTCTGCTCGTTTCCGCGCGCTCCTAATCCACTACGGTTTGGATATTTGATCCGAGGGGCCTCTGGCCCGATAGCACTAACCATCACGTGGGCATAGTATGGGCGTTCTGCGTCGTACACATCAGCCAAAGCTTGTTTGACGTCAGTAAGGAGCGGCGCACGCCGAGTTGGACTGGTAACGCAACCGCGCTTGTATAAGGGGTTGCTAGGTCTGCTCTCGGTGGCCCCGTAACGTGCAGGAGTTCCCGGGGCGATGGCCCAAGACCCCTGGGGGCATAGGTTTAGTCCGGCGTGCTGACCTCTCTTATAAGCCTAGGTCGGGTTACGGCGTGTTGCTTAGCCGAGGCCGGGCATGACCCAGAAAAGTGTGTCCGGCCAGAGTTAAGTGAGCGTGGTGGGTAAGTTGGTGCACCCCTGCAGGGAAGAAACTTCTATCGATAGCCTGTCCTACGGTAACGGACACTCGGAGTTGTATCCCGATCGGTACAACTAGAACATGTGATGAGAATTGGATAGTACGGCTCTGGGATTGCTTTCTCGCAGGGAGTCGAGAAAGGATCTCAGGTCGAGGTTGATGATATTACTACTACTACTTTACATTATGTTCATCTGCTCTCTCCTGATGCTGCAAGACTGTCGAAGATTGTTGAAGATGCTAGTCTTCGATAGGACTAGGCTTTCCCCCTCTACTCTGGCATTTCTGCAGCCCAGTCCACATATACAGCCATTCCTTTGACAATGATGCATATGTAGTGTAGATCCTTGCTTGCTGAGTACTTCGGATGAGTAATCACGTTTGCTTTATTTTCTTTTTCCCCCATTTTCCATTTGATGCCACCAGACGACGGAGCCCCTGAGCCAGAAGCCCCAGCCGACGACCAGTACTACTATCCGCCTGGCGAGTACTACTACTACGAGGAGCCGTTCGACGACCAGGAGTAGGATCGGAGGGTCCAGGGCAGGAGGCCTACGCCTTTCGATCGTAGTTTTTTTATTTTACCCCGCCTCTGTGAAGGCTTATCTCTCTCTCTGTAATATATCTGTACTCAGATATCTAATGCTTCCGCTGACGCTTGTATGCCATCGAGCTTGTATTCGAGCCCTCGAGGCCCTGGCTTGTAATATTAAGCTTGTATGACTTTATTTTATGTTTTAGAGTTGTGTTGTGATATCTTCAAGTGAGTCCTTAGGCTTGATCGTGCGCATTTGCGTGTATGATTAGTGCACGATTAAGCCGGGGTCGTCACAGGTTGGTATCAGAGCCGACTGCCTCTAGGAATCCCCCTTTCCAATTCCTTGGCCGAAGTTGAGTCTAGAAATCGAAAACTGCTTTACTAACTTGGCTGTGTGGCTTACGGGCCCACGTCGCCAACTGGGTGGTATTAGGATCTTTTATTCCCCGTCTTTACTCTGGGATTCTATCCTCTCTTCTATTCGGGTTTTGCAAAATTACTAAACGCCGACATTTAGGTTCTCGTTAATTCTATCCACCCGGAGAGCTGGATTCAGTGCGATTTCCCTGTCTTTGATCTGATTAGTCTGATAATCATTTTTCTTTCCATTGTTTTGTTTAACCTTTCTCTCCGAGTTGTATTATACTCCGAGTTGTCATTCGATAAGACCGTATTCTGCATCAGAGTGCACGCGGAGAGTAGGATCCAGCGAGTTGATCGATCTTCGGTGTTCTCTAAACTCGACTTGAGGTTGGGTTATCACCAGATCCGTGTCCGCGAAGAGGATATTCCCAAGACTGCATTCGTTACTCGTTATGGCTCATACGAGTACACCGTCATGTCATTTGGTCTGACGAATGCTCCCGCTACCTTCTCCCGCTTAATGAATTACATATTCATGGATTACCTCGACAAATTCGTCGTGGTATATCTGGATGATATTCTGGTTTATTCGAAGAACAAAGAAGAACATGCTGAGCACCTTCGACTAGTTCTGGAGAGACTTCGAGAGCACCAATTATATGCCAAGTTCTCTAAATGCGAATTCTGGCTTCCTGAAGTGACCTACCTTGGACATGTGATTTCCAAGGACGGTATTGCCGTTAACCCGGAGCGTGTTCAGGCTATCCTTGACTGGACTCCTCCGAAGAATGCCAAGCAGGTCCGAAGCTTTCTCGGTCTAGCCAGCTATTGTCGCCGATTCGTCGAGAACTTCTCCAAGATCGCCAAGCCCCTGACTAATCTGCTCCACAAAGGCGTTAAGTTTGAGTGGACAGACAAGTGTCAGGAAAGTTTCCAAACCCTCAAGGACAAGCTCATTTCTGCTCCAGTGCTTGCTCCTCCTGATTCTCGCAAGGACTTTGTCATATATTGCGACGCCTCTCGTCAGGGATTAGGCTGCGTCCTAATGCAAGAGCGGAGAGTAATTGCATATGCTTCACATCAATTGCGTCCACATGAAGAGAATTATCCAGTGCATGATCTTGAACTTGCAGCAGTGATGTATGCATTGAAGTTATGGCGACACTACCTTCTGGGTAATCGGTGTGAAATTTATACCGATCACCAAAGTCTGAAATACTTATTCACTCAACCGGATCTTAATCTCCGACAACAACGATGGTTAGAAGCTATTGCGGATTATGACTGCGGTATTTCTTATACCCCGGGCAAAGCTAATGTAATGGCCGATGCCCTGAGTCGCAAGTCATATTGCAACAACCTCATGGTTAGGCAAGCTCAACCTCGTCTTCACGCAGAACTGACTCAGCTGAATCTGCGAATTGTTCCCCAAGGTTCTCTTAATAACCTTGTGGTACAGCCAGACCTTCTGAAGGCTGTTAAAGAAGCGCAAGCCAAAGATGCTGAAATTGACTTGATGAAGAAGGAGCTTCACCTTGCTAAGTATCGGGATTTCTCAGTTGCTGAAGATGGTACATTATATTTCAGAGACCGCATCGTAGTACCTCGCTTCGAGCTGATGACTGACAAAGTCATGAAGGAGGCCCATGATACACCGCTGTCTATCCATCCGGGTAGTACCAAAATGTATCGAGATCTTCGTCAAAGGTACTGGTGGTCCAGAATGAAGCAGGACATCGCTCGTTACGTTGCTGAATGTGACGTGTGCCGTCGCGTGAAAGCAGAACATCAGAAGCCTGCTGGAATTCTGCAACCGCTCCCTATTCCTCTATGGAAGTGGGATAAAGTGCAAATGGACTTCATTACTGGTCTTCCCAAGTCTCAGAAGGGTCACGATGCCATTCTTGTCGTCGTCGACCAACTCTCCAAGGTTGCCCATTTCCTACCTGTTAAGGAGACTATCACCACTAGCCAGCTAGCAGAACTGTACATTGCCAGAATTGTTTCTCTCCATGGTATTCCGAAGGAGATTAGTTCAGACCGTGGTGTTCTTTTCACTTCCAAGTTCTGGGAAAGTTTCCAAGAAGCCATGGGAACTCATATTACCTGGAGTTCCGCATATCATCCTCAGTCCCAAGGCCAAGTTGAGCGTGTTAATCAAGTGCTTGAAGACATGCTTCGAGCTTGTGTTATATCCTTCGGTAAGAAATGGGAGGAATCTCTCCCGTATGCCGAGTTCTCCTATAACAACAGTTATCAAGCCAGCTTAAAAATGGCCCCATTTGAGGTTCTTTATGGTCGTAAATGTCGAACCCCTCTGAATTGGTCAGAAACCGGGGAACGACCTCTTGTTGGACCGGACATCATTCAGCATGCCGAAGAACAAGTCCGAATTGTCCGGGAGAATCTCAAAGCAGCTCAAGACCGTCAGAAGAGTAATTATGATCGCAAGCGATGGGGTGTGATCTATCAACCTGGTGATCAAGCCTATCTTCGTGTCACTCCAATGAAGGGCACCCGTCGTTTCGGAATCAAGGGCAAGCTAGCTCCTCGCTATATTGGTCCTTTCCGTATCATGGCTAGACGTGGACATGTGGCATATAAATTGGAGTTGCCGCCACAGTTCTCTCATATTAATGATGTCTTCCACGTGTCGCAACTCCGTAAGTGCTTCAAGGAATCCCCGCACCGTGCAGTGGATCATGAGATGCTCGAGCTACAAGATGATCTTTCCTATAAGGAGCATCCGATCCGCATCCTCGACGAAGCTGAGCGTCGTACTCGTCAGAAGACGACCAAGTTCCTGAAAGTGCAATGGTCGAATCATACTGAAGATGAAGCCACTTGGGAACGCGAGGATCATCTTCGGGAAGAATATCCCGAGCTCTTCCCTTCAACCTCCTAAATTCTCGGGACGAGAATTTCTTTTAGAGGAGGAGAACTTGTAACACCCCCTAGTAATAAGCTCTATGACACTCTGTTAAAACTGCCAAGTCATGATCATTTGCAGTGCCAAGTCATAAGGGTTAATGATCCAATTCAAATCCACATCTGAAAATCAACTCAAATTCAAAGGTGAATTATAAAGTTGATCAAACACTGTTGGGAAAATGTTCATTAAATGGCAAATAATTCAGGAACATTTCTAAAATCAAAATCAAAATATTTGGAGTTGGGCAAGTGACTCAAACAAGATGAAACAGCACCCAAAACAGCAATATTAATTCATTTAAAATCATTACAGATTCAAATGAACTCCAAATCTGCCCAAACCACTTTTTGATGAGAGATGATATTGCATTGCAATATTTGGGCCAACATCCACATTTTTCAAAAAAACACAAGTGGCCTAAACATTTTGAAACAAAAAAAAGGAATAAAAGAAAAGGTAGAAGAGAAATAAGGAAAAAGAAGAAAGCCACTGTTGGCTGGGCCTAATTGCACAGTGTGCAGGCCCAGTCCAACAGCAGCCCACGCCGTCTCCCTCCTCCCCGTGTCGCCTTCGCCGTGGCCGCGCCCGCGCGCGCCAGTCGGCCGGCGACACCGTGGCGCCACCGACGATACAGGAGCCCGGGAGGATAAGGGCGAGCCCCGTCCAGCTCCCCTGGCCCCTCCTATCCACTCGCCGCTCCTCCCTCACCCCTCCCCTGCTCGCGCTCGCCTCTGCTCTCTCTGGTCCGAGCGCCACCGCCGCCGTTCTCGTTCGTCCCCGCGGCCACCGAGCCCTGCCTGCCGCTCTGCCATGTCCTGCGCCATCGCCATGGACTGCCACGGCCTTGGGCGCCGTTGATTGGGGCCGAGGAGCTCCACGTTGCGCGGATCGAGCCGCGCCCTCTTCTGCATCTCCGGCGCGGTTCCGGCGACCTCGACCCCTGCAGCTCCTAATCCTCACACGGGCCACCTTGCGCCGCTCGGTGAGCACTCTCCCTCTCTCTCTGGCCTCTCTGGTAGCCCGTCTGCACGCTGTAGCCGCGGCACCTCGGAGACCCGAATGTCACCGCCGCCATTGCCGCTGCAGCCAAGCTCCCGAGCTGTTGCTAGCTCGTTTGACTCCTCCGGCGAGCTCCCTGTGAGCCGTAGGCCCCGCACAGCTAGCTAGTTAGGTCGCCCGCGCGCTAGAACGTCGAACCCGACGAGCTCGAGCTTCGGACGTCCGCCTCGCTCAACGCCGGCGACGTTCCGGCCACCTCCGAGCCCGGCTGTTGGCTCAGCTAGATGCGCGAGGACGCCAGCTTTCGAACGCACCCAAGCCCGGCTCGAACCGAGCCCTATAGCTCGATTCCGGCCAACTCCGGCGACGCGCCGCCGTGCGATTTGGTCGCCGGCGACCAGCCGCCGGCCCCGCTGACGTGGCACAGGCGGGGCCCACCCCTGGGTCACTGACCCGTGGGTCCCAGGGGCCCGGCCGGCCAGTTGACCAGTCAGCCTTGCTGACTGGACCGGCCCAGCCGCTGACAGGCGGGCCCCACCTCCCTGATTAATTAATTAAAACATTTTAGAAATAAAAATAAACTAATTAACCTAATGCCTCACTGACATGTGGGGTCCACCCCCTAATTAATCCTGGTAATTAAACTGAATCACTGGTTAAAGAAACAGAGGCTGACAGACCCACATGTCATATTTGACTTAGTCAGCCGACTGTTGACTTGCTGACGTCAGCAGCGCGTCATGCTGACGTCATAATTCATTTTCTGATAAATAAAATAATTTCAGAAATTCAAATAATCTTTAAAAATTAATAACTTTTAAACCGTAGCTCGGATCGAAAAAGTTAAAACATGAAAGTTGCTCAGAACGACGAGACGAGTCTGATCGTGCCGTCTGTTTCTCCATCGGAACCTCCTACGTAGAAGAACTCGAAACTCCGGACCCGAATCCGACAGATGAATAGTGCACACACGTCGGATATTAAATCCCAGAATAATTCTAAAAATAACTAAAATGACTTAGATGCATATTCAGGCAACCCTGCACTGCATCATAGCATAGCACGCACTGTGTGGCATATGATTGCATATTGTTTACCTGTTTCCTCCCCCTCTTCTCTCTCGATAGACCCCGACGCAGACGTAGCTCCAGACGCAGACGCAGCTCCGGAGTACGACTACGTTCCCGACGACACCCCTGAAGACCTTGCCCTTGCCCCAGAGCCAACAGGCAAGCACCCCCATTTTGAGCATGCCTATATCGCCTATTCTCTTCTCTCTTATGCTTGCATTAGAACTGCTACTGCTACTGTTTTCCTATATCTGCTGCATAGCCTGATTATTGTAACCTGCCTTGCTACCTTACTGGTTATCCTAGACTGCTTAGTATAAGGTGGGTAGAGACACGACCGAGACCCCCACTTGATCCCGACTGCCCTGCTGGACATCAGAAGACCCGATCATCGGGATTGAAGACTAGACCATGGCACCGCACATCACTTCCCCTTAGTTGCCGACACTGCTGGGTTATCATCGAGTGCCGAGGGTGATACCTCGTCAGCACTTCTGATGTTAACCTTGTAGGTTAGTTACTCGGTCGTGGTAAGCGAGGGTGATTCCTTCTACACCACCCCCGATCACGACGTCGTCGCGCAACTCCTCAAGGTGGACCTCGAGGGTGATTCCTCCTTCGTTCACCTTGATGATAACATCAAGCGGGAATTCCATCGAGGGTGATTCCTCAGGGTTCCCTTCGGTGTCAGACACACAGTTACCTTGGATATTATGACTTGCACTAAACTATGATACTAAAGACGGGTCGGCCCTGAGGGGTACCCGCGCGAGCTTAACGCGAAGTGATGTGGAGTCGGGTTGACCTGGATGGTGCCCGCGAGATAACTACGAGGCGTGGCCGGGCATTCTTAGCCCTTGCCGCAAGTCCTCGAGACGGGGCGACGGGGTCACATCGATCGTGAGTCTCTGCTCGTTTCCGCGCGCTCCTAATCCACTACGGTTTGGATATTTGATCCGAGGGGCCTCTGGCCCGATAGCACTAACCATCACGTGGGCATAGTATGGGCGTTCTGCGTCGTACACATCAGCCGAAGCTTGTTTGACGTCAGTAAGGAGCGGCGCACGCCGAGTTGGACTGGTAATGCAACCGCGCTTGTATAAGGGGTTGCTAGGTCTGCTCTCGGTGGCCCCGTAACGTGCAGGAGTTCCCGGGGCGATGGCCCAAGACCCCTGGGGGCATAGGTTTAGTCCGGCGTGCTGACCTCTCTTATAAGCCTAGGTCGGGTTGCGGCGTGTTGCTTAGCCGAGGCCGGGCATGACCCAGAAAAGTGTGTCCGGCCAGAGTTTAGTGAGCGTGGTGGGTAAGTTGGTGCACCCCTGCAGGGAAGAAACTTCTATCGATAGCCTGTCCTACGGTAACGGACACTCGGAGTTGTATCCCGATCGGTACAACTAGAACATGTGATGAGAATTGGATAGTACGGCTCTGGGATTGCTTTCTCGCAGGGAGTCGAGAAAGGGTCTCAGGTCGAGGTTGATGATATTACTACTACTACTTTACATTATGTTCATCTGCTCTCTCCTGATGCTGCAAGACTGTCGAAGATTGTTGAAGATGCTAGTCTTCGATAGGACTAGGCTTTCCCCCTCTACTCTGGCATTTCTGCAGCCCAGTCCACATATACAGCCATTCCTTTGACAATGATGCATATGTAGTGTAGATCCTTGCTTGCTGAGTACTTCGGATGAGTACTCACGTTTGCTTTATTTTCTTTTTCCCCCATTTTACATTTGATGCCACCAGACGACGGAGCCCCTGAGCCAGAAGCCCCAGCCGACGACCAGTACTACTATCCGCCTGGCGAGTACTACTACTACGAGGAGCCGTTCGACGACCAGGAGTAGGATCGGAGGGTCCAGGGCAGGAGGCCTACGCCTTTCGATCGTAGTTTTTATTTTTACCCCGCCTCTGTGAAGGCTTATCTCTCTCTCTGTAATATATCTGTACTCAGATATCTAATGCTTCCGCTGACGCTTGTATGCCATCGAGCTTGTATTCGAGCCCTCGAGGCCCTGGCTTGTAATATTAAGCTTGTATGACTTTATTTTATGTTTTAGAGTTGTGTTGTGATATCTTCAAGTGAGTCCTTAGGCTTGATCGTGCGCATTTGCGTGTATGATTAGTGCACGATTAAGCCGGGGTCGTCACAGTAGCATGTGTTTTATAGGTGTCCAATGGCTTCAAGTAGTTTTTTTTTCACCAAAAGGAACTGTTTGCAGATTGCTTAGGAGGTAGCCATGTTTGGTAATATGAGATAACATGTTGCGTCATTGGTGCAAAGACCAATTTAAGCAAAGAAACCAAGCAACTTATGAACAATATATTTTATGAATGATACGCCAAGGGCAAACTATTTGAAGGATGTTTTGAGGATTTGTGCCAGTAAATCTTTTGCTGCATGAGTAGATTTGTGAGATGTTCGTTCAATGCTACTCTCAAAGCAGACTTAGTCTGCAATAGTTAGGGGTGGGCATTCATTTTTTAGGTTAATACGGTTTGGTTTGTTTGGTTAATTACAATGTCGGATTCTCAAAAACAACAACCGAAAAAATTAGCTCAATAGAAAAAACCAAACCTTATAGACCGATATATTTCGGTTCGGTTTGTTTGGTGGTTTGGTTAACCAGACCAATCCACGACAGGATATGGAATAATAGCTTATTACAGGAAAATATTAATGGAAACATAGAATGAAACTCTATACAGAACGAACAACACCGCTCACCTTAGATACAAAGAAAAAACGACAGCAACACAAGGTTGGTATTTCGGCTAGCTAAAATGACACGTGAGGTCCATATTGGTACAATGTCATGTCCATCCATGACGTACTAGTCTGTCACAGAGGACCGGGCCTGGGACAGATCGGTGACGGCCAGGAACCGTCATGGTGGTAAAATTGTCAAATTATGACGCGATATACATGACAGATTCTAAATCCGTCACGAACCTCCCTCCATGATAGTTTTGTACTGATCCATGAAAGATTAAATCTGTCATGGATTAACAAGATTCTTGTAGTGTAACCAGCATAGGCCTAGCTGATTGAGCTAGTTGGTGCACGCCATGACTTTCAAGTGGGAATCTATGTGTGAATGGTTGGTTGAGCTTTGGGCTAGCTAATTTTTAAGTCTGCTATGAGCTAGCTTGCGAGTAGTAGTATGTCTCGTGAGAGGGTTCGGTGTATATGGTGTGTTCGGTTTCTAAGTTCCCAAAACCGAAAATGCAACCGAGCACCGAATGACGGTAATTTAAAAACCGCACCGAATAATAAAAACTGAATAAACTCACAATCTCGGTTAATTGGGTTCGGTTCGGTTCGGTGTTCAGTTTTTGGTGTAGAAATGCGCACCCCTAGCAACACTTCTCAACGATTTTCAAAAGAATCTAACATGGAAATAATGCAATTGGCATCATCAATTTCATCTTTTAGCAAAGATAAAGATATGTCCCAAGATTTGAGTTGTCTTATGAGAATCTTAAATTTGGCAGAAATTCTTTTGGCGGCATCTGCAAAATGAATGGAGTGAAACCATACAGATTCAAACAAAGGCATAAACTTCTCATGCTCCATCCATCAATTTTCAAACCCGAAAACCTAGCTCTTGGGCATGATAGTTTGAGTTTGAATCACACGGGGGATGTGATCAGATGTAGTCATTGCTAGAGGAAAAACTAGGGTGTTTTAATAAGTTCAAATCCAAGAATCTGAAGTAAAAAAAACAACCCATTTTTTTAAAGTAGCTGATGTTGCATATTACTCCAAGTGTATTTTCTGCCCTTTGGAGGAATTTTAACTACACCCCGTTCACTGATGACAGTATTAAATTGAAATCTCATGTAAATTACCACCAGGCTTATTCCTGTTGCTGATACTTCTGATTTAACTAAAATCCCCTAGCAATATCCAATCAGCCTCATCCTCAATCTGATTTACATGGAGCCAACTCTGGTACTCAATTTTCCTATCATCTTGGCATGGTGTATAGATGTTAGTAAAGTCCAGCAATCAGATTATATAAATTGAAAACACTAGTCTAATATTGAAAATCTTGACGTGGATGGTAAAATCTTTATTTCTTAAATTTAATGAAGAGAAGGTGGGGGAATAATTCGTATCTTATCTATTTCTCCGGTATGTAGAAAAAGATTAGGTGAACATATATTTTTTTTTAAACGATCACCGAGGGGGAGAGATTGCCCACCTGAATATATTTCAAAAAGAAACTGATCCGGTTTATAAGAAAAACCAGATCGAAAACCAAACATAGTGGACCAGTTTATAAGGAAAACCAGACCAAAAAACCGCACAAGCAACAAAGCCTCATCGTCCATACGACACAAGGCTACAGTCACCTCAACACACACACCCAAGTCCGGAGCCACCGCTCCGACAACCACCGCTCGCACGCGAGCCACAACTCCGCACGACACGGACACCCTATAGCCCTAGCTACAAGAGACAACCGCCCGCGGACCACGAACATTGTGCCAAAAATCCAGGGCCGCCGCCCTGACATACCAGCCAAACCGATCCCACTGATCCCGTCAACCGGGTCGACGCACTCGCTACCCTTGCAGCACAAGAATGACACCCACACAAAGCAAAGGCACGGCCCTGCCCCATAGAGTCGTGAATGCATTGCAATCCGAGGCCGTCGCCTCGGCACACATCCACCGTCCGGAGCCGCCGCTCTGGCATCCACCAAACCTTAGCCGCACGAGAACACCACCACCATGGACGAAGAGCTCCAATCAATCGAGACCATCCATGATGCCTCAAGGCTATTGGTGCAGCCGAAGGGCAACGAGCGACCGAGTCCACACCTGGACGAAGAGTCACACGCGGCCGAGGCTACATCACAACAGCGGCACCGCCGGCAAAGCCTAAGGGCATCAAGGAGCCGAGTCTACACCCGGATCGCTTCACCGTGCACACCAGCGCCGAAAGCACTGCCGCCAAACCGTCCATCACCCACCGGCACCACCACCAACCCCACATACCTCCGCCGACGACACCACAAACCCAACTCCACCTACAGCCAGACACTCCTACAACTGCCAACAGGACTCCAAAGATGGCGACTCCAAGGAGCAAGTGATGTTAGGACATCACCGCCACCCGAGCGGACAACGTCCGATCTAAGGTTTTCACCTAGAGCCTGAGACCGGAAGATTGGCTGTAACAAAATCCACAACGACACCTCCAAGGAGGAAAATGGCGTCCGTGGACGTCATTGCCGCCGTCATCGACAAAGTCGTTGCAAGGTTTTCACCTGGATTTGAGCAGCAAACCGAACCTGCAGAAGAGAAAGGGCTGAAGCACATGCCAACAACCGAAAGTGGAGCAGCACTACACCACCACGAACCCCCACCACCAGAAATGCGCACCATCGATGCAGAGCCGCTGCCGCACGGGCCCAAATCCAGCCGCCAATGCCCATCTACACTCCACCACACGCTCACCACTCCACCACCACGCACCCAGCGGAGCAAGGAAGCCAGCTCCGTCCGCTGACGCCCGGAGCCGGCAGCGCAAACCTACTGCCGGCCACCGCCCCCTGGAAGGCCAGATCCAGATGCGAACCAGCCGATCGAGGCAAACTGAGCGCCCGGGAGCAGCACCAGCACGCGAAGGCCGACGCCCGCGAGCCACCACCACTACGCCGAAGAGGCAGCCGCTGTCGCATGCCCCCGAGGACAGACCCCCAGATCCAATACGATGGCTCCGCCCCTCCTCTGGCGATGCGGCCGCGAGATGCAGCAGAAGCGGCGCTTGAGGGGGTTCCCTCGTGTCGGTGGCCTCCTCGGGTGGCGGCGAGACTGGGAAGAGGAGGGAGTGGAACATGGGCAGCGCTAGAGGGGGTTCCCCCGTGTCGCCAGAGGAGGGGCGACGCGGGGGGGGGGGGGGGGGGGGGGAGGGTGAACATAGATTCCATCTACACTAAAACGACTTGCACCTCGTGGCAGCGTGTCTTGGTTGCTGACATCGGGGAGGGTGAACATAGATTCCATCTACACTAAAACGACTTGCACCTCGTGGCAGCGTGTCTTGGTTGCTGACATCGGGGAGGGTGAACATAGATTCCATCTACACTAAAACGACTTGCACCTCGTGGCAGCGTGTCTTGGTTGCTGACATCATTTGAATGTTATAATCATACGATTTGGAACCAGGAAGTATGATATTAGTCAATGATTTATAGTATTAATCGGTTGCTAACACTCAAACACCGGATGACCATCGGATGGAAAGGTTGAATCCAATGGTGGATGGTGTGATGGGCTAGTGTCACCCATGGGATGCACGTGATGATTACACATTTTACACTATGTAGAGCCCATCTTGATAAGCATCTATGTACGATTGTTTTGTTGGAAATATCAGCACCTTTTCGGTTAGACTAATCCACGAGTAAATAGTAAGTATGGCAATTACGATATAAAACTCATACCGATATCTAAGCATGTGAGCACGTACAGTACATAGAAACGAAACATCTATGAACACAACATATACGGCTAGGACATGAGCGAGTAAACGAGGGATGAGTAGATCATACCCTCCTGTTGGCCAGGCCAATGCGGCGGCGATGAGTAGATCATACGCCTCGACGTCGTTTGTGGTCTTCTTCTTGGCGGCGGCGTCTTCGACCATGGGGTCGATGCAGAGGAAGTAGTGGAAGCAGAGGAGGACGAAGACGGGGACGGATCGGAAGCAGTCGCGTCGAGACGCTCCCCAAAATCCTTATTGTCGTTCTCCCGGGCAGGATCTCGAATGATAGGGTTCCGAAGGCACTTGCTCTCTTGACCAACCGTGCACGCGGTCGTCGGGATGGGATTGCCGGAAACAACACAGAGAGAGGAACGGTAGATGATGGCTAGGGTTGAGCAGGAGGGAGTGAGTGAGTTAGGGTTCACTCAACTGGCCAGTGCCTCCTTATATAGGCCGTCGGGTAGATGGGTCTGGGCTCAGGCCCACGACAGAGTCCACAAACAACCCACGGTCCATCGTCTTGGACAGTGGCACTATTGTAGCGACTCGTCAATTAATCCGAGATTAATTAACCATTCTTGACCGGCAAAAATAAGGCTCGGCTCCTTCCCGCAACCCGCAGCGCGCGCGGCGTGGTGAGGCGAGGCAGACGGCGGAGGAGGAGGAGCGCATGTGTACAACTCTTGTTCCCAAGCTCCCAATGGCATGTGACAGAGCAGCCCTTATAAAAAGGTCTCACTCTCACTCCACTAGCAGTATGGTACTATACTTCCCACCACTTGCCATGCACCTAAATGGGCTTTAGATACTAACCAGGAATTATTGTCTTATATGGGCCTAATCCTATCTATAATCCAACATGTTTTTCATTTTACAGTAGCTTTTCAGAAACTTCAAAGTTGTCTTTATCAACAAAAAAATCAAAGTTGTGATTTCATTTTTGTGAAATTCGAAGCTCAAGTAGACCTTGGCTCTTCGATCAAACCTCCACAGTAATGCCCCCCTCTTGAACTATATTGTGTGACATGATCTTGGCATCGGTTTGTTTGGTTTCAAATACTTACAATGAAAATGTTCTTCAGTCACATTTTTAGGTCTATCTTCTCAACATGGTAAACGCACAAGATATGACTATGTAACTATCTCTGACAACGCTGTCAGCAAGCAATTAGTAAAAAAAAAGTAGTAAAAGCTGAATCATTGGGCGAAGTAAGAATAGTGCACCATATTCGGAAGTCAAAATAACCACATGCATGTACTTAGAGTCCTCCCTAACAAAATCAAAGCGCCTACATATATATAAGCTCAAGCTGATGGATAAGTCACTGCTAATGAGTCACTGTTTGAATGTTTCTCCACGGTCAACACGACGGCTATCTTAGATTTAGTCCTCCATTATTCATCGGTCGCTCTCCTCGCCCTGTCAGGTAGCTGCTGCCTTGTCGCCTCTACCCCGAACAGTAGAATTGTCCATGCATTATGCATGGCGAATTGGCCATGCTTTCTCACGCTTCCGGTCAGAAACATCACTGACGTAAACGAATTAGTTATACTCTTCTACTTGATGTTCTGAAGGCAGTGCATACGTCGGATATATGGTGCACGGCAGCTTAATCATTCAGAGTGCCGAGGCCGGCGGCGGCGTCGCCACGGCGGTCCGTGCTCGAGCAGGTTGCAATGGCCTTCGATTGCAGCGATCGACCACATGAGATGTTCGCTAAATTGCTTAAGTTAGTCGTCGCTAGGTGGTCTGAATGTAATTTTTATTATTTCTGGTATTCGTTGTACTCTCATAATTGAGTGAAGATCAATAGATCCGAAGTTTCTCGCAAAAAAAAATTAGATGTGCTCGTCTACTTGTTCTGTAGTACCATGAACATTTGCTTAAGACAGCAGATGCTAGATTACATTTTATTGTAGAAGCAAAGCAATCAAATTATATAAAAAAAAATAACAACACCAGTCTAGTAAGATGTTTTGCTTAAGTTTAATGATGAGAACGTGGGGGATACAACTCTTATCTTTATGTATTTCTCCTGTTCAGAAAAGTTTGGCTGAACATAAATTCTCCGTCTACACCAAACTACTTGCACCTGGTGGCGGCATGTGTCTTGGTTGCTGGCATCATTAAGTATCTAGGATGCGCTGCATACAACCATTATTCGAAATTATGGCCGTATATTTGGTAGCAAGTCAAAATAGGCTGCTTTTACTTGCACTCCGCCCTAACAAAATCATATTATAAGCTGATGAGTCACTGCCACTAATCTTCCACGGTTTGATCGATTGTACGTTCCATATGAGGAGGGCGATCTTCCGTTATTCATCGGTCGTTCCTCGTCCTGTCAGGCTGTCTAACTTGTCATCTCGACCTGGCCATATGTAAAGTACGTGGCAGTAGAATTGTCCATGCATCACGCATCACCATGTTTTAACACTTCCAGTCAGCCACACTACCGTAATTAGTATTATTCTGACCGCACTGGCACTGCGTACGAGAGTGAGTGGGTGGGTGGCGAAGCTAGCGGCGGTCTCCTGACGACCCGATCCGCGGAGGCGGAGCAGAGCGTGCCAGAACCCGGCCGAGACTGGACGGCTTCGTCGCCGGTCGTGCGAATGGCGATTGGCGATTGGCGACGGCTTTCGCCACAGCTTCCCGGACCGCCTCCTCCTCCCACTTTGCGCCGGACAACATCACATCAGGCGGTTAAACTCATTGTCTAGTCTGCAGAATTCCAATCGCCGTGACATCATGGGTTTTAAACTTTTCATGCAAAAATCTTAGCAAGATCGACGTGATCGGTGCGTTCCATTGGTCAACCTGAAAGATTCCTGTTGACAATCTCAGATAACCTGGTACACACAAACTTAACTTATCCTGATTTAGGACATTTCTAACCGATCCCCTGTAACCGGTTAGTGGAGTATATTTAGCTTTTTACTTCACTATCCGGCACCTAGCCGATCCCCAATCCGACCTAACGGAGTAAAATTTTACTTCTCTCTCTAAAAATTTCCCTATATTTACTCCATCTTTGCTCCACCGAGTAAAACGGCGCGGCTCTTCTCTGCTGTCTCTCCCTCCCCTCCCGCGCCGCATCTTCGCCCCCACGCCCCTCCTACCCCTCCCCCTCTCCGCCGGCACCGGTCGGCCGCCGAGGAAGCCTTGTAGGCCTCCGCCGCTGTCCTCCACCTCCTCGTCCCGCCGCCGGCCAAAAATCGAGGGGATCTGCGGCTGCTGCCGCTGGATTTGGCGTTTCCGGCCACCGGCGGCTGCGCCTTGCCATGGATTGGCCGGGAAGCGGCCCACACAGCCCCAGCAAAGCCTCCACGCCGCATGCAGGTACCGGCTCTTCCTCTAGCCACTCTAATCGCTCCCGCCGTCAGTTCTCCGGCAACTACACGGCCAACCGTCGCCTGGGCTCGGCGCTTGCGCAGCGGCTCACCGGCTTGCAGCTGTCGGTCATACAATGCGATGACTGCACACGGCAAGTGGTGCGCCGAGTTTCTACCACGCCGAAACATCCCAGATGGGTGTTCTTCAAATGCACAAACGATGGGGTATGTACTTGTTTGGATTCGGTTTTTCACCGGATTCGGTTCAATTTTGGTACCTCATTGATGCTCATCTATGTGTGTAGGATGATGGGTGCTCGCTTTGGTATTGGGAAGAAGAATACATCGATCTATTGATAGCATGAAAATTAGTAGATGTTCGTGCACTCATTGCTAGAATTGAGGCTAAACATGAGACTAGATGTGAGATTAGAGAAGAAATTAGAGGGGAAGCAATGTCTACTTCTTTAGAATCAAAGAAGAAGAATGAAGTATGCAAGATCGAGAATCTGCAGATCAACAATGAAGGCATCGAGAAGATATTAATCCAACTAGTGGGAGCAGTTATGGAAGTTGGATATCTTTTAAAATGTCTAATTATGGTTCTTATTTTCTTTGGTCTTGCTCTTCTAGCAAAGAATTGGTGAATTATTATATAATCCAATATCGTTGAATGAAATAAAGAAGCAAAGAAATGTGTTTCGGTGGCCGAAATTGAAATGCAAATGAAAAAAAATTACTCCGCTAAGTTTAGGGGATCGGCTAGGTCCGGCCAAAACTTAATGAAGTATTTATACTCCACTAAGCCTTTTACTCCACTAACTTTTAAGGGATCGGTTAGACATGCCCTTAGCTTACTACCGATACTAGAAAATATGTCGTGTGGTTGCTATAGGAATTGGTTGATAACTTTTTCTTTTTATGAAAAGGAGGATTACCCCCGGCCTCTGCATCCGAGAGATGCATGCAGCCACTTTATTAATTATTCACAATGACCTTACAAGGTAATACATCAATATGTCTAAAGCCGACATCTTGGCAATATTTGTCACTACTCCTATCCATTGATGAAGGGGTGCAGAAAGTGTGAGCCGAATACACAGACCTCTCACCTAAGCCTAAATCTAAAGCCAGAGGTCCCAACCAGGCCCCAACCAACCAGGTCTGGGGCACAAACCGATCCGACGCACTCTCTTAGGTCGTCCCCACCGTCTTCCATCGATCCATCTTCAGAGAAGATATTGACGCATTGACCTTGCGAAGCCAGCTTTTGACGCCATCACGGTGCCCAACAACACCTCCTCCCTACGCGCGTCCATCATCACACATCCGCCGCCAAGGCCCTGCAGCGCCATGCTGCCGAGACTCCATGTCGTCGATGCGTCACATGGAACGCCGCTCCACCGCAGATGCCGTCCACTGGTCCCTCAAGGCTGGGCATACCTCCAAGAATGACGCCCCAAGAGGGATATGGCACAAGAGCGCCGCCGTCATCTGATCGACCGATCTAGAGTTTCCCCCAGAGGTGGCGGATAGGGGTCTAGAGCTTCTCCACAACGATGCCTTCAGGAAGGGGATAATGCAGAAAACGCCACCATTGCCGGGCTTGGCAACGAGCCAAGAGTAGGGTTTTCACCCGGATCCATTCGAGGAACCTCCATCCAGCCTCGTGTGCACGGTGCCGCCACCGCGCATGAAGCAGGCCGCACCGGCCATTCCAGATCTGACTGGAGGCCAGACCACACGTACAATCGATCCATCCACCAGACCCTCCATGTCGCCGCCGCCAATCCGAGATCCGACCGGTCGCTGAGCCACTCGCCACAGCCGCGAGGCAGGGCTGGCCGCCGTGCCGCAGGACCCGACCAACTGCGCCTCCACACGCTGGGGGCCCCAAATAGACATAGGGCACCTCCTTCTTTGATGAGGTGGTTCTCCTTCACCAGATTTCCCCCCCAAAAATGACATGGACATTATCATCATGGGTTGTTGGAACATTTGGATGTAGCGAAATGGAAGGATTTTCATAAGTGAGGTGTCAAGTCTGGTTCCTTGGAATTATAGATTAAAGCAAGATCTTCTACTCGTCAAGCATAGGACTAAGGCAAAAAAATATTGATTGCCTGGATGAGTTGATTCAATCCTTGAGGTAATTGACCTAGTCTCTTCATATTATTTGTTCCTTATGTTAGAAAAAACTAGAGTGGGATAGATGATATTTCTTTTCTTTTTTCCTTTATTGTATTTGATTTATATATAATTTTTATATACTTAATGAAAATAGCGTAGAACATTTTTCTATGATTTCTAGGTCAAAAAATTAATCAATGTTCCCATTAATAAGCATAGGCTAAGAAAAGCATATTAATTTGAGCTGCAATGTCATGCTTGCACAAGGAGGGGCCCCGCCCCTGTCGCTAGTGCTCATCGCCACCAGGTTTTTGTCGGCTTCCCCCATTCGATCCTTGAGGCGTTGTAGCATCCTGAGAACCAGGTCTATTGTGTTATCATGGGCCAGCCTCACTGCTATCTGGACCATCGAAACCTCACGTGTCATTGTCTTATCTTGCTTATCATCAATCGTTGTGATGGCTCTAACTATTTGAACCTCAACCCTTTAAGCGTCGTCTTCGACGAAAGAGCTGCCAGCACACTGGGCCACCTGGGCTTGGAATATCTAGTTCTTCTCCTCGAGGTCGCAGACCTTAGACTTGAAAGAGTTCACATACTCCCTCGCCGTTATCAGCATGGATGTCTTGTCTTTCTGCAAGGCGAGGCAAATCAAGCATGAACCATTAGTTATTGTCTTAGTAAAAGGTCAAGTATTACTTCTCTCGAAGAAATATGCATGCATTTTAATGTATGTTTACGTTGGAGCCGGGAGGGAGGAGACTCTTGAGGGTATGGAAGCAGTCTTGTATGATTGTGGTGCTCTCTGCTCTGAATTATAATTTCTAGTCATCACTTAGACTTTTTGGGTGTCTTGCAATTATGTATTGCTTCACAGATAATATACTTGCGGCATATCATGTTACCATTTTGTATTATGTTCGTTCTGACCATGATAGTGCTTCAAGCTTCCATACTATTTACTTGCTAGTTTATTGAGATCCCATCATGAGAGAAGATAGTTGCTAGACTTATATTACTCATTCCGATCGCTCTCATGGGATATTTATATTTTGATCACGGACTTAGTTTATGTGCATAAACAATGCCAATATGTTCATAAAATTTCTCTTTGTCACTTCACTTTCTCAACCAAATTTCTTGACGATAAGCAATAAGGTAAGCTTGGGGGCGATGATACGTCTCAAATGTATCAACTTTTCTAATCACTTTTGCTATACTTGCGTCCTGTACCTTCCATAATTTGAAGAAAACTAACTAGTTTGACGTTGTTTTCAGCAAAGTTTTCATTGGTGTTGTTTTTATGCAGAAAAGGTCAGCCGAAAAATCCCAAAAATTTATTTTTGGAAGTTGCACCGGAAAAGAGACACGGAGCCTCGAAGACGTGCTAGGAGGAGGCCTGCCCTAGCTCCTTGCACATGCCGCATCGTGGGCGTACGTGAGGGTATGACAAAATATGTTGTGCAAGTTCTTATCGCAAGCACATACAACTATATACGAAATACGTGTTTATATAAAATGTTGAATATGAGATAGATTGTCATCATCCTATATTCCTATGTTACTGCTACGATATATTTAATTCTACACATGCAAACAATGGTCGCGCCATGCCCCAGGCAGCCCGGGCGGTGGCCTAGGGCTTGAGGCCCAATCCTTTTGTAACTGTAGCTACAGTGTTCGAAGGCTACGTGGGACCTGGCCCAATTCTGCGCTGCTACTACATGCAACGTCTCATTATCCATCCTCATACATACACCTATGATAACTGTTTCTCTCTTTCAGATACTTTGTTCTTGGTAACTATTGGGTATTGCTACTTTTGTTACTACTGGAATCAAACAACCAACGCTTCATCGCATTTACTACTAATAACTTCTCTCAAGCAAGTACTTTGTTTCCAGACGTGGTTGAATTGACAATGCAACCGCTAAAGCTTATAAGTATTTTCTTTTTTACTCTCATTGTGCCGAATCAATAAATTTGGGTTATGATACTTCACATTGAAGTTTATTGTTATCCTCTACACTTACTGGTTATCACAACGCCACCAGCTGGGGCGAGGAATCGCCACGAGCGGTTGGCTGTGCGCCTTCAGCGAGGGGACCATGACGATGGGCTTAAGGCACGGCGCCAGCAGAGCACGTGAGGAGGTCGGTGTCAAGGAGTCGCTGGAGTCTGAGAGCCTCGCACAGTCGGAGCTTATGTACGCTATGGGGAGCAGAGAGGGTTGGCGAGAGGGGACTGGGCGTCGGGGCCAGAGTGGCGGCTGGCGAGGAGGTGGTCGCAGCCGCTGGAGTGGCAGGTTGTGTGGGAGGGGATGATGGAGTGACTAAAAAAAAGTAAGAATCATTGGTCAAAGTAAGAATAATGCACTATATTCAGTAAGTCGTCTAAGCACACGCATGTAATCACAGTCGTCCCTAACAAAATCAAAGCGCCTATACATGTATATAAGCTCATGCTGATGAGTCGACTACTAATTAATCACTGTGCATATGTTTTTCCACGGTTGGATCGATTGCACGGTCAACATGATGGCGATCTTCCAGTTAGAAGCGTTATTCGTAGGTTGCATTGTCACCTCGACCCCGAACAGTAGAATTGTCCATGCATCATGCATGGCCATGCTTTCAGTCTTCCAGTCAGCAACAGTAACGCAGCTAAATTAGTCTACTCTTTTCTGACGGCACTGCATGCATTCGTCGGCGGTGGGTGGTTAGCTAACGGCGGTCTCCTGACGAGCACGACGAGCCGACCGTTGGACGATGGAGCAGCAGCTTAATCATTCGGCGTGCCGAGACCGGCCGGCGGCGTCGCCACGGCGGTCGGTGCCCGTGCGGGCTGCGACGGCCTTCGCCACGGCTTCCCTGACCGCCTCCTCCTCCCACTTGGCGCCGGACGCTGACTGCAACGACCGAATCAAGATATCAGTTAAATTTTCCAGTCTATGCAGAATTTAGAAAGAGTGTGACGCCATGTGCGCTACTTTTCATCATGTAGTAAAAATCTAGCTGGGTGCGCTACGTACGTTGGTCATTGGTCAACCGAGAGATTCCATATGACAAATCTCAGTTAACCTTGTCCACACACTTACTACCTACCTAAGGTTAACCTAGCTTACTACTGTTCACGTGTGCACGCACGCTTAGGGTTTCGGCCTGAGTGTGTGTGACACGTCCATTGGCCAACTTGTTGAAACGAAGCCAACGCGTGATCAAATTACTGGATTGGATTTGCTAGTACAATTTTACATCATGCTCGGCTCAGTTGGTTGATTATGTATACAATTTTATTTTATTTCGAATGAAGGTTCTCATCAAAATATGCAAGCAATACTGTAAAGAAAAGAATAAGTGTATTACTTTGAGCTGCATCGTCAGGAATGCTCCGGCGTCGCCGTCGCTGGTGCTCATGGCCACCAGGCTGACGTCGTCTTCCCCCATCTGATCATTGAGGCACTGCAGCGTCCTGAGCACCAAGTCCATCGTGTTGCCATGCGCCGGTCTCGCCGCTATCTTCACCATGCAAACCTCACTCTTAGTCGTCCCATCTTCCCGATCCGCCGCTGCTCTGGTTATTTGGATTTCGACCTTCTCGGCGTCGTCTTCTTCGACCCCGTCGCCGCGGGCACACTGGGCCAGCTGCGCCTGGAGCGCCTTGTTCTTCTCCTCGAGGTCGCAGACCATGGACTTGAGGGAGTTCACGTACTCCCTCGCAGTGATCAGTATCGACGTCTTGTCTTTCTGTAAAGCGAGACAAATGATCATCATTAGCTAGTCAAAGAACCTGCCACTGCTCTCGGAGAAATTAATATGCATGCATTCAAATTATGTGTACCTTGGAGCCGGGAGGAAGGACGGTCTTGAGAGCCTGGAAGCTGTCGTTGAGCTTCTCCCGGCGCTTGCGCTCGGAGATCATGTGCTGCAGCTGGTTCACCGACGACAGCTCGGCCTCCGCCGACGCTTGCTGGAAGTGGTGCTGCTGATGGCTGTACCTCATCGCCGTTTGCATCTTGACCAGGACGGACATGGATTTCTTGAACATCTTCTGCCCGCATGCCGGCTTCGGCCTCCGCCTCGCGCCGAGGTGCCGCGCGTAGCGGCTGAACGCGCTTGCCGGCACCACGCCAGGCTCCATTGCGGCCGTGTCGTGGAAGTTGAGGACGTACTGGTGGTAGTCATCGTCACATGGGAGCACCAGCGGCGGTACATGCGAGGAGACCTCGGGGAACTGCAGGCCGGCGCCGGGCGTCGCGAGGGCGTGCGCCGAGGAGTTCTCCGGGCTGCAAGAGAGCGAGGCTGAACGGAACGAGGAGGAGGTGGAGGACGAGGAGGGGAAGCTGCAGCCACCGTCGTGGTGCGAGGGGAGGAAGTCGAATTCGTCTAGGACGGACTGCTGCATGCCGACGGCGGCCCCGTCGCCGGCAGGGACGACGATGTACGGAGCTGGCTCGTCCTCCATGTTCATCTGCATGTTGATCTGCACGTGCGATATTATCATCAGAAACAGTTGAAGTGTGCACAATCGCACGTATGCATATCAATCAATCAATGGATGCTTGCCTGGTTGAGGTGGTGCTGAATCCGCGTGCGCTCCTCCTCCTCCTTCCTGCTCTGCAGCCCTTCAGAGACGACGCAGCTGCATACGAAGAGATCCATCAGACAGATATCCCAGTGGCTAGTAATTTTCTAGGTAACTAATCAACTAGTAGTGGAACCGAAGCTAAACATGGATTATACAAATTTGCAACTGTGATGCTAATTAATCAAAGGAGAATAATTCCGGGCCTCTGCATCAAGCGATGCAGAGATAGATATCTGTGCGCGATGAACCAAAACCGATCGAGGAAGGACGCATAATGCACACACCTGGCGGCATAACCGCACATGAAGCCGCTGTTACCGGCGGCGGCACCGCCGTTGGTGCCATAGCCAAGGATCCAGCTGCTGCTATCCATGGTGGCCGGGCGACCAGGTGATGCTCGATCACTTCGATCTAGACGCCGTAGGTTCGGTCGAGTCTCGCTCAGTTCATCAATGGAAATGGGACCGTGCGTAGGTATGTGCACGTGTAGATATAATAGCTAAGTGGCAACCCGTACACGAGGAAGCTAATGTGTGGGGGATGCGAGATGTGTGGGGTTCCGCTGGGGGATGCGAGCGTGCATATATAGCAGGGGGGCCGGCCGGAGCAATGGCGCGATCATGACAGGCGGCTTGGAGGGGGGAAGAAGAGGAGAAGGGGGCACGTGCGACGGTAACCGAAGCAGCTACAGCTAGCTTTTTTTTGGTTCTTTTTTAGAATCAGCTATGGCTAGTTGATGATGTCGACAAACTATAATACATCTACACGATGGTGAGAGAGAGACCTTAGGGCATGTACAATGGAGGCATCACCAAAGTGATGCCCCAGCCGTCACGTAGATTAATTGGGGGTGAAACCACCGAGTTGATTGATCAACGCCCAATGGAGGCTGCAGTAGCATCTATCAAAGTGGACCCTTCTCTATCCTTTCTTTACCCAGTTCCTCTCATCTTTTTGCTAGCTTTACCTTTTTCCTGACGAAGCAGACGGCTCTTCTGCAGGATGCACCTGCGACCTGCGGGGCTGCACCTTTGAATCCATCTGGCATCCGAGCCTACGTGGACACGTGAGGCAGCGGTCCATGTTGGAGCAATGGTCATGCCCTTACTGATGCAGGACTTTGGGAAGTCCACGGTCCATTCCGTTGGCCGGAAATACGGCACCTTTCGATCCATCGACGAACAAGGCGTGGGACCGGACGGGCCTTAATAAAGATGATATATGTGCATGGAACTTGAACCTTTTGAACACCTTTTGGACCGGTATATACACAGCACATGTGGTACCTTCTTAGTTGCTTCAGCATGGTGGTGTATGGTCTTCAGAAGAAAAGAGGGGACGCATGATTGTATGCATGTGAGTTTTTTTAGAATGAATGCATGTGAGTAACTCAGTCACTTATGGTCAACAAGATAAAACTTCTTAGTTACTTCCTTTTGAGTTGACTTTTTTACTAGTTCCGCACGATTGTATATTTCGTGGATATCAAATCTTGCAGTTCATCTTTTTTCGAGGCATTTCAGATCATTGAGTAATTGATTCATGTTAGGAAAATCCTTAGCTACTACTCCCTCCGTTCAAAAATACCTGTCGTGGTTTTAGTTCAAGCCTGCCCTTGCATGTATCGTGGTCCACTGACCTGGATGATACTCTCAATGAATGTCAGCGTGTCGGCTCATGGTACAAACTTAGTGGTGTTTTCTGAATAAGGCGTTTTCCTCGGTATACGGTTAATGACCGAGACCAACTCCAACCAATTCATCGATGGTCAACAATTACGATGGTTAATTACCTGATGTTTTACCCGCATAGGCCTACATGGGAAGAGGCAGAGCATGATTTGCATTGAAATTGGAATGCTCTCATTCACGATTTGGATTAGATCGTACTACAAAACCTACTGACTAGGAGCGATTAAAATTAAATCTAAGAACGCTAATGAAAAATAGTTATGCATGACAATATTAAGCTGACACCCCCCGCAAAAAAAATATTAAGCAGACATGATATATCAAAGTCACTTAACCTCTTTTTTGCGGGGTAAAAGTCACTTAACCTGTTTGGAAACATTGAAGTAAATACACATATCGAATAATAATTACAATTAGCTACACTCTTGATTTCTTCAGTAGACACATACCCACAGGAAGGGGCCGAATGGATCATGGGGGCATATGGACCTCTTTTTTAAAAAAAATAGTAGTTTTAAAAATGGTCGAAAAATCTGAAAATTGTTGGCTACAAACTTGATAAAGCGTTACACTCACCTAAAAATTTTAGGGACGAAATGTCCAAGACAAAATCAAAATTAGCACTGTATTAGAGGTACTATTCACTCTATATTGTCCTGGCCAATTTGCTTTTATTCTCAGATTTTATTTTATGGGGAGTTTTTTGTTGTCAATTATTTTATAAGCAAGCCTACATATCAAGTTTGTTAGAAAAAAGTTTCGAAGATTATTGACATTTTCCTGAATTACTAAAAAATCCTAAAAATTAGTTTATAGGGTTCATCTACAACCAAGTGTTTCACCAAGGTTGGCAAGAATAGGTTGACGCGGATTGCCCAGTCGGTGGTGCAACCAACTCAGACTGCTTTCATGCCAGGGAGACATATCCTAGAAGGGGTAGTTGTCTTACATGAAACTCTACATGAAATCCATTCGAAGAAACTAGAAGGGGTTATCTTCAAAGTGGATTTTTAGAAAGCATATGATAAGGTCAAATGGCCCTTCCTCCAACAGGCCTAGCACATGAAGGGGTTCAATGAGGCATGTAGGAAACAGGTGGACTCCTTCATCAGAAAGATGAATGATGACACAGGTCATTATTTCCAGACGCATAAAGGCTTAAGACAGGGAGACCCGATGTCTCTTGTTCTGTTCAACATAGTAGCGGATATGTTGGCAGTTCTTATATGTCGGGCAAAAGATAATGGCCAAGTAGGAGGACTAGTTCCACTTCTTGTTGATGGGAGAGTGTCCATACTACAATACGCGATGACAATTATTTTCATG
This sequence comes from Thinopyrum elongatum, assembly GCA_011799875.1. Taxonomy (NCBI): domain Eukaryota; kingdom Viridiplantae; phylum Streptophyta; class Magnoliopsida; order Poales; family Poaceae; genus Thinopyrum; species Thinopyrum elongatum. Next base: position 84,580,844 of record CM022299.1, read on the forward strand.
GAACATTATCTTGCAAAGGCTAAAAATATGAAGCTAGTGCTTTGCTTATTTGAACAATTGTCGTGACTAAAAATCAACTTTAGAAAGAGTGAATTGTTCTGTTTTGGGAGAGCCAAAGAGGAACAAGATGCATACAGACAATTGTTCGGTTGTGAAATGGGTTCCCTACGGTTCAATTACCTAGGGATACCAATTCACCATCGCAGATCATCGAGTAAGGAGTGGAAGTTCATTGAAGATCGATTTGAGAAAAGGCTAAGCTGCTGGAAGGGCAAGCTTATGTCCTATGGGGGTCAGCTAGTGTTGATAAACTCAGTTTTGACTAGTTTGCTGATGTTCCTTTTGTCCCTTTTTGAAGTGCCGGTTGGGGTACGGAAAAGATTAGACTTTTATCGATCTCGATTTTTCTAGCAATATGATAAAGTTAAAACAAAATACGGACTGACCAGATGGGATATAATTTGCAGACCCAAAGACCAAGGTGGGCTAGGGGTCGAGAACTTAGAAATTAAAAATAGATGTCTTCTTAGCAAATGGCTATTTCGGTTGTCTGTTGAGACTGAAGGAACGTGGGTACAAATTTTGCGTAATAAGTACCTCCAAACTAAGACTCTGGCCCAGGTTACCGCTAGACCTAATGACTCGTTATTTTGGAAGGGGTTAATGAAGATGAAAGAAACCTTCTTCCACAGGGTGAAGTTTAAAATTGGTAATGGTAACACGACTAGATTCTGGGAAGATGCATGGTTAGGGGAGACACCCTTAGCCTTACAATATCCCACTCTGTATTATAGTATTGTACAATGTAAGGAAGCTTATGTTGCTACAGTATTACAATCGATCCCCCTTAATATGGAATTCAGGAGGTCTCTGGTGAGGGAACGTTGGAACTCGTGGCTGCACTTGGTCCGCAGGTTGATGGATGTTCAACTTACTGACCAATCAGATGCCATCCACTGGAAATTATCTAGGAACGGTGGTTTCACGGTGAAGTCTATGTACTTGGACCTAATTGACTCTGGGTCAATCCCGAGGTCACTTCATATCTGGAAGATTAGAGTTCCGCTCAGAAATAAAATTTTCATGTGGTTTGTTTACAAGGAAGTGATTTTAACCAAGGATAACTTGGTAAAGCGAAGATGGGTAGGCAGCTCTCGATGTTGTTTTTGCAATCAAGATGAAACTATACAACACCTATTTTTCAATTGTCCGTTAGCCAAACGTCTGTGGCGTACGATACATATAGTCTTCAATATTAATCCTCCAATTAGTATTAACACGTTATTTGGGACGTGGCTAAATGGAGTGGAGTCAAATATTGCGGGACATATTTCGATAGGGATATGTGCACTATTTTGAGCTATATGAAACTACAGAAATGATAGATCTTTAACGGAAAAAACTTTATCAATTTTTTGTAGGTTATTTACAGAGCCACTGCTCGGATCCGTATGTGTTCATTATTCACCCATGCCGACTCCAGGGAGCTTTTCGTTACTGGGTGCAATCGTTGGGAGACGATAGCACGGATATTTTCAACCGATTTGGATGGCGGGCTAATAATAGACTAGGTGTTTAGTCATTGTAGCCTGTTTTTTCGCCGGCTTTGGCATCTTTTTATCTTTACTGTTCTTGTGCTCCTTTTGTGAGCCAGTACTGGACCTCAAACTCTGTTTGCATACATTTGATTAATAAATTGGCTGATGCATTATTCTGATGCAGAGGCCGGAAGCTTTCCTCCTTTTCAAAAAAAATCTATTACCACTGTATCCTGGTATTTTCCTATACCGACGAGACTAATTAAGAACAGTTGTAGTGACACGAAAGGGGTATAAAATGATGAATCAAGCATACTCACTCGCATGTCGCATACTCATCGGCCTATATTTACATAGGCCCCTCGTACTCTGACTAGCCTACCGAGGGCCTGTTCTTTTGAGCCTTACGGGTGTCGGGTGGCTGCTAAAATGCTCCTAAGACTAGCCATGTACTCTCTTTGTTTTTATTTAGTTCGCGTATTAGCTTTAGTCAAAGTCAAGCTTTATAAAATAAATATAAATAAAAATATTAACATATACAATAACAAATCAATTTTATCAGATTTATTATTGAATGTACTTTCACATCATATAGATTTGTTATAGTAAGAGCATCTCCAACAGCCGCCCAACGCGCGGCGCGCTAAAAATGCGTTTGCAGCACGCCGATCGCCTGTTTTGGCGCGGCAGGGAGCGCTGGCTCCAGCGGCCGCTGTAAACTTTAGCACGCGCGCGTAGCTCCAGGAGGCACGCTAAAATGCAGCGCACACGCTCTCGCACAAACAGCATATGCGCTCCAAACACAAGCAAGAAAATCAAACACAACCAAAATAAATCAACAATAAATAGTTCAATTTTGTTATTACAACTCAAAGAAATAGTTTATCTGTCAATACAACAAATAGGGGGCGGCAGCACTAGAGGACTGCAATTTTGGTGGTGCTCCTCGATTCCCGAGTGAAGATTTACAGGGTGAAAACCCAAGGTCTGGCCTTCATTGGTTGTACGTGGCAATGACCTTGTTGAAGGCATTGTTTTTGGGTGAACTCGGACTTTCTCCAGGGTGAAAACTCAAGATCTTTGATCGGGTAACGATAATAATAGTGCATTGTTTTCTTCTTGGAGGCGTTGCTTTTGGAGAACCTTTATTGTAAGTCAGGTATTGTATTTGGCGGTGGTTAGAGTGTTGTTGTTGCTAGTGATTGATCATCGTGGTGGGGCTTTTTTACTTTTATTTTATTTTCTTTTTTGGCTGTGTGTATCTTTGATGTCTTTGGACATCTTGTTGGTACAGAGGCCACGTGTAATTGGTATCTTCATGATATTAATATATTCCTTTTCTCTAAAATAAAGAAATATTCCACTATCTTATATCTCTCTTGAAATGGGTGTACTCAGGTAAGATATGTGTGTTCTTTTTTCGAGAAAATGATATGTGAGTTCTTTTTTCTTAACATTGATATGTGAGTTCTACCTTATAGCAAGTGTACATACTACTATCTTATATGTTACGGATGCTCTGGAAGGCTTTGGACGTGCTAGGGATGTAGGCGGCTCCGCCCGCGCAGCCAATAATAATAAGTTAATCTGCTGCTTTAATGATTGCGCTAATACAAAACCAATCAATGGGAGCTGATGCTGCTCTGGAGTGGTTGGGACGATGGGGTAGCGGGCCAGCACAATATGAGTTTTACAGGTCCCAGCTGTTTGCAGCGGGGCAGCAGCTGACAAACGAAAACTCATATGCATGGCCAATGCATAGCCCCCTATCGCATTCCGTGCAGGCTATGTAGGATCAGAGAAAAAGTATGTTTGAATGGTATAGCGGGATCATCGGCGGAAGGCGGGTGCTTGGGAGAAAAAATGTGGTCCGGTGCATAAAACTGAAAAAGGTGAAATGAAAAGTAAGGATGCATGTGTAGTGAGAGTTTAATTTTCACTCTTTGATGAGGCCCACCAGTAATAGCTTGCATTGGGAAGAAAAAATTAATATGGATGTCTTAAACTATTTTTTCTCATAAAGCGTGTGTATCCATATGTCATCATTGTACGCCATAAAATCAGAGAGCGTTGATGTCTGGCCGTGGAATTGCCATTTGTTGAACACAGTACAATGCGTCAGTAAACGCCCCCGTTAGCCCGTGGGTTCAAAGTTCAAACAGTGGATTGCATTTGATTTGGGGTCGCAGGGAGGGAGCAGGGAGGAGGGGTCTCTGTCGAGCCATGGGAACGTTCCGGGAGGTTCGAAAACTACTCCGATCCTAGTTCGCAATCATGGCCTCCGCAGCCCCGACGTCTATGGCTGGCCCTCCCGTTTCAGCACAGGTAGACGACGAAAAAAAGATGGCGAAACGAACGGTGCACTACGGGCCGGAATTCCACAGGTCGCGGTCACGGGTCACAGCTCCGTCGTCCCGTCGAACTTTCCTGCTGCCCGTCTCGCCCTGCCTGCCGTACCGAGAAGCGAGAAAAGTACTGTATCAGCGCTGTTCAGTCCACGACCGATCCGTGACGAATTATAGCCACCCCACCCCAGGGTATGGTATGCTACGTACACACACTAGAATATTAGTATAGCACCGGTCTCTGTCTCGCTGGCGCGCATGCGGAGGAGCTCCCGCCTGCTGTGTGTGTGTCAAATACAGTGTCAAATACAGTACGTGGTACGTCTTCCCTGCCCTAGCCGCCGCCACGCCAGGCGACTAGGGAAGCGATTTTCTTCCTCCGATCTCAGCCGGCCAGGGCGTTGGCCCCTCTCCCTTCGGCTGCTCCGGCGGCAGGAGGGAGGGGGGACCCCGTTCCTCCGCTCTGTAGTTAGGTTTTGGATTTGTAGGTCGTGGTGCGTTGTTGGGGTGGTGGGAGCAGCGTCCGGACGAATAAATCTGCCTCAGCTTCACTTCCACACCGGCGATGCCCTTCATGGCGGCGTCTCGGAGTTGATGGCATCATGTGTTTGCCGATCCTTCAGATCGGCTGTGTTAGGGTTCATGGATGGTATCGGCGAGGCGGCGGCGGCGACTCCATCAGGTGTGTCTCTCCTTCTGCTCTGTCCCCGTTGTTGTGGCATTGTCTCCGACATCATGGTGGAGCAGGGAGGTTTTGTCATCCAGAAGTACGCGCAGACGGTTGTCTGCGCAAGTGACAGCTGGAAGATGATGCATCCCGTGCTGGGTTTGTGGTTGGTGGCTGACAGTTCTGGTATTCCTCCTTCGACGTTGTTGTCGTGCGGGGGTGTCAGATCTAGAGTTCGATGGCGTGTCCGGGGACATATTGCCCCGGTCTAATTCTTTCAACGGCAATGATTTTGCTTCTGGCAAACTACTTTCGAGGTCCGTAAAGCTGTTGATCAGCGATGGAGCCGCGTCGAGCTCGGATGAAGAGGTGATCTGTTTTCTTTTCCTTTGGTGGCCGCTTCGGTGGTGTCGGAGGAGAGAAACAGGCGCTGGTATTTTGCATAGGATTATCCTATTTTTTCAGTCTTGTAATGTCAGTGCTTACGTGCCTTGTAACCGAATCTTTATTTTATAAATAAGACATGTATTACCATGAAAAAAAAGAGCTCCCGCCTGCTTCGCTACACGGTGCATGCTTTTTTTTTTTAAACAGAGACACGGCGCATGTGGAGGAGCCGCTTCGTGGCAAAGTCACGGCGTTGCTCTTCCGCGCGGATGCGCTCACACGTGTGTTCGTGCTGCACGTTACTGCTACGAGTAGCACACAGCACGTAACACACGTAGGAACACTGCTAGTTAAAATGCAGCGAGAGAGAGGCTATCCTGTGTTTAGAAGAAGATGATGAGTCGGTCCACCCATGAGAACCAAGGGTAATCGGTGTGCAAAGGATTAGAGACAGAATTGTCTAAAATCCACACTAACGGCCGGTCAAAATGGCCCTAAAAAGGCATTTTAGGCGACAATTGACATTGAATCGCTCCCAAGGCAGTTTGGCTGAGTTTTATTTCTTGGCATGCTCTGCCGGGTCACCGCTCTTAGGGCATGCATCTCTAATTGATCGCCAAAACTTAAACCCAAAAGGACAGCCTCAAAGCTTTAGATCCCCCAAAAACGTGGATATTTAGGAGGTTGGGCTCTAGTCGATTCTCGTAATCTAAACCCGAAAAACACATGTAGCTCCCCACCCGCAAAAAAAAAAACACATGTAGCTCCCAATTTCATAATTTCAATTAATCACATAAATGCAGCTCAATCAAAATATCTCACTACCACAACAAATGCTAACAAAACATGGACACTACTTTATAAGTTCATCACAAAAGCCTAAAACCTAAAAAAAAGCCTACAACTATAAACATAAGAGCTTCTTTTCTCTACCACTCTAGGACTCGTCGGAGGACGACGATGACGTCTGTGGCCGATACACCATCTCCTTCATCGGAAACTTCTCCCTTGTTGTTGTTGTTGTTGTTGTTGTTGCCTCCGCCTCCTCCTCGTCTGCAATGTCGTATTGCATCTTGTCCCACGCCTCGACGTGGTTGCCCCGCACCGCCTTGTAGGCGACATGGTGCTCAAGTTAGGCGAGCTCGCGGTACATGAGCTCAGACCGGAAGGAGGCAACGAATTCCCCATTGTGTGACGCTCCTTGTCGGTCGTGTGTTTGTCCGCAACGGTAGGTCTCAACGGAGGCGAAGATAACACTGGTGTCGGCCAACTCCTCCCCCCTCTCCTCTACCTCACGCTCGAGCTACTCGAGGTAGGTGGCTTGGCCTCAATGGGCTCGAAAGATGGCCGCGTTCGGCATGTCCTTCAAGTTGAGCTCGGCGGTGGACACAGGTGGGGTCATGGTGGAGTTCGCCAATGAAGGAAGGATGTCAATGGCATAGCAAAAGTAGGAGGTGGTGCATGCGGCAGGGTGAGGTGGGCCAGGTGGCGTCGGTACCCATGGAAGCTGCACCGGGACCGTGGGGTTGTGTCACATCATCATAATAATCGAATGCCATTGGGGGTTGGGTTAGCGACAATGCTAATTGTAGTTTTGAGGCGGGGACAATGGACTGTGAGGGTCGTGTCGGTGGTGATTGTCTGTCGAAATTTCACTCCCACGCGAACTAGGGTTTGGGTGTCGGGACTGGGGCATGTGGAAGAAACCGATATATTGGCTTTTGATGGGGGTGGTTGCCCTCCTAAAACAAATTTAGGGTTTAAAGCCCTTTTGAGCATCAACTAGACTAGGTTAAAGCCTAATAAAGTCATTTTCTGGATTGCATGAGATAACCATCAATAAGATTTCCACATGCTGCCGCCCATTCTCTCATTGGACTAAGGGACAATCCTATTCCCCGTGTACCCCCAACGACGCTATTCGGCTGGTGCACCGCCACCGCCTTTTGTGTTTTTTTTTTTCATATTTGTTTGTGTTTTTTCTTGTTTCTTTTTGCTTTTCCTATGGTTTTTTCCTTCATGTTTTCATTGTTTTTATTTACATTTTTTTTTCATGTGCCTGTATTTTAAATTTTTATTTAAAAATCCATAGTTTGTAAAAAAATCTGGACATTCCGGAAAAGAAGAATATTTTTAAATTTTGTGAACATTCCTTAAATTTTGACACATTTTCTGGATTCATCAATACTTTTTAGATTCTAAAAACAGTTTTTGATTTCATGACCATTCTTTAGCTCAGATTTTATTTCAGAAAATTATGGAATAAAAAAATTGTAAACCAGCCGAAAACCAGGCACAACCCCCGCCGAGGCACATCCCATATACAAGCCGCTCTACTATGTACTAGTCGGCAAAAACGTCATATATTTTGAGACGGAGCTAGTAATTAACTAAGAATACAAAAAAACGAGAAAGAGAAATGGCTTGTCCCACTCCAGTGCAACAGCGTATTTTTCTGAACATAGAACAATCGAAATTGCCCACATACACGAGCATATACTCATCCCTATAAATGCATGCACGCACATTCTACCCCTATGAGCACCCCCGAGAGACTGAGCCGGCAGAGGATCTTGAGATTTACAAAGTCACCACAGGCGCCTCGCAGTCGACGGGAACTTTTTCTTCCACTGGACAAACATCGCCGGAAGTCTGAAATAAATTCAGGAATAATGCGAGCATCAATGTCAATTATGTGACTTGAACTCTGGTGGGCTGGGGATACCACAGCGTAGTCGTTGACTATCCAGTGCGTTATTCACGAAAGGCGAACTCTATTTGACGCTCGCATGCGTCCGCCTACTGCCCTTTCACTGAAACGCATGAACGAGCAGTGTGAAAGGGGTGGCCCATTTCAAACGTTGAAGCGGTGCCTGGCAAACCGGTATTGGGAAACTTCTAGAGGGTTCCCTCAACCGGTTTTTTCTGTTTTTTGTTTTCTTTTACTAGTATTGGGAATTTCCTAACGGACGCTCGTTATATCAAGATGTCGCTGTTTTGCAACTAGCGATCGATGAAGCGATTGCAGTGGGTCGGCGCATGTTAGCTGTTTAGCCTGTACACGGATCCTGGTTTTGAGATGGTTCAAACTCCGGTTTTTTCTAGCTTTAGGAACATTCTAGATGGTTCTGAACGACTATTTCTGGTTTTCTGTTTTTGTTTTTGTTTTTTTTTTATCTTTCTTTTTTTCTTTTTCTTTTTGTTTCTCTTTTTCGTTTTTCGTTTTTTGTTTTTTGTTTTTCATTTTTAAAGTTGATTTAATTTAAGTATTTTTTTTCGACAATTTCAAATTTTATTCAAAGTTTTAAATAAATGTTCCTATTTTAAAATTTTATTCACCAACTCAAAAAATGTTCGAGGATAAAAAATGTATAGGAATTTCAAAAAATGTTCCTGTCTTTAAAATTTGTTCATAAGTTCAAAAAATGTTCAAGAAGTCCAAAATATGTTTCTTTTTCAAACTTTGTTCACAAATTGGAAAATAAGATTTTTTAATAAAAGTTCAGGAATGTTCGTGGTTTCAAATTTAGGACAGAAATTCAAAAAATGTTCAGTTTTCAGAAAATGTTCAATAATTTGAAAAAGTGACCGTGATTTCAAATTTTTGTTTGGAATTTCATGAAATGTTCCATTTGTTTCATGATTTCAATTTTTCTAGAATTCAAAAAATGACTGCATTTCAGAAAATGCTCAAGAATTTCAAAAAAATGTTCATGATTTCAATTTTTTTTGTGAATTTCATGAAATGTTCAATTTAAAACGTTTTATTCACAAATTCAAAAAATGTTCACGGTTTCTAATTTTTGTTTGGAATATCATGAATGTTTCTCTTTTCAAATATTTCCTCAAGAATTTAAAAATTGTTCATGGTTTCAAAATTTGTTTGCAAATTTAAACAATGGTTTATGCTTTTTTTTTAAAAAAAATTGTTCAGTTTTTCCTCTTATTTCAATGTTTTTGTTCACAAATTCTAAAAATGTTCATGTCTCCAAAAATTTGGTCAAAAATTGAAGAAATGTTGGTGTAAGCAGTTGGGTGCCTATTTGAATACTGGGATCACATGCTTCTTTTTTATGCTATCTTATTTGTCCCGCGGTAGAACTCGATGGGCGGGCCCAGTCAAGCTGCCTCTTGTGCGTGGCGCCGGCAATTGACACAAAGGGCGTCAAGTGGGGGATCCCAGCGTCTATACCTTGCTTATAGCGAGATGTAGTGGACGCTGGCCTACAACACAACTTTAGTGCGCCCTCCTGTTACATTGTAGCACTGGTTTTTTTCTCTACCAACGTTGGTCTTTCTAAAAAAATGTGTAGCACAAAGATATAGCAATGTTTTTCTCTACCCACTGTAGCTCTGATTTTTCCTTTTTGGTTATATTTTGAAATATTCTATTAAAAATAATTTAATTCGCTTAAAAGATTAAACCATTCATTACACTTTAAAAAAATTCATGAAATGTAAATAATTGTTCACATATATTTTTCAAAAGAAGGATTTACATTCAAATAAAAATGGTCATGCCATTTAAAATATTGTCCATTACATTTCTTTAAAGTGTTCATTGAAATTTAAATTTTATTCGCATAATTTTTTTAAAATGTGTGAACTATTCAAAAAATGGTTCATGACATTTGAAGAAATATTCATGTGTTTCATAATATGTGTCATATCATTTTGTAAAAAAATCATGAAATGTAAAAAGGTTGTGCAACTTTATAAAAAATCATATCATATAAAAATATATTTGTTTTGTTTAAAAGAATCTTCATGTTTATGTCATTTTTAAACATCTTCACTAGTTAAAACTGTTCATACATATTAATATTGTACATGAAAATGTAAAAAATAGTTCACGTATTTCTTTTAAAAATGTTTGTAACACCCCCTTGTAATAAGCTCTGTGACACTCTGTTAAAACTGCCAAGTCATGATCATTTGCAGTGCCAAGTCATAAGGGTTAATGATCCAATTCAAATTCACATCTGAAAATCAACTCAAATTCAAAAGTGAAATATAAAGTTGTTCGAACTCTGTCGGGAAAATGTTCATTAAATGGCAAATAATCCAGGAACATTTCTAAAACCAATATCAAAATAATTGGAGTTGGACAAGTGACTCAAACAAGGTGAAACAGCACCTACACAGAATATAAAAATCCATTTATAATCATTACAAATTCAAATGAACTCCAAATCTGCCCTAACCACTTTTTGGTGAGAGATAATATTGCATTGCAATATTTGGGCCAACTTCCACATTTTACAAAAGAGCACAAGTGGCCTAATCATTTTGAAGCAGAAAAAGGAATAAAAGAAAAGGGAGAAGAGAAATAAGAAAAAGGACAACGCTACTGCTGGCTGGGCCTAAGTGCACAGTGTGCGGCCCAGTCCAACAGCAGCCCACCCCTTCTCCCTCCTCATGCGTGTCGGCGCGCCCCTGGCCGAGCGCGCGCGCCAGCGAGCGCGCGACACCGGGGCAGCCACCGACGAAACAGGAACGGGGGGAGGATAAGGAGGAGCCCCGTCCAGCTCCCCTGGTCCCTCGTTCACTCTCCCCTCTCCTCCCTCGCTCGCTCCGCCCCTCGCTCCCTTCCAGATCCGGCCACCGAGCGCCGTCGTCGCCGCACTTCGCCATTTGCCGTGGCCACCGGCGACCCCGTGCTCGTCCACCGTGCCGGCCAGCTCCGCCGTCGTCTTCCTCATCTACTGGAGGCCTCAGCTGGAGCTGGGGAGCACGGAGCCACTGGATCCCCTTCGATCTCAACTGCGTTCACCGCCGTTCGTCTTCGTCTCCGGCGACGCCTCTGCAGCTCCTAAACTGACATCGGGCCACCTTGTGCCTCCCCGGTGAGCTCCTCGTCCTTCCCTACTCCCTGCTGGTCCTGTCGCGTAGTCTAGCTACCTCTCCCACGCGCGCCCGAATGCAGCGCCGCGGAGCTCGTCGACGGCGAGTCTCCGGTGACCAAATGGTCACGGGGTCGCGCCCGTTGTGCTCAGTGCGTCGAGTAGAGCTCCGCTGGCCCAGTCGTTCGCCCGTTTGCGCGCTAGAACCCCGAACCCATCGACACCCGAACTCCGGCGACCGCCGCGATGCTCGCCGCCGTCGCTGCACACCGTCTCCGCCCACGCCACCGCCCGGGATCGACGCGGCGTTGCACGCACGTTCGAACGCGACCAAGAACACGCGAAACGGGGCACTACAGAGGATTTCCGACGCCTGCCGGCGTTCGGCCGCCGCGCGCGAGCTCGCCGGAGCAACTCCGGCGGCTCCGCTGAGCTGGCACCGGCGGGGCTCGCCTCTGTGACGCTGCCAGTGGGTCCCACGGGCCCAATTGACCGCGCTGACCGGAGTCAACGCGCTGACGTGGCAGCACAGTGCCAATGACATGTGGGTCCCCCTCATTTAATTAACCTAAATAAACATTTAATTAAATAAAACTAGTTAATTATCCTAATGACCCACTGACAGGTGGGGTCCGCCCCCTAATTAACACTGTGGATTAAGTTAATCCACTGTTAGACTAAACAGAGACTCACATGTGGGTCCCACTGGACCCACATGTCAGGTTTGACCCTGGTCAACCGCAGATGACCTGCTGACGTCACTGTGACGCAATGCTGACGTCATAATTCATTTTCTGATAAATAAATAAATTCCAGAAATTCAAATAATCTTCAAAAATTCATATCTTTTAAACCGTAGCCCAGATCGAAAAAGTTAAAACATGAAACTTGCTCAGAACGACGAGCCGAGTCTGATCGTGCCGTCTGTTTCTCCATCGGAACCCTCTACGTAGAAGAACTCGTAACTCCGGACCCGAATCCGGCAGATGAATAGTGCACACCCATCGGATAATAAATCCTAGATTAATTCTAAAAATAACTAAAATGACTTAGATGCATAATTAGGCAACCCTGCACTGCATCATAGCATCACACGCACCGTATTGCATTTGTTTGCATTATGTTTACCTGTTTCTTCCCCCTCTTCTCTCTCGGTAGACCCCGACGTTGACGTAGCTCCCGAGGCAGACGTCGCACAGGAGTACGACTACGTCCCCGACGGTACCACTGAAGACCTTGTCCTTGCCCCCAAGCAAACAGGCAAGCACCCCCATTTTGAGCATGCCTATATCGCCTATTCTCTTCTCTCTTATGCTTGCATTAGAACTGCTACTGCTACTGTTTTCCTATATCTGCTGCATAGCCTGATTATTGTACCCTGCCTTGTTACCTTTCTGGTTATCCTAGACTGATTAGTATAGGCTGGGTAGAGACACGACAGAGACCCCCACTGGATCCCGACTGCCCTACTGGATATCAGAAGACCCGATCATCGGGATTGAAGACCAGACCCTGGCACCGCACATCACTTCCCCTTAGTTGCCGACACTGCTGGGTTATCGTCGAGTGCCGAGGGTGATACCTCGTCAGCACTTCTGATGTTAACCTTGTAGGTTAGTTACTCGGTCGTGGTAAGCGAGGGTGATTCCTCCTACACCACCCCCGATAACGACGTCGTCGCGCAACTCCTCAAGTGTGGACCTCGAGGGTGATTCCTCCTTCGTTCACCTTGATGATAACATCAGGTGGGGTTCCATCGAGGGTGATTCCTCAGGGCTCCCCTGGTGTCAGACACACAGTTACTGTTGATGAGTGGACTTGCACTAAACCATGATACTAAAGACGGGTCGGCCCTGAGGGGTACCCGCGCGAGCTTAATGCGAAGTGATGTGGAGTCGGGTTGACCTGGATGGTGCCCGCGAGATAACACGAGGCGTGGCCGGGCATTCTTAGCCCTTGCCGCAAGTCCTCGAGACGGGGCGACGGGGTCACATCGATCGTGAGTCTCTGCTCGTTTCCGCGCGCTCCTAATCCACTACGGTTTGGATATTTGATCCGAGGGGCCTCTGGCCCGATAGCACTAACCATCACGTGGGCATAGTATGGGCGTTCTGCGTCGTATACTTCAGCCGAAGCTTAATGGACGTCAGCGACTGAGCGGCGCGCGCTGGATTGGACTGGTTACGCAACCGCGCTTGCATTAAGGGGTTGCTAGGTCTGCTTCCGGCCGCCCACGCAACGCGCAGGAGTTCCCGGGGCGATGGCCCAAGACCCCTGGGGGCATAGGTTTAGTCCGGCGTGCTGACCTCTCTGTTAGGTATTTGGTCGGGTTGCGGCGTGTTGCTTGGCCGAGGCCGGGCATGACCTAGAAAAGTGTGTCCGGCCAGAGTTAAGTGAGCGTGGTGGGTAAGTTGGTGCACCCCTGCAGGGAAGGAACTTCTATCGATAGCCTGTCCTATGGTAACGGACACTCGGAGTTGTATCCCGATCGGTACAACTAGAACATGTGATGAGAACTGGATAGTACGGCTCTGGGATTGCTTTCTCGCAGGGAGTCGAGAAAGGATCTCAGGTCGAGGTTGATGATACTACTACTACTACTACTTTACATTATTGTTCATCTGCTCTTTCCTGATGCTGCAAGACTGTCGAAGATTGTTGAAGATGCTAGTCTTCGATAGGACTAGGCTTCCCCTTCTATTCTGGCATTTCTGCAGCCCAGTCCACATATACAGCCATCCCTTTGAAAATGATGCATATGTAGTGTAGATCCTTGCTTGCTGAGTACTTCGGATGAGTACTCACGTTTGCTTTATTTTCTTTTTCCCCATATTTCATTTGATGCCACCAGACGACGGAGCCCCTGAGCCAGACGCCCCAGCCGACGACCAGTACTACTACCCGCCTGGCGAGTACTACTACTACGAGGAGCCGACTGACGACCAGGAGTAGGATCGGAGGGTCCAGGGCAGGAGGCCTACGCCTTTCGATCGTAGTATTTTATTTTACCCCGTCTCTGTGAAGGCTTATCTCTCTCTCTCTCTGTAATATATCTGTACTCAGATATCTGATGCTTCCGCTAACGCTTGTATGCCATCGAGCTATGTATTCGAGCCCTCGAGGCCCTGGCTTGTAATATTAAGCTTTTATGACTTTATTTATGTTTTAGAGTTGTGTTGTGATATCTTCAAGTGAGTCCTTAGGCTTGATCGTGCGCATTTGCGTGTATGATTAGTGCACGATTAAGCCGGGGTCGTCACAATGTTGATGACATGTAAAGAAAATTCATACACTGAGTCATGTGGACTGAATAGTTCATGATTTTTAAAAAGGAGGGAATAAAATAGAAAATAGAAAAACTAAGAAAGAAAAAAGGGCAGAGAAACGAAAAAAAACTCTCGAACAGGAGGCTTCTTGAAAGCGCTCAAAACAAAGTATCGACTAGAGGAAAATCACTAATTGAGGAGTACTTCTTCCAAAGATCAACCCCAGGTTGTGACAAGTGGCGCGCTGCATGTGGGCCACTTGTCGCAAGCTGTGATTTTTTTCTTTTTTTCGTAGACTCGTTTATTCAAAATATTTTATCTCTTAAACCGTGCGTTCAAATCTCGAACCGTTTTCACCGTTGGATTCCTCGCGTCGAGATCTTCAAAACTAGATACAATGCTGATAGGTTTTGACGAACTTTTTTTCACCAAAAAACTGGACAATAAACCAAACCGGGAGCACTTTTTTCCCCTTTTCCGAGAGGTAGGCCATGCCTCTCGCGGAAGCAAATCCGTGCCTCTCGCGGAAACAAAACCATGCCTCTCATGAAAGAAAAAAAAGTGAATTTTTTTTTCATTTTCGAAAGGCACAGCCGTGCCTCTCGCGGAAGCAAAAATGTGTCATGAAAGAAAGAAAAAACACATTTTTTTTCCCGTTTTCGAGAGGCACGGCTGTGCCTCTCACGGAAGCAAAAACACTGTCTCTCGCGGAAGCAAAACCGTGCCTCTCGCGGAAAAATAAAAAGAGAAAACACGTTTTTTTCGGTTCCGAGGGGCACGGTCGTGCCTGTCGCGGAAGCAAAACCATGCCTCGCGAAAAAAAGAAGTGAAAGCACGTTTTTTTTTTCGTTTCTAAAAGGCATGGCCGTGCCTTTCACAGAAGCAAAACCATGCCTCTCGTGGAAGCAAACCTGTGCTCTTAAGGGAGCAACAAATAAAAGGAAAACATATTTTTTCGCGTATTTTTTTTTAATTTGTTTTTGTCAGGAAGCTAAGGAAGGCCGTGAAAAACTGAAAAGTTAAAAAAACCAAAAAAATCATCTAAAAAGCAGAAAACACGTGCGAAAATTAGAAAACAAGATCCAAAGAAAGCGCCCAGGACGCGACACGTGGCGACGGCTGAGAGCGCACCAAGGCTTCCGAAGGAGCGCTCGTCAACTAGTTGCTCTCCCGACTAGAAGGTTTCTAAAGCTGAAGGTAATGGGCCGGTCCAAATAGTGGAGAACTCATTCCAACTTTTATCTTGCTGCAATAAGCGAGGTATAGCTCTTGAAGTAAGTATTCTAAAAAAAGCTCTTGCAGTATTTTTTTTCAAGAACCTGTAATTTTATTTATACTCGTAACAATTACAGTTACACTGATTTGGACTTAAGATTCAAGAAAATACAAAGTAACTCCTATGATTAAGAATTACAATGAAATCTCTTGAAAAAACATTCTTCGCAGTATTAATCTCTGCTCGAAGAAATACTCTAAAGACTTGGGTAAAGAGGCTGCAATTGGACTGGAGCAACGATGTTGTCACTCTTTCACCCACACAAACATTACCAATAATGATTTTTGAAAGCGCCTTGAGCCGCCCATCCAAGAAAATGGGAAGCCTTGATCGATGAACGTACTTGGGCCAAGGATGATCCCCCTATAAGTGCAAGCCGTCGCATCACTCTATCTTCACCATTGTGTTGATAAAATATTTCATCTCCACAAAGAATCAGACCAACAAAAAATGCTTCACACAACAGCATAAACTCATCAGATCCGAATAATCGGATCTGCGAGGACAGAAAACTCTCTAATCTCATGGCACGACCAAAAGAACAAGAGGGAATTTATTCTCACAAAACTGTGATCACTAGTCGTTGACGAAGAACATAAAGATCTTGAACATCCGAGGTCCCCCCACCTCTCAGCGCCAAGATGGCAGCCGGAGGCGAGGGGGCCTAAATTTCTTAGATGACGACTGCTGCGGCGGCTGTGGAGAGAAACCCTCACCGGTTCGGTAAAAGCTCTTGCAGTAAGTAAACATGTTTTTTTTTTCTCTCCAAAAAAGAGCTCTCAATTAACACTGCTTAGCCCAGCCCAGACCAAACCGGAAAAAAGAAACCGAAACCGAAACGACTGTATTGGGCTGGATTTCCGCTAGCCCAATACCTCCAGCTGCCGCACTCGCCAACTTTTCCTTTGTTCTCTTGCGCTTTCCCGAAAGGAGGAAAGGTAGAGAAAAATCGCACCCAAATCCCGTCGAGCAGAACCAAATCCGTCACGACTTCACGAGCACTCGAGCAGGGCAACACAGATTCGCGCAGCCCACCTCGTCGAGCATTCCCCATCAGATCGGATCGAATCCGGCGGCGGTGATGGCGGCGGAGAAGCCGGCCCCGGCGAAGGTGCTCTACTGCGGCGTCTGCGGCCTCCCCGCGGAGTACTGCGAGTTCGGCCCCGACTTCGAGCGCTGCAAGCCGTGGCTCCGCGCCCACGCGCCCGGCGTCTACCCCGACGAGCTCGTGGCCTCCTCCTCCGGTTCGCCCCATGACCTAGCCTTCTTGCTTGTTATCCCCCACTTGGTTTACGCCTACCCTGTGCTGGTTCCGCTCTCTAATGCTGCGTGTGGTGGTTCGTTTGATCTGTGAAGGCGGCGATGATAAGGACGTGGGCAAGGTCGGCGAGCGCCTCCAGGGCGTCAGCATCTCCACCGCCGACGGCTCCACAAGCGCAGGTTTGGTGTGAGCTCCTGCCTTGTCTTAAACCTAAAACTAGGAAACGTTCAGTCATATTGATGTGCTGTGCTTGCAGGGGGTGCTTCGGCATCTAAGACTGAAGAGGTGAAACGACTGCCGGGTGGTAAGCTCAAGAAAAAGGTTGGTTCCCTTTGCACGCTTTTACACAGTTCAATTTCTAGGTGTTTAACTTCACCCCTAGATGCTAGTCTGAAATTGAGGATTTGTTATTCTGGTTTGAGTTCGGGCCAATGTAGAATGTCTGTCTTGCAATGTTTTGAATTTGAATGTCCCTTTTTATGTGTAGGACAAGCAAGAGGTTATTATTGAGAAGATTGTCCGCAACAAGCGCAAGTGTGTTACTGTGGTGAAAGGCCTGGATTTGTTTGGTGAGTGGTACACTTAACTTTTTGCAGCTAGTGAAGTAAAACGATTGGAGATGAACATATTTTGAACTCTGTGGAAGAGGTTGTTCTGTAGATGCTAGATCCAGGCTTGAGCTGAACCAGCCTTAAAGTTTGATGATACTATATGTTCGCTATTAAGGTTAGACATAGTTTAATAGATCGTGCTTGTTTCCTGAACATTTAGGTGTAAAGCTGAGTGATGCTTCGAAGAAGCTTGGAAAGAAGTTTGCTACTGGAGCTTCGGTTGTCAAGGTTATTAGTTATCTATGGAACTATGAAGTGCTTTTAGTGTTCCATTTAGGCATTGTCTAATTCTCTCTACAATGGGTTCCCCAGGGCCCAACTGAGAAGGAGCAAATCGATGTCCAAGGAGACATATCATATGATGTTGTGGACTTCATTACAGCTACATGGCCTGATGTAATTTATCCATCTCTGCATCTTATTATGGTCTACATGTTCTGTATGCTTTCATGGTCGTTAGCTTTCTGATCAACATGACAATTCATGCGGTTTCACATCACGCAGAAGACTGATGTTATCTTTGCGGTAATGATTTAAGGAAATCCAAATCAGTAATCTCCTTCCAGACCTAGAATATATATATATATATATATATAGGAATGGAGAGCAGCGGTAGCTTTGTGGAGATCTGGCATTCAGTCGGTGCTTAAATAGTTAAATGTATAATAGATAATGGGGTTAGCTCAATGGTGTTTTGAGCATTTCATATTTGCTTAGAAGGTTATGTAGTAAAATTGTGGGAGCAATCTCTTATGGTTTAACTTCTGTACTTTACGAACAACCTCACCAATCCTTCATCAGTTGCTGATATAGGTGGGAGCAATCTCGTATGGTTTAACTTCTGTACTTTACGAACAACCTCACCAATCCTTCATCAATTGCTGATATAGGTTCCGTTTAATGAAATATGTTTCGTAATACTGTGGCTATTCTTGATCTCAACAAGGATTCATTCTACTTTAGACTAATAGGTAGCACAATCTGATGTTATGTGTTTGCGCTTCAACACTGATAGAACAACTAATTTAGTTGTTCAACACTGATACAACAAGTACTGTGAATTCCGTTTCAAAAAAAAAAAAAAAAGTACTGTGAATAAGTTTGTTCATGTTGGTTACTCCTTGCTTGTCTGTATTTCAGGTTCCTGAATCGGCTGTATATTTCATTGAAGATGGAAGGAAGGTTGCTGCTGCTTGATTGAATATGGTTTACAAGGCAATACACCAGTGGAGTTACAAATATGATAGAAATATAAGGCAAGAGATGGCCGTTAAGGCATGCCTGTCACATGGGTTCTTAATCCTTGCTCCCAAGACACAACTCGCTCCATTTTGACCTGTGGGTCAGTTCACAAGTGGTGTTTTAATTACCGCTGGCACGTCGCCTTCGTGTATCATCTTTTATTTGATAGTGGAGTTCCTCCTGCAGGAGAGTATGACATCCATATGTGGTTTATATATGTTTAATGTGCTTTTGAATCAGTTTCAGAACAATTCAGTACCAACTATCTGTGGACCTGCAGAGATAAGTGCAGATTAGTAGTGCTCCAGTCTCCTCTGCTTTCATAGGAACAGTCTGGTGTTTTGTGTTACTTTGTATTGCATCCAGTAAGTTATAACCTACTTTTAGTGAGATAGATCTTTGTCCGTGTGCACCATTGGTATTTTGTCATCATTTTGTTGCAGAGTCCTGTGTGAACTAGATAGCCCATTATTATAAAAAAGAAGCAAGATAGATCTGGATGATGCATCATGAATTAGTGTGGCCATGTAATCATTTTAAAGTATTTCCTATAAATCGTCATGATCATTAAACTTATTCACAGAACTTGTTGCTGTGGTCCCCAGCTGATTTGTTCTTTAATTCAGAATTGGTCTTTTTTTTTGCTTATATATACTGGGGCCTCACGCAAGGTTCGTCTGAAGGAGACTTTATATCATGGCGGCCAAATTCACTGTTTTGACCCTTTTCCTTAACTTAAGCAAGATTTGACCCTACATGCAATTTTTTTTAGGATCTGACCCTTTTCCTACTGCCATTATTTTTGGCGGTAGGGTAGCACATTCTACCGCCAAGGCCTTTGGCGGTAGGATAAACTTACATCGTCACGCCTGTTCGGTATGAAAAAGACCTTACCGTCAGTCGTTGGCGGTAGGGACTTGCATGTAATTATAATAAGGGCACATATGCAATAAAAGATTCATTTTTTGCGAAAAAGATCCCACCGCCAAGGCTTCCTACCGCCATAGCCTATGGTGGTAGGGTCTTTTTTGCAAAAAACGGAGATGACGGTGCAGGTAAGTTCTACCGTCAAAGGCCTTGGCGGTAGGTTAAGTTACCCTACCGCCAAAAACAATGGCGATAGGAAAAGGGTCAGATCCGAAAAACTTTTACATATAGGGTTAGATTGTGCTAAACTAACGAAAAATGGTCAAAACAATTTGGCCTATCACGGCCTGGCACTATTGTAGGCTGACACTGTAGACGATCTTCACTTTTCATCAGGATTGTCTATCTTATAATATTAGACCAAAAAAAAAACAAATACTACCCGCTCTGTTCACAAATATAAGATCTTCCAACATTTTTGTGAATCGGATGTATGTAGACACGTTTAATATGGATTGATGGGGTGAATTCACTCACCTCACTCATCTATATAATCCACCAGATCCTTTAAAAAAAATAGAGTCCACCAAACCCCTTCAATTTGAAGAGAAGAAGGAATTTTACTCCATCGTGCAACGGTGCTACTTAGTTGAGTTTTCCCTGGAGTGTGGCAGGTGCATTGGTTGTCATATACTCCTATATATGTAGTCCTACTAATATAAAAAAGACAGCGAGGAAAGACTGGAGAGAGAGATCTTAACAAGGAGGCACAAGATGCCAGAAGGAAGAAAAAGGGGGAGACGTCTCCTTGTTTTCTTCCGAACTTAGCCACGTGATCGGTGCAGTTGGATATAGAGTACATATATCACGCCTTCCTCGCTGGAGCTGATACCAGTGTGATCCATCTCCGCACGACAGGATGGTGGTGTACACTACCGCCATCAGCAAATGGAAAGCTCATTCCTACGTGATCCCTTGTCGGTGCCTCCCGGGCTTCCTGCCGCGGATTACTCTAGCCATCCCGGCTCCCGGGCGAAAATGCTGCTGCTCTGGACATGTTCCGCTCCAGGCTCCGGCCAAGGAGTTGACAATAGTAGTTTCTTATTTATTTACACGTGAATATAAGTTGTGATCTCAAATTTTTAATACCACTCACCAGCCATATGTACGAAGGCGGCGTCGGTGGTAAGTTTCATAGTACCAAAAAAACATCCCAATTATGTTCTAGAGATATTTTTATAAGGGAAATATATTGATATCGAGAAAATATCAGTGTACCTACATTTAAAAAAAAACAGTATACCTGGCATCTCTAACAGCACGATCTCAAAAGCTACTCAAGATATTGAGGATGCACACGTCTGAATTATTACAAAAGAAGAAGAGACCTATCATCAAAACAATTTCATCAAACAACATCAACCATCAATAATGGCAGCCCCAGGTAATACAATAGGTGCTACAACAACGACGACTCCTGAAAGGGAATGACGTAAGCCCCTGTCGTTGTTCGACCCAATCACTAAGGACAAATCATGGGTTTTCACCTCCGAGAGTATTCTGGAGAGTGCTCGGAGTAAACTCCATGTAAAATCTTCCATAAGGCAACACCGCATGATCGTCGCCAACAAATGGCGCACGAGTGTCGTTGTTGTTGGACCCAACAATTGAGGTCAAATCATGGGTTTTCACCCTGGAGGGTACTCTGAGTAAACTTCACATAATGCCTTTCACAAGGTCAAATCTGGGTCGTCACGATTGCCAGATTCAACCAATGAAAGGTCGGACCAACAGTTTTCAGGCCCGCAGCTCAATCCCATGCACTCAAAGAGCACCACCTAGCCAATGTCGCCTTGGGTTGCCACCATGTCGATCCATCATTGCACAACCCACACAGAGCACAGTCCTGATGTTGACATAGCCACACAAATAGAACCATGTTCGTGCAATGCATGTTCTCAAGTAGTGTGTAGGGACGACGCCAACTCCACCGATCCCATGCCGCCGAGAGTCCAGGTCGCCAACCAAGCCAATTTAGGCTAGTCAAATGGGGCACCTCCGACAAGAGCAGAACCCACGCATCAAGCATAAGTTGACTCGCCAGATCTATTGTCGCAAACGCCATCTTGGCCCATGTCAAGCACTCCAAACCATTGCACAGAGCAGGAGAAATCCAATCACTGGAGCAGGCTACTAGGAACCTTCTATACGAAGGGTAAAACCTGAAGAACTTGCGCCCCTTAAAGACGCACAAAAACTTGAGGTCACGCTACAAGGAGCCAAATAACCGATGCGTGTGCAGCCGCGCCAGTCTGCAGACCCCTCCATGTAGGGACCAGGAAGATGTGTCATCGCCGCCGCCAAGAACCAGGAACCAGAAAAATTCACTATCATCGCGACTCATGGAACGGAATGCCTCCGCCACAAATCATTGCCATCGCCTCTGATGTCACGACCGGACATGGTTTTGCCCTTGCAGCCATTACGACATGGTTACCGCCTAGCTGTCCTAGGGTCGCTGTCCCGTTGTACGATCTTCGTCGACGTGGGCGCCGTCCAGAGCAACCACAACGCTCTACTGTGAGGACTCCTGAAGCGCAAGGAGATGATTCAACTGTCACCATCTGCCAAGCAGGCTTTTCCCAACAGCTTCTATTGGCGGCAGGAGGTGGATGGGGAGAGGAGGAGATGGGAGTGACGGTTAAGGTTTTGCCTAGACGCTCCTTGGAAGTGAATGGATATATAGGTAGATGGTGATAGATGACTTACCCTAGGGCATCTGCAACAGAGCCCCTTTCCCAATAAAAAAACATATATTGGGGGAGTTCAGCCAAAAAATCTGCTCTAACACAGCCCCAATGTGTGAAAAGTTATTGGAAACTCCCAATCAAACAACCCAACTTCCCCAAATATTAGGGAAATTGACCCCTCCGAATACCAACCCCAATAAGTGGCGGGAAGCAACATCCCCTCTCCCGCATGAACTTTCATGTGCTCGTACATCTTGTTGGGGAACATTGCATGGGAAACAAAAATTTTCCTACGCTCATCAAGATCCAAACTAGGAGATGACCATCTACGAGAGGAGAGATTGGATCTACATACCCTTGTAGATCGCTAAGCGAAAGCGTTAAGAAACGCGGTTGATGTAGTCGAACGTCTTCGCGATCCAATCACGATCCGTCCCACGAACTCCCGATCCAAGTGCCGAATGGACGGCACCTCCGCGTTCAACACACGTACGTCTTGATGATGCCTTCACCTCCTCGATCCAGCGAGCGATGGTGAAGTAGTAGCTCGAGTCCTCCGGCAGCACGACGGCGTGGTGGCAGTGGCGGTGGAGAAATCTCAGCAGAGCTTCGCTAAGCACTACGGAGAAGAAGATGGCTATGGGGAAGAGGAGGAGCAGTGCCGTGGCACGAATAGATCCGTATGGGTGCGGCTGCCCTCTCTCTACCTCTCTATATATAGGAGAAGGGAGGAGGGGGTGGCGCCCCTAGGGTTTCCCATAGGGGGGCGGCGGCCAGGGCAGATGGGATCTACCCTAGGGAAACCCTAGGGTGACTTGCCCCCCAAGCCAGGTGGAGGCTTGCCTCCCAAGCCAGGAGGCGCCCCACCTCCCCTGGTCACGTGGGATGCGGTAAGAGGGGCGCTCAGCCCCTTAGTGGGCTGGTTTGCCCCCTCCCCTTGGCCCATGAGGCCCCCCAACACTTGCCGGGGCCTCCCGAAACCCCTTTCGGTCATGCTGGTCATCACCCGGTACCCCCGGAACACTTCCGGACTCCAATACCCTTCGTCCAATATATCAATCTTCATCTCCGGACCATTCCGGAGTTCCTCGTCACGTCCGGGATCTCATCCGGGACTCCGAACAACCTTCGGTAACCACCATAATGACTCCACTATACTTATATCGTCACCAAACATTAAGTGTGTAGACCCTGCAGGTTCGAGAACTATGCAGACATGACCGAGACATCTCTATGGTCAATAACCAATAGCGGGACCTAGATGCTCATATTGGTTCCTACATATTCTACGAAGATCTTATCGGTCGAACCTCGATGTCAAGGATTCAGCTAATCCCGTATGCAGTTCCCTTTGTCTATCGGTATGTTACTTGCCCGAGATTCGATCGTCGGTATCTCCATACCTAGTTCAATCTAGTTACCGGCAAGTCTCTTTACTCGTTCCATAATACAAGATCCCGCGACTAACTCCTTAGTCACATTGCTTGCAAGCTTCTTGTGATGTTGTATTACCGAGAGGGCCCAGAGATACCTCTCCGTCACACGGAGTGACAAATCCCAGTCTTGATCCATGCCAACTCAACAAACACCCTCGGAGATACTTGTAGAGCACCTTTATAGTCACCCAGTTACGTTGCGATGTTTGGTACACACAAGGTACTCCTCCGGTGTCAGTGAGTTACATGATCTCATGGTCATTGGAACATATACTTGACATGCAGAAAATGATAGCAATAAACTTGACACGATCATATGCTACGTTCATAGTTTGGGTCTTGTCCATCACATCATTCTCCTAATGATGTGATCCCGTTATCAAATGACAACTCATATCCATGGCTAGGAAACGATAGCCATCTTTGATCAACGAGCTAGTCCGGTAGAGGCTTACTAGGGACATGTTGTTGTCTATGTATCCACACATGTATTTGAGTTTCCGATCAATACAATTCTAGCATGGATAATAAACGATTATCATGAACAGGGAAATATGATAATAACTAATTTATTATTGCCTCTAGGGCATATTTCCAACACATCTCCCGCCGCCCACACAGCCGCCAATGGAGGCCACCGGCCCCGCTGCCTACCCCAACACCCATAGATCTCTGCCTGCCCGCGCCTCGCCGCGCCCGTGTCGTTAACCGCCCCACCTCGTCCACCCTCAATCGGTGTCGCACCACTTGCCTGGGCGCTCTGCCAAGAATGCACCTTATCCTCACCAATGCCATTGGGGAGGAGGGATTCACCATTGCTCACTGGCCCATCGCGATGCCCAAGAAGCCGCGGGCTGTGTCTGCAGCACTTTGACCTCCTTCACGGTGACCCCGTGGCCTCTTTCACGAAGATGCGTCGGTCATCCCCACCTTCTTCAAGGCCGACGACAACTTTGGCATGTACAACGACATTGAGTTGTCCGACAAAACACATGAAAGGTATAATATTTTTTGCTTTTCATTTATCTTTCATTTGTTTCACTTTTACAAAGTGCAACCATAATTTGAAATGGCGGTATGCAGTGCTCATTAGTTTAAAATTTGCGATTATGTAGTGAGAAATCATATGTCAACATGATGAACGAGTCGGTAGGCATACACGACATTTCTTTGTCCACTTCGTCTGAGGGTGATGATGATCAAGTTGATGTTGTCGCTTCCAAAACGAAGAAATGGGCAAGGGGGGGGGGAGTGTGAACATTGATCCAGTAGTAGGATCCAATCAAAACACGAATACCAGGGTAGAAGCGCATTGCACCAGTTTCCACCGGCTGCTCGATTAAGCCACTTGCACATCAATGGAGCATAATTCAGAAATGTTGCAATCGTTGGGCAGGTTGTGTGGATCAAGTGGATCGTGCCAAATCTAGTGGGTAATGCCAGAGGACATGCTTATGAGTATTTTTTTTTTGTGAATTGTTTAATCCAATTTGCTAATGATTTCTTCAACTTGACAACTGAGTTACACAAACAAATGGTCTAGCTGAGGGACCCAAAACGAAAGTATTTTGGCTTGTTCCCTTGTTCGGCTTTGCTGTACAACAATGAGAAGTGAAGAGATAGGAACAACATTCCAACCAAAGAAGAAGGCTAAATCTTTATCGGCTACACAAGTGCACAACAATGACAATACCAGTAATGAGGTTGATGAACTCTCAAATTCTAATCCCAACTCGACTCCGATCATCAATGCGAAGATGCCATCGGGAAGGAAAGGTGAGAAAGAGAAACAAAAGAATGAAGGAGACACAATCGTGTTCAATACTGCGGTGGAAGATATCATAACAAGCATAAACAAGTTGGGGAAGAGAAAAAACATGAGAAGAAAGGAAGGTGGTTGGAGGTTAAGGCAATGGAGGAGGGCAAGAACAATGTGAGGAGCGAAAGGCAGCAATCGAAAAAGAGAAGTTGAGAATCCTTGCACACAAAGCGCATACGAAGTAAATGGAGCAAGAATAGAAGATAATACTCACGAACCCTGTTGGACTTGATGTGGCCCAACTCGAGTATCTTGAGTTGATGAAGACACAAATTATACCATCAAAGATGGTAGGGGGTGCAGGTGTGAGTGGACATGGTACCGCGGATGGCAATGGGAGTGGGAATGGTAATGTGAGTGAGGAGTCTCTACGTTTCATCTTCATTGATCTTCATGTTATGCTTACTTCAAATCATCTGGACCATTTATTATGTTTACTTCAAATCATTTGGAGGATTTTTTGTGTTTGAGTATGAGATTTTGTTTAAATTTGAATTTCATAAATTGTAGATTTGAAATGATGTTCAATTATCTGTGTCTGAACTATCATTATTTGAATTATTATGTTGACTACTTTACTGATGTACCTCATGGGATTCTATAGTCTAAACGAATCCCTCCATCACGATATCGCCAAGTACCAGTCCCGGTTCTTCTGGGCGAGAAAGGGCGACAAGCAGAAGTACCATATGGTAAAGTGGTTTGAGATTTGCAAGCCCAAGGACCAGGGTGGTTTTGGCATTATCTCATCCAAAAGGATGAATATAGCCCTTCTATCCAAATGGCTATGCCGGATCACCTCAGGGGAAGGTGGTCTTTGGCTAGATATTATCCAAGCAAAATATTTGCGCGGCCAAGGCTTAGCGTTTGCTCAACGCTCGGGAGGGTCTCATTTCTGGCAAACGATCATCCAACTCATGCCGGCCCTTCGCCTCGGTTCTTCTATCTTAGTCGGCGCCGGGACCACCACCCTATTCTGGTTAGACCGGTGGTCGGGCGCCCAGCCATTTGCCATCCGGTTCCAACCGCTGTTTAACATCCGCGCTGACCCGAGCCTGATCGTGGCTTCGCCCCTAGCCAACCTAGGTAACATCGCCATTTGGCATACCTTCGGTCCCGTAGAGCGGGACCTTTGGGAGGAGCTCTTTGCATGTGTGCCCTTCACATGCCGTCCCTTGGACCAGACAGGGCATGTTGGGATCTCGAGCCCACTCGGAGGTTCTCCGCCAAATCGCTTTATCGTGCGATCTTGCCCATGTCTGTAACACCCCCGGTGGTTAACTACAGTAATCACCCTTTTGATTATGCCATGTCATCATGTTTAACAGTGCATGACCATCATTAGCATTATATTGCATTTCAACTCCTAAGTCAAATCCAAATTTAAATGAAAGTGGAAAATAAAAGTTGTCTAACATAAAAACTAAAATGTTCGATAAATAGCAAATATTCCAGAGACTATTCTAAAATTGAAACCAACAATTAATAAATTAATTAGGTGACACTAACATTACCAAAACAGCTAGGATTAATGCATTTTAATTATTATAAAAATTGTGTGAACTCCAGTTGACTCCAAACCAATTTTTGGTAGTGGTAGAGGATGCCTAGTATTTATTGGAACAATTGCCATGTTCTACAAAAATCGTTTTGAGGACTAACATTTTACTAAACAGGAGATATGAATAAATAAAAAGAAAAAGGACAAAAAAGAAAACAAAACAGAGAAATAAAAAAAAGGAAAGCCCCGGCCTAACTGGGCCTCGACCCAGCAGGCCAAGCGGCCCACCAGGCCGGCCCAGCCGGCCACCCCCGCTATATCCCCCCCTCTCCGAAACCCTAGCCCGACACCCCATTCCCCCCCTCACTCCCTCGCCCCTCCTCTGCCTCCCCCGATCTGGATGGGGGGGGATCGTTCCCGTCGCCCCGTCGCTCCTGACGCCGCCGCCGCCCATCGATCGTCGTCACCGCACGCCGTCGTCACCGCCCGACCCCGTCGCCCCTCGCCATCGTCGCCTCGCCTCCTCGCCTCTGCCTCGCCAGACCACCCCGAGCCCGCTGCCCTCCCCGACCGGCCCCTGTGAGCCGCCGCCTCCCCTCCCCCCTCTCTGCTTCCGCAGCACCGCCGCCTAGCCACCGCAACTCGCCTCCCTCTGCAGCTGCGGCTCGCTGCCGCCCGCGCCCCCCCAAGAGCCCGCGCGCTCGCCCGTCGTGGCCGTGCACTGGCTCGCCGGCGCGGGCCCACTACCCTGCGCCCCTGCCCGGCACCCATGCCCGCGCGCACACGCACGCGCCGGACCGCGCGACCCCGCCACCACCGCCACCGCTGCAGCTCGCGCGCGCCGCCGCGCGCCTCGCCATCGCACCCGCCGGCCGCCTGCTCGCTCTGCCGCGCCGCCCGTCTGCCCCTGCCCACGTGTGGCCGCACTCTGTCGCTCCCGTGCCTCACCGCGGCCCGCTGCGCCCGCGCTCGACCTTGCCGCCGCCGTCCGCTCGCCCGCGCGCCGCGCTCCGGCCTTGGCCTCGCCTCTGCTGCCCCACGCACGCTGGCGCTCACGCGCTCGCCCGCGGTCGCCGCGCCCATCGCCCGCTTGCCCCTGGCCTCGCGCGCCCGCCCGCGCGTGCCTGGCCGCGCCCGCGCGCTGCGCCCGTCGCCCGCTAGCCCCCCTGGGCCACTGACACAAGGGGCCCACGCCCCTGAGAAAAAAAAATGTAAAATAAAATTTATTAAAATTAATAATTAAATAATTAATTAATTAGTTAATTAATCCTGATTAGGTTAATCTAATTTAGTTAATTAGTTTAATTAAGTATTAATTAATTAGTTAACCACTAATTAGCCAACAGCCTATGACAGGTGGGAGCCACTGGTCCTGAAGTCATGCTGACGTCAGTAAACACTGTTTCGGATAATTCTAGTTTAATTGATTAAATAAATTCCAGAAATTGTTTAAATCTTTATAAAATCATATTAAATAAATCGTAACTCCGATGAAAAAACTTTGTACATGAAAGTTGCTCAGAACGACAAGACGAATCCGAATACGCGGTCCGTTCGTCCGTCACACATCCCTAACTATCCGAACATGCAACCGTTCCCCTCCGGTCATCTGTCTGACAAATGTCCGGAACCGGGAAAACATTCCCGGATGAATCCCACCTTCGCCAGTATCACCCGGCACTACGTTAGATCACCTCCGTCACCGCGTATTGCCATGTTATGCTTTGTGCTGCACTTGTATGCTTAGTATTTACTGTTTCCTCCCGCTCTTCTCTCTTGGTAGCCCCCGAGACCGACGTCGTCCCCGAGACCGACGCAGCTCCGGAGCCCGAAGACACCATTGACAACCTTGCCCTTGCCGCCGAGCAACCAGGCAAGCCCCCCCCTTTGAGCATACCGATATCGCCCATTCTATTTCTCATGCTTGCATTAGAATTGCTGCTGCTGCTGCTTTACCTATTCTGATGCATAGCCTGTTTATTGTAACCTGCTGTTGATAATTACCTGCATATCCTAAACTGCTTAGTATAGGCTGGGTAGAGACCTATCAGTGACCCCACTTATCCTGGCTGCCCTGCTGGATTATCTGAAGACCCGATCAACGGGATTGAAGACCAGGCCCCGACACCGCACATCACCCCCCTTAGTTGTAACGACACTGCAGCGTTACTATCGAGTGCCGAGGGTGAAACCTCTTGTAGCACTTCTGATGTTAACTCTGTAGAGTCGCTATTTGGTCGTGGTCATCGAGGGTGATTCCTCCTTCACCACTTCCGGTAACGACGCTGTCGTGCAACACATCGAGTGTGAACCCAGTGAGGGTGATTCCTCCGAGTTCACCTTAACGGATACATCGAGTAGGAATCCAACGAGGGTGATACCTCGGATTCCCCTAATGTTATGGACACACGGATACTTGGACTGTACTATTGTTACTTGGAAAGGCGGGTCGACCCTGAGGGGTACCCGCGTGTGTTGTGAAGGCGGGTTGCCTGTATGGTGCCCGAGTGATGAATACGAGGCGCGACCGGGCATTCTTAACCCTTGCAGCAAGTCCTCGAGACGGGGCGACGGGGTCACATCTTTCGTGAGTCTCTGCTCGTTACCGCAAGCCCCTAGTCCAAACGATTTGGATATTTGATCCGAGCAGGCCTCTGGTCTGATAGCACTAACCATCACGTGGGCATAGTATGGGCGTTCTGCATCGTAGCATCAGCCGAAAGCTTTGTCAGACGTCCAGTTCAGCATTGTGGCCGGGTCGGATCGTGCCGTTGGCGCTGGTATCCACCCTGCTCGCAACGATCCGGAGTGCACAGGGCGACGGCCCAAGACCCCTGAGTGCTTAGGATGTAGACCGGCGGGGACCTCTCTGCTGAGCTCTAGGTAGGGCTGCGGTGTGTCGTTTGGCCGAGGCCGGACATGACCCATGAAAGTGTGTCCGGCCGGAGTTAATCGAGCGTGTTGGATAAGTTGGTGCACCCCTGCAGGGAAGAAAACTTCTATCGATAGCCGGTCCTACGGTAAAGGACACTCGGAGTTGTATCCCGATCGATACAGCTAGAACATGAGATGAGACCTGGATATGAGGCTCTGGGATTGCTTCTTGCAGGGAGTCGAGAAGGGATCTCCGGACGAGGTTGATGACTGTATGGCTCTGGGATTGCTTTCTCGCAGGGAGTCGAGAAAGGATCTCTGGGTGAGGTTGAGACTTAATGATACTGCTACATTATATTGTACTGTCTACACTCTTCTATTGCTGCAAGACCGATGAAGATGCTAGTCTTCGATAGGACTAGGCCTTCTCTCTATTCTGGCATTTCTGCAGCCCAGTCCACATATACAGCCTCTCTTTGAAAATGTTGCATATGTAGTGTAGATCCTTGCTTGCTGAGTACTTCTGAGTACTCACGGTTGCTTTGTTTTCCTTTTCTCCCCATATCAGTTTGACGTGACCAAGATGACGGAGCCCCTGAGACAGATGCCCCGTCGATCGACTACTACTACTACCCAGAGGATGGATACTACTACGAGTTGACTGACGACCAGGAGTAGGATCGGAGGGTCCCAGGCAGGAGGCTTACGCCTTTCGATCGTAGTGTTTTATTTTGCCCCGCCTTTCTAAAGGCCTTTCTGTTTCTGTTTCATATCTGTACTCAGATATCTGATGCTTCCGCTGACGCTTGTACGCAAGTTTATGTATTCGAGCCCTCGAGGCCCCTGGCTTGTAATATAAAGCTTGTATGACTTTATTTATGTTTTAGAGTTGTGTTGTGATATCTTCCCGTGAGTCCTTAGGCTTGATCGTGTGCATTTGCATGTATGATTAGTGCACGATTGAGCCGGGGGCGTCACATCGGGGCCGCGGGAGCTCAATCTCCTTTGGGAGATTAAATTGCCGCTAAAGATTAGAATCTTCCTATGGCAGCTAGTCCGGGGCCGCCTTCCTTCCGTTATGGAGATGCGTAAGCGAAATGGCCCCTCTGATGGTCATTGCCCCTTGTGCTCGATCCCTGAGGACTCAAACCACATTTTCTTTACATGCCCCTGAGCGAGATTCCTATGGAGTTGCCTTCATGAGGTGGTGGGTGGCAGTTGGTGCCATGATAACCTACCGGACATGTTCACGGAGGCTCCAGCCTTTCCCGCTTCTATACGTCCTGAAGGAAATATGCCCTAGAGGCAATAATAAAGTTATTATTTTATTTCCTTATATCATGATAAATGTTTATTATTCATGCTAGAATTGTATTAACCGGAAACTTGATACATGTGTGTGAATACATAGACAAAAAGAGTGTCACTAGTATGCCTCTACTTGACTAACTCGTTAATCAAAGATGGTTATGTTCCCTAACTATAGACATGAGTTGTCATTTGATTAACGGGATCACATCATTAGGAGAATGATATGATTGACTTGACCCATTCCGTTAGCTTAGCACTTGATCGTTTAGTATGTTGCTATTGCTTTCTTCATGACTTATACATGTTCCTATGACTATGAGATTATGCAACTCCCGTTTACCGGAGGAACACTTTGTGTGCTACCAAACGTCACAACGTAACTGGGTGATTATAAAGGTGCTCTACAGGTATCTCCGAAGGTACTTGTTGAGTTGGCGTATTTCGAGATTAGGATTTGTCACTCCGATTGTCGGAGAGGTATCTCTGGGCCCACTCGGTAATGCACATCACTATAAGCCTTGCAAGCATTGTAACTAATGAGTTAGTTGCGGGATGATGTATTACAGAACGAGTAAAGAGACTTGCCGGTAACGAGATTGAACTAGGTATTGAGATACCGACGATCGAATCTCGGGCAAGTAACATACCGATGACAAAGGGAACAACGTATGTTGTTATGCGGTTTGACCGATAAAGATCTTCGTAGAATATGTGGGAGCCAATATGAGCATCCAGGTTCCGCTATTGGTTATTGACCGGAGATGTGTCTCGGTCATGTCTACATAGTTCTCGAACCCGTAGGGTCCGCACGCTTAAAGTTCGGTGACGATCGGTATTATGAGTTTATGTGATTTGATGACCGAAATTTGTTTGGAGTCCCGGATAAGATCGGGGACATGACGAGGAGTCTCGAAATGGTTGAGAGGTAAAGATCGATATATTGGAAGGCTATATTCAGAAATCGGAAAGGTTCCGAGTGATTCGGGTATTTTTTGGAGTACCGGAGAGTTACGGGAATTCGTATTGGGCCTTAATGGGCCATACGGGAAAGGAGAGAAAGGCCTCAAGGGTGGCTGCGCCCCTTCCCCATGGACTGGTCCGAATTGGACTAGGGAAAGGGGGCGCCCCCTTCCTTCCTTCTCCTTCTCCCTTCCCCTTTTCCTATTCCATGTGGGAGGTGGAATCCTACTAGGACTAGGGAGTCCTAGTAGGACTCCACACCTTGGGCGCGCCCTGTGAGGGCCGGCCTCCTCCTCCCTCCATCCTTTATATACGTGGCCAGGGGGCACCCCATAGACACAACAATTGATCATTGATCTCTTAGCCGTGTGCGGTGCTCCCCTCCACCATAATCCACCTCGATCATATCGCAGCGGTGCTTAGGCGAAGCCCTGCGTCGGTAGCATCATCATCACCATCACCACGCCGTCGTGCTGATGAAACTCTCCTGTGAAGCTTTGCTGGATCGAAGCTCGCGGGACGTCATCGAGTTGAACGTGTGCTGAACTCGGAGGTGCCGTGCGTTTGGTACTTGGATCGGTCGGATCGTGAAGACGTACGACTACATCAACCGCGTTGTGCTAACGCTTCCGCTTTCGGTCTACGAGGGTACATGGACACACTCTCCCCTCTCGTTGCTATGCATCACCATGATCCTGTGTGTGCGTAGGAATTTTTGAAATTACTACGTTTCCCAACAGTGGCATCCGAGCCTAGTTTTATGCGTAGATGTTATATGCACGAGTAGAACACAAGTGAGTTGTGGGCGATACAAGTCATACTGCTTACCAGCATGTCACACTTTGGTTCGGCGGTATTGTTGGATGAAGCGGCCCGGACCGACATTACGCGTACGCTTACGCGAGACTGGTTTTACCGCCGTGCTTTGCACACAGGTGACTAGCGGGTGTCAGTTTCTCCAACTTTAGTTGAACCGAGTGTGGCTACGCCCGGTCCTTGTGAAGGTTAAAACATCACTAACTTGACGAACTATCGTTGTGGTTTTGATGCGTAGGTAAGAACGGTTCTTGCTCAGCCGGTAGCAGCCATGTAAAACTTGCAACAACAAAGTAGAGGACGTCTAACTTGTTTTTGCAGGGCATGTTGTGATGTGATATGGTCAAGACATGATGCTATATTTTATTGTATGAGATGATCATGTTTTGTAACTGAGTTATCGGCAACTGGCAGGAGCCATATGGTTGTCGCTTTATTGTATGCAATGCAATCGCCCTGTAATTGCTTTACTTTATCACTAAATGGTAGCGATAGTCGTAGAAGCAATAGTTGGCGAGACGACAACGATGCTATGATGGAGATCAAGGTGTCGCGCCAGTAACGATGGTGATCATGATGGTGCTTCGGAGATGGAGATCACAAGCACAAGATGATGATGGCCATATCATATCACTTATATTGATTTCATGTGATGTTTATCCTTTATGCATCTTATTTTGCTTTGTTTGATGGTAGCATTATAAGATAATCTCTCACTAAATTTCAAGGTAAAAGTGTTCTCCCTGAGTATGCACCGTTGCCAAAGTTCGTCGTGCCGAGACACCACGTGATGATCGGGTGTGATAAGCTCAATGTTCATCTACAACGGGTGCAAGCCAGTTTTGCACACGCAGAATACTCGGGTTAAACTTGACGAGCCTAGCATATGCAGATATGGCCTCGGAACACCGAGACCGAAAGGTCGAGCATGAATCACATAGTAGATATGATCAACATAGTGATGTTCACCATTGAAAACTACTCCATTTCACGTGATGATCGGTTATGGTTTAGTTGATTTGGATCACGTGATCACTTAGATGATTAGAGAGATGTCTATCTAAGTGGGAGTTCTTGAGTAATATGATTAATTGAACTTAAATTTATCATGAACTTAGTACCTGATAGTATTTTGCATGTCTATGTTGTTGTAGATCAATGGCCCGTGCTACTGTTCCTTTGAATTTTGATATGTTCCTAGAGAAAACTAAGTTGAAAGATGATAGTAGCAATGATGCGGACTAGTTCCGTGTTCTGAGGATTATCCTCATTGCTGCACAGAAGAATTATGTCCTTGATGCACCGCTAGGTGACAGACCTATTGCAGGAGCAGATGCAAACATTATGAACGTTTAGCAAGCTCGATATGATGACTACTTGATAGTTTAGTGCGCCATGATTTACGGCTTAGAATCGGGACTTCAGAAACGTTTTGAACGCCACGGAGCATATGAGATGTTCCAAGAGCTGAAATCGATATTTCAGACTCATGCCCGTATCAAGAGGTATGAGACCTCTGACAAATACTTTGCCTACAAGATGGAGGAGAATAGCTCAACCAGTGAGCATGTGCTCAGAATGTCTGAGTACTATAGTTGCTTGAATCAAGTGGGAGTTAATCTTCCAGATAAGATAGTAATTGACAGAATTCTCTAGTCACTATCACCAAGTTACTAGAACTTTGTGATGAACTATAATATGCAAGGGATGACAAAAACGATTCCCGAGCTCTTCGTGATGCTGAAATCAACGAAGGTAGAAATCAAGAAAGAGCATCAAGTGTTGATGGTTAACAAGACCACTAGTTTCAAGAAAAAGGGCAAAGGGAAGAAGGGGAACTTCAAGAAGAATAGCAAGCAAGTTGCTACTCCCGGGAAGAAGCCCAAGTCTGGACCTAAGCCTGAAACTGAGTGCTTCTACTGCAAAGGGACTGGTCACTGGAAGCGGAACTGCCCCAAGTATTTGGCGGATAAGAAGGATGGCAAAGTGAACAAAGGTATATTTGATATACATGTTATTGATGTGTATTTTACTAGTGTTCATAGTAGCCCCTGGGTATTTGATACCGGTTCAGTTGCTATGATTAGTAACTCGAAACAGGTGTTGCAAAATGAACAGAGACTAGTTGAGGACGAGGTGACGATGTGTGTTGGAAGAGATTCCAAGGTTGATAAGATCACCATCGCACACTCCCTCTATTTTCGGGATTAGTGTTGAACCTAAATAAATGTTATTTGGTGTTTGCGTTAAGCATGAATATGATTGGATCATGTTTATTGCAAAATAAATGTTATTTGGTGTTTGCGTTGAGCATGAATATGATTGGATCATGTTTATTGCAATACGATTATTCATTTAAGTCAGAGAATAATTGTTGTTCTGTTTACATGAATAAAAACCTTCTATGGTCATACACCCAATGTAAATGGTTTATTGAATCTCGATCGTAGTGATACACATATTCATAATATTGAAGCCAAAAGATGCAAAGTTAGTAATGATAGTGCAACTTATTTGTGGCACTGCCGTTTAGGTCATATTGGTGTAATGCGCATGAAGAAACTCCATACTGATGGACTTTTGGAATCACTTGATTATGAATCATTTGATGCTTGCGAACCATGCCTCATGGGCAATATGACTAAAACTCCGTTCGCCGGAACAATGGAGCGAGCTACGGACTTATTGGAAATAGTACATACCGATGTATGCGGTCCGATGAGTATTGAGGCTCGCGGCTGGTATCGTTATTTTCTGACCTTCACAGATGATTTGAGCAGATATGGGTATATCTACTTAATGAAACACAAGTCTGAAACGTTTGAAAAGTCCAAAGAATTTCAGAGTGAAGTAGAAAATCATCGTAACAAGAAAATAAAGTTTCTACAATCTGATCGCGGAGGCAAATATTTGAGTTACGAGTTTGGTCTTCATTTAAAAAATGTGGAATAGTTTCGCAACTCACGCCACCTGGAACACCACAGCGTAATGGTGTGTCCGAACGTCGTAACCGTACTTTATTAGATATGGTGCGATCTATGATGTCTCTTACTGATTTACCACTATCGTTTTGGGGTTATGCATTAGAGACAGCTGCATTCACGTTTAATAGGGCACCATCTAAATCCGTTGAGACGACACCGTATGAATTGTGGTTTGGCAAGAAACCTAAGCGTCGTTTCTTAAAGTTTGGGGCTGCGATGCTTATGTGAAAAAGCTTCAACCTGATAAGCTCGAACCCAAGTCGGAGAAATGTGTCTTCATAGGATACCCAAAAGAGACAGTTGGGTACACCTTCTATCACAGATCCGAAGGCAAGACTTTCATTGCTAAGAATGGATCCTTTCTAGAGAAGGATTTTCTCTCGAAAGAAGTGAGTGGGAGGAAAGTAGAACTTGATGAGGTAACTGTACCTGCTCCCTTATTGGAAAGTAGTTCATCACAGAAACCGGTTCCTGTGACTTCTACACCAATTAGTGAGGAAGCTAATGATGATGATCATGAAACTTCAGATCAAGTTACTACCGAACCTCATAGGTCAACCAGAGTAAGATCCGCACCAGAGTGGTACGGTAATCCTGTTCTGGAGGTCATGTTACTAGACCATGACGAACCTACGAACTATGAGGAAGAGATGATGAGCCCAGATTCCGCAAAATGGCTTGAGGCCATGAAATCTGAGATGGGATCCATGTATGAGAACAAAGTGTGGACTTTGGTTGACTTGCCCGATGATCGGCAAGCCATCGAGAATAAATGGATCTTCAAGAAGAAGACAGACGCTGATGGTAATGTTACTGTCTACAAAGCTCGAATTGTCGCAAAAGGTTTTCGACAAGTTCAAGGTGTTGACTACGATGAGATTTTCTCACTCGTATCGATGCTTAAGTCTGTCCGAATCATGTTAGCAATTGCCGCATTTTATGAAATCTGGCAAATGGATGTCAAAACTACATTTCTTTAATGGATTTATTAAAGAAGAGTTGTATATGATGCAACCAGAAGGTTTTGTCAATCCTAAAGGTTCTAACAAAGTGTGCAAGCTCCAGCGATCCATCTATGGACTGGTGCAAGCATCTCGGAGTTGGAATATACGCTTTGATAAGGTGATCAAAGCATATGGTTTTATACAGACTTATGGTGAAGCCTGTATTTACAAGAAAGTGAGTGGAAGCTCTGTAGCATTTCTGATATTATATGTGGATGACATATTGCTGATTGGAAATGATATAGAATTTCTGGATAGCATAGAAGGATACTTGAATAAGAATTTTTCAATAAAAGACCTCGGTGAAGCTGCTTAAGTATTGAGCATCAAGATCTATAGGGATAGATCGAGACGCTTAATAAGACTTTCACAAAGCACATACCTTGGCAAAGTTTTGAAGGAGTTCAAAAAGTATCAGTCAAAGAAAGAGTTCTTGCCTGTATTCAAGGTATAAAGTTGAGTAAGACTCAAAGCAAGACCACGACAGAAGATAGAGAGAGAATGAAAGTCATTCCCTATGCCTCAGCCATAGGTTCTATAAAGTATGCCATGCTATGTACCAGACCAGTTGTGTGCCTTGCTATGAGTTTAGCAAGGAGGTACGATAGTGATCTAGGGATAGATCACTGGATAGCGGTCAAAGTTATCCTTAGTTACCTAAGAGGACTAAGGAAATATTTCTCGGTTATGGAGGTGATAAAAGGGTTCGTCATAAAAGGTTACGTCGATGCAAGCTTTTACACCGATCCAGATGACTCAGAGTCTCAATCTAGATACATATTGAAAGTGGGAGCAATTAGCTAGAGTAGCTCCATGCAGAGCATTGTAAACATAGAAATTTGCAAAATACATACGGATCTGAATGTGGCAGACCCGTTGACTAAACTTCTCTCACAAGCAAAACTTGATCACACCTTAGTACTCTTTGGGTGTTAAACACATGGCGATGTGAACTAGATTATTGACTCTAGTAAACCCTTTGAGTGTTGGTCAAATAGCGATGTGAACTATGAGTGTTAATCACATGGTGATGTGAACTATTGGTGTTAAATCACATGGCGATGTGAACTAGATTATTGACTCTAGTGCAAGTGGGAGACTGAAGGAAATATGCCCTAGAGGCAATAATAAAGTTATTATTTTATTTCCTTATATCATGATAAATGTTTATTATTCATGCTAGAATTGTATTAACCGAAAACTTGATACATGTGTGTGAATACATAGACAAAAAGAGTGTCACTAGTATGCCTCTACTTGACTAGCTCGTTAATCAAAGATGGTTATGTTTCCTAACCATAGACATGAGTTGTCATTTGATTAATGGGATCACATCATTAGGAGAATGATATGATTGACTTGACCCATTCCGTTAGCTTAGCACTTGATCGTTTAGTATGTTGCTATTGCTTTCTTCATGACTTATACATGTTCCTATGACTATGAGATTATGCAACTCCCGTTTACCGGAGGAACACTTTGTGTGCTACCAAACGTCACAACATAACTGGGTGATTATAAAGGTGCTCTACAGGTATCTCCGAAGGTACTTGTTGAGTTGGCGTATTTCGAGATTAGGATTTGTCACTCCGATTGTCGGAGAGGTATCTCTGGGCCCACTCGGTAATGCACATCACTATAAGCCTTGCAAGCATTGTAACTAATGAGTTAGTTGCGGGATGATGTATTACGGAACGAGTAAAGAGACTTGCCGGTAACGAGATTGAACTAGATATTGAGATACCGACGATCGAATCTCGGGCAAGTAACATACCGATGACAAAGGGAACAACGTATGTTGTTATGCGGTTTGACCGATAAAGATCTTCGTAGAATATGTGGGAGCCAATATGAGCATCCAGGTTCCGCTATTGGTTATTGACCGGAGACGTGTCTCGGTCATGTCTACATAGTTCTCGAACCCGTAGGGTCCGCACGCTTAAAGTTCGGTGATGATCGGTATTATGAGTTTATGTGATTTGATGACCAAAGTTTGTTCGGAGTCCCGGATAAGATCGGGGACATGACGAGGAGTCTCGAAATGGTCGACAGGTAAAGATCGATATATTGGAAGGCTATATTCGGACATCGGAAAGGTTCCGAGTGATTCGGGTATTTTTCGGAGTACCGGAGAGTTACGGGAATTCGTATTGGGCCTTAATGGGCCATACGGGAAAGGAGAGAAAGGTCTCAAAGGTGGCTGCGCCCCTTCCCCCTGGACTGGTCCGAATTGGACTAGGGAAAGGGGGCGCCCCCTTCCTTCCTTCTCCTTCTCCCTTCCCCTTTTCCTATTCCATGTGGGAGGTGGAATCCTACTAGGACTAGGGAGTCCTAGTAGGACTCCACACCTTGGGCGCGCCCTGTGAGGGCCGGCCTCCTCCTCCCTCCATCCTTTATATACGTGGCCAGGGGGCACCCCATAGACACAACAATTGATCATTGATCTCTTAGCCGTGTGCGGTGCCTCCCTCCACCATAATCCACCTCGATCATATCGCAGCGGTGCTTAGGCGAAGCCCTGCGTCGGTAGCATCATCATCACCGTCACCACGCCGTCGTGCTGATGAAACTCTCCTGTGAAGCTTTGCTGGATCGGAGCTTGCGGGACGTCATCGAGTTGAACGTGTGCTGAACTCGGAGGTGCCGTGTGTTCGGTACTTGGATCGGTCGGATCATGAAGACGTACGACTACATCAACCGCGTTGTGCTAACGCTTCCGCTTTCGGTCTACGAGGGTACGTGGACACACTCTCCCCTCTCGTTGCTATGCATCACCATGATCCTGTGTGTGCGTAGGAATTTTTGAAATTACTACGTTTCCCAACACGTCCTTCCCTCTAGGTTTTGGTTGGGACACTGCTGTGGACATTATGGAATGTCCGTAATAAATTGGCGATTGAACACATCATCTCTCTTCGAGTGACTGACGCCGTCTACAAATTGTGTGGCTTTCTACAGCTCTGGAGGCCGCTTAGCAAGCGGCACGACCGTTTCTTCATTGACAGGATGATCGCCTAGCTCCGTTCCACCGCCGCCAGACTCATCCTGCCGCCACCGGCGCCGGATTAGCTTATGATGCTTGGTGATCTATTTTGGGGATTGTTGTGCTGCCCCCCACAGCTAGACTTCTTTGTAGTTGTACTTCGACTGTGTTTGAGCCCCGGTGGGGGTGCGTGTGTTTGTTCGGTCCGGTCTCCGGAACCTTGCTACTACTGTGCTGTGTTGTGGTCGTTACTTTATAATATAAAGCGGGGGAAACCCTTTTTCGTCATATAATAGACATGCATATGCAATTTGTATGCAAGTTTAAAAAGAAATAGAAAAAAAACAGATTATTGAGGAAGAACTACAAACGCCCCACCTACAAATTCCGTAAATTATTGGAATTACCCAGGTAACCACTATCGAGGAATCTACCATTCTTAAGAAGTTGCTCCCCACTACTAGCATTCTCTCAACATGCACACTATCCACGTCATCATTTTGCCACATAGACTTTCACCAACAGGTATGACGAGCGTAATCTTCGGCAGCCTCCCCCGTGCATCAGATAATTAGAAAAAAAAAAGTATGGCTAGATTCTGCATGCAAGCGTCCATCTAGCTAGGCATGCCCAATAAACCGCAATCAATACGTGCATGTAGTGATTCTGGCATCGCAAAAACTCCTCACGGTGAAATTCCTGGATAGTAAAAGGTCATGCATTCTCCTTAATTAGCATTGGGATTAATTCTTGCATGCGGGGGACGTGGGTAATTGATCCATTTAATGCCGCGCAGCACTGATTCCGGTTCAGATTCCAAGCCGGAGGGAGTAGAAAGGATTGAATATTTTTCTGAGGTGTTATCTTTGACCTTTCGTCTTAGCTTATCTGATCAACAGAACCCCCGGAGGTTCCTTAACCTCCACAAACGATTAATCTCCACCGATTCCCTTAAAAAATCCCCCCAATTCTTCTCATCTTCCCTATCTCTACCTCTCTTTCCATACTGTGTGCACTGCCACGGCCAAAGCTTTCACGGTTTGTCGCCATCGGATATCTGCTCACTGCTGCCGGCTCGGAGCCTCATGATTGTTCCCTCTATTTCTCTCGGAACCCTGCGATCCCCGCCGTCGCTGGTCATGATGGCCCAAGACCTACTCCAAGGTGTCGACAAGGCGAGTTGTACATGCCGCCGCCGATCTCCTCCTCTAACATCACTTGCGCCAGAGGTGGGTGCTCAGTGCTCTCCTTCCTCTCAATCTTCTCAGATATAAACATATTTTTTGAGTTAGCTATTTTGACGCTCTGATCTGTGTGTGATCCGAAATTTCATGGTAGGGAGCTCTTTTCCATCCCCAGCAACCTTCCCCGCGGCAACAATTCCGGTAAGTCTCTCTCCCTCAAACCCCTTTCTAACTCAACTACTGCCGATAGACATATGTCGAGATGTGATGGATCATTGGTGTTTATCCAATCCGGCTGTTTCTTATTGGAGGCGCTAGATGATGATTTCTTCTTCCTTTTGTGTTATGCAAAGAACAAACATATGAAGCTACCATGTACTGTTCCCCAACTACAACTGCATCTCTATGTCTCCCTCCCTCTCACACGTGTTAATTTAGTACGAATTGTGTACTTTATTGCTCTTCTCTGGTTGTTTTGTAAAATCACAACATATGGCACTGGCTTTTATTTTCAGGAAATTTGTTCCCTGTGAGTAGTATTCCATTGTAAATTTTATGGTATCTTTCTATTATGTGAGTGATACAATTGTGTGATTGACATTGTTGTTCTTCCCGTACTGCAGGGTTCGACTGTTGCCGCAACAATCATCTACCTGCATAAATGAAAAAAAATATTGGAAGTGACTCTTATGAACATACTTGCATTCTTTCTCAAATTTAAGATAACTATGTGGTGACTATCAGTATTTGATTGTTATGCTGCTAATAACAATCCTAACCTCAAAGGTTTTAACTCGCTGAGAGGATAAGGTATGGGCTGTTCTCATTGTCATTCAATTTATTAGCTCTTTGTTTGTTGGTCGTGTGTTAAATAATACTCTGTAGTAAAATGGAATGCACATGTGTCTACTCAGGAACGATGACATTTTGTATAGCTGGTTATCTTTCGTCCAATAAGCGGATCAAGGTGGAGAATGCAAGATGATTACTATTCGGGGGCATTAACACCGCGAGGCTGGCAAATTAGTATGAAATATATCTGTTTCTTGCTCCGATGCTCTTCTAATAGACAACCAAATGATATTATCTTGAATTATTATGAGTAAAATTTCATTACAATATATGTTACTTCTCTTAATGTTGGTGATGCATTCTTCTAATTATGCAAATACGGAGATAGTCTACCATATATTAATTTGCATGACATTTTATACCATTCAAAGATTCAAATAGACATGTATTTATATTATTGTTTCCATAAGTTTCACTATTTCTCACTCTATAAATCCTCATATACACCACAGCAAATTCCCGCAGCAACGCGCGGGGTATCATCTACTATATATATATATTTTGGCTCTCTCGAAGATGCTCTCTCAGCAAGTTGCATATCAGACGACAAAAAGGAAAATGGTACGACGTCATTCGTCGGTCGCTTGTTGTCAACGGAATCAGTGAGAACATGTTTTGTAACAATATGCAGCTTCCTGAACCAAGGAGGCCAGGAGTACACTCTGGAAAAACAAAATGAGCAAGTAGTATTCTGCCAACAACCGAAGCGTAGCATCGCGAGAGCTCGATTCGGATCCCAACCACTTGCCGTTGGAACGGAGCTTGGTTTTGCCTGGCCACGATCACGATTCTCGGGCGATGCCACGGATCGATTTATTATGATTAACATATGACTATGAGAGAGTCTTCTTAATCACGGCCAGTACTCCTGCTGCTGGAGCAGAAAGTTTTGGTTTGCAAGTAAGAGGGCTGTGTTTGGTGCAGTTCGAGTAGCCCGTCTTTTTCATGGCGATTTCTTGTTTATGGAGGAAAGGGTGGAATATAAATGATAGGGGCCATGTTTTAGTTGGTTATATATAAGAGCTAGTAGCCGTTCAAGTGTGCTAATTGAAAATGACATGAGGTTACGTGAGAGCTGGTTTGTTGGAGACCCATATGCTGCATGAATTATTGGAAGCAACCACGGCTAGTGGCTCTGTTCGTTTCCTTGATGCTCACATCAGCGGATGATTTGCTGGAGTTCATATACCTGCGTCCTGTTAACATCTCGTCCGCCACTGTCATAATTATCTACGCTATTGCGTAATATTCAGTCCAAGTCGTGGCTGTTTTTTTACCCCGAAAAGGCGGTTAAAACCCCCGGTCTCTGTATCAGTGCGATGCAAACAACAGTTGGAATGGTTTACCTGGATATCTTCGATTAATTCATGGAGTTGGCGGTGATCATGTGCTAGTGGTGTTGTATAACCCCCCCCCCCCCCCCCCCCCCGGGGTACTGTAGAAACATATAATTAATGTACGTGGTAGGTGTATACACATGTTCTTTCTCAGTATTGCTGTGTTGACAATGTTTGTACATGGTTGCATGCTAGTTTGGGCAACGTAAGAGCAGACACACATGGAACCCACCAAGCCATTATTCAGTCTGGCAGCAGAGTAGAACTCACAAGCAACCTTCACATTCACATCAGTAAACGGACGAAAACCACGTTTAGTTTGAGCAACTTCAGGTGGAGGGCACAGCTGGACTGCAGGGGACGTACCACCATGCACGGCCCAACAACTATGGAACAATAATAATGCCAATTCACCATCTACTCCCTCCGTTCCTAAATATAAGTCTTTTTAAATATTTCACTACAAACTACATACGGATGTATACAGACATATTTTAGAGTGTAGATTCATTCATTTTGCTCCGTATGTAGTTCATAGTGGAATCTAAAAAGACTTATATTTAGAAAAGGAGGGAGTATATCACTAATAATATCACCATGCTAACCCACACCATACAATATGCATAAATGATGATTAATTAAGTCGACCATTAATGGACCAAAACAGATTTACTCAGCAAGCAAGGGGTTGTCCTTGATAAGGTTAAACATGGAAAAAGGGCAAGGAGGTACCCCCAAAAAAAAAAAGGAAAGGAGGTGACGAGACACCTCCATGGCTGATGGCTACATCTACAGGGAGCTTCATGCCAACTACCAAGGATGTTGACACCAAGCAGTGCTCATCCGAAAAAACGTCAGTTTATATGTTGGAGGTTAACGACGTCGGCTGACCCATGTGTCTCACACATGTTGGAAGCTAACACCATCCACTGATCCGTGTGTCTCACGTGCTACGATGCATTTGGACCCATCAACTGAGAGCCGTAAGTGAGTAAATGTTAAATTTGAAATCCAGAACCGAGTATCCAATACATCGAAGAAAAAAAACTCCAGTTCTGGAGCAATTACACATAATAGAAAAGGGACAAGACGGAGATATTCGGATACACATTATATTTTGAAGAACCATAGTTTTGAAATTAAAGAATATTTGACACAAATCTGGTGTTCATAGCTGGCATTGTAGTTTTTTTACTTTGATTTCCTCGTAAGAGCATCTATAGCTGGCATTGTAGTTTTTTTTTTACTTTGATTTCCTCGTAATTGCTCCTCATATGGACTGCCGGACAGCCACACACCTTAAATATAAATCCTCAAATTCATGCAATTCCATGCACGTACATCATACACGTGAATATCGCACGTAATAAATATTTGTTGGTAGCAAAAATACATAATTTGAACATACATTTTGTTTTTAAGTGTAGAATTCAACATTAGCTCTTTTGTTTTCATTGCGGGTCCACTTATGTTCGACAAGATCACTGATTAGTTGCACGTGCAGCTGATGATCTCGAAGATTCTGATGCATCTGTAGAAAATTGATAAGCTTATTTGCATCTTGTTGTTCCGGGATCTCGACTTGTTCTCTAGGCTTGTCAAAACCATGGGTTCGGGCTGCCCCATCGCCCTTGTCCTCGAGAATAATATTATGCAAAATGGCACAACATATCACCAACTTCCACAAAGTCTCTAATTTTCACATCATTGTAGCTGCACGAACAATTTTCCAACAAGCTTGAAGCACTTCAAATGCCCACTCCACATCCTTCCTAGG
The DNA here is from genome assembly GCA_011799875.1 of Thinopyrum elongatum. NCBI lineage: Eukaryota > Viridiplantae > Streptophyta > Magnoliopsida > Poales > Poaceae > Thinopyrum > Thinopyrum elongatum. The sequence continues at coordinate 84,625,735 of CM022299.1, forward strand.
TGTTTCTTGCATTGATGCGAAGTGGCTTTGTTTGTTGCCTTGGGATCAGATATGATCTTCACAAACGCCATCACTAAGGATAGATACCATCGTTAAGGTAGTATCCCATATTGTAGTCATGGTTGTTGGCAGTGTAGTTGCATGGTGACGATTCCCCATTACAACATCTCTTGAACATGGGAGATCGCTGAAGCACATTAATATCGTTGCTAAAACCAGGCATTCCAAAGAAAGCATGTCAAATCCACAAGTCATGTGATGTCGCTCCTTCCAGTATGATGGTGGCCTCTTTGGTGTGACCTTGGTACATCCTGTGCAAACCTTTGGGGCAGTTCTTCCATTGCCAATGCATGCAATCAATTCAATCGAGCACAGCTGAAAAACCTCTTGTCTCTACAATAACCAGCAACCTTTCTATGCCCTGCACATTTGGTTCTCTCGCATACTCTGCTCCAAACACCTCCACCACAACACAGGCAAACTGCACAGTGATCTTTAGGCATGTGCTCTCCCCCATCCGGACCATCTCATCAACGGCATCGACGGCGGTACCAAGTGCAAGCATCCTCATAGCAGTCGTGAATTTCTTCTTAGTAGAGAACGAGAGTTGTCCGCAACAATCCCTAGTGAGCTTGAGGTGGTGATTGAGTGCCTCCACTCCCTTCACCATGTGCAAGAACAATGGTTTGCGCATACAGAAGTGTCGCCAAAATCATTCATTAGGGGAAGCTGGGACGGGAGCAAAGTAGTCTGATAACCCACAATTATAGGGGATCACAACAATCTTCAAGGGTAGTATCTTACCCAAATTTATTGATTCGACACAAGGGGAGCTAAAGAATAGTTGTACGTATTAGCAGTTGAGTTGTCAATTCAACCACACCCGGAGAACTAAATATCGGCAGCAAAGTGTTTAGTAGTACAATAGTATAAAAGTTTGATAGCAGTAGTAATAACAGCAATAGTAACGATAACAATGACAGTAGCTATTTTGTAGTGATTGTAACAACGCCAGCAACGGTAGTAACTTAGCATAGATCAATATGCGAAAGGCGTAGCCATTGGATCAGTGATCGATATTTGTGTTGGATGACATTCATCATATAACAGTCACAATCTAGAGCAATACACAATAGCTCCAATTCATCAATGTAATCTAAGCATGTATTTCGTACATAGCCATGCAAACTTATAATAAGAACTTGCATGCCATCTTTTGTCCTACCCTTCCGTGGCAACGGGGTCCATAAGGACAGTAAGGGATATTAAGGCCTCCTTTTGATAGAGAACCGAAACAAAGCATTAACACATGGTGAATATATGTACTCCTCGAATTACAGTCATCCCCGAAGAGTATCCCAACTATTGTCACTTTGGGGTCTACGGATCAGAACAATGACAAGTGCATACAACTAGCAGATAGGATCAAGAACTCAAATATATTCATGAAAACATAAAGGGTTCAGATCTGAAATCAAGACACTCGGGCCCTACTGACAAGCATTAAGCATAGGAAAGTCATAGCAACAACAATCTCACAACATAGTGGATACTAGGGATCAAGCCCTAACAAATTGACTTGATTACATGACAAATCTCATCCAAATCCATCACCATCCAGCAAGCCTACGAAAGAATTACTCACTCCCAGTGGTGAGCATCATGAAATTGGCGATGAAGAAGTGTTGGTGATGATGATGGTGACGAATCCCCCTCTCCGGAGCCCCGAACAGACTCCAGATCAACTCTCTCGATGAAGAGCAGAAGGTGGCGGTGGCTTCGTATCATAAAACGCGATGAAACTTCTTCTCTTATTTTTTCTTGGGAAGATGAAATTTATAGACTTGAGATTAGGGTCAGCGGAGCCACATGGCCCACAAGGTAACAGGGTGCGCGTAGGGGGGTGACCGCACCCTGTTGCCTTGTGGTCAACAGGTGGCCCCCTCTGGTAGGTCTTGGCTCCAGTATTTTTAATATATTCCATAAAGAATCTCCAAAAAGTTTTGTCCAATTCCGAGAACTTCCATTTCTGCACAAAAAACAATACCATGGTAGTTCTGCTGAAAACAACGTCAGTTCGGGTTAGTTTCATTCAAATCAAGCAAATTAGAGTCCAAAACAAGAGCAAAAGTGTTTAGAAAAGTTGATATGATGGAGACGTATCAACTCCCTCAAGCTGAACTCATTGCTTATCCTCAAGCAATTCAGTTGACAAATTGAAAGTGATAAAGAAAAACTTTTACGAACTATTTTGTTCTTGTATCCGTATAAGCTTAAATAGCACCCAAGTTTTCAGCAAAGATCATGAACTAACCATGCAAATTATAACACTTAGAAATCACATTTACTCATATCAATGGCATAATCAACTAGCGAGCAATAATAACATATCTCAAATGCTAACAATTTGTCAAAACAATCATGATATAATATGATAACATGGTATCTCGCTAGCCCTTTCTGAGACTGCAAAATATAAATATAGAGCACCTCTAAAGCTCAAGCAGCGACTAAGCATTGTAATTCATGGTAGAAGAGATCCAGCCATGATGCACACAACATTAACTATACTCAATGCATAAGAATGACAATAGCGCTCCTAGGACTGGTGCTTTAATTGAGAAGGTGATGAATCAACAATAAAAGTAAATAGATAGTCCCTTCGCAGAGGGAAGCAGAGATTTGCAGAGGTGCCAGAGCTCGAAGCTTAAATCAGAGATGAATAAATTTTCAGAGGTGAGCTTTTCCTGTCAACGTTATGACCGAGGATTTTCAATATATTCCATGCTAAACACATTATTGGCGGTTCCCAAGCACAAAGGTAAAGTTTACCCCCCCCCTCAACCATTCAAACACAAGCCATGGCTAGCCGAATCCTCGGGTGCCCTCCATACAATCAACTTTCCGGGGGAGTTTGTTTCATTATATTTTCTTTATTTTGATTACGGGACGGGGCATCCCAATCACCGGCCTCTCTCGTGCAATGACAAGTGAAATAAACACCCATCGTGAGAATAACCCGCTTAGCATGGAAGATACTGGCCGCCCCCTGTCGCTCCATGAGCGGTACGACAAACAAAACAGATGATTATTTGAATGATTAGAGGTGGCACATGCAAATTTACTTGGAACGGCAGAGTACTACAACATATAGGTAGATATGGTGGACTCATCTGGAACAACTTTGGTTTAAGGATTTGGATGCACAAGCAGCATTCCCGCTTAGTACAGGCGAAGGCTAGCAAATAGATTGAGAAGTGACCAACTAGAGAGAGACAACGGTCATAATCATGCATTGCGAATAATTAACATTGAATACTAGCATGAGTAGGATATAAACACCATGAACATAAATATCATGGGGGCTACATTGGTTTTGAATCAACTACATGTGTGGACATGTGCCAAGTCAAGCCACTTGAAACATTCAGAGGATACCATACTGACATACTACATCATAACCATTTTAATGCATGTTGACATTCAAGATAAATCATTATCCATGCCTAGGTACTTAAGCATGGCATGCGCAACTATAATCTCTAATTGTCATCACAAACATGTTTACTTATAATATGCTGAATCATGGATGCTGAGTTAAACATATTAAAAAAACAAAAACAAGAAGAGTTCATACCAACTTTTCTTTGTCACAGTAACTTCATCAAATCATCGTCATTATTGTCTTTCATTCGCATGACTGAATGATATGAAAATAATAATAGTGCAAGAGTCATGTGGACTAAGCTGGAATCTGCAAACATTTTATTCAAAGAAGAAGACAAGGTAATATTGGCTCTTCATTAGATCAACAACAAAGCATATGAGAGGCACTCAACAATTTCATCGTGGGCTCCTCCTTACTACGACTCAACGAAAAGAAAAGAAATTCAAAGAAACACACTGAAATATTTTTGGAGTTTTTAGTTTTTCTAAACAAAGCAAACTAACGAAGGAAAAACGAAAAGTGAGAAAAGCTATTTACACGGGAAAGCTCCCAACAAGCAAAAGAAGAAACGGGAAATCTTTTTGGGTTTTCTTTTACTACTACAAACTAACTAAACAAGAAAGAAAAACTGAAAAGGAGCGAGAAATATTTTTGGATTTTTCAAAGTTTTTCAAACACACAAGAAGAAAGCAAAAACTAAGTACGGATATACAATGAAAAAGGATGAACACCGACAACTGGAATGAATGTGTGAACATAAATATAATGGGTGAGAAAGTGTAGCCCCCCAAGCTTAGGATTTTGGCCTAGCTTGGTAATCACCACCTGTAGTATCCATCGGGTCTGGTAGGAAAGTGGCAAGGCGAAGGCACTCAAGCGTCCCAAGGCTGGGCCTCGTTCTTCGTTGCAGCCAACTCGTTCTTGTAAGCAGTGATATCTGGTGGCATGATGGCGTACCTGTGCCTGGCATGAGAATCAAACCAAGAGGGTGCAGGCAACAAAATAATATCACGAGTATCCTCACTAAATACCAAGTTATAATGAATGTGGTGAGGAGGCTCAGGGTTATCGATAAAGTGGTGATCTATCATAGACTGGTGGTCTAAGTAAATCCTAGGCAGCAAATAATCATTGTGGTGTATATCAACATGGAAACGTCTCGCCAAGCGAGTAGCATAAATACCACCATGAATTTTACCCCTAGTCATGTTAGTGTGCAGGTGGCGCGCGATGATAGCTCCAAGGCTATAAGTGTTGTCACTGAAAAGTGCGCGGTGTAAAATGTCGAGGTCAGGGGCACTGAGTGTACCACCTTCCTCCCTAGTAGTCAAGTATTTCCCTATGAATAGAGCAAAGTAATGCACGGAGGGAAAATGCAAACAAGTAACTCGGGCTCTCGACACGCCCCTATATTCTCCCACAGTTAAAGTACGCAGGAAGTCCTCAAATTCCTCCGGCCGAGGCTCCCTTGGTTCCCCCTCAGAGGGAATCAAACATATCTCACAAAATTCCGCAAGTGGTATCTCATAATGTTCAGCATATAAATCAAAGCGTACCATGGGAATATCGAGCCTTGGTAAGAAATAGAAATTTTGCACAAAGGAATTTGTGAGGAGGTGGTATTGGTCACACTCATATGCGAGGAAGTCGCTCAACCCAGCATTTGCAACGAATTGAGTGAACTCTTGGTGAAACCCGACTTCGTTATGAAGGCATTGTGTGGCCATTGCACGGCCGGACCGCCGTCCTACGCGGAATGTTAAGGTCACGGTCCGGGGCATCCCCGATGATTCCCTTGGGACTCTGCCTCGAAGAACCTCTCCGGAAGAAGTTCATTTTCCTAAGAACAATTTTCTGAAAAAAAGTTGGACCACAAAAAGATGTTAAAAAACTTCACAAGATTGATAGCAACTACTCATATGGATGTCTAGAGGCTATATCAAGCATTCAAACTACTTGGAACTCAAAGAATTCAACATGCAAGCTCATTTTCAGTAGCATCAATAGCAGCAAAGTATGCAAAATATAATCCACTAAAACAAAAACTAATTGGAGCAATGGAGGAGTCACATACCAAGTAGTAATCCCCCAAAATAGTTTCAGAACAGAGCTCCGAGCAAAGAGATCGAAAATCTCAGGTTTGGGAGCAAGAACACAAGGGCGAGAGCTACAAGGATTTTTTTTCTGGAGGTAGGAGATGAAGTGGACTGAATGGATAAGTGAGTGGTGTCCTGTGGACCCCACAATGCATCTTGGCGTGGCCTAGGGGTGGTCGCACCCTGTTGCCTTGTGAGCAATAGGGGCAACCCCCCTGGGATGTATTCAGTGCAAAAAATTCTTAAATATTATAGAAAAATCATGTTAAAATTTTACGACATTCTGAGCACTTCTATTTTTGGGCCATTTTTTATTGCATGGATAACTCAGAAAACAGGATAATCATGGCATTTTACTTTATTAAACTAAAAATAACAGAGAGCAAACTATGATTACAGAAAGTTGTGCTTACTAAATTCATCGACCACATGCCCCTAAAAAAGAATCCATTAATAAGGTTGATCAAGTCTTATTAATTATTTCTGAGTAACATGAAACCAAAGAATCTTCATATAACACTAGGTTACCTCAATGGGGATATGCATATCCCCAACAATAAGAGTTTCATATTTCTTTTTGACGGACGGAAGAGGGAATTCAAAACCTCCAATAGTGATTGTCATAATTCTTTCAATAGAGTTGATACTATTCACTTGGAGTTGTTTCTTCGGAAAATATAATGTATGCTCATTACCATTGATATGAAAAGTGTAACACCCCCTGTGCTTAGCAATAGTGATCACCTTAGTTAATGCCAAGTCAGCATGATTAACAGTGCCTAATCATCAATTGCATCATATTGCATTTCAACACTCCTAATCCAAACTCCAATTAATTCAAGTGGAAAATAAAAGTTGCACAAATCAGAAACTAAATTGTTCATTAAATAGCAAATAAATCAGAGACAATTCTAAAATTGGAACCAACATCATTGGAGTTGGGTAAGTGACTCAAACATCCCCAAACAGTGACTAAAGACAATATTTAATTACCTTTTTTTTATCTAAAATAAATATGAAAAGATATTTACCCCAAACTAGTTTTTGGTGGTAGGATATAATGTGCTGTGGTTTGTGGGCCAGCTCTCATATTTTACAAAACTCTAATGGGGGCCACACATTTTGCAAAACAGAAAAGAAAAAGAAAGCAGGAACGGAGAAAAAGGAAAAGGCCCACTGTGCTGGGCCTCGAGTGCACAGTGCCGGCCCAGCCCAACCGGCGTCCCCTCCCACCTCCCACTGCTCACCCCGCGCCTCGCTGTCGAGCGCTCTGCGCGCACGCACGCCCGCGCCCCGGCCCCCCTCGCTCGCCGCTCGACAGCGCGCCCGCGCGCGCGCTGGGTATAAGAGCCACCCCCGCTTCCCCCTGGCGAACCCTAGCACCCCTCCCCTTTCCTCCCTCACTCTCTCCCACCTCGCCCGACGCCGCCATGAACGGCCGCGGTTGTGCTGCGCGGCCACCGTCACCGCCCCGCCTCGCGAACGTGCCCACCGTGCTCCTCGACGTCGACTACGTCGGCTACGCCAACTAACCGGAGCCCGGAGCCACCGCAGCGCCTCCTCGAGCCCTCCTCCCTCCTCGGATCACCGCCGCACGCCGTCGTCGATTCGCTCCGGCAAGCCCTCCCCGAGCTCGCTTACGCACACCTACAGGCTCTACGTGAGCACCCCCGTCCTCCTCCCTCTCTCCCTGCGCTCTCCCCGTAGTCGTAGCTCGCCGCCACCATGCTTGTGCTCTGTCCGCTCCCGTCGCTGCCATTGCTGCGCTCCCAGAGCCGCTCGGCTCGGTCTCGCAGCACCAACATGCTCCTGGTGAGCCGTAGAGGCCGCCCCGCCTTTTACTTTGCTCGCTAGCCCACTGTAGCCACGCGCCCGAGCACCACCCGAGAGCCCCGCCGCCAATCATCGTCGCCGGCGTCGTTCCGGGCACCCCCGAGTCCAACCGCTCGCCCCACGCGACGCGCGACCTCGCTAGCTCTCCAACGCAGGTAGCCATGCCTGGTTTGAGCCACCGTACGCGAAACCCGAGCTCGCCGGAACTCGGCGCCGCGCTCGGGCTCGCCGGAGCGCCCTTCGGCGACCGGTCCGACGTGGCACCGGTGGGTTCCACCCCCGTGCCACTGCCAGTGGGCCAGGCCGGCCCCAGTTGACCAGTTGACTTGGTCAACTGGCTGACTGGGCGCTGCCCAGTCACTGACTGGTGGGGCCACTCTCCCTGTGTCTATGACATATGGGCCCCCCTTGTCAGGTGCCTAATTAACTAATTAGGTTAATAAAAATATTTAAAATCCTAATAAGTCACTGACTGCTGGGCCCCACTTGTTAATTAACTCAATAAATTAAATTAACCCCTCTGGTTAAGCCACAGTGTATGACATGTGGGTCCCACCTGTCAGTTTGACTCTGGTCAGCCAGAGTTGACTGCTGACATCAGCTTTGCGTCATGATGACATCATCTTTTACTGTTCTGGATAATGTTGATTTAAATAATTAAATAAATTCCAGAAATTAGTAAAAACTTTAGAAAATCATATTAAATAATCCGTAACTCCGATGGAAAAACTTTGTACATGAAAGTTGCTCAGAATGACGAGACAAAGTCGGATACGCGGTCCGTTCGTCCGTCACGCGTCACTAACTATCCGAACATGCAACCGTTCCCCTCCGGTCATCTGTCTGACAAATGTCCGGAACCAGGAAAACATTCCCGGATGGATCTCCCCTTCCTCGGTGACGTGCAACCATACGTTAGGACACACCCGGCACTGCACATTGTCATGTCGTACTTTGTGTTGCTCATGTTTGCTCTATATTTATACTGTTTCCTCCCTCTCTTCTCTCTCGATAACCCCCCGACACCGACGTCGTCCCCGAGACCGACGCAACTCCGGAGCCCGAAGACACCATTGACAACCTTGCCCTTGCCGCCGAGCAACCAGGCAAGCCCCCCCCTTTGATCATCCCGATATCGCCCATTTTATTTTCTCATGCTTGCATTAGATTGCTGCTGCTGCTGCTTTACCTATTCTGATGCATAGCCTGTTTATCGTAACCTGCTGTTGATAATTACCTGCATATCCTAAACTGTTTAGTATAGGCTAGGTAGAGACCTATCAGTGACCCCACTTATCCCGACTGCCCCGCTGGATTTTCCGAAGACCCGATCAACGGGATTGAAGACCAGGCCCCGGCACCGCACATCACCCCCCTTAGTTGTAACGACACTGCAGCGTTACTATCGAGTGCCGAGGATGAAACCTCTTGTAGCACTCCTGATGTTAACTCTGTAGAGTAGCTATTCGGTCGTGGTCATCGAGGGTGATTCCTCCTTCACCACTTCCGGTAACGACGCTGTCGTACAACACCTCAAGTGTGAACCTAGTGAGGGTGATTCCTCCGAGTTCACCTTGACGGATACATCAAGTAGGAATCCAACGAGGGTGATACCTCGGATTCCCCTGATGTTATGGACACACAGATACTTGGACTTTACACTGTTACTTGGATAGGCGGGTCGACCCTGAGGGGTACCCGCGTGCGCCTGAGAGGCGAGTGTTGTGAAGACGGGTGCCTGTATGGTGCCCGAGTGCTGAATACGAGGCGCGGCCGGGCATTCTTAACCCTTGCAGCAAGTCCTCGAGACGGGGCGACGGGGTCACATCTTTCGTGAGTCTCTGCTCGTTACCGCAAGCCCTAGTCCACTAATGATTTGGATATTTGATCCGAGCAGGCCTCTGGCCTGATAGCACTAACCATCACGTGGGCATAGTATGGGCGTTCTGCATCGTAGCATCAGCCGAAAGCTCTGTCAGACGTCTAGTTCAGCCTTGCGGCCGGGACGGACTGGCGCCCTCCGGGTGCCTGGCTTCACCCTGCTCGCAACGACCCAGAGTGCACAGGGCGATGGCCCAAGACCCCTGAGCGCTTAGGATGTAGACCGGCGGGGACCTCTCTGCTGAGCTGTAGGTAGGGTTGCGGTGTGCCGTTTGGCCGAGGCCAGGCATGACCCAGGAAAGTGTGTCCGGCCGGAGTTAATCGAGCGTGTTGGGTAAGTTGGTGCACCCCTGCAGGGAAGAACACTTCTATCGATTGCCGGTCCTACGGTAAAGGACACTCGGAGTTGTATCCTGATTGATACAATTAGAACTGGATACTTGGATACTATGGCTCTAGGATTGCTTCTCGCAGGGAGTCGAGAAGGGATCTCTGGACGAGGTTGATGACTGTATGGCTCTGGGATTGCTTTCTCGCAGGGAGTCGAGAAAGGATCTCTGGGTGAGGATGAGACTTAATGATACTGCTACATTATATTGAACTATTCTACTCTCTTCTATTGCTGCAAGACCGCTGAAGATGCTAGTCTTCGATAGGACTAGGCCTTCTCTCTATTCTGGCATTTCTGCAGCCCAGTTCACATATACAGCCTCTCATTGAAAATGTTGCATATGTAGTGTAGATCCTTGCTTGCTGAGTACTTCTGAGTACTCACGGTTGCTTTGTTTTCCTTTTCTCCCCATATCAGTTTGACGTGACCAAGAGGACGGAGCCCCTGAGACAGATGCCCCGTCGACTACTACTACTACTACCCAGAGGATGGATACTATTACGAGTTGACTGACGACCAGGAGTAGGATCGGAGGGTCCCAGGCAGGAGGCCTACGCCTTTCGATCGTAGTGTTTTATTTTGCCCCGCCTTTCTAAAGGCCTTTCTGTTTCTCTTTTAATATCTGTACTCAGATATCTGATGCTTCCGCTGACGCTTGTTCGCAAGCTTATGTATTCGAGCCCTCGAGGCCCCTGGCTTGTAATTTAAAGCTTGTATGACTTTATTTATGTTTTAGAGTTATGTTGTGATATCTTCCCGTGAGTCCTTAGGCTTGATCGTGTGCATTTGCGTGTATGATTAGTGCACGATCGGGCCGGGGGCGTCACAAAAAGTGACCTTGCTTTTATTGCAATCAATAACAGCCCCTGCAGTATTCAAAGAGGGTCTATCAAGTATAACAAATCCTGTTAAGATAGTAACATTTGCAACTAAAACAGGCACATCCTAACAAATACCGATAGGCATGGAAGTTGATTTATCAGCCATTTGCAAAGATATTTTAGTAGGTGTTAGCTTATTCAAATCAAGTCTTCTATATAAAGAGAAAGGCATAACACTAACACCGGTTCCAAAATCACATGAAGCAGTTTTAACACAATTTCTTTTAATGGAGCATGGTATAGTGGGTATTCCTGGATCTCCTAGCTTCTTAGGTACTCCACCATTAAAAGAATAATTTGCAAGCATGGTGGAAATTTTAGCTTCACGTATCTTTCTTTTATTAGTGACAATATCTTTCATGTATTTAGCATATGGAGGCATTTTCAAAATATCAGTCAAGGGAGTGCGCAAAAAGACAGGTCTAAGCATTTCAACAAAGCGCTCAAAATCCTCCTCATCCTTATTTTTTAGAGGCTTAGTAAGAAAGGGCATGGGTTTCTGAACCCATGGTTCTCGTTCTTTACCATGTTTTCTAGCAATGAAATCTCTTTTATCATATCTTTTATTTTTAGGAGGTGGGTTATCAAGATCATCAGCAGGTTCTATTTCTACATCATTATCAGGTTCTTTATCATTATCTAGTTGAGCATGAACATGAACATCATCATTATTATTATCACTAGGTGGATGTTTGTTACCAAACTGTGTCTCAGGATCAGAAATAGAAACACCATTACTATTCTTAATGGTTTTTCTACCACATGTTCACTAGAAGCATGCAAAGTTCTATCATTTGTATTTTTATTTTTCTTCTTAGATGAACTAAGTGCATCAATATTAATTCTCTAAGAGTCTTGCTCAATTCTTTTAGGATGACCTTCAGGATATAGTGGCTCCTGAGTCATTCTACCTCCTCTAGTCATTACTCTAACAACATGACCATTCATTTCATTAAGCGAGTCATTTTGTGACTTAGCAACTTGTTCTAGCTGAGTATGAACCATGGATGCATGTTTACTTAAACCTTTAACATCATTAGCAATTCTAAACATCAGATCACTCAAATGATCAATCATGATGGCATTACATTTCAATTGATTGCTAACATCATATTGAAGTGTTCTTGCTTAACAATGTAATTCTCAAATTCATCCAGGCATTGACTAGCAGATTTATTATAAGGAATATCACCTTCATCAAATCTATAAAGAGAATTTACCTTTACTACCTGTGTCGGGGTATCGAGTCCATGTATTTCTTCAATAGGTGGTAAATTCTTAACATCTTCAGCTCTAATACCCTTTTCTTTTGTAGATTTCTTTGCCTCTTGCATATCTTCTGGAATGAGGAATAGAATACCTCTCTTCTTCGGAGTTGGCGTAGGTGGTGGTTCAGGAAGTGTCCAATCATTGGCATTTCTCAATATATTAGTCAATAGTTCTTCATCCTTTTCAACAGTTCGTTCCCTAAAAACACAACCAGCACAACAATCTAGGTAGTCCCGAGAAGCATCGGTTAGTCCATTATAAAAGTTATCAAGTATTTCATTTTTCTTAAGAGGATGATCAGGCAAAGCACTAAGTAATTGGAGAAGCCTCCCACAAGCTTGAGGGATATTCTCTTCTTCAATTTGCACAAATTTAAATATTTCTTGTAAGGCAGCTTGTTTATTATGAGCAGGAATATATTTTCCAGAGAAGTAATATATCATATCCTAGGGACTACGCACACAACCAGGAGCAAGAGTATTAAACTATTTCTTAGCATCACCATTTAGTGAGAAAGGAAACAACTTAAGAATAAAGTAGTAACGGACTTTTTCCTCATGAGCAAATAGGGTGGCTATATCATTCAGTTTAGTAAGGTGTGCCACAACAGGTGCAGATTCATAACCATGGAAAGGATCAGATTTGACCAAACTAATTAACTCATGATCGACAGAGAATTCATAATCCTTATCACTAACACAGTAGGAGAAGTAGCAAACTTAGGATCATATTTCATTCTTGCTATCATAGACTATTCTTTCAGCTTACTCAGTAGTTTCTTAACATCATCTCTATCATTACAAGCAAGAAATTCTCTAGCTATCTCATCATCCATAACATAACCATCAGGTATCTTAGGTGTTTCAGCTCTAGTGGGAAAGCTAGGCATAATAGTGAATCATAATTTTCATCAATTTCAGCATTCTCAAGTTCTTTAGCTTTAGCAGGTGGTTCGTCAAGAAAATTCACCTAGTGGCACAATTTTATCAAGAAGAGTACTAGCATCATCATAAGCATCATTCATAGCAGAAAGTAGCATTATCAATAACTTGTGACATATTAGATTGTATAATAGGTGATGGTGTTGCAAGCCTACTCAAAACAGAAGGTGAATCAAGTGCAGAGCTAGATGGCAGTTCCTTACCTCCCCTCGTTTTAGATGATACGAGCTTGGTCTTAGCGTCTTTCAGATTCTTCATAGTGATCAACAGATATAATTCCCAAGTGACTCAACAAATAGACCTATGCTCACCAGCAACAGCGCCAGAAAAAGGTCTTGATAACCCACAAGTATAGGGGATCGTGACAGTCTTCGAGGGTAGTATTTCACTCAAATTTATTGATTCGACACAAGGGGAGCTAAAGAATATTTGTAAGTATTAGCAGTTGAGTTGTCAATTCAACCACACCTGGAGAACTAAATATCTGCAGCAAAGCGTTCAATAGCACAATAATATGATAGTTTGATAGCAGTAGTAATAACAGCAATAGTAATGGTAACAATGACAGTAGTTGTTTTGTAGTGATTGTAACAATAGTAACAACGGTAGTAACTTAGCAGAGATCAATATGCGAAAAGCGTAGCCATTGGATCAGTGATGGATATTTGTGTTGGATGACATTCATCATATAACAGTCACAACCTAGAGCGATACACAATAGCTTCAATTCATCAATGTAATATAGGCATGTATTGTGAATACATGAACTACTCAAATACAGTCATCCCTGGAGAGTATCCCAACTATTGTCACTTTGGGGTCTACGGATCAGAACAATAACAAGTGCATACAACTAGCAGATAGGATCAAGAACTCAAATATATTGATGAAAACATAGATGGTTCAGATTTGAAATCATGGCACTCGGGCCCTATTGACAATCATTAAGCATAGCAAAGTCATAGCAACAACAATCTCACAACATAGTGGATACTCGGGATCAAGCCCTAACAAATTGACTCGATTACATGACAAACCTCATCCAACTCCATCACTGTCCAACAAGCCTACAAAGGAATTACTCCCTCCCGGTGGTGAGCATCCTGAAATTGGCGATTAAGAAGGGTTGGTGATGATGATGGCGACGAATCCCCCTCTTCGGAGCCCCGAACAGACTCCAGATCAGCCCTCCCGATGAAGAATAGGAGGTGGTAGCGGCTCTGTATCGTAAAACACGATGAAACTTCTCTTATTTTTTCTCGGGAAGATGGAACTTATAGACTTGAGATTAGGGTTAGCAGAGCCACGTGTGCCCCACAAGGTAATAGGGCATGCCTAGTGGGGTGGCCGCGCCCTATTGCCTTGTGGGAAATAGGTGGCGCCCCTCTGGTAGGTCTTGACTTCAGTATTTTTAATATATTCCATAAAAAATCTCCAAAAAGTTTTGTCCAATTCCAAAAACTTTTATTTCTGCACAAAAAACAACACCATCGTAGTTCTACTGAAAATAGCGTCAGTCCAGTTCAGTTTCATTCAAATCATGCAAATTAGAGTCCAAAACAAGAGCAAAAGTGTTTGGAAAAGTAGATATGACGGAGACGTATCATAGTCATTGTAGAGTAGCCATGCTCCAGAGACCCTATTCCGATTCAGAAGTCTTCTCCCATTGATCGAGCCCTTGAAGTTGAGAATGTGGTCGACCTCCTGGTCCATTTTGTGTTGGATTCTCATGGTCATCATCATCTCGTCTTCTTCATCTGATTCCGATGAATCAAAGAACTCCTTTTGAATTAATTCATCAAGCTCTGTTGGTCCATACTCCTCCCCGACCAACCATCCGAATCCATAGTTTTGCCTACAAAACAACCACAAAAAACTTACGATCTCGAGGTATATCAACTCTGTACTCGATACATCTCCATCAATATGAACAAGAGCAGGACATAGGGTTTTACCTCCATCAAGAGGGCCCGAACCTGGGTAAACATCCTCTCCCTTGTTCATGTTACCACTGATCTAAGATCCACAGCTCGGGACCACCTACCCCGAGGTCTGCCGAATTTTACACCGACACTGGTGCTTTCATTGAGAGTTCCATTGTGAGGATCAACAAAGGATCGATGGGTTCGTCGGTCAATGACTCCAATCTCCAGGGCACGGCTCCCATGCTCGAAACCCTCGTTGCAAAGATGCACCTTCTCCTTCATGAGCAAGAAGCGATCTATGACCCTTCTTTTACTCCGGCCGAACTCCCCAGAAAGGGCGAAGGGCCGAGGTACTTCCTGGAAAGTGACTCCGACAGTGGCCGGCCAAAAACCGCTGACGAGTCTGATCTTCAAATCGGCTCTACCGATCCGGCGGCTGCGCGCCCTTCGCGGGCTGAAAACATTAGGGCATCAAGTCCACGGTCCATAGAGATCAAAATTCCTCTCCCACGCACATCCGACATCGAGTATTGCCTTGATAATTCGGGCGGTCCGGATGTCTGGGATCTCGCCTATGTGCACCAGTTGCCTGACGAATCGATAAGGCAATTCTAGGACAAGTTTTTGAATGTTAAAAATGACATACCGAACTACCAGAACTCAGATATAATAGCAGCTTTTCAGCACGGGTGCAAGGACATAGGCGTTTCGAACGCCCTCACCCGCCGTTGTGTTCAAACCCGGAGCTATCCGATCTGGTGTCAAAATTTTGTAACATCTAAGTTGCCTGGCTGATACAAAAAAAGACATATTCAATCTATGACAACAAATTGAAGCGCGACAAGCCCGCACCTCAGCACGAACCCCACACTCGGCACACATCAATTGATCGACCTCGAAAAAGGAAGAAAATCACTGGTCGCTCGGGAACAGCCCTCGATGGCTTCTTGGATAAGCCATGCCCGATACACTCCGTCTTGCTAAATTCCTGCCTCACTCACAGCCTTCACGACTGCTGGGTGGTGAGGCACGTGGGTAAAGGGGGCCTAACCCTCCTCATTGGCACGCCCCGGCATGCAGAAGAGACCTCGGGTGACGACGAGGTCTTGATGATCTATGAAACCTTTATGTCCAATAACCAACGCAAGCGGGCCCTTTGGGAAGTAAATTCTATCTGGCAGGTACCAACCCAGGGCGCGTGGATAGACACGCCAATCACCTTTGATCATAAAGATCAGCCGAGGTCTACCCCAAATAGGTGCCCCGCTGCCCTGGTGCTCGACCCAATCATGGGCAGTTGCCGCCTTCGGGACGTACTCATGGACGGAGGTAGTAGCCTAAACCTGATATACGCAGATACTCTGGAGAAGATGCAGGTCGATAAATCGCGCATTGAACAGAGCCAAACCACCATTAAAGGTATAATACCGGGACGAGAAGTGTGCTACAGTGGAAAAATCACCTTGGATGTGGTCTTCGGAATACCCGATAATTACCGATCCGAAGAAATAACGTTCTATATTGCCCCTTTCAAGAGCGGATATCACGCCCTCCTGGGGGCGAGATGCCTTTTCAAGGTTCCAAGCAGTCCCACACTACAGCTACACGAAGCTCAAAATGCCGGGCCCTCATGGGATTATTACTATCTCCAGCGACCCCGACAGAGCACTAAAAGCCAAGAACAAACCAGTGTCACTCGCCCTGGAATCCCTATCAGAAGTCCTTGCGGCCGAGGAACTTACATCACTACGAGCCGAAGTCTATTGGGAAGACATCATCCTCAACAAACGGCCGAAGTCGACCTTGTTCAAGCCAGACGATGACATAGTCAAATTTCAAGTACACCCCAAAGACCCAAATAAAACATCGTCAATTGAGGCAAACCTCGAGCCAGAAATTGATGAGGCCTGTGATGCCCCCGGCTCAATCATGCACTAATCATACACGCAAATGCACACGATCAAGCCTAAGGACTCACGGGAAGATATCACAACACAAATCTAAAACATAAATAAAGTCATACAAGCTTTATATTACAAGCCAGGGGCCTCGAGGGCTCGAATACATAAGCTCGCGTACAAGCGTTAGCGGAAGCATCAGATATCTGAGTACAGATATAAAAGAAAACATAGATAGGCCCTTAGAAGGCGGGGCAAAAGAAAACACTACGATCGAAAGGCGCAGGCCTCCTGCCTGGGACCCTCCGATTCAACTCCTGGTCGTCGGCCAACTCATAGAAGTAACAACTCTCGAGGTGGTAGTAGCGATCGTCGGCGGGGGCAGCTGTCTTAGGGGCTCCATCATCTGGTCACGACAAACTGATATGGGGAGAAAAAGAAAGCAAAGCAACCGTGAGTACTCAACAAGCAAGGATCTACACTACATATGCAACATTATCAAAGGGAGGTTGTATAAGTGGATTGGGCTGCAAAAATGCCAGAATAGAGGGGAAAACCTAGTCCTATTGAAGACTAGCATCTTCGTCATCTTCAACGGTCTTGCAGCATTAGAAGAGTGCAGATTAGCATAATGTAAAGTAATAGTAGTGTCATCAACCTCACCCAGAGATCCTTTCTCGACTCCCTGCGAGAAAGCAATCCCAGAGCCATAGTAGTAGTGTTATCAACCTCGCCCAGAGATACTTCCTCGACTCCCTGCGAGAAAGTAATCCCAGAGCCATACTCATCACAAGTATCCAGTTCTAGTTGTATCGATCGGGATACAACTCCGAGTGTCCTTTACCGTAGGACCGGCTATCGATAGATGTGTTCTTCCCTGTAGGGGTGCACCAACTTACCCACCATGCTCGCTTAACTCCGGCCGGACACACTTTTCTGGGTCATGCCCGGCCTCGGCCAAACGATACACCACAACCCTACCTATAGCTCAGTAGAGAGGTCCCCGTCGGTCTATATCCTAAGCGCTCAGGGGTCTTGGGCCATCACCCTGTGCACTCCGGGTCGGTGTGTGCAGGGTCGGGACGAGCACCACCGGCCACGAGGCTGAACTGGATGTCTGACAGAGCTTTCGGCTGATGCTACGATGCAGAGTGCCCATAACTCTTCCCACATGATGGTTAGTTCTATCAGGCCAGAGGCCTGCTCGGATCCAATATCCAAATCGTTAGCGGACTAGGGGCTTCCGGTAATGAGCAGAGACTCATGATCGATGTGACCCCGTCACCCCGTCTCGAGTACCTACGGTAAGGGCTAAGAATGCCCGACCATGCCTCGTATTCATATCTTGGGCAACCTCCAGGTCAACCCGTCTCCACAACACTCACCACTTAGGCTCACGCGGGTACCCCTCAGGGTCGACCCGCCTTTCCAAGTAACAGTGTAAAGTCCAGGTATCCGTGTGTCCATAACATCAGTGGAATCCGAGGTATCACCCTTGTTGGATTCCTACTTGATGTATCCGTCAAGGTGAGCTCGGAGGAATCACCCTCGATGGGTTCACACTTGAGGTGGTGCACGACAGCGTCGTTATCAAAAGCGGTGAAGGAGGAATCACCCTCGGTAACCACAACCGATGAACTAACCTTCCAGATTAACATCAGAAGTGCTGACGAGGTATCACCCTCGGCATTCGATAGTAACCCAGTAGTGGCGTACAACTAAGGGGGTGACGTGCGGTGCCGGGGCCTGGTCTTCAATCCCGATAACCGGGTCTTCTGATAATCCAGCGGGGCAGTCGGGACAAGTGGGGTCAATGATAGGTCTCTACCCAGCCTATACTAGACAGTTTAGGATAAGCAGGTAAGGTTTCAATAGCAGGTTACAATAAACAGGCTATGCATCAGAATAGGTAAAGCAGTAGCAGCAGCATTTCTAATGCAAGCATGAGAGAGAAAGAATAGGCGATATCGATATGCTCAAGGGGGGTGCTTGCCTGGAAGCTCTGCCGAAAAGGAAGAAGGGTCGTCGTCGACGTAGTCGATCACAGTGGCATCGGCGCCAGTCTCGGGGTCTACCGGAGAAGAAGAGGGGGGAAGAAACAGTAAATACGGAGCAAACAAAGCATCACAAAACATAACGAGGCAATATGCGATGCTAGGTATGCCCTAACGCGGTACTAGGCAATGCCTGTGAAGGGGGAAAAACATCCGGGAAGTATTCCCGGTGTTAGGCATTTTCGGACAGATGGACCGGAGGGGGAAGGTTGCTTGTTCGCTATGCTAGGGACGTGTGGTGGACTAATGGACTACGTATTCGGATTCGTCTCGTTGTTCTGAGCAACTTTCATGTACAAAGTATTTTCATCCGAGTTACGGATTATTTAATATTAATTTTCAAAGTTTTAATTCATTTTTTAGATTTAACAGAATTAATTTTAATTAGAAAATGCAATTATGATGTCAGCATGATGTCAGGGTGATGTCAGTAGTCAACTAGTCAGTTGACTTAGTCAAACTGACGTGTGGGCCCCACTGGTCATAGGCTGTTCACTAATTAATCAAGTTAATTAGTTTAATTAACAGATTAATTAGGTTAAATTAATTAATTAATTAATTAATGATATTTATTATTATTATTATTAACGTTCTGGGCTGGGCCCCGTTTGTCATAGGTACAGGGGGCGGGCCCAGCTGTCTGTGGCCCCTAGGGCCTTATCGGGCGCCAGGAACGAGCGCTGGGCGCGGGCGCTGCCCAGACCGCACGGGCGCATGCCCAGGGCCGCTGCAACAGCCACTGCAGGGGCGGCGCGCGTCGGCCGGCGAGCAGGGGGCCGCGGGCGAGGACCGGCGACGTCGGCCGTCGGCGCCGCAGCGTGTGGCCAGTGGGCGGAGGAGCCGGAGCTCCGATGGGCGCGCGGGGAAAGGCGCCGGCGGTAGTAGCCATACACAGCAGCACAGTAGAGGCAGGGTGGGGGGAAAACGACAGCGGACGGGGCGGCGGGAGCGCGGGCAAGGCCTCGCGCGGGCGGTGGACACGGCGAGCGGGGTGGAGGGGTGGCGGCTGCGAGGTGCGGCCGGGCACAGCGCCGCTCGACCGGGCGCGCGGCTGCGTGGCGACGGCTAGTAGTGGCCGCGGGGTCGGGCGCGATGGCCATCCAGGGGAGGAGTTGGGGAGCGACAGTGCTAGGCGGGAGCAGCGGCGGGAGCGTGGCGGCAACGACGGCAAGGCGATGGGATCGGGGCAGTTGCCCGATCCAGAGAGGGAGAGGGATCGAGTGGGGGGGGGGCCTCACAGGGGGCCAGACGGGGAGGGCAGTGTGCTCGGGGTGGATGGCGAGGCGAGGGGAAGCCGTCGACGGAGCGTCCGACGCGGGTCGGGGCGTGGCGACGCCGGCGAAGACGGTGGGGCGTCGTCGAGGCTGCGGGGATCGACGACGAGGTCGGGGCGCCGTGCCCCGATCCAGATCCAGGGGGGATGAGAGGAGTGGGGGACATGTGGGAGGGTAGCGGTTTAGGGTTCGACCGGGGTGGGGGTTAGTAGGGGGCGGCTGGGCCGGCCTGGTTGGCCCGGTGGCCAGCTGAGCCGAGGCCCAGCGAGGGGGGGGGGGGGTTGCCCCCTTTTTCTTTTATTTGTTTTGTCTTTTCTTTTTTTACTTATTTTTCTTCTTTATTTTAGTTTTCTATTTTCTTTACTATATATTTTAGTTTTATAAAATATCTAAACATCACCTAAATTAATGTTGCCAAATATGCTACTGCCAATAAAAGTTTGGCACTAAACAAATTAGTTTGTAATTTTATAATTTATCAAAAGTATTTAATTAATTATTTAAGCCACTGTTTTATTTATTGTGGGGCATTTAAACCTTTTATAAAAATGTGGATTCTCCATCATAATTATTTATGCAAAATCTGGCACAACCCGAACATTTTAGTTTTAATATTTGAAAACCTTTATCGTTTGACTTGATTTTGAATTTTGAATTCGAACGGGATTTGAATCAAAGGGGAATCTAGCAACAGTAATTGTGATGACATGGCACCATTAGCGTGTGGATACTGTAGCTTAACTACCGGGGTGTTACAAATCTCCTCCACTACAAGAAATCTCGTCCCGAGATTTAAGAGGTGGAGTAAGGGGAGAGGTTTGGTTACGAATCTAACGAATCTTCTCAGAGAAGTCGACCCATTGCGTTGATGTCTTCATTTCTCTGCTTCAGGTCATCATGATGAAGTTGTCATTCTTCCTTCAGTATCCTCACCGTACTTACAAAGGGTCAAGGTGTAACTCGACAATGATAGAATGCTTAAAGGGATAATCATATGGAGGTTATCCCATGAATGAACGCATGGGTATCTCTCGAGTTGAAACTTTAGAAAACATCGAGAGCAAGGTAAGAAGTTACAATAAAGAGTTTCAAGTGGGTAGACAATCATTCGAAGTCTGAACCAGAGTGAGAAAGGGGTTCAGACCAGCGAGAGTAAGTATTGCGTCTGATACCATAATAGAGTACTAGGAAGGTGGCTCATGAATTAAATATGAAGCCAAGCGTGAGGAATAACTTTTAGAAACAGGGGTGTACGGGAGAGTCAGGTTTCGATCCTGTGGATCTGTGGGTTATGGGCCCACCATGTGGTTTAAAAGTAGGAAGGGTGCTGACATCTTACACGATCATGATAGCAAGACATGTCAGAGAACAGCCTGTCAGTTATGTCGGCAACAACGTCGGTACCAAGGGCGAGGGACAAAGAGAACCATCTTCCTGCTTGTTAAACGAGGCAGACCAATAGGCAAAGTTCTCGTCCATTGGTGGTTACCGGAATGTCATCAACAATAGTAGCAGGGTCTTACGGACAGAGTGGTACAACAAGGTGCTTACCTAAGCAGGGAATTATTGCTGCTCAGTTAAGTCAGATTACAAGAATGGTTAAACAAAACAATGGAAAGGATAATATGATTAGTATATTAATCAGAACAATAGAAAGGAAAATGTGTTTATACCCGAATATCAAGAGTATATCTTTCGCAAGGAAAGGCATAGCATGATATACATGATAAGGCTCCAAGTATGAAACAATTTAGACAAAGGGGCAAGGAAATTATGAGGTTTACCCATACAACAGTATTTGAATAATTGATCAAGAAAATTCAGCATTGCGCTTCTAATGTTCTTGTTGATAATCAGAGTACCACAAACATGCTTCGGGATAGCATTGAGATGGTCATCGGTTAAAGGTCGGACGTTGGGAACACAAAGGATCCATCGGGAATTTTTAGAACATCTCATACAATTTTACCAGGAAAAAGATGAGGATGTGGCCGATGGGTTAAACAGCAATCCATCGACATGTCACAAAGGATGTATTTCCAGAATTTATATGAACAAGTTTGTGTTGGGGGGAAGACAAGAATGTTGTCGGTGATAACACAAATCAACGAGGGGTAAGGATGGTATTTCTCACCATGAATTCGATTGATATCCTGGAAGAGATCAAAATGTTGATGATGATCACGACACAATTGTCGAGAGATTTCATGAAGATGTAATCGAGCCGTGATGACATCAAGTCAAAAGAATGATGAAGCGAAAGGTTATTGGGACCACGGGTGTGGCACAAACTTGAAATCAAGCTTGCTGTTCCAGGCGAAATGATATGATGAGGAAGATCGACGTAGGCTTAGCTCATCGTTGGAAATTGTGCTCCGGGAAGAAGGACGAGGTAGCAAAATTTAAATTTAGTATGATAATGATATAGCTGATCAGGCTAGGAATGACTTGAAGGATTATTAAAATCGTAAGCAACGATAATTACTTAGAGTTATTGAATCGGAGTGCGGAATCGATTCACTTATCGGTGTCATGGAGTGAATAACAGCTCATAACCCGGGGAAAATTGGAATCGAAGAGAATTAATAGTTGATGAAGAACTCATAAGAGGTTATGTAGTTCCGGGATATTTCCGAAAACCAGAGGGTAATACTCGAAGGTTGGGCAGAATAGAGGTTGGATAGGTGTATTGATCTGCAGAAGACAAGTACTTCAACTTGTTCGAGAAATGGGATCAAAGAAGAACAACATGGTCGGAACTACGATTGCGAAGGACCAATTCCCAGATATAAGATGAACTTACACCAAGGGGATAATTAATTTAAGAGAAGCTCCATGATAAGATCTACATCGTGTCCATGGGCATGAACACAAAGTTCAAGGTCGACTCCCACTTCTCCAATGCATGACCATTCATTCACTGCTCTTTTTCGAAGAAATTGTAGTGCTGAAGATTTATCTGGTGAAGCACCAGAAGAGTATGACTCGCATAACTTTTGAGTTCACACGGATTAGGGAAAGCATAGGTTCAACCCATTGGGGCATCTTAGGAACGTATACCACGAACTTCAGAAGTAAATAACTCAAGCTCGAGAGCAGAGCAAGGTTGGCAAAGCAGAGAATACAATTTACCAAAGGCAATATGTATCAGGGGAAAACTCACAAGATTTTGGATGTTAAGGACATTGTCGGATGATAACTCATCAAAGGATCTGACGGTCCATAACGGAGCTGACGTGAGCATAGGCACACAACCAGAAGAAGAGTCAATGCAAAGGCATTAATTCAAAGCTCAAATGCAAAGGAGTTATGATTTCCAAAGCAAGGGATCAGAAGCAATCGCTCTGATTAAGGATGGTTAATTGAATAGACTTAGGGGTACAAGCGACGGCAAATAGATTGGTCGAGAATCCAGCTCATGTTCGGGACGATGTTTGAGCCGAAAAGAAAATTTCTAAGGATTAAGTGATGATTACGAGTATTCACACACACATTGAATCCATAGGAACAGAATGACAGTCACAAAGGATTTTAGTAAATATTGCTAGACATGTGGAATTAACCATAGTGCAAGCAGGCAAGGAAAATCAAGAGCAATAGGCTGCACAGGATTTTCAGGAGATCAGATAGCATTGCAAAGTATTTTGGAAAGCATATGAACAACTGGGGATGAACGGATCCCTGATAAGTGTGAAGAATTATCCGCAGCGCGAAAAGAAGCTGCAAAGCAGAAGGCACAAAGGATTCTTGGAACAACGGAGAGTACTAGGGGTATCTTGTAACAACAGGAGCAACTGGGGATGAAGGTACAAGCGGCAAGGATGTTATTCACAGGGATTATCGGCGGTCAGGAACTGCAAGGCAGTGGGCACAGGGTCTCGGGAAAACATCGAGGAGTATATTCGAAGTCTTTTGAAGAAGCAGGCAACCATCCGGAATGAAGGGGCTCTCCGGGGAAAGTCGTTACGAGAACCTAATGTAGTTAGTAAATTCATTTAACCCTAATAGAAGAGATATCATAGTCCCAGAGTATAGACGAGGAATAAAAGATCCTAACACCATCCAATTGGCGACGTGGGCCCGTAAGCCACACAACCAAGTTAGTTAAACAGTTTTTTAAGTCTAGACTCAACTTCGGCCAAGGAGTTAGAAAGGGGGGGGGGTTCCTATAGGCAGTCGGCTCTGATACCAACTTGTGACGCCCCCGGCTCAATCGTGCACTAATCATACACGCAAATGCACACGATCAAGCCTAAGGACTCACGGGAAGATGTCACAACACAACTCTAAAACATAAATAAAGTCATACAAGCTTTATATTACAAGCCAGGGGCCTCGAGTGCTCGAATACATAAGCTCGCGTACAAGCATCAGCGGAAGCATCAGATATCTGAGTACAGATATAAAAGAAAACACAGATAGGCCCTTAGAAGGCGGGGCAAAAGAAAACACTACGATCGAAAGGCGCAGGCCTCCTGCCTGGAACCCTCCGATCCTACTCCTGGTCGTCGGCCAACTCATAGAAGTAACCACTCTCGAGGTGGTAGTAGCGATCGTCGGCGGGGGCAGCTGTCTCAGGGGCTCCGTCATCTGGTCACGACAAACTAATATGGGGAGAAAAAGAAAGCAAAGCAATCGTGAGTACTCATCCGAAGTACTCAGCAAGCAAGGATCTACACTACATATGCAACATTATCAAAGGGAGGCTGTATAAGTGGACTGAGCTGCAGAAATGCCAGAATAGAGGGGAAAACCTAGTCCTATCGAAGACTAGCATCTTCGTCATCTTCAGCGGTCTTGCAGCATTAGAAGAGTGCAGATTAGCATAATGTAAAGTAATAGTAGTGTCATCAACCTCACCCAGAGATCCTTTCTCGACTCCCTGCGAGAAAGCAATTCCAGAGCCATAGTAGTAGTGTTATCAACCTCGCCCAGAGATACTTCCTCGACTCCCCGCGAGAAAGTAATCCCAGAGCCATACTCATCACAAGAATCCAGTTCTAGTTGTATCGATCGGGATACAACTCCGAGTGTCCTTTACCGTAGGACCGGCTATCGATAGATGTGTTCTTCCCTGCAGGGGTGCACCAACTTACCCACCACGCTCGCTTAACTCCGGCCAGACACACTTTTCCGGGTCATGCCCGGCCTCGGCCAAACGATACACCACAACCCTACCTACAGCTCAGCAGAGAGGTCCTCGTCGGTCTATATCCTAAGCGCTCAGGGGTCTTGGGCCATCGCCCTGTGCACTCCGGGTCGATGTGTGCAGGGTCGGGACGAGCACCACCTCAGTCCTGGATGGCACTGGCCCGGCCCGGCCGCGAGGCTGAACTGGACGTCCGACAGAGCTTTCGGCTGATGCTACGATGCAGAGTGCCCATAACTCTTCCCACGTGATGGTTAGTGCTATCAGGCCAGAGGCCTGCTCGGATCAAATATCCAAATCGTTAGCGGACTAGGGGCTTGCGGTAACGAGCAGAGACTCACGATCGATGTGACCCCGTCGCCCCGTCTCGAGGACTTGCGGCAAGGGCTAAGAATGCCTGGCCACGCCTCATATTCATATCTCGAGCAACCTCCAGGTCAACCCGTCTCCACAACACTCGCCACTTAGGCTCACGCGGGTACCCCTCAGGGTCGACCCGCCTTTCCAAGTAATAGTGTAAAGTCCAGGTATCCGTGTGTCCATATCATCAGGGGAATCCGAGGTATCACCCTCGTTGGATTCCTACTTGATGTATCCGTCAAGGTGAGCTCGGAGGAATCACCCTCGATGGGTTCACACTTGAGGTGGTGCACGACAGCGTCGTTATCGGAAGCGGTGAAGGAGGAATCACCCTCAGTAACCACAACCGATGAACTAACCTACCAGATTAACATCAGAAGTGCTGACGAGGTATCACCCTCGGCACTCGATAGTAACCCAGTAGTGGCGTACAACTAAGGGGGTGATGTGCGGTGCCGGGGCCTGGTCTTCAATCCCATTAACCGGGTCTTCTGATAATCCAGCGGGGCAGTCGGGACAAGTGGGGTCACTGATAGGTCTCTACCCAGCCTATACTAGACAGTTTAGGATAAGCAGGTAAGGTTTCAATAGCAGGTTACAATAAATAGGCTATGCATCAGAATAGGTAAAGCAGTAGCAGCAGCATTTCTAATGCAAGCATGAGAGAGAAAGAATAGGCGATATCGGTATGCTCAAGGGGGGGTGCTTGCCTGGAAGCTCTGCCGAAAAGGAAGAAGGGTCGTCGTCGACGTAGTCGATCACAGTGGCATCGGTGCCGGTCTCGGGGTCTACCGGAGAAGAAGAGGGGGGAAGAAACAGTAAATACGGAGCAAACAAAGCATCACAAAACATAACGAGGCAATACACGGTGCTAGGTATGCCCTAACGCGGTACTAGGCAATGCCGACGAAGGGGGAAAAACATCCGGGAAGTATTCCCGGTGTTAGGCATTTTCGGACAGATGGACCGGAGGGGGAAGGTTGCCTGTTGGCTATGCTAGGGACGTGTGGTGGACGAACAGACTGCGTATTCGGATTCGTCTTGTTGTTCTGAGCAACTTTCATGTACAAAGTATTTTCATCCGAGTTACGGATTATTTAATATTAATTTTCAAAGTTTTAATTCCTTTTTTAGATTTAACAGAATTAATTTTAATTAGAAAATGCAATTATGACATCAGCATGATGTCAGGGTGATGTCAGCAGTCAACTAGTCAGTTGACTTAGTCAAACTAACGTGTGGGCCCCACTGGTCATAGGTTGTTCACTAATTAATCAAGTTAATTAGTTTAATTAACAGATTAATTAGGTAAGTTAATTAAGTTAATTAATTAATTAATTTAAATATTAATGATATATTATTATTAACGTTCTGGGGCTGGGCCCCGTTTGTCATAGGTACAGGGGGCGGGCCCAGCTGTCTTTGGCCCCTGGGGCCTTAGCGGGCGCCAGGAACGGGCGCTGGGCGCGGGCGCTGCCCAGACCGCACGGGCGCACGCCCAGGGCTGCGGCAACAACCACTGCAGGGGCGGCGCGCGTCGGCCGGCGAGCCGGGGGCTGCGGGCGAGGACCGGCGACGTCGGCCGCCGGTGCAGCAACATGTGGCCAGTGGGCGGAGGAGCCGAAGCTCCGACGGGCGCGCGGGGAAAGGCACCGGCGGTAGTAGCCGTACGCAGTAGCACAGCAGAGGCAGGGCGGGGGGAAAACGACAGCGGACGGGGCGGCGGGAGCGCGGGCAAGGCCTCGCGCGGGCGTTGGACACGGCGAGCGGGGTGGAGGGGTGGCGGCCGCGAGGTGCGGCCGGGCACAGCGCCGCTCGGCCAGGCGCGCGGCGTCGGCTAGTAGTGGCCGCGGGGTCGGGCGTGATGGCCATCCAGGGGAGGCTTTGGGGAGCGACAGTGCTAAGCGGGAGCAGGGGCGGGAGCGTCGCGGCAACGACGGCAAGGCGATGGGATCGGGGCAGTTGCCTGACCAGAGAGGGAGAGGGATCGAGTGGGGGGGGGGGCGGCTCACAGGGGGCCATACGGGGAGGGCAGCGTGCTCGGGGTGGATGGCGAGGCGAGGGGAAGCCGTCGAGGGAGCGTCCAACGCGGGTCGGGGCGTGGCGACGCCGGCGAAGACGGTGGGGCGGCGCCAGGTGGCGTCGAGGCGGCGGGGATCGGCGACGGGGTCGGGGCGTCGTGGCCTGATCCAGATCCTGGGGGGATGAAAGGAGTGGGGGACGTGTGGGAGGGTAGCGGTTTAGGGTTCGACCGGGGTGGGGTTTAGTAGGGGACGGCTGGGCCGGCCTTGTTGGCCCGGTGGCCAACTGAGCCGAGGCCCAGCGAGGGGGGGGGGGTTGCCCCCTTTTTCTTTTATTTGTTTTGTCTTTTCTTTTTTTAACTTATTTTTCTTCTTTATTTTAGTTGTTTTTTCTTTACTATATATTTTAGTCTTATAAAATATCTAAACATCACCTAAATTAATGTTGCCAAATATGCTACTGCCAATAAAAGTTTGGCACTAAACAAATTAGTTTGTAATTTTATAATTTATCAAAAGTATTTAATTAATTGTTTAAGCCACTATTTTATTTATTGTGGGGCATTTAAACCTTTTATTAAAATGTGGATTCTCCATCATAATTATTTATGCAAAATCTGGCACTACCCGAACATTTTAGTTTTAATATTTCAAAACCTTTATCGTTTGACTCTATTTTGAATTTTGAATTCGAACGGGATTTGAATCAAAGGGGAATCTAGCAACAGTAATTGCGATGACATGGCACCATTAGCGCGTGGATACTGTAGCTTAACTACCGGGGTGTTACAAGGCCCTCCACAATTTCCTAAAGGAAAATTAGGATATATTCGCCTGGCATCCTACCGATATGCCAGGGATACCCCGCAGGCTTACCGAGCATAGTGATATTTCTCCAACGTATCTATAATTTTTGATTGTTCCATGCTATTATATTATCTGTTTTGGATGTTTTATATGCATTAATATGCTATTTTATATTATTTTTGGGACTAACCTATTAACCTAGAGCCCATTGCCAGTTTATGTTTTTTTCCTTGTTTTTGAGTTTTACAAAAAAAGAATATCAAACGGAGTCCAAATGGAATAAAACTTTCGCGATGATTTTTCTTGGACCAGAAGACACCCACGTAACTTGGAGAGAGGGCCAGAAGAGTCCCGAGGAGGCCACAAGCTTCTAGGGCACGCCCCAGGGTGGTGCCCTAAGGGCTTGTGGGCCCCTCGGGTGTCCTCCAACCCTAATTCCACCTCTATAAATTCCAAAATATTCCCCAAACATCAGAAGCGTCAACCAAAATACTTTTTCGCCGCCGCAAGCCTCTGTTCCCGTGAGATCCCATCTTGGGGCCTTTTCCGGCGATCTGCCAGAGGGGGATTCGATCACGGAGGGCCTCTACATCAACCTTGCTGCCCTTCCGATGATGCGTGAGTAGTTTACCACAGACCTACGGGTCCATAGCTAGTAGCTAGATGGCTTCTTCTCTCTTTTTTATCTTCAATACAATGTTCTCCTCGGTGTTCTTGGAGATCTATTCGATGTAATACTTTTTTGCGGTGTGTTTCTTGAGATCCGATGAATTGTGGATTTATGGTCAGATTATCTATGAATATTATTTGAGTCTTCTTTGAACTCTTTTATGCATGATTAAGATATCTTTGTATTTCTCTTCGAACTATCGGTTTGGTTTGGCCAACTAGATTGGTTTTTCTTGCAATGGGAGAGGTGCTTAGTTTTGGGTTCAATCTTGCGGTGTCCTCACCCAGTGACAGAAGGGGTAGCGAGGCACGTAATGTATTGTTGCCATCAAGGATAAAAATATGGGGGTTATATCATATTGCTTGAGTTTATCCCTCTACATCATGTCATCTTACTTAAGGTGTTACTCCGTTCTTATGAACTTAATACTCTAGATGCATGCTGGATAGCTGTCGATGCATGGAGTAATAGTAGTAGATGCTGGCAGGAGTCGGTCTACTTGTCACGGACGTGATGCCTATATTCATGATCATTGCCTTAGATATCGTCATAACTTTGTGCTTTTCTATCAGTTACTCAACAGTAATTTGTTTACCCACCGTATGCTATCTTCAAGAGAGAAGCCTCTAGTGAAACCTATGGCCCCGGGTCTATTTTCCATCATATATTTTCAGATCTATAAACCAAAAACCCAAAAAATACTTTGCTGCACTTTATTTATATTTACTTTAGTTTGCTCTTTTATTTATCTTTTATACCTATCTCTACTAGATCTCACTTTTGTTCGTGACCGTGAAGGGATTGACAACCCCTTTTTCGCGTTGTGTGCAAGTGTTTGTTAGTTTGTGCATGTGCATAGATTGGAGACTTGCTTGTGCCTCCTACTGGATTGATACCTTGGTTCTTAACTGATGGAAATACTTATCTCTACTTTGCTGCATCACCCTTTCCTCTTCAAGTGAAAAATCAACGCAAGCTCAAGAAGTAGCAGGAAGAATTTCTGGCGCCATTGCCGGGGAGGTTCTACATCAAGCCTACCAAGTACCCATCATAAACTCTCATCTCTTGCACTTACATTATTTGCCATTTGCATCTCGTTTCCTCTCCCCCACACCTAAAATGTTTTCAGAAAAATACTAAAATATTTGCCTTTTTATTTACCTTCTTTCATTCGTCTTCTCGTTTGCCTTTATGTCTTACTTGGTTTGTTTGCTTGTTCGCTCGGTATATTTGTGTGTTTATTGAAAATCAAGAACAAAAAGTTTATGGATCCTTATGCACTTGATAATCTTTTTAAGAGATCCAATTATGATGAACCTATTGCTAGTGATTTGAGTGCACTAGATTATCTTTATGGAGTTTTGTTTGAAATTCGCGAATCTGAAAATTGTGATGAAGTGCTAAAAGAAGAAATTTATAAAGTGATTCACAATAGTTCCTTGAATGAAAAGCATGATTGCAATGATGTTATTATAAATTATATTAATGTCAATTTTTCTAATAATATGCAAAACCCCAAGCTTGGGGATGCTAATTTTGCTATGTCCACTACTTATTGCAATGATCATGATTGGGGTGATAATGCTTCTTATGATCTTGAAAATTTATTTAAGCCTCATGATGAATATGTTTGCAATAATATTGAAAGTGGGTTTGGAAGAGTGTCAACTCTAGGCAATAATGATCCCACTACTTTGGAGCATGATCAATCTTATGAAATTTTTGATAAAAGTGGGTTTGGAGACGTCATGACTTTATTTGATGATAATCTCACTATTTTGGAAGAGTGTCAACTTTGCATGCATGTGGATCATGTAGAGAAAATTTTATGTGATAGCTATATTGCTGAATTTGATAATGATCCTACATGTAATTATTATGAGAGAGGAAAATATGGTTCTACAAATTTTCATGTCACTAAATTACCTCTCGTTATGTTGAGATTGCTATTGTTTCTTTCTTCTTCCTTGCATATGCTAGTTTTTCCTTGTCTTGATAATTTGTTTTCTTATAAAATGCCTATGCATAGGAAGTATTTTAGACTTAAACTTGTTTTTCACATGCCACATGATGCTCTCTTCATGTTTCAATTGCTATCTTTCATGTGATCATCATTAAAATTACCAACGCCTAGCTAAAAGGCTTTAAAGAAAAGCGCATGTTGGGAGATAACCCAATATTTTTCTTTTATGTTTTTATGTGTATAAACATTATTACCTCTGTAATAATTGTGTTTTGGTGTTTCAATTAGTGTTTGAGCCAAGTAAGACCTTTGGGATGGTCTACGGTGATAGTTGATTTGATCTTGCTGAAAAACAGAAACTTTTGCGCTCATTGCCAAAAAATTAGAAAATCACAGGATGTGCTTTTGATCTGAATTTTTTACAAAAGATTTATATACAAATTTCCCAGATTTTCCCAATTTTTAAGAATTTTTGGAGTTACAGAAGTATACAAAATTTCCAGATTACTACAGACTGTTCTTTTTTGGACAGATTCTGTTTTCTATGTGTTGTTTGCTTATTTTGATGAATCTATGGGTAGTATCGGGGGGGTATGAACCATGGAGAAGTTGGAATACATTATATATAACACCAATATAAATTAATAATGAGTTCACAACAGTACCAAGAGTGGTGATTTATTTTATTATACTAACGGATCTTATGAGTTTTCTGTTGAGTTTTGTGTTGTGAAGTTTTCAAGTTTTGTGTAAAAATTTGATG
This sequence comes from Thinopyrum elongatum, assembly GCA_011799875.1. Taxonomy (NCBI): domain Eukaryota; kingdom Viridiplantae; phylum Streptophyta; class Magnoliopsida; order Poales; family Poaceae; genus Thinopyrum; species Thinopyrum elongatum. The sequence goes on from CM022299.1 coordinate 84,657,359, forward strand.
GACAACGGAATAAGGAGTGGGAAGAGCCTATGCTTGGGGATGCCCAAGTCACCCCAAGGTAATATTCAAGGACAACCAAGCATCTAAGCTTGCGGATGCCCTGGATGGCATCCCCTCTTTTGTCTTCAATCCATCGATAAATTTACTTGAAGCTATATTTTTATTCACCACATGATATGTGTTTTGCTTGGAGCGTCTTGTATGATATGAGTCTTTGATTTTTAGTTTTCCACAATCATCCTTTCTGTACACACCTTTTGAGAGGGACACACATTAATTGTGAATTTATTAGAATACTCTATGTGCTTCACTTATATCTTTTGAGCTAGGCAGTTTGCTCTAGTACTTCACTTATATCTTTTTAGAGCATGGTGGTGGCTTTATTTTATAGAAATTGTTGAACTCTCATGCTTCACTTATATTATTTTGAGAGTCTTAAACAGCGTGGTAATTTGCTTAGGTTATGAAATTAGTCCTAATATGATGGGCATCCAAGAGGGATATAATAAAAACTTTCATATAAAGAGCATTAAATAGATGAGAAGTTTGATTCCTTGCATTTATTTTGAGATATAAAGATGGTGATATTAGAGTCATGCTAGTGAGTAATTGTGGATTGGTATAAATACTTGTGTTAAAGTTTGTGATTCCCGTAACATGCACGTATGGTGAACCGTTATGTGATGAAGTCGGAGCATGATTTATTTTTTGATTGTCTTCCTTATGAGTGGCAGTCGGGGATGAGCGATGGTCTTCTCCCACCAATCTATCCCCCTAGGAGCATGCATGTAGTACTTTGTTTTGATGGCTAATAAATTTTTGCAATAAGTATGTGAGTTCTTTATGACTAATGTTGAGTCCATGGATTATACGCACTCTCACCCTTCCACCATTGCTAGCCTCTCTAGTACCGCGCAACTTTTGCCGGAGCATTAAAACCACCATATACCCTTCCTAAAAACAGCCACCATACCTACCTATTATGGCATTTCCATAGCCATTCCGAGATATATTTCCATGCAACTTCTACCGTCCCGTTTATTATGACACATACCATCATTGTCATATTGCTTTGCATGATCATGTAGTTGGCCTAGTATTTGTGGCAAGGCCACCATTCATATTTTTTATACATGTCACTCTTGATCATTGCACATCCCGGTACACCGCTGGAGGCATTCATATAGAGTCATATCTTGTTCTAGTATCGACTTGTAATTCTTGAGTTGTAAGTAAATAAAGTGTGATGATCATCATTATTAGAGCATTGTCCCATGTGAGGAAAGGATGATGGAAGCTATGATTCCCTCACAAGTTGGGATGAGTCTCCGAACTTTATAAAAAATAAAAGAGGCCAAAGAAGCCCAAACAAAAAAAACAGAAAAGAACAAATGAGAGAAGGGACAATGTTACTACCCTTTTTCCACACTTATGCTTCAAAGTAGTACCATGATCTTCATGATAGAGAGTCTCCTATTTTGTCACTTTCATATACTAGTGGGAATTATTCATTATAGAACTTGTCTTGCATATTCCAATGATGGGCTTCCTCAAATTGCCCTAGGTCTTCGTGAGCAAGCAAGTTCGATGCACACCCACTTAGTTTCTTTTTGAGCTTTCATACACTTATAGCTCTAGTGCATCCGTTGAATGGCAATCCCTACTCACTTGCATTGATATCAATTGATGGGCATCTCCATAGCCCATTAATTTGCTTAGTTGATGTGAGATTTTCTCCTTCTTTTTGTCTTCTCCACAACCACCATATTCTATTCCACCTATAGTGTTATATCCATGGCTCACGCTCATGTATTGCGTGAAAGTTGAAAAAGTTTGAGAACACCAAAAGTATGAAACAATTGCTTGGCTTGTCATCGGGGTTGTGCATGATGAAATACTTTGTGAGAGGAAGATGGAGCATAGCCAGACTATATGATTTTGTAGGGATAACTTTCTTTGGCCATGTTATTTTGAGAAGACATGATTGCTTTATTAGTATGCTTGAAGTATTATTATTTTTATGTCAATATTAAACTTTTGTTTTGAATCTTATGGATCTGAATATTCATGCCACAATAAAGAGGATTACATTGATAAATGTGTTAGGTAGCATTCCACATCAAAAATTCTGTTTTTATCATTTACCTACTCGAGGACGAGCAGGAATTAAGCTTGGGGATGCTTGATACGTCTCCAACATATCTATAATTTTTTATTGTTCCATGCTATTATATTATCTATTTTGGATGTTTTATATGCATTAATATGCTATTTTATATTATTTTTGGGACTAAGCTATTAACCTAGAGCCCAGTGCCAGTTTCTGTTTTTTCCTTGTTTTTGAGTTTTACAGAAAAGGAATATCAAATGGAGTCCAAACGGAATAAAACTTTAGATGATTTCTTTTGGCCCAGAAGACACCCACGTAACTTGGAGAGAGGGCCAGAAGAGTCCCGAGGAGGCCACAAGCCTCTGACGCTTTTCTTTCATATTTTATTCTTTCTTTTATTTTTTGTCTTCTTCCGAGAAACCCTGGGGCGCGCACTGAGGGCTTGTGGGCCCCTCGGGTGTCCTCCAACCCTAATTCCACCTCTATAAATTCCAAAATATTCCCCAAACATCAGAAGCTTCTACCAAAATACTTTTCCGCTGCATCAAACCACTGTTCCCATGAGATCCCATCTTGGGGCCTTTTCTGGCGATCTGCCGGAGGGGGATTCGATCACGGAGGGCCTCTACATCAACCTTGCTGCCCTTCCGATGATGCATGAGTAGTTTACCACAGACCTACGGGTCCATAGCTAGTAGCTAGATGGCTTATTCTCTCTCTTTGATCTTCAATACAATGTTCTCCTCGATGTTCTTGGAGATCTATTCGATGTAATACTTTTTGCGGTGTGTTTGTTGAGATCCGATGAATTGTGGATTTATGATCAGATTATCTATGAATATTATTTGAGTCTTCTATGAACTCTTTTATGCATGATTAAGATATCTTTGTATTTCTCTTCGAACTATCGGTTTGGTTTGGCCAACTAGATTGGTTTTTCTTGCAATGGGAGAGGTGCTTAGTTTTGGGATCAATCTTGCGGTATCCTCACCCAGTGACAGAAGGGGTAGCGAGGCACGTATTGTAGTGTATTGTTGCCATCAAGGATAAAAAAGATGGGGGTTATATCATATTGCTTGAGTTTATCCCTCTACATCATGTCATCTTACTTGAGGCGTTACTCCGTTCTTATGAACTTAATACTCTAGATGCATGCTGGATAATGGTCGATGTGTGGAGTAATAGTAGTAGATGCAGGCAGGAGTCGGTCTACTTGTCACGAACATGATGCCTATATTCATGATCATTGCCTTAGATACCGTCATAACTTTGCGCTTTTCTATCAATTGCTCAACGGTAATTTGTTTACCCACCGTATGCTATCTTCAAGAGAGAAGCCTCTAGTGAAACCTATGGCCCCCGGGTCTATTTTCCATCATATATTTTTAGATCTATAAACCAAAAAACCCAAAAATATTTTGCTGCACTTTATTTATATTTACTTTAGTTTGCTCTTTTATTTATCTTTTATACCTATCTCTATTAGATCTCACTCTTGTTCGTGACCGTGAAGGGATTGACAACCCCTTTTTCGCGTTGTGTGCAAGTGTTTGTTAGTTTGTACAGGTGCATAGATTGGAGACTTGCTTGTGCCTCCTAATGGATTGATACCTTGGTTCTTAACTAAGGGAAATACTTATCTCTACTTTGCTCCATCACCCTTTCCTCTTCAAGGGAAAAATCGACGCAAGCTCAAGAAGTTGCACATAGCTTGAACATCTTGAAGGGCTATAAGCCCGTCAAGCAAGCACTTCGGTGTTTTTCCGAACCCAAGCATGAAGCAATGGGCGAGGAACTTGCCAAACTTCTTGAGGCCGGATTCATACGCGACATCAAACACCCTGACTGGCTTGCCAACCTGGTCATGGTACCAAAGAAGGATAGGTCATGGCGCCTGTGCGTCAACTTCAAAGACCTCAATAAGGCTTGCCCCAAGGACCCCTTCCATTATCACACATTGACTATATCGTGGATGCCACATCCGAACATGATTCATTGTGCTTCCTAGATGCCTACTCGGGATATCATCAAATAAAGATGAAAGACTCTGACCAAGCCGCAACAACATTTATCACGCCCTATGGGCCGTTTTGCTTCAACACAATGCCTTTTGGGATGAAGAATGATGGCGCTACATACCAGCACATGATTCAATCATGCCTGAAAAAACATATCGGAAAAACCGTCGAGGCCTACGTTGACGATGTGGTTGTCAAAACTAAACATGTCGGACAGTTGGTCGACAACCTCCGCGCTACATTTGCGAGCCTGCGGGAATATCAAATTAAACTCAACCCGGAGAAATGTGTCTTCGGAGTTCCAGTGGGCAAGCTCCTCAGCTTCATCGTATCTAGTCGAGGAATCAAAGCCAACCCGGCAAAAATAAGAGCCTTGGCCCGATTAGAGGTGCCAACTGAGCTCAAGCATGTTCAAAAACTAGCAGGTGGCATAGTGGCACTAAGTCATTTCATCTCAAGACTCGGTGTAAAAGCCTTACCTCTGTATAGGCTGCTTAAACAAACAAAGACCTTCAAATGGACCGAGGAGGCATTGGCGGCCCTAGAAGACATCAAGGCCCTCCTCGCCACAAACCCAATCTTGGCAGCACCAGGCATTTGCGAGCCGATGATATTGTAAATCCCGACCACAAACTAGGTGGTCAGCGCAGTACACATGGTCGAACAAGATATGGAGGGCCACAAGTTCAAAGTCCAAAAACTCATCTTTTACGTCTCCGAGGTCTTAACCACGTGCAAGACACGCTACCCTCACTATCAAAAGACAGCATACGCCGTCTTCATGGCATCACGAGATCTTTAACCATAGCAATACTAGGTTCTAATTTAATTTGTTTAGAGGGTCTAGGTGCTCTAATATTACTTTTGTTAACCATGGTTGAAACCTTAGCATGTTCCTTTATCCTAATAGGGAACGGTGGTTTGTCAACATAAGGAGTAGGCACAACTAGATCAACATTGTAAATGATAGTTTCATCTTTAACTATAACTGGCTCCTCAGTCTTTTCTGTAACAGGTGGATGAAATTTAAACCATTTCTCCTTAGGGAGATCAACATGAGTAGCAAATGATTCACAGAAAGAGGCTACTATCTAAGAGTCAAGTCCATATTTAGTGCTAAACTTGTGAAAAGCATTGGTATCCATAAAAGATTTAACACAATCGAACTTAAGGGTTATACCTGACTCATTACCTTTGTCGAGTTTCCAATCTTCAGAGTTGCATTTAATTCTTTCCATAAGGTTCCATCTGAATTCAATAGTTTTCTTCATAAAAGAGCCAGTCGAAGAAGAATCGAGCATGGTTTGATTGTCATGAGAAAGCCGAGCATAAAAATTCTCTAAGATAATTTCCTTCGAGAGCTCATGATTGGGGCATGTACACATCATGTATTTAAGCCCCCCAAGCTTGAGCGATACTTTATCCTTCATGAGACCAAAAATTATATATGTAATTCCGATCACGATGAACTAGATGCATAGGATACAACTTTTGATGAAATTCCAATTTCAATCGATTCCAGTCCCAAGCTCCAATTTCGTCACATAGCCTATACCACATCAATGCTCCCCCCAAAGATAAAGGGAAAACCTTCTTCTTAACTTCATCTCCGGGTAAACCTGCAAGCTTAAATAATCCACAAACTTCATCCACATAGATCAGGTGCATATCAGGATGTAGTGTTCCATCTCCTACATAAGGATTAGCTAGCAGTTTCTCTATCGTACCGGAAGGAATTTCATAACCAATATTTTCAGTAGGTGTAGTAGGTTGAGGAGCAAATCTTTGTGCTTCCGATCGAGGTGAAGATACCCCGAACAAACCCCTCAAAGGATTCTTTTCCATAGTAACAAGTAACAATAAATTTTAGCACGTAATATAAAGTTTTCCTTAGCTAATTCCACTTACCAAAGGCGCTTCACTCCCCGGCAACGGCGCCAGAAAAGAGTCTTGATGGCCCACAAGTATAGGGGATCAATCATAGTCATTTCGATAAGTAAGAGTGTCGGACCGAACGAGGAGCAGAAGGAAATGACAAGCGGTTTTTAGCAAGGTATTTTCTGCAGGCACTGAAATTGTCGGTAACAGATAGTTTGATAGCAAGATAATTTGTAACGAGCAAGTAGTAGTAATGGTAACAAAAGTGCAGAAGGGTAGCCCAATCCTTTTTGTATCTAAGTACAGGCTGGAAAGGTCTCTTAAAATAAGCAAAGCGTTCTTGAGGACACATAGGACTTTCATCTAGTCACTTTCATCATGTTTGTTTGATTCGCGTTCGCTACTTTGATAATATGATATGTGGGTGGACCGGTGCTTGGGTGCTATTCTTACTTGAACTAGCCTCCCACTTATGATTAACCCCTCTCGCAAGCATCCGCAACTACGAAAGAAGAATTAAGATAAAATCTAACCATAGCATTAAACTTATGGATCCAGACCAGCCCCTTACGGAATAGCGCATAAATTAGGGTTTAAGCTTCTGTCACTCTAGCAACCCATCATATCTAATAACTACTCCACAATGCATTCCTTTAGGCCCAAAGATGCTGAAGTGTCATGTAGTCGACATTCACATAACACCACTAAGGGAATCACAACACACATAACATCAAAATATCGAACGAATACCAAATTCACATGATTACTTATGACAAGACTTCTCCCATGTCCTCAAGAACAAAAGTAACTACTCACAAAACATATTCATGCTCAAGATCAGAGGGGTATTGAATTTCATAATAGATTTGAACATATAATCTTCCACCAAATAAACCATCTAGCATCAACTACGAGATGTAATCAACACTACTAGTCACCCGCGGGTACCAATCTGAGGTTTTGATACAAAGATTGAACACAAGAGATGAACTAGGAATTTGAGATGAGATGGTGCTGTTGAAGATGTTGATGAATATTGGCCCTCCCACAATGAGAGGTGATACGTCTCCAACGTATCTATAATTTTTCCTTGTTCCATGCTGTTATATTATCATTCTTGGATGTTTTACAATCATTTTATAGCAACTTTATATCATTTTTTGGGACTAACCTATTGACATAGTGCCCAGTGCCAGTTGCTGTTTTTTGCTTGTTTTGTACTTCGCCGAAAATGAATACCAAACGGAGTCCAAACGCAGCGGAACATTTTGGAGAATTTTTCTGGACCAGAAGACACCTGTTGGGCCAAAGAAGTACCAGAGGGGGGCTCCGACGGGAGCACAACCCATGCCCAGGTGGGTTGTGCCCACCTTGGTGGCCTCCCGCACCGCCTCTTCGCCCTATAAATACCCAAATATTCAAAAAAACCTACGGGAGTTGACGAAACACAATTCCCGCCACCGCCTCTTCGCCCTATAAATACCCAAATATTCAAAAAAAAAAACTACGGGAGCACAACTCTTTTTGCGGTGTGTTTGTTGGGATCCGATGAACTTTGAGTTTATGATCAGATCTATATCCATGAAAGTTATTTGATTTCTTTGATCTCTTTTATTCATGATTACTTATAGCCTCGTATTTCTTCTTTGATTATTTGGTTTAGTTAGGTCAACTAGATCGATTTTTCTTGCCATGGGAAGAGGTGCTTTGTTATGGGTTCGATCATACGGTGTTCTTTCCCAGTGACAGAAGGGGCAGCAAGACACGCATGTCTTGTTGCTATTAAGGATAACAAGATGAGGGCTATTCCTACATGAATAGATCTCGTCTACATCATGTCATCGTTCTTATTGCATTACTCCGTTTTTCATGAACTTAATACACTAGATGCATGCTAGATAGCGGTCGATGTGTGGAGTAATAGTAGTAGATGCAGGCATGAGTCGGTCTACTAATCTTGGACGTGATGCCTATATAATGATCATTGCCTGGATATCGTCATAATTATTTGATGTTCTATCAATTGCCCAACAGTAATTTGTTTACCCACCGTATGCTATTTTGTTGAGAGAAGCCACTAGTGAAATCTACGGCCCCCGGGTCTATTCTTTATCATATTTGCTTTGAGATCTACTTTTATTCGCATTTATTTCCAGATCTATTATTCCAAAAATACATTGCTGCACTTTTTTGCTATTTATTTTATTTCGTGTTTTATCGAGATCTATTTATCCAATCTATACAATTTTTATCCCGTCAACTTGGCAATTTCTGGCACCGTTACCCGTAGAGGGATTGACAACCCCTCCTAGTCGTCGGGTTGCGAGTATTTGTTATTTGTGTGCAGATACCGTTTACATAGTGTTGCTTGGTTCGTCTACTGGATTAATACCTTGGTTTCATAACTGAGGGAAATACCTACCGTAGTTGTGCAGCATCATCCCTTCCTCTTTGGGGAAATACTGACATAATTCAAGTGACATCAAAAGGAATTTCTGGCGCCGTTGCCGGGGAGGATCGAGTCAAGATAGTCTCCCGACAACTCGCCAATTTCTGGCGCCATTGCCGGGGAGACATCATCAAAATCTATCAGGTTCCTAATCACAAATCTCATCTCCTTGCAATTTACATTATTTGCCATTTGCCTCTCATTTTCATCTCCCCCACTTCACAAAAATTTGCCCTTTTTATACGCCTTCTGTTCGTTTGCCTTTTTCTTGTTTGATCTTTTGTTTGCTTGTGTTACCATGTGCCTTCTATATGCTTGCATCTTCACTTGCTAAAAATCTATTGATATGGATCCCCATCCACTTGCTAATCTTTTTAAAAGATCCAATCATGATGAACCAATTGCTAGTGAGTTGAGTGCACTAGATTATCTTTATGAAGTTTTGCTAGAGATTCGTGAATCTAAAAATTGTGATGAAGAAATTTATGAAGTGATTCATGATAGCTCCTTGAATGAAAAGCATGATTGCAATGATTTTACTATAAATTCTATTAATGTCAATTGTGCTAATAATATGCAAAACCCCAAGCTTGGGGATGCTAATCTTGCTATGTCCACTACTTATTGCAATGATCATGATTTGGGTGATTCTTCTTATGATCTTGAAAATTTATTTAAGCCTCATGATGAATATGATATTGATAATAATGTTTGCAATAATATTGAAAGTGGGTTTGGAAGAGCATCAACTTTCGGTAAAAATAATCCCACATATTTGGAGAGTGTTCAATCTTACGATTTTTTTTACGAAAGTGGGTTTGGAGAGGTCATGACTTTAGTTGATGTTAATCCCATTATCTTGGAAGATTATAAAACTTTTATGCATGTGGATCATGAAGAGAAAATATTATATGATAGATATATTGTTGAATTTGGTTATGATCCTGCATGTAATTATTATGAGAGAGGAAAATATGGTTGTAGAAATTTTCATGTTACTAATTTACCTCTCGTTATGTTGAGATTGCTATTGTTTCTTTGTTCTTCCTTGCATATGCTATATATTTCTTGTCTTGATAATTTGTTTGCTTATAAAATCCCTGTGCATAGGAAGTATGTTAGACTTAAATGTGTTTGTCACATGTATTATGATGCTCTCTTTGTGTTTCAATTCTTGTCTTTCATGCGAGCATCATCAAAATAACCAATGCTTAGCTAGGGGCATAAAACGGTAGCGCTTGTTGGGAGGCAACCCAATGAATAAAAATTAGTTTTGCCTTTTTCTTTCTGTTCTTGAGTGTCTGCACAATTATTCCTCTGTTACGGTTGTGTTTTTTATGTTTTAATTAGTGTTTGTGCCAAGTTAAGCCTTTAGGGTTGCTTTGGGTGATAGTTGATTTGATCCTGTTGAAAAATATAAACTTTTGCTTTTGTAGAAGAATTATTAAAATTCACAGAAGCAACGAAAATTTCTGAATTTATTACACAAGATTGATATAAAAATTTCCTATGTTGTCCTAATTTTTCAGAATGTTTGGAGTTACAAAAGTATGAGAACAATTCACATCTTTACAGACTGTTCTATTTTTGACAGATTCTGTTTTCTTTGCATTGTGTGCTTATTTTGATGATTCTATGGATTGTATTGGGGGGGGTATAAGCTGATGTCTACTACACAACTTTATTCTTGTAGACTCGTGTTGGGCCTCCAAGCGCAGAGTTTTGTAGGACAGTAGCAATTTTCCCTCAAGTGGATGACCTAAGGTTTATCAATCCGTGGGAGGCGTAGGATGAAGATGGTCTCTCTCAAACAACCCTGCAACCAAATAACAAAAAATCTCTTGTGTCCCCAACACACCCAATAGAATGGAAAATTGTATAAGTGCACTAGTTCGGCGAAGAGATGGTGATAAATGTGTAATATGGATGGTAGAAATATATTTTTATAATCTGAATAAATAAAAACAGCAAGGTAGCAAGTGATAAAACGGAGCACAAACGGTATTGCAATGCTTGAAAACAAGGCCTAGGGTCCGTACTTTCGCTAGTGCAATCTCTCAACAATGCTAATATAATTGGATCATATAACCATCTCAAAGTGCGATGAAGAATCACTCCAAAGTTCCTATCTAGCAGAGAACATAAGAATAAATTGTTTGTAGGGTACGAAACCACCTCAAAGCTATTCTTTCCGATCGATCTATCCAAGAGTTCGTACTAAAATAACACCAAAGAAAATTCAGATTCGTAATGCTCAATCCAACACAAAGAACCTCAAAGAGTGCCCCAAGATTTCTACCGGAGAAACAAAGACAAGAACGTGCATCAACCCCTATGCATAGATTACCCCAATGTCACCTCGGGAATCCGCGAGTTGAGTGCCAAAACATATATCAAGTGAATCAATATAATACCCCATTGTCACCACAGGTATTCGTATGCAAGACATATATCAAGTGCTCTCAAATCCATAAAAGTATTCAATCCGATAAAATGAAATCTCAAAGGGAAAACTCAATTCACAACAAGATAGAGAGGGGAAAACACCATATGATCCAACTATATTAACAAAGCCCGTGATACATCAAGATCATGACATCTCAAGAACACGAGAGAGAGAGAGAGATTAAACACATAGCTACTGGTACAAACCCTCAGCCTCGAGGGTGGACTACTCCCTCCTCATCGTGGTGGTCACCGGGATGATGAAGATGGCCACCGGTGATGATCTCCCCTTCCGGCAGGGTGCCGGAACGGGGTCTAGATTGGATCTCGTGGATAAAGAGGCCTTGCAGCGGCGGAACTTCTGATCTAGGGCTAACCCGAGGGTTTTTGGAATATTTGGGAATTTATAGGGTGAAGAGGCGGTGCGGGAGGCCACCGAGGTGGGCACAACCCACCGGGGCACGCCTGGCCCCCCCTCGGGGCACCCCCCAGGTGCTGCTCTGGCCCATTGGATGTCTTCTGGTCCATAAAAAATCCACAAAAAGTTTCGCTGCGTTTGGACTCTGTTTGGTATTGATTTCCTACGATGTAAAAAACAAGCAAAAAACAGCAACTGGCACTAGGCACTATGTCAATAAGTTAGTCCCAAAAAATGATATAAAGTTGCTATAAAATGATTGTAAAACATCCAAGAATGATAATATAGCAGCATGAATACTTCATAAATTGTAGATACGTTGGAGACGTATCAGCATCCCCAAGCTTAATTCCTACTCGTCCTCGAGTAGGTAAATGATAAAAGAAATAATTTATGAAGTGTGAATGCTAGCAAAGTGCATAAGTTTGATCAATGATAATTTCAATCACTTTCCCTAGCATCATAACAGCAACTCTTTCTCATAAAACTCATCATGACAAAGTAGCACCAATTCACATGTTAAGGTTCAAACAATGAATTCTCTTGAAACTCAACAACCTATATTCTTAGTCACCAAACAATTGCAATTCAACTTATTCAACAGAGTCTAAGTAAGAGCTCCACATACTCAACCATCATATAGTCTTCTATGATTGCTAACACTCACCACATACACATGAGCAAAATGTTTCAACCGGACACATATAAAGATAGGGGCTTATAATTTCGCCTCCCAACGTATTCACCTCAAGGGTGATGT